>CM061231.1:123177524-123788679 GCA_030844895.1 Ambrosia x helenae
TGTTGCCCAAATGTATCAAGTATCACCCTATAATAAGGTAATAAATATGTCTAAGTCTATCAAGTCTACAAATGTATAAGTTTCTAGGGCTTCGAATTTGGGGATAAATGCTCGTTAGATTAATATTAAAATTGTTTGATAATTGAGAGAATTTTTTGTAAATAAATAAACAAAAATTCTTTTTATGAAATTTAAATTTAAGATGGTCACAAAAATGTGTTTAAAGTATAAAAATAATTTTTACAAAATTATTTTCTTTAAAATAGAATATTAATTCTATTTATAACAAATTGTCAAAATTTAACTTTAATATTTAAAAATATTAAAATTAAAGAATTTTCAGTTTAAAAATTATATTTCTGTTCTAAATATTCAGAAATAATTTGTATAAAATTTTGGTGCAAAAATATTAAAAATCGAATTTATTATGATTTAATTATGATTAAAACTAACAAAAATTGATTAAAAATATTAAATAAATGATTTTTCAGAAATAAAAATTATTTCAGGAAAGCTTGATGTTATAAAACTCAGGATAATTTTTGTGGAAATTAATAAGATCGTTTTGATATTTTTATAAATAAAATGTAATAAACTTGATTTATTTATTATATATATTAAATAAACAAATTTTTGAAAACTAAAAATTGTTAGTTAAACTTTTCCAGTAGATTAACTTAAAATAATTTTTGTAGAATTAATAAAAGAGTTTTAATAATTTAAAACGAATTTATAAAGTATAAGTAATATATATATATATATAATTGTTTTTGATAAAAAAAAAACTAAAACAGATAAAAAGGTTGCCAAGCCGGGACTCGAACCCGCGTGGGTCAGCAGACGAGCACCAGACACAACCACCTGGTCTAGACCGGTGGTTGTGTTTGGTAACGGTTTATTTAAAATAAATACCAAACATTACAGACGTATTCTTCCCCAATTATCCCTTCGAAACCCTAATAATTCCAATTGATCAATCCACACATCAATAACCCAATTAACATTAGGGCTATTGATGTGTGGATGCCGAAGATTAAAACCCATCATAGAAATCATACTTACAATGCTGTTACGATTACGATTGATCAGTCAAACCAAAAAGTCAAAACGCGATCGTATAATAAGAACAGAAGATTAAAATGAAGAATTGGGGATTGAGAGATGAATTTCGGCGAGTTGTGATCGTTTACAGAGGTTCAATTTATACTAATACTCTCGGATCAAAGAATTGGAAAGTTTGACCCATATGTTAATGTATACGCGTAGAATAGGCTAGAATTGGATCGAATTAAGTGTAATTGTTTGTGTGTATGCTGTGGAATAGGCCGATAATCACGTAATTATCCCAATCCAGAACTTAAAACGCGTCTATTTTGGTTAATTTTGGGTAGTTGATTGATACAGTTGACTTTCCAGTCAACTGAGAAGAACCGAAATGTGGGTTTTAATAAATTTTGAGCTGGGAATTAAACCAAGTATATGTGTAGACCAGATGGTGTGTGGGTGTGTATGCTCGGGATTGACTCGGGTTCGATACCCGGCTCGAGCACACTTATATATTCTTTTTTTTTTTTAAACAGCAAGGGAATGGCTAGTGGTTGGGCCTGGTGGTCTGGGCCGCTCCTGGACTGGGCTGGATTAATGGGCTCAGGTTTGGGCCCCAAAATTAGACAAGGGATTAGGTTTGGTTTGGTTGGGCTTTAGGGATTGGTTTTAATTATAGTGTGATTATTATTATTATTATTATTATTATTATTATTATATATATATATATATATATAAGTATGAATAGTTATCATTGTATTAAGGTTCTAAATATCACCAAAAATAATAATAATAAAACATGTCGTTTTTAATCCGTAACGTACAATTATTTAAGGCGAAATGTTACAGTCTCCCCTACTTTTAGGAACTTCGTCCCGAAGTTAGAAGAAAACAGCAGATTTACAATTGGTCAACTACCGGAAACCTTGATAAAATTTCTCACTTCCTTAACGTACCTATAAATTCATGATTACGTTCCGAACCGTAATTACCAATTTACCTTTCATTAGGTTTGGCGTCCTTTTATGACTTTACCGATTGTTGAGCAGGTTCGATAGTCTCCACCAGTCGTTGAGCAGGTGGTAGGGCCTCTCCCGACTGTTGGAAAGACATGATGACCTCTACCAATCGTTAAGTAGGTTGTTTGGTAGTCAACTAATTGTTGTACTAGTAAGCAAGTATGATTATAGATATAGCAATTAGTTCACATTCAAACAAGCATGCACACAGATGTTATGATAATACTTGAATTTATTACTTGAATTAAAAAGTGTCAATACATAGAATTAAATAGGTAGACATTATTCAAATGGTGGGGTTTGTTAAGTAGCTGGGGGTCTCAAGCGGGTTATTTGGAGCATCAAGAGCGTTTGTAGCAGGGATTCGACAAGCATCTGCAAGATGCCCATACCTTTGACAATTGGTGCACTGTCGGCAGGGTACTTGAGTTAGGTGGTGATACTGGCAGGTGTCACACTTAGGTAGCTTCCCGTTGTATTGTTTCTTGTTGGGTGGGGCAGTGGTGTCTATTGCAAAATTCCTGACCTTACACTTCCCGTTGGTTGAGGCCTCGGTTTTGATATCAACGGCAGGTTGGGGAGTATCCTTTTTCTTTTCCCCTTTACGAGTCAGGGTTCCTGCCTTCACATGGTTATCTGTTAGGGTGGCAGCCAAACGCTTTGCTTCCTCCAAAGTAGCAGGGTTCCTTCCCCACACCGTGTCTTGAATCTGCATCGGTAAGCCACCAATGTATTTTTCGATCGCAATGGGCAAAGGAGTGACTTTGTGGGGTAGCAGTAAGCTAAGTTCCTGAAAACGAGTGTTGTAAGCAAGGTTTTCCCCACTATCTTGAGCAAGGTCATGAAACTCATCTTCCAGTTTCTTGATTTCATTACGAGGGCAGAACTCTGCCTTCATAATGTCTTTGGCTTGATCCCAAGTTAAGGCCAGTGCAGCTTCAGCCCCACGAGTGCGTTTTTCTTCATTCCACCAAGTGAGTGCTCGTTTGTGAAGAACACTCATGGCATAACGGACTTTAAAGTTGTCGGGGCATTCACTGTTGATGAAGGTATTCTCAATACCCTCAAACCATTGTAGGAGTCCCGTAGCTCCTTCTTCACCACTAAACTTTGGGGGATTACAAGAATTAAAGTGTTTAAGGGTACAGGCTGGAAGTCCATTCCCATTCCCGTTGTGGTTTCCATTTCCATTCCCGTTGCCGTTGCCGTTCCCGTTGCCGTTCAATTGGATGACTTGAGCTAATAAGTTGGGAACCAGAGTTGCGATTTGTTGCGCCATTTGTTGAGAAATGATTGCAGCCAGTTGAGCATCGACACCATTATTGTTGTTGTTGTTGTGGTTAGTATCGTGGTTGTGGTTGTGATTGCTACTTCCTTCATCATGATTGTCACCACTGTTAAGACGAGCACTGCGACGTGGAGGCATGATCTGTAAGAGACACAATGAAATGAATGAGGTTATATAAGGAATGTAATCATTTATTCATTAAAACGAATAAACGAAAACGTTGACTTATCAAAGATTATAGATTCTAATAACATATGAAGACATGCTTTAGCCTATAAGTGAACACTCATCCCGAGAATTCCCAGGTAGGCATCCGGGTCCCTCGTCTGATTGGGATATATGCGCAATGCCAGCCTAGACAGAAGACTCAGAATACAGGCGTTCACCCTTCCAGATTGCACATGTTCGTTATTAAAATCTAGAACTTCGACGAGATCTCAAGGTGGTTCAGGTTAAACCTGAGGATTTTGCCTTATTAGTCTAAGAGTAGATCCACTGATGGAGAGCAATCTTCTTGTAAGGATGAAAGTAGGGATAAGAAGTAGGAGTGAGATAGAGAATAGCAAGTAAAGGAGCAAATACTGTTTATATTCCTATGGTTATAGACTAGATTATTTTTCTAATAACCTAATTCCCTAAAACCATGGCTCTGATACCAATCTGTAACACCCCAACCGATGGCGGAAACATCGGGATGACACGTATTGATGATTGTTCAGTAACTCATGGTGAATAATAAATTTCATTAAATAATTTAAATACGTTACATACAATTGTTCTAAGAATTTGTACATCAAATTGAATAAAACTATGCAAACATCTTCAAGCATCAATTCAAATCTTCAAGCAAGTAGAACCTGAAACATGTTAAGTTGAAAATATTTGGGTCAACAAAAGTTGGTGAGAATTACATAGGTTTTGATAATCGAATAAAATTGTTGTGCAATTCATGTGTCATGGCAATCTAGTCCATATGTGAAAACATACTAGAAGTAAATCGAGTGCATAATCAACCCTTGTGACTGTTGTATTGTGGTACATCCCATACGCTCATGGTTCACTCGTTTATATTGCAGTAACAAACACCCACGCAACCTTTGTAGGAGGCACGTATCCGGGTGGGATTGTCAGTCCAATAGATCTATCAATGTATACCGTCGGCTGATGAATGTTTATGCTAGAATTGTGCTTACCCTAGTCATGTTCAAGACATAATGCAACATAGAAATACACATAGACACCTTGATGATTGAATTGCATAAATAATGTTGTAACATGTTCCACCCCAAAAATGGTGATAAATAGAAAAGGGGCTATGTAAAACTCACTTTAGCAAAATGTTATATCTGTTGAAAAATTGAATAATGGTGTTGCCCAAATGTATCAAGTATCACCCTATAATAAGGTAATAAATATGTCTAAGTCTATCAAGTCTACAAATGTATAAGTTTCTAGGGCTTCGAATTTGGGGATAAATGCTCGTTAGATTAATATTAAAATTGTTTGATAATTGAGAGAATTTTTTGTAAATAAATAAACAAAAATTCTTTTTTTATGAAATTTAAATTTAAGATGGTCACAAAAATGTGTTTAAAGTATAAAAATAATTTTTACAAAATTATTTTCTTTAAAATAGAATATTAATTCTATTTATAACAAATTGTCAAAATTTAACTTTAATATTTAAAAATATTAAAATTAAAGAATTTTCAGTTTAAAAATTATATTTCTGTTCTAAATATTTAGAAATAATTTGTATAAATTTTTGGTGCAAAAATATTAAAAATTGAATTTATTATGATTTAATTATGATTAAAACTAACAAAAATTGATTAAAATATTAAATAAATGATTTTTCAGAAATAAAAATTATTTCAGAAAAGCTTGATGTTATAAAAACTCAGGATAATTTTTGTGGAAATTAATAAGATCGTTTTGATATTTTTATAAATAAAATGTAATAAACTTGATTTATTTATTATATATATTAAATAAACAAATTTTTGAAAACTAAAAATTGTAAGTTAAACTTTTCCAGTAGATTAACTTAAAATAATTTTTGTAGAATTAATAAAAGAGTTTTAATAATTTAAAACGAATTTATAAAGTATAAGTAATATATATATATAATTGTTTTTGATAAAAAAAACTAAAACAGATAAAAAGGTTGCCAAGCCGGGACTCGAACCCGCGTGGGTCAGCAGACGAGCACCAGACACAACCACCTGGTCTAGACCGGTGGTTGTGTTTGGTAACGGTTTATTTAAAATAAATACCAAACATTACAGACGTGTTCTTCCCCAATTATCCCTTCGAAACCCTAATAATTCCAATTGATCAATCCACACATCAATAACCCAATTAACATTAGGGCTATTGATGTGTGGATGCCGAAGATTAAAACCCATTATAGAAATCATACTTACAATGCTGTTACGATTACGATTGATCAGTCAAACCAAAAAGTCAAAACGCGATCGTATAATAAGAACAGAAGATTAAAATGAAGAATTAGGGATTGAGAGATGAATTTCGGCGAGTTGTGATCGTTTACAGAGGTTCAATTTATACTAATACTCTCGGATCAAAGAATTGGAAAGTTTGACCCATATGTTAATGTATACGCGTAGAATAGGCTAGAATTGGATCAAATTAAGTGTAATTGTTTGTGTGTATGCTGTGGAATAGGCCGATAATCACGTAATTATCCCAATCCAGAACTTAAAACGCGTCTATTTTGGTTAATTTTGGGTAGTTGATTGATACAGTTGACTTTCCAGTCAACTGAGAAGAACCGAAATGTGGGTTTAATAAATTTTGAGCTGGGAATTAAACCAAGTATATGTGTAGACCAGATGGTGTGTGGGTGTGTATGCTCGGGATTGACTCGGGTTCGATACCCGCTTGAGCACACTTATATATTCTTTTTTTTTTTTTAAACAGCAAGGGAATGGCTAGTGGTTGGGCCTGGTGGTCTGGGCCGCTCCTGGACTGGGCTGGATTAATGGGCTCAGGTTTGGGCCCCAAAATTAGACAAGGGATTAGGTTTGGTTTGGTTGGGCTTTAGGGATTGGTTTTAATTATAGTGTGATTATTATTATTATTATTATTATTATTATTATATATATAAGTATGAATAGTTATCATTGTATTAGGGTTCTAAATATCACCAAAAATAATAATAATAAAACTTGTCGTTTTAATCCGTAACGTACAATTATTTAAGGCGAAATGTTACACATAAACCCACCAGAAAACCTTAGGCCACCATCGCTGAATTCACTGGTTACTCCCCTGCACATCCAAAAAAGACCATGTTACACACAACCACATTGCTAAACGCTTTCAAAGACAATATAACGAAAAGAAACCGTATTTGCATACCAAAACAAACCTGTTTACATTGGTGTAAACAAAATGACACAATGATTAAATACAAATGACACAAACCGTTTACTTTGGTGTAAACACCCCATAACACATACAAAACGTTTTGACTTAAAAATGTAGGAATTTACACCAGTGTTTAGATCGGTGTTTACATCAAACATGCAACATAACACTGTCAAAACATACCCCCTACCAACGACCCTCTATAAAAAAAAATTGATACAACTTTCCTTATGTAAAAGTATTTACATACCCACATATCGATGTAAAAATATAAGTAGCATTTTTTTTTTGTTCATTTATGTAAAAAAAACCAGTTTAATTCACACACTCCTAGTATTCAACATTAAAAAACAACATCACCATCGTCTTCTTATATGCAAAAAAAAAAAAACCTTATTATTTTACAACAAAAACAAATCATTTCTACACCATTTTCCAGTTTACATCAGTGTAGACACACAGTTTACATCAGTGTAAAACCCCCCATTAACATTAAAAAAGAAATTATTTTTTTTACACCAATGTAATGAATATTGCAAATTACCTCAAAAAAGGGAATGGTCAATACACTTTTACATTCAGTGTAAACACCAAAAAAAAAAAAAAAAAAAAAAAAACAGTTTACATCAGTGTAAACACCCCACAAAAAAACATTGAAATCAAGTCCCTATTCATGACCCATATCCACCACTATTGAAAAACCCCCCCCAAAAACGTTAAAACACTACTGTTGAAAAAATTCAAACACTTTTACATTCAGTGTAAACACCCCAAAAAAAAAAAAAAAAAAAACAATTTACATCAGTGTAAACACCCCCCCCCCCCCAAAAAAAAAAAAAAAAAAAAAACATTGAAACATGGAATTATTACCTAGTGTTGAAAAAAATTCAAAAGTTAAATAAGGCCTGCATTTGTCGAATATACACTTTTAGTGAAATAATAACCCCCAAAACACCTTGAACATAAAAGAAAACAAATCCAGCTTCATCAACATAAATTACTCTTTTTTTTTTTTCCAAAATCACATTTTTTTTACAATGGTTTTGTGAGATTTATAACTAATAATAATAATAATAATAATAATAATAATAATAATAAAGAAAAAACGTACGGGACTAGATCTGGCAGATCTATGGGTGGTTTCAGAGGTGGTGGTTAAGGCTATCGATGGTGCCTGAGCCATAAATCTCGGTGTTGAAGGCATGGTCACAGATCTGGATCCAAATCCACCGCCATCCCCATCTTCGTCACCTACCACCATCACCATCTTCGTTCCCCCTACCACCATCGCCACCGTCACCTACCACCATCTTCGTCCCCCTTCCTACCGTCACCTACCAACATCTTCGTCCCCCTAGTTCGATCACCAACTTCATCCCCCTGTTCATTATTGTTAGTTTATTATTATTATTATTATTATTATTATTATTATTATTATTATTATTATTATTATTATTATTATTATTATTATAGATTTGATGATATGAATGAGAAAGAGAGAGAGAAGAGAGAGAAAAAAATGAGTTTGAAATAAGAAAAAGTGAGTTTGAAAGAGAGAGAGAAGAATATGTTCAGGGAAATAAGAGAGAGAGTAGGGGGGCTATGGGGTGGGGTGAGTTATTGATGAATTACCATAATTACCCTTCTATAATAAAAACAAATCAAGGACACATGTCATGTTATTATTGGCTTAATTTAGTTTTCTAGTTCTTTTATGCAGGGTTGGTTTTCTATTGAACCTAATCCTATATATATAATAGGTGAAATAGGTAAAATGATTAGTAAAATTATCAATATGGATAGCAAAGTAACTTTGTCTGATTGAAAATGTGAGATCTAAAACATTTGAGACGGATTTTCGGATATACGGTTAGTTTTGAAAATTTTGTGGCATTGAGACGGATATAATATTAGGTAAATCACATGTGATTACTCAAACTTGTTTACACTATACAACACTGAATATATTATATACTAGATTATACCCGGGAACGTCCGGGTTGAGAAATCTAATATAACTTATCAATTTTATATATGAAATAGAATGATGCGATTTACAGTTACATGCAGGAAAGTTTCGATAGCACTTAACCTAAAACAATTAACAATTTATCTCCAATGTTAGTGCATAACATTAAGCAATGTATAACTCTAATGTTGAAACCTAACCTAAAACAATGTACAACTCCAAAGCTAACACATGTTGTAAATAAAATTCATATTTACTGGTTTGAACATAACTAATGACTTGCCTGTACATGATTAATTAATAATTTGAACACTTTGTGTTTTTTTCTGTATGAACAAGACCACACAAAAAATAGTCGTTTTTTTCTCCGTTTTTTATATAGCACTATGGTACTCGTTGGAAAGATAATAAAACGCTCGTTAATTTGGTGTAATTTTTTTCTTTAAAAAATCTCGTATATAAAAGATATTAACGTTTAAAAGTTATAAGAGGAAACATTATAGAGAAAAATCTAATTTTGTTTTTTAAATTATTATTTTCCTAAAATAAAGTCTTTGTCACATGGGATAACACATGGCACACTTAAGGGGGAGAATGCCCTCTTTAAGTGCCATGTAATTAAAATGGCTTTAGTTTATTATATGTATAGATAGATATAGATTTAGGACATTAACATAAGAAAGATACACGATATTTATCCCTGAATTTCATGGCTATATAATAAAAAGTCATATAATTATATCTCGAAAGAGGGATGTTGATTTCAAATTAAAAATCGTGGAGAACAATAGAAACCGCATGATACATTTGTACATAGTGCTTTTAAAAGTGAAATGCAAGAAAGTCACATACCTATCCCATTTTATCACTCTCCGTGCTAAATGATACAATAGAAAAAAAAAAAGATAATAACAAAAAGAATATAGAGAATATTAAATTATTAATTGTGTGGTTGGAGACGATGATGGACTCTTTTGGGTAGAGGCGGAAAAAACCGGTTTGAGCCCAAACCAAACGTTTTTTTAGTTTGGTCTCAAATCGGACCTCATACTAGTTCAGGTTAAGAAATAAGGTAGCGCTTGGTATGCAGGAATGAGAGGTGAAATGGAATGGAGCATTACGATGGAATGAATAAAAAGGTGTTTGGTTGGTCAAGGTAATGGAATCATCCATTACCTCCTTCATTCCATTCCCGCTAAAAAACCTCTGTATTCATTCCATCCAACCCCCCTGTTTTTTTCCATTCCATTCCCTCTGTCACCCTTCATCACCATTGGCCACCACCACCCACCTCTATCACTAGCGCCATCGCCGCCACCACCACCACTGCCATCGCCACCCACCACCGCCACTCTCCGTCACCGACCACCGCCATCACCACCCACCGACTACCGCCATTACCGACCACCACCGTTGACCACCACCACCCATCGCCACCTCCACCTCCACCACCAAGCACTAACCGCCACCACCAACACTCTTCGTCACTGACCATCGCCACTCACCCACCGACCACCACCGCCACCACCACCGCCAACCGTCGCCGTCACTCTTTGTCACGACCCGCCGCGACCGACCACCACCACCACCGTCACCGCTACTATCACCACCAGACGCCGCCACCCACCACCGCCTACCACCACCCCATCGTCGTCACCGCCACTGACAACCACTACCACAACCGTCGTCGGCGCTGCCGCCACCACTGACCACCACCACCTCTAACACCACCAACCACCATCGCTGGCACCCGTTGTCAACAACCATCACCACCACTCACCACCGCTGATTTTATCCATTTGTCTTTTCCTTCATACCAAACAATACAATGTAATTATTCATTCCATTCTTACGTGTAACCAAACAAGACCATGGAATGGTAATCATCAATTTCATTCTCTTGTCCATTTAATTACCTTCTCCATTCCATTAACCCATACCAAACATGCCCTAACCCACCCAAACTAATTCGAATCAAATTCAAAATCGGTTTAGCGTTTAAACCGGTCTTCTTACCGGTTTTAGGCATGATCAAACCCGTTCAGATTAGAACCAATTCTCAACATAAAAATCCCAATCCTATACCAAACCGCCACGTCAGGTTGAACTCAAACCGGTTTGGGTCAAACCGGTTCCTTCAACGGGTCGGGCTGAGTCGGTTTCTGGGCTTTAAACATGATAGGTCATGAGATAAAAGGTTTCTTCTGCCCATACCTATAAGTAAAGACGACTGTTCTTAAATTATCTTCTACAATCTACACTTGTTGTTTATTATTATTAGGGTTTCTTCTGCTAAATTAAATCAAACAAACCCATGTCAAATACATCATCATCACAATCACAAATATCTTTAAAAGATGTTATATACAAGCTACAATTATGTCTACTAGAAGGAATCCAATCCGAAACCCAATTATTATTAGCCGGTTCTTTACTATCCAAACCGATTACCATGACGTCACCACCGAACGATCAATCGCTCATGTATGCGGTTACCCTCTTTGCCACAACTCATTGGGTGCTTCATCAGACCCTCCAAAGAAGGGCAGATACAGTATCTCATTAAAAGAGCATAAGGTTTATGATCTTTTGGAAACGCGTATGTACTGTTCGACGAAATGCCTGGTTGATAGCAGAGTGTTTAAGGAGAGTTTGCAGGATGAAAGGTTGTTGGAATTTGATGGTAATAAGGTTGATAAGGTGTTGAGAGTGTTTGAGTTGAAGGGTGAAGAGGGTTTGGGTGATTTGGGATTGAGTAAGTTGTCGATAAAGGAGAACGAGGATCGAGGAGATGGGATCGTGTCGATGGAGGAATGGGTTGGCCCCGCGAATGCGGTTGAGGGTTATGTCCCTAAAAATAGACCTGGTAAGATTGTAAGAACCTAAACTGACCCGACCCGTTGTAGTATAATTGTGTTTCGGCTAGTTGGTTTATATATATTTAACGAGCTATGATGTTAATGCAGTAAAAAACCGGATATTGGTCAAGTAGTGTACTCATTTTATAGCATTGTTCACAAGATTTGCTAATTGTTATATTACCAGTTTCAAAATAATGTAGAGGCCACTACCACAATCCCATACCTTTATGAAATAGTTGCACTGTGACCCGTATTTATGTAGAAAATAGAGTCATACGGGTGAGGATGTTCCGATGATCATTTCAAAACACAATTTAACGGTTGCTATAAAGTATGACAATGCTAGGTGGATCGATATCATGCTTGCAAGGGAGATTATCCTTCTGCTCATAGGTAGGAACACCAAGGTTGCAAAAGGCGCTAGGCGGGCGGTGAGGTCCAGCCTAGGGACTAGTCGGGACTAGGCGAAAATTAGGCGGAATTAGGCGTTTTGGTATTTTATACGTATTTTATATATATACACACACACAAATTTAGGTGTTTTTCGAAAATATGTTAAGATATATACACATAATACTTAGAAATACTTAGATATATACACATAATACTAAGAAATACTTAGAAATATTTAGAAATTTAAAATTTAAAAAATAAATAAAAAATAAAAAAATCCACCGCCTAGGCCCGACTAATGGCCGCCTAATGGCCAAAACGCCTAGATCAGCGACTAGGGCTTATTTCCGATTTTTACTCCCGCCTAGCACCTAGGCGCCGCCTAGGCCGTTTTTTGCAACACCACCGAAAAAACTATTGCTACGATAGATATGAAAAACAAGATAAGGCGGTATCCAAAACCCTTCTAAATTGAAGTGGTGATGTGTACACCGCAACTGCCTTGCCTGACCGGTGATACAAAAGATTAGGAATTTGAGATACTAGGAATGGCTTATTGTCTGCTATATCTACAACTTGAGTTTTTGGATTGTAATTTAATTCATGCTGAATTTGATAAATTGATTTGGTTTCAACTGGGAGAGCTGGTTTACCTTTCGGAAGTAAAGCGTTATTAGAGCTCTGTCTCAAATAGAAGCTTTATCTAGTTCTTTTTTAAACACACCTATTGGAATGGAGTGAAGATGTAGCAAATATAAAATTATTAAAATTGGTATAAGACGGTTTTTTTTGTGGGTCAAAGTTGAACACAACCGACTCTGTAAGGATGTGAAATTCTGCTCTCCACCTTTTTTCATTCCAAGTTAGTAGAGATTTGTATCTATTTTTACCTAAACAGTTAGGTCATTTATGGTTTTGAGGTGGGGGTTCTTTGGAGTATTTCCCTGCTTTATGATGTTATCCTTTAATTGGATCTTATTATGGTTGACTGGTTGTATTCTATTAATTTATTGATGTTGATTATGTGGTATGATGGGTGTTTGTATTTGTGTGTTTTAGGGTCTAAAGTAAAAGATGGCAAGCTGAAAAGGGATGAAAAAGAAGAAGAGGGCATGTTTAATGAGTTGAATTTCATGAGTAGCATAATCACCCAAGGGGACGAGTATAGCATATCGAAAAAGCCTAGCGGCCAAACAAAAATGAACAAAAAGCATACACAATTTAACGATGGAAAAGAGAGTAAAGTTGGTGAGCCAAGTGGAGATGGGGTTGATCAGCCATCGTATTGTATTAATTTATTGATGTTGATTTTGTGGTATAACGAGTGTTTGTATTTGTGTGTTTCAGGGTCTAAAGTAAAAGATGGCAAGCAGAAAAGGGAAGAAAAAAAAGAAGAGGGCATGTTTAATGAGTTGAATTTTATGAGTAGCATAATCACACAAGGGGACGAGTATAGCATATCGAAAGAGCCTAGCGGCCAAACACAAACGAACAAGAAGCATACACAATTTAACAACAAGGAAGAGAGTAAAGTCGGTGAACCAAGTGGAGATGGTGTTGATCAGCCAAGCAGTAGTAGTGGGCTGAAATCTTGTCTGAAATCAAAACCGTGTTCAGCCAGGAGAAACGTCACCTGGGCGGATGATGATAGACAAGCCTCTGAAAATGAACAGGAAAAAGACAAGGGCATTTTGGAGGGCCCACTTCCAGCCGCAGAGGTTTGTGCTCAAGCCGAAACACATGATGTTGCATCTGGGGATGTTGTTCCTGGTGAGTTGCACTTTTGTGCTCGTATGCCTGCTTACTATATTAGGTGGCAAAAAGTTTATTCGTTTTCTGTACTGTTATCTTGCAACTTGAGTTGGTTTTTGAAATCCAGTGTTAGACGCCGGACTGGTACCTGGTGCAGTTATTCCAGAGCCAGCCCAAATAAAGTGGCCAAAGAAAACTGGCATTGTAGAGTCCGACTTTTTTGATTCCGAAGATTCTTGGTTTGATAATACACCTGAAGAGTTTGTTGTGGACGTAAGCTTGCTTGATATACATATACGTGTTTATATATATATATGTGTGTGTGTGTAAGATTTTGTTGTGTATTGTTTTCAGTTGTCGCCATTTGCAACAATGTTCATGTCATTGTTTGCATGGGTTTCTTCATCTACTTTGGCATATGTATATGGAGGCGAAGACAGTTTTGCTTATGCGTCAGTTAATGGGAGGGAGTATCCACAGAAGATCGTCTTGACTGATGGTCGGTCTTCCGAAATCAAGCAAACTCTGGCCGCTTGTCTTGCTCGTGCTTTGCCAGGACTTGTTCTCCATCTTAGAATTCCAACTCCAGTTTCTACTATTGAATATGGGATGGTTGGTACCCATTTCCCCAGCCTTAAATATATTATTATTATTAGCATCATCATATATATATTACTAATTCAAACATACCATAACAGGGTTGCCTACTGGAGACCATGTCCTTCATGGACCCACTTCCAGCTCTCAGAACGAAACAGTGGCATGTGATTCTCCTTTTGTTTCTCGAGGCTCTTTCTGTGTCTCGTATCCCTGCGCTAGCCCCACACTTGACGATTAGCGTCTTCTACAAGGTTGGTCCATCTATCAATCAATATCCTCCCTGTCTCGTATATAAAACAACTTACGCGTGAGCATTCGTTAAAGCAGGTGTTTGAAGATGGGCAAATAAGTAGAGAGGAATACGAGGTGTTGAAAGATCTGATACTTCCACTGGGACGATTCGGCATGCAGAGTGGAGCCTAAATCATTTAATCACTCATTGTAAATGAATTCAGTTTTGTTTTTCAAACAAGTTGCATCATCTTCTGTTTCCTTAATTAATCTTGTATTTTTATTAACATCTATAAAAAGTATCACAGCAATATTGAACTTAAAGCGGTTTTTGTTGTTAGGAAACGTTATTGAAACTTGGTTACTATTTTGTGATTCGTATTATTAACCTCTCGTCTACTTGGTGTCTGCTCTAATCCGCCGCCTTTGCTGCTTCTTGGCAGCATTCATCTATGAGATCTGCATAAGCCGATATGGTCAAACAAGCGGCCCGCCATAGTTAACAGTCCACCAGCTCAAGCTGTAGCCAGTAACCACCCTGAACGAGTCGCCTAGTTAAAAGTGGTTGACTGGACCGTTGATGTCTGAGTCCTTGACCAACTAGTTAGTCTGTTTCTCAAAACATTGTACAATAGAATAGATAATAAGTATAACATTTTTTTTTAAAAAAAAGTGGAAGAAAGTTTCGAAGAACCAGAAAATTGGGTGGAAATTAGGGTCAGAGGATTCTTAAAAATCCTTGATAACCTACAAATAGTTAAAGTGAGAAGCTTTAATAAAGTTAATTATTGTAGTAACAACTGCATTATTACAAGTTACAATGGTATTTCACTACCCAAACCTGAAAATGAAGCTTTGAAAAGATGGAGTAACGCATCATTTTTAATAAAGTAGAAGCAGGTCCCATCACCAAAGAAAAGCTTTGCCAAAAGCTACAACGCATTTATGAAAATCATAATTGCCAATATTGTGCAAATAATGCAACTAAAGAAAGTAGCTCCTCTCATTTAGACAACTATTCTTTGGAAGAAGACAAAAGAGAGCTAGACCCAACACATGGGTATGTCGACTAGAAAAACGTCATAGATGGCAAATTTAAGAAGGTTATTTTAGTCTTTTGTACAAATCTTCTCCTATTATATAAAGGAGATTGATTTTAGTTAGAGATCATCGAATGCTCTTCCCCAAAATTCTTATCTTAAAAATCTAGGACGTGTGAGTAAACTCCCTCTCTTAAGGGTGAGCTATGTAAATACGATCAAGAAGTTCTTTAGTTATGAAATAAAATTCTCTTTTCCTATATATTCTAAATTGTTTATGTCAATCTTGTAAAACCTGAAGCCATGAAAGAGTACCGTTTAGACAGAAGGCCGTAGAAAAATGTTGGTTGGGTTGGTACATTGCATGGATCATCTACAGTTTAGATACTAAGGAAATGTATAACTTTATTTTATGCTGTTAAATTACTTCAAAATATTTATTTAGTCTTTCCTTAAGCATTAAATATACGTTTTACAAACAAAAAATAATCATAACTTTTAAGTTTTCAAAAAATGCTTTCACTGCTAAAATTAAAATCTTCAAGAGATATATTCTCCATGTCAATTATGAAATTGAAACTTTCAAGACCGTCAATTAATGTGTTCGCAATTATCAAGATCTATAACAATTATTATCTAGTTGTTCATAAGAATGTACTCAAGATATATATTGTCTACAATAATGTCTTGAACACAACTATTATGTATAAGATATATGTTCACAAATAAGCCGATATGGGCATACAAGTGGCCCACCACAGTTCACAATCCACCAGCTCAACCTGTAACCACCCTGAACGAGCCGACTAATTAAAAGTGGTTGACTGGACCGTTGATGTCTGAGTCCTTGACCAACCAGTTGGTTTGTATTAGTTAAATCCAACGGTTAAAATCATAGAAGTGTGTTTTACTCGCATATTATATATATAACATTTCCCATCCTTAGCAATAGTAACCTCGCTAAACGCGAAATAAAAGGCCTTCAGTTTCGATTTAATTACGAAAATGCCATTATACTAATTTTATTATTAAAACCAGAATAAAAAGCCTTTAGTTTCGCGGTAATTACGAAAATGCCATCACTTTACTTTTATTAGTAAATCCTCTTTTTCAAGCGGTTTAGGCGCTTTGCTCGGTGCAATGCGCACCGACGGAACAATACGACTCTCTACGTTGTGTTATCCGATTAGTAGACCCTCGCAATACCGTTGGTGTAACTCCGTTGTTCGTCGGAAAAATCTATAGCTTTTCACGAATCAGCGCCAGTTATGTTTCTACGCCTCGTTTAGCGCGGCGCGTAATTTATACAAAAGACCATAACAATAAGCATTATTTTGTTGCCCCAAATCCTCCGGCTCAACACTCCTTCCAAGTTGTCTCTATTTCAACAAACTACGACAGTTTATCCCACCGTAACCGGTAACACCCCATCCCATTAGGCTGACATGTCACTGTTATAAAATATTAGAAACAAAGCAATAACGGTTAAAGCAGTTCGTCCCACATCGAACAAAAGATGAAAAACCATTGGGTTTATGTAGCAGGGCTGGGTTAACATCTTTGTCCCTTCGGGGACATCCGATAAAATTGGAACGATACAGAGAAGATTAGCATGGCCCCTGCGCAAGGATGACACGCACAAATCGAGAAATGGTCCAAATTTTTTTTTTTCCCTAACTTTGTCGCCTTCGCAGCAAAACTAGGCTGCTTTACTTCTCTGTACACTTAGCAGTTAGATTGGGTCATAATTATTATTTTTCTGCACATTTGAATGTAAACCGGGAATTTGAAATGCTTTTATCGAGTAACGTAAGGGAAACGTTATTGAAATTTTGTTTCTATTTTTGTGATTCATATTATTAACCTCTCCTCTACTTGGTGTCGTGTCTACTCTAATCCGCTGTCTCTGCTGCTTATTGGCAGCATTCATCTATGAGATCTGCATACATCGATATGGTCAAACAAGTGACCCAACCACAGTTCATGGCTCACCAGCTCAACCTGTAACCATCCTGAATGGTCGACTACTTAAAGTGTTTGACTGGACCGTTAATGTCTATGGGTCCTTGACCACCCAGTTGGTATAAAATCAAATCATGAAAATAAATCATCATCATACAGGTAAACGAGTTCAATACAACAAAGCTTCAACACATCACTAGTAATGGCACTTTCGACCCCTTCACTTACTATGCTTTCAAACACATAAAATAAAAACGTTAAAAAGTAACCAGATAAAACTAGCCCAAAGTGCATTTTTATTGCATTAAACCTACAAAACCATTTTAATCAAAAAGTCATAACTTGGGTAAATCATATTTGAGACAACCATTGGGTTAAAGCAGCTCGTCCCACATCGAACAGAAGATGAAAAACCATTGGCTTTATATAGCAGGGCTTAGTATACCTTATTGTCCCTTCGGGGACATCCGATAAAATTGGAACGATACAGAGAAGATTAGCATGGCCCCTGCGCAAGGATGACACGCACAAATCGAGAAATGGTCCAAATTTTTTTTTTTCCCTAACTTCGTCGTCAAAAATCCAATCTTCGCTGTATTTGCATCTGTATAACATGTTCTTCTGCTTAAGTATGTATTCTGCAAGCTAAGGTTATAATGTGCTTCTTTACAGCAGCCTATGTCGACCCGTTATCTGACCCATCCGTTTGAGTATATTTTGGCTGTGTTTTAACTTCAGTTACCTGCTTTACTTCTCTGTACACTTGGCATTTATATTGGGGCATACTTAACATGTTCTGATCGCTTACGCTGCGAACTCTGTACATAGTTATTTTTTCTTTCTGCACATTTGAATGTAAACTGGAGGAATTTGAAGTGCTTTTATCAAGCAATGTTTTGTGACCAAAAAAGTTATGGCGCGGATGCACCGATGATGCCAAGAAAATTGTGATTTTAAATGTTACACATTGTAAAAGGCAAACTAGTTTTTTTTTTTTTTTTTTTTTTTTTTTTTTTACGGTCGAAAGTGGCCCAACCGGCATACAACTTCCTAAACTGGTACCATACCGTAACAAACCAAACCGATAACCAAATGAACAACATCCATACAATGTTGTAATTCTTTTTTTATGGTTTTTAGTTTCAATAAGAGTAGGTTTCGACATCTTTCGGTATATTTGCGCTAACTGTATCGGACAGCTATAATGAGTACGATGTTCTATCTGTGTTCTTACTTACTATCTAACTTTTATTAAAAACATGGTTGTATTCAAAATAAAGTATCTTTTGGCACGCTACACTATACGGTGTACCGATACCATTTTATGGTTTTAATACGAGTAGGTTTCGACATCTTTCAGTACATTCCCACTAGCTGTATCGTCATAATCGGTACGGTACCAGTATTTTAAGGTAAATTACAACAGCTGCCAAACCGAACCGAACTGAAATACCGATACTGATTTTCGCCAAAACTTGATAGCGAAATGGTACTGAAAATGGATCGGTATCGGGATCCGTAAGCTGCACTATACAAAGTACCCATAAATTGTCACACGGTTTGTTAATTCCATTATATTATTAATCTTGCTTCAATGAAGTCTTGGACAGGTGGTTCACGGGTATTTTTTGAAATTAGCGTTTGTGTTTGATGGGTTTGTGGGTAATAGTTTGATGATGATGTATTGTTTGTTTGGTGAAATAGTGGGTGCACGCTACGTGTTTGATGAAATGCCAAGGCGGTGTGTTGTGTCGTGGACGGTTTTGGTTTCTGGGTATTGTAAAATAGGGGATGTGGAGGTGGCGAGATTGGTTTTTGACGAAGCGCCGGTTAAGGATAGGAGAGTTTGGGGTGCGATGATTTCTCGGTATGTGCAGAATAATTGTTTTAAAGCGGGGTTGGAGATGTTTCGGTTGATGCAAGCGAGTGAGATTGTGGCGGATGAGGCGATGTTTGTGAGTGTACTTGGTGCTTGTGCTCATCTTGGCGCACTCGAGATCGGTGTTTGACCTAGTGGATGGGATTAAGTTGAAGTGCAGTGTGAGGTTAGGTACTGCATTGATGGATATGTATTGTAAATGTGGGAAGCTGGATGTTGCTGAGAAGGTGTTTGATGAACTGTTTGAAAGGGATATGAACTGTTTTAAATGTGAGGTTAATATTTATTTTGTAAATTATATTGTAATACAAATAAGTTGAAAAAAATGTTAAATTGGCAGGGCGAGCCCTGCTGAGTTTGTGATACTCCTAGCCAAGTGCAAGAAAACAATGTATGGTCAAGTCTCGCCGGGCATGCGGTTCAGAATGATGTTTGAGACTCAAGAGTCGGGTGTGAGTAGATATTATTTATCTTGATCCAGCCAGGTGGAAGAATTTACAATGGCGTAGCGTATCCTTCAGCTGTCATTGAGCATTAGAACAAACCCCTTCCTTTCTTATGTTTATGTTAAAAGAAAGAAAGTCTTTTGTTAAATATGCAGGTGGGATGCGACGAGTCAGCAGCAGATGAGCGTCCTTGTCAGGTTTCGATATGGGAAGTTGAACCAGTTGTGACTCTGTTTTACATGTGCCCATCTCCATTTTTCAGACAAAAGTTCCATCAACAATCAGGTAATCATCATTCTCTGATTTCATCTTCATCTTATTAGAGAACCTGAATCTTATTTTGTTCTGCAGACATAGTTATCGGGGACTTGAGGTGGTGGGGAAACGCCTCAGGGCCTTGAGGCTGAGCTTCACGCACATCTGGGTCAAACTTAGGGTCTATAGGAGTCTGATAAGTAAAACAACTAAACGGATGAAGAGATTATGAATGGTTTATTTGATAAAATGCTGAGATTTTAAATAAATAATGAATGGTTTATTTGATAAAATGCTGAGATTTTAAATAAATAATAAAGGTGCGGTTTTCGGTTGTGCATAGAGTGACGCCTCACGTATGTGAAGCTCTCGCATCTCATGCTTTTTAAAATGGAGTTTATATCCTAACTTTCATGTAATTTAGTAGTCTACACTTTACAATACAATTTTCATCTTACTTATTCATCACTTATACTTTTTTCATATCGTGTTTTCGTTTTTGTACTCGTTTTGTACTCATCACTTGAACTTCTCATTCACAATGCGGGTTATATAACTTAATTATGTATGGATATTTCTATACTAGGGAAATTAATGACTTTGAGGTTTGATATTAAAAATATTGACAGACTTGATGTTATTTACTGAAATCTCTTTATTATTATTATTATTATTATTATTATTATTATTATTATTATTATTATTATTATTATTATTATTATTATTATTATTATCATCATCATTATTATTATGATTATTATTATTATTTATTTATTTCTTTTTTTAAACCAAACACATTTTCATATCCACGAAACAAATTACATGCCGCCACCCCTTTCTGAATACATAACCCTAATCTACTGAACACAAATCCACGCCCCTGGGGAGTCGAAAAGTTTGCGTGGACCACCCGTTGAACTCTATTCAGGAAACGGATCGCCTCTGGTCCCAGGGAGCCGAAAGTGTCAAAGGCCAAAGGAACGAAAACATGTTGATTGTCCTTCCATGCTTTAGCGTGTTGTGCCACCTTATTGGACTCTGCTCTCAGGACCGCTTGCCCAGCCACGAACCCACTCTCCCGGAACCCAGCTAATGGAGACACACCCGTAAGGTCCACGCATGCGTGTTTCCCACCCTCCCACCCAAACACTAGCAGGTTAGCCAAGCGTAACGTGGACCTTCCTTCCGCCGGGTCTGTGAGAAAATTAACTGGCGCCTCTTTCTTTGTCGAGATCCCCGCTCGCCTGAGAATATCCATTAAAGCGTCTCGGACAAAATCGTGCCAATACTTAAACCCAGGCAACTCTCTACAATGGAGCGCATGCTCCCCATATTTATTTAGGCATGCTTTACAACAGACCGGGCATTACAGTCCTGGTTCGCATGCTGTGGCTGGCCCTGATCTTGCTGCATAATGGGCGACATTGGTAACATCTTGCTGAATAAGATATATTCTGTGGCATATGGTTGATTATCCAAAACAATAAAAAAAAACTTGATATACGCGTTTAGCGTCACTGTTGTTTATGAAAAAAAGAATATGTAACCGAAAGATGTGTATTTTCTTGCTCATAGGGTGGCTGCAGAATGGGGATGGCAAACGATACTAATGCATACACTCTTCCTGCAAGGTGAGTGATGCGTGGTGTTTTAATGGAGAACAAGAAGGGAGAGAACGGGGAAAGATAAGAGAGATATAGAGAAGAAACATAGAAGAAAGGGAAGACCCAAATCAATTTATTCATACCATATTCAGTTCTCCCTAACCTTATTTAACAGACCTCATCTTGACTTGTTTACAAATTACAAGATCAGTCCCTATATTACAGATTATTGACACACTAGACCCTCTAACTAAACAACACATATCAATACTTGCCCCTATAAAGATTCTTGTCCACAAGAATCTGGCAATGTAAGTTGCTAATCAAAAGTGTCAAAACTAAAGCTCATCATCTTTAACTGATTTGCAGCCTTCGAACCCACTTCTGCTGCTACTGCAGCCCTTGGAACAAACCCAACTGCAATCTTTGAACCATTAATAAAAACTGCAGTCTTCGAATGCTTTTGCAGCCGGTATAAAAACATGAATGCTGCATAATGCAAGGCAAGAGCAAGACTTCCTACATACTCACAAAAAACTAATTCAGTTAATTCAGGAAGAATTATGCTAGATTTAATCATAACACACTTGATGCCTTTATCTTTCTCCAACAATTTTGTCTTGCTAACAATAATACTCAAAGACACTAGGATATTGAGGATAACCCAATCCTGATAAGCACAACAACACATAAGATTTGAAACTAACAACCAAGTAATTGTCATTGAACAATATGGAATAAGTTGTATTCTTTGAACCAACAGGCTGCCAAGTTCCATTACCCAAAATAATATTCCAATTAGAAACACTGTACATAACTCTCATACAGGCTTTTTCAACCTTCATCAAGGCCTTTAACCAACACCCTATCAACCCATGTTTTTCAACCTTCTTCAATTCAAACTTATTCACTTCACATCTTTTAAACATTTGATCTAGCACCTTATGAAGATCATTAAACCACACTGCTACCTCAACCTTGCAGATCAAACCTATAGGGCCGTCGATATGTATTAGAGACAACAATTGATGCTCCTTCTCAGAACATTGATACGTTTGAAAGATTTTCGTGGCTGCAGCTCGAGAACTTGAATAACAGTCAAAATCATTTAAATTTAGCCATTGCTTTTTAGCTACTGCTATTGATTTATTGATGGCTATTGTTACCTGATTCATCTTGTCTTTTATTTTCTTTCGTACTTTCTTCCAACAAAATACTAAGGCACTTGTAAGAGGCTTATATACCCATTTGTATCCCACATATTTTTCCTTAAAATCCTGTAGCATTGAGAGCATCCTCCCTGGATTTTCATCAAACTGAACACCAACACTGTACAGATCAATATGAACCTGAATATTTTTGTCATTGTTTTCATTTTCCTTTGAATCTTCAACCTTAATCGCATTTATCTCAACTGTTTTAATTTCATATCCTGATTCTATAACATCATCATTTCCATTTATTGATTCTTGCAAATCACTCATTGCCCCATGACTAACCTGGTCAATTTCATTGTAACTCATTTCTTTTGAATTACCCTCAATTGCTTCCCGAATCACATTAGGCTTTTCATCAAACACCTTACGAGCATATTCAAATCCTTTAACTATGGTCCTCAAATATTCAATCCAACTCAGTTCATTTATCATATCGCTATGTTCATTTATGTAATTCCTATGCCACTCCCAAATATCACCCTCAAGATAAGCAATGACATACCTGCACTTGAGATCTTCTGTTATGTTATTCATCACAAAAAAACTGATCACATACTTGTATCCACTGCTCAAGATTTTCTCCATAGAAACAGGGTAGTTCATCATACTCTTTCTGTGGTTTGCTTGATGTTGTTATGAATTCCTCCACTACTTCCATCCATCTCTTTAATATCGCTGCTCTGCTTGAATCCATTATCTTCCTACCGATTGTTGTTGTTTCAATTCGTACCATAACTTTTCCATCAAATTTCAAGAAATCTTTCCATTCTTGATCATCCATTGTTATCCTGATGTTTTGTTGAATCGCTAGAATTGGTGGGTTTAATGGTTGTAAGTTGATTGAAGAATCAATCAATCCAATCAAATATAACCAAGAATTGAGTGGATTAATCTTGATGATTAATCCAATAAAGAAATGAACAGGAAGAGAACAAGAACATGGGAGAAGAAAAAAATGATCAATTAAAGATGAGAAGAGAAACTGATCAAAGAATCAATCAGTCCAACAAAAACGACTGGAATTAGAGCCTCCGAGAATCGAATAGCTCTGATACCATTGATGCGTGGTGTTTTAATGGAGAACAAGAAGGGAAGGAACAGGGAAAGATAAGAGAGATAGAGAGAAGAAACAGAGAAGAAAGGGAAGACCCAAATCAATTCATTCAAACCATATTCAGTTCTCTAGGGGTGAGCAAATGTCGGTTCGGTTCGGTTTTTACATATAACCGAAACCGATAACCGAAGTTCGGTTTTAGGAAAAACCATAATCGAAACCAATCGGTTAAGTCAGTTTGGTTAATTCGGTTAATATGTCGGTTATCGGTTCGGTTTCAGTTATATTCGGTTAATATCCAAACATAAAACTTGTGCAAAATTATAAACTTAAAATAGTTAGTAAATTGTTTGGATCTTTTTCAAGAATACAAATACATATGAAAACGCAAGAAAAATACATGAAAAACCGAGGAAACAAATAAAAAAAAATCCTCAAATATATGGATATACATGAAAATACATGAGTTACATAAAAGATATATTTCAAATACATAGATAGACATGAAAGGTACATTAAATATACCGAAAATACATGAAATTATGTTCCAAATACATGGATATATGTATGAAAAATACTTAAGTATATAACTATTGGTTCGGTTTCGGTTATTTCGGTTACGGAAGAAGGGAAAACCGAAACCGTAACCGAATGGTTCGGTTTTGGCCATATGTTAACCATAACCGATCGGTTAATTCGGTTTCGGTTATTTTCGGTTCGGTTTCGGTTATCGGTTTTCGTATGCTCACCCCTACAGTTCTCCCTAACCTTATTTAACAGACCTCATCTTGACTTATTTACAAATTACAAGATCAGTCCCTATATTACAGATTATTGACACACTAGACACTCTAACTAAACAACACATATCACTGTGCTTTGATTGTTTTGTCATGTTTTTTAATATAGCTTTAGAAAATGAAGCCCTTTTATGAAAATAAAACTCATAACCTGAATCACCCGACATTATAACGACAAGCAAACTGACATTTAAAACTACGAATAGGTGATGGAAATGGTTGTAAACTTGTAATGGGTTCTTTGAACAATTGAACACGTTAATACCTCATATGCAAGTTGTTAGATACACTTAAGGTTTTGATATTAAAGATATTAAACTTTATGAATCAAAGGATGCTAGTGTTAAGCTTTGCGCCTTACGGCAAGGAGTGTAAAAGTGTGCCAAGTAACGCTAATGTCACACACCGTCAGCGACCATCAAGACCGAAAAAAATAATATAAAAAATGAAAAAAGTAAAACCGAATGAAAAAGTATATTGAACTACGCTCACAAAACGTAAAACATTGAAAAAATAATTAAGTCTATCGAAGACTAGGGGCATTGTGACGGGGCCGTTAACGGGGAAAAATAGGCGTAAAAACATTAAACCTCACACACACATTACCAAGTCTTAACTGGCAAAAATTAAACCTAAACGTAAAATGAAAAAATTGTGAAATATGTGATCAAAATTGAAAGTGAAAAAATGTTGGACTAAGATTATAAGATATGTAAAAGTATTAGAGTTAAAAGTAAATAATCAAAACTAAAAAAAGAAAAAAAAACAAAATTGGATACAATTCACTTAACATAAGAATATAACTGCCTTGTGTATAAAACACGCTTTAAGCATTGTGTACAACATCAATATACACTCCCTCTCTTAAGGGGGAGCTATGTAAATATGATCAAGAAGCTCTTCAGTTATGAAATAAAATTCTCTTTTCCTATATATTCTAAATTGTTTATGTCAATCTTGTAAAACCTGGAGCCATGAAAGAGTACCGTTTAAACAGAAGGCCGTAAGGAAATGCTGGTTGGGTTGGTACATTGCAGGGATCATCTACAGTTTAGTTATTAAGGAAGTGTATAATTTTATTTTATGCTGTTAAATTACTTTAAAGTATTTATTTAATCTCTCCTTAAGCATTAAATATACGTTTTACAAACAAAAAATAATCATAACTTGTAAGTTGTCAAAAAATGCGTTCACGGCTAAAATTAAAATCTTCAAGAGATATATTCTAATAGAGGACATAATTATAGTAAATTGTTGTATTTATATTAATGTTATTAATGTGATTATTCCCTATCCAAAGATAGTGGACATTGTAATTATTATAAATATTCATGATCAATAGAAGAGAGGCAAGCATTATTCTCTATCATGGTATCACCCTAAAGAAACCCTAAAACTATCCCTACCTGCCGTCGCAATCCTCTCTTCAACCTCTTATTCGCACGGCAGCTTTCTTCAACCTCTTTTCTTTCTTTTCGATCCTACACCTTCCTACTCCTCACAATCACCATGTCTTCCCCTGCCAACTCCTCTACTATTATTCCCGCAATCACGATTGAATCAAAATTGCATCCCGCAACAACCGTTTCAAATATTAAAAATTTTATACCCATCACACTTGAAATCGAATCTTCTCAATATGCGTCTTGGGCTACTTTATTTAAAATTCATTGCAAAGCGTTCATGGTTGATAACCATCTCAAACCTCGCCCTCCACCCACAGAAACCGAATCCTCTACCTCTTCTGAAGAATGGGAACGTATTGATGCCATTGTTTTACAATGGTTATACAGTACGATTTCTAATGATATCCTTCATACCATCATCAATAATATCTCTAATGCTTATGAAGAATGGGTTGCTATAGAGGACCTTTTTCATGATAACAAGGTGGCCCGGGCTATATATCTCATGCAGAAAATTTCCAACACTCGCTTGGATGGGTTCTCCAACATGTCCGCCTACTGTCAAGCTCTCAAAGTTCTTGCGGATCAATTAGCAAATGTGGGCGCACCCGTTGATTCTGACCGCCTCGTGTTACAACTTCTTGCGGGTCTCAATGCCGAGTATGAAGGTATATCCACTATTTTACAAAACACTCACCCTTTACCATCGTTTTATGTGGCCAGGTCTAAACTAATACAAGCCGAAACCAACAAATCCGAGCGAGCCTTACATGCCTCGCAAACTGCTGCTACCGGTTTATCCGCCACCACCCAGAAAAACCACACCCCACACACCACTTCTGACAACATCACCTACCGCCCCCCTAACCCAAACCACTTCGGACGTGGCCGAGGCGGCCGCACCGGTCGTCGAGGTCGCGGACGCAGTGGCTACGAGAGATCACAACACCCCTTTCCTTTCTGGCCACATCCCTTCCAGCCTTGGTACTCAGCTTGGCCCGGCTTTGCTTCGCAACAGACCCAGCAACAGCCCAATCCTTCACAACAGGCCCAGCAACAGGCCCAATGGCCATTCCCTTGGAGCATTCCACCTTGCCCTTATCCAAGCAGCAATCGGCCCAACAACTCAGCCCAGCAATCAGGACTGTTAGGCCCGCGTCCAGCAGCCCAAGGTCACTATGCAGCCTATAGCCCAACAGATATTGAGCAGGCCATGTACACGATGTCGTTACAGCAGCCCGAACCAACACAATACATGGACACTAGGGCCTCTTCTACCATGACTCACGAGCAAGGTAATTTTCAATCCTTTTCTAACTCTTGCATTCCTCATCATATTATTGTAGGAAATGGCAATACCATTCCGGTACTAGGACAAGGCACAAAATACCTGCCCCCACCTTTCCCTCCCTTTATACTTAAAAATGTCCTATACTCACCCAAACTAGTTAAAAACCTAATATCTGTTCGTCGATTCACTATGGATAATTGGGTGTCTGTTGAATTTGATCCGTTTGGTTTTCTTGTGAAGGACCTCAAGACGCGGGCTCCACTCCTGCGATGCAACAGCAACGGTGATCTCTACCCTCTGGTGCACGGGTCCAGCTCCTCACAACCTATTGCTCTTGCTGCTGTATCCGCTGATCTCTGGCATCAACGTCTTGGCCATCCAGGACGTCAACCTTTGCATTCAATAAAAACTAATAACTCTATTTCTTTTGATAAATTTTCCAATAATGTTTGTGACTCGTGTGTTTTGGGTAAAAGTATTAAACTTCCATTTTTTACTTCTAATAATTCTACTGTTTTACCATTTGATATAATTCATAGTGATGTGTGGACGTCTCCTGTTATTAGCACGTCTGGTCATAAATATTATGTGCTATTTTTAGATGACTTCTCAATTTTTTATGGACCTACCCTCTCACCCACAAATCCAACGTCTTTTCCGCCTTCACCCAATTTACATCTACTATCACCACTCAATTTAACCATACCATAAAAACTTTTCTATACAACAATTTACTATAATTATGTCCTCTATTATATTCTCCATGTCAATTATGAAATTGAAACTTTCAAAACTGACAATTAATGCGTTTGCAATTATCAAGATCTATAACAATTATTTAGTTGTTCACAATGTACTCAAGATATATATTGTCTACAATAATGTTTTGAAGACAACTATTATGTACAAGATATATGTTCACAGATAAGCCGATATGGTCAAACAAGTGGCCCACTACAGTTCACAATCCACCAGCTCAACCCGTAACCACCCTGAACGAGCCGACTAATTAAAAGTGGTTGACTGGACCGTTGATGTCTGAGTCCTTGACCAACCAGTTGGTCTGTTTTTCAAAACATTGTACAATAGGGAATGATAAAAAAAATGAGTAAACTACTCCCCACCTATCATTTAGTTAAATCCAACGCTTAAAATCATAGAAATGTGTTCTACTCGGATATTGTATACAAAAGACTATAACAATAAGCATTATTTTGTAGCCCCAAATCCTCTATTTCAACAAACTACGACAGTTTATCCCACTGTAACACCCCATCCCATTAGGCTGACATGTCACTGTTATAAAATATTAGAAACAAAGCAATAACGGTTAAAGCAGTTCGTCCCACATCGAACAAAAGATGAAAAACCATTGGGTTTATGTAGCAGGGCTGGGTTAACATCTTCGTCCCTTCGGGGACATCCGATAAAATTGGAACGATACAGAGAAGATTAGCATGGCCCCTGCGCAAGGATGACACGCACAAATCGAGAAATGGTCCAAATTTTTTTTTCCCTAACTTCGTCGTCAAAAATCCAATCTTCACTGTATTTGCATCTGTATAACATGTTCTTCTGCTTAAATGTTCTTCTGCTTAAGCATGTATTCTGCAAGCCTTGATGTCATATCTGTGAAATACGGTTAAAATTTTGAGCCTTGAAGTTGCAAAACTAGGGTTTTTGTGAGAAAAATGTGCTTCTTTACAGCAGCGTATGTTGACCCGTTATCTGACCCATCCGTTTCAGTATATTTTGGCTGTCTTTTAACTTCAGTTACCTGCTTTACTTCTCTGTACACTTGGCATTTATATTGGGGCATGCTTAACATGTTTTGATCGCTTACGCCAGTGGCGGATATAGAAATGTTTTTCAGTAGTAACGTTTTTCATTTTTTCATTTTAGTAGCAACGTTTTCCAAATTTCGTAAAAAAAAAAAAAACCAAAATTTCCACTAATTTTTCACTACGCGCGCGAAGTTGAGCCGCAACGGACGCGGTACCTGCTTCTTCATTAGATCCGCCCCTGGCTTACACAGTTACACTGCGAACTCTATACATATTATTTTTTCTTTCTGCACATTTGAATGTAAACTGGAGGAATTTGATGTGCTTTTATCAAGCAATGTTTTGTGACCAAAAAAGTTAATGGTGCACCGATGATGCCAAGAAAATTGTGATTTTAAACGTTACACATTGTAAACGGCGAACTTGTTTTTTTTACAGTCGAAAGTGGCCCAACCGGCATACAACTTCCTAAACTAGTACCATACCGTAACAAACCAAACCGATAACCAAATGAACAACATCCATACAATGTTGTAATTCTTTTTAATGGTTTTTAGTTTCAATAAGAGTAGGTTTCGACATCTTTCGGTATATTTGCACTAACTGTATCGGACGGCCATAATCAGTACGATGTTCTATCTGTGTTTTTACTTACTATCTAACTTTTATTAAAAACATGGTTGTATTCAAAATAAAGTATCTTTTGGCACGCTACACCATACGGTGTACCGATACCATTTTATGGTTTTCGGTTTTAATACGAGTAGGTTCCGACATCTTTCAGTACATTCACACTAGCTGTATCAGACCGGTGTTGTATCGTCATAATCAGTACGGTACCGGTATTTTAAGGTAAATCACAACAGCTACCAAACCGAACCGAACTGAAATACCGATACTGATTTTCGCCAAAACTTGATAGCGAAATGGTACTGAAAATGGACCGGTATCGGAGCCGTAAGCTTCACTATACAAAGTACCCATAAATTGTCACTCGGTTTGTTAATTCCATTATATTATTAATCTTTTTTTTTTTTATAATAAATTATGTTTGCTCTTTAATTAATACGAAATAAACCAAGTTACATCTGGATAATGGGTAAGCGAGCAACAAGCTGCGCCGCTATCCCTTTTTGAATCGCAAATGAAGTCTTGGACAGGTGGTTCATGTGTATTGTCTGAAATTAGCGTTTGTGTTTGATGGGTTTGTGGGTAATAGTTTGATGATGATGTATTCTTTGTTTGGTGAAATGGGTAATGCACGCTACGTGTTCGATGAAATGCCGAGGCGGTGTGTTGTGTCGTGGATGGTTTTGGTTTCTGGGTATTGTAAAATAGGGAATGTGGAGGTGGCGAGATTGGTTTTTGATGAAGCGCCGGTTAAGGATAGGGGAGTTTGGGGTGCGATGATTTCTGGGTATGTGCAGAGTAATTGTTTTAAAGAGGGGTTGGAGATGTTTCGGTTGATGCAAGCGAGTGAGATTGTGGCGGATGAGGCGATGTTTGTGAGTGTACTTGGTGCTTGTGCTCATCTTGGCGCACTCGAGATCGGTGTTTGGGTTCATAAACTAGTGGATGGGATTAAGTTGAAGTGCAGTGTGAGGTTAGGTACTGCATTGATGGATATGTATTGTAAATGCGGGAAGCTGGATGTTGCTGAGAAGGTGTTTGTTGAGATGTTTGAAAGGGATACAGTTTGTTGGAATGTTATGATCTCGGGGTTAGCGATTCATGGGGAAGGAGTACGCGATCTCAGATTGTTTTCAGAAATGGACGCGACTGGGATTCGACCGGATAATGTTACTTTCATTGCTGTATTCACTGCTTGTAGTTATTCAGGTATGGAACATGAAGGTCTAAGATTGTTTAACAAAATGTGCGACGAATATAACATCAGGCCAAAAACCGAACATTACATCTGCATGATTGATCTTCTTGGTAGAGCTGGTTTATTTAATGGAGCAAAGGATATTATTCAAAGTCATATATATCATACCTTACTATGTTTAAGTGGTGAAAAAGGTTAATTGTTTTAAATCCTAAATTTCTTTGAGAACTAATTAAGAGTATCATTATATATGAAAAGTCTTGCAACTAAACTCGTGAATAAAAATTGAAAATAAACAGGTTACAAATATTATTAAAGTGGTTAAACATGGAAACCCGAACACAACCCGTTCTATAAAACGGATTACATGAATTGAATACGGCTCGTTTAGTAAATGGGTTAGATATGCAACCAAAACTTGGTTACTTTGTGTAGTGTTTCGGGTCATGTCAGAAATTGGGTGAAAACTGTCAAAAAATATATACCATTGTCAGGTTAAATCACTAAGACTGTTAAAATTTCAGAATGATGTTTGAGACTCAAGAGTCGAGTGTGAGTAGATACATGGAAAGAGTAACCGATATCAGTGATCTTGATCCAGCCAGGTGGAAGAATTTACAATGGCGTAGCGTATTCTTCAGTTGTCATTGAGCATTAGAACAAACCCCTTCCTTTCTTATGTTTATGTTAAAAGAAAGCCTTTTGTTAAATATGCAGGTGGGATGGGACGAGTCAGCAGCGGATGAGCATCCTTGTCAGGTTTCGATATGGGAAGTTGAACCAGTTGTGATGTGACTCTGTTTTACATGTGCCCATCTCCATTTTTCAGACAAAAGTTCCATCAACAATCAGGTAATCATCATTTTCTGATTTCATCTTCATCTTATTAGAGAACCTGAATCTTATTTTGTTCTGCAGACATAGTTATCGGGGACTTGAGGTGGTGGGGAAACGCCTCAGGGCCTTGAGGCTGAGCTTCACGCACATCTGGGTCAAACTTAGGGTCTATAGGAGTCTGATAAGTAAAACAACTAAACGGATGAAGAGATTATGAATGGTTTATTTGATAAAATGCTGAGATTTTAAATAAATAATGAATGGTTTATTTGATAAAATGCTGAGATTTTAAATAAATAATAAAGGTGCGGTTTTCGGTTGTGCATAGAGTGACGCCTCACGTATGTGAAGCTCTCGCATCTCATGCTTTTTAAAATGGAGTTTATATCCTAACTTTCATGTAATTTAGTAGTCTACACTTTACAATACAATTTTCATCTTACTTATTCATCACTTATACTTTTTTCATATCGTGTTTTCGTTTTTGTACTCGTTAATGCTCAAGAAGATTAATGAACTTCTCATTCACAATGCGGTTATATAACTTAGTTATGTATGGATATTTCTATGCTACGGAAATTAATGACTTTGAGGTTTGATATTAAAAATATTGGCAGACTTGATGTTATTTACTGAAATCTCTTTATTAATTAAAGAAATTGGATGAAGCGCGTTGCAGTCCTGGTTCGCATGCTGTGGCTGGCCCAGATCTTGCTGAAGAATGTGCGACATTGGTAACATGATCGTTCTATTTGTATATCTTAAGTTCTTAAGATATGCAAATACTTGATATACGCGTTTAGTGTCACTGTTGTTTATGAAAAACCGAAAGATGTGTATTTTCTTGCTCACAGGGTGGCTGCAGAACGGGGATGGCAAACGTTACTAATGCATACACTCTTCCTGCAAGGTGAGCTTTGATTGTTTTGTCATGTTTTTTTTTTTATTGCCGGGTGAAAAAGATATAGCTTTAGAAAATGAAGCCCTTTTAGAAAATAAAACCTAAATCACCTGACATAACGACAAGCAAACTGACATTTAAACTAACGAATAGGTGATGGAAATGGTTGTGAACTTGTAATGGGTTCTTTGAACAATTGAACATATTAATACCTGATATGCAAGTTGTTAGATACACTTAAGGTTTTGATATTAAAGATATTAAACTTTATGAATGAAAGGATATATGTGTGTTACATACATTCATTGAGCACCATGTGTATTTGCTTAAAAAGAGATTTAACCTAAATGAGGTTTTCTTTAAGGGGACCCAAACAAGGTTAATAAATTAAATGAGAGAGTACATTTAATTTCTTGTAAGTGTATATGAAATCCCACTAATTTTCTATCTTTAACGTACAAGCTACAGTTTACTTGGTCCTATTGGTTAGCAGGGTATGGTGTAGTCCCATGAATTTAATGGTAACAAGTTCTCACGACCACAAAAAATATGTAAATGGAAATGAGAAACTAAAATTTAGAACAAATTGAAAAGAAAAGTAACAAGTGTTCTATTTCTTTAGAGCAAGTCCCATGAAGTAAATGTTAATATGTTATTACTAGTTTTTATTCCGGGAGCGTCCCGGGTTGAAATATCTAATATAACATAATAAAATATATTATTATTATTATTATTATTATTATTATTATTTTAAACAAATCTCTGCCACAAGTTATCATATTCAAATATGAAAAAAACGAATCTCTGTGCCGGGGTATAAATCTAGTGCCATTACAAATGAATTCGGAAGTTTGTAATCGATCATTCTAAAAAGAACTAACATGAAATAAGAAATAAAAAGTTAATCATTGAAATATCGAACACATTAGTCTAAGGGTTATGTGATGCGTTAAAAAAATTATGGGTATATTATCGGGTATGTAGTTCGGGTATTTGGGTATGTTGTTTCGGGTAATCGGGTCGGGTATCACCCAAACCCAGACCCGACCCAAACCCACAATTTTTTTTAAACTAATCCCAAACCCAACACAATACCTGTCGGGTTACAAAAAATAATCATTTTTTTCTCAGATTTTTATATAGCACTATGGTACTCGTTGGAAAGATAATAAAACGCTAGTTAATTTGGTGTAATTTTTTTCTTTAAAAAATCTCGTATATAAAAGATATTAACGTTTAAAAGTTATGGGAGGAAACACGAGAGATAAAATAATAAAGTTTTAATATTTAGATTTAGTAGATTAGGTATTTAATAGATTAGATTAAAGATTATAATAGATTAGGTTTAAATCATATTTATTTCTTTTTTTTAATTGGTTTAGAGTTGCCACATCACATCCTATGTGGCATCTCTCAAAGGAGAGATTGCATAAGAGTATGACATGTAGGATTAATCCCTTTGCAATATATATACATATATATATATATATAATATAGATATATGGATATATAGATGATAGCCTTTGGAGTCAAGTCCGTCTCAAGCTTCTTGGGGGCCTAAAACGTGTAATAAAATTGGGGCCCTTTTCATTAAAAGAAGTTGTTTTTAGTACCATGTTTTCTATACGATCTTCGTGTGTATACATACTTATATACCACAAACCTTAATGCTAACATTCCAAAAGCACAAAATTACCTATATATATATAGTTTATCTTTTAGAATTTGGGGACCTCAATAAAGTGGGGGCCAAAAGCGATAGCTTTATTTCACTTCCCTTTTAAGTCGGACCTTCTTGGAGTAGAATTGATATTAATTTGTTTACATTTATTGGACAGATTTGTTGTTATAGTTTTACTATACTCTGTCTTATTATACTTTGAAAATATAGCTTCAAAGGTTACAAACAAACCTAATTATGTATTATGTTTCTCTTATAGGAGGGTTTATACATACAATCGGGCCGAAATCTGCTGTGAAATATCTTACATCTTACTACATTAGAAAATGCATTGAGTCACTTCTATCATTCTTGTCTAGAACTCCTTATTCACAGTGGGCTTCAAAGATTGTTTCAAACCCATAACTACATAGAACACAATCATTTAACTTCTTTCTAATGTGATTTGAAATGGATAACAGGTTTACAGTGTTGAAATGTGTCTGTCTCCAATTTAATGTCACACATATAATTCATATATAATGGTTTTCTAATTTCTTTTGCTTTGTTTGTCATATTTGGACTATTTGATTGTTGGGCCGGTGGCTATTAGGCTCGTGGATGTTGCTAGATTGTAGCAGCGTTAGAGTTACTGTATAACTGGGGTGAGTGTGAGTGATTGTGAGTGGAGGAGAGAGAAAATATTTGGTGAAAGTACTGTTTACCTCTATATTTGAAAAGCTACTGTTCACCCCTATATATATTTTAATATTTTTGTAAGTGGTTGTGAGTGATGAGAGAGAAAATATAATGATAAAAGTATGAAAAATATTATTATTTTAATTAGGAGAGAGAAGATATAAAGGTGAAGTAGTGATTTTTAGTGTAATTTGATGAAGGGGATTTGATGGATGAATTGTGAATGCTCTTAGTCATTTATCGGGCTTATGCTAATCAGTCAAATGGGCCACTATTAGTGGACTTATGGTTGAGATGGTGCTGTGTTTAAGGCCTTGATATGTAAATGAGGGATTTTTCTAGAAACCATTTTTAGTCATAATAATTTTCATCTCGTTTGTATTCTTTCTCAAGGCGATTAGGGTTTTCCCTTTCGTCTCTTGTATCGTCTAGTGTTTGGTTTGTAAGTATTTCCTTGTATTTTGTTGTAATCTCAACTGATCTAATCATCAGTTGAGATTAGAGACTTTGTCTTTTTTTCTAGATTCATCTATTGTTGAATCCTTTTGTGTGTGTGTATATATATATATATATATATATATATATTAGGTGGGGGTTGTAATCTTTGGGTTGGATAATAATAAAAAATGTGTCACTTGTTTTGTCGCTATTTGTGTGTGTTATGATCTTCTTGTATGTTGTTGAGATTATAGTTGATGAGTATTGAATTTGATTCTATATTATAAGAACAAACTATAAAAGTTTACATACAACAACATGGCAAGGAAATGGACAACAAGTTGCCTGGCAACCCCCTTTTAAATAGCAAACTTATCCTACTAAAAACAAAACCTTGGTTCCTATCTAGGGATCAAGAAATTGTTGTGTACAACCCTCTACACTCTGTCTAGGAACCCAATAGCTTCAGGAGCCAGAGAGCCAAACGTATCAAAATCAAAAGGGACAAAAGCATGTTGGTTCTTAACACAAACTTTTTCATGCTTTGTGACTTTCTTAGATTCCGCCTTCAACAGCAACCAATATATCAAAACACGACTCCTGCTTCTTTCAGTACTTAGTTTTATCTATGATAGTTGTCCCTTAGTTTTATCTAACGTGTTGTTTGTGGTGTCGAGGTATTTCTTCAAAAGCCCCTGTTGGCTCTCCACACTGATCGTTGTACACTAACCAAAGTTGAGATGTAGATTGGTCCATAATAACACAAACCTTTCTTTATGGTCTTTTAGCCCATTATTATGTAGGTAACCCAAAATAACTTAATCTAAAGATAATTATGATTGTTAATCAAATAAATATGATTAATACAAGAATCATTAGGAAACCTGCATTCTTGCCTTTTCTCGGACAGTTTTTTACGGCGTCGCCGGTAGTAGTAGTTGTACGACTCAATGGTGGTGGAGATAATCAGCTTGGACATTCTATTTAGAAAAATTCCTCATCTTCTTCTTTCTTGAAACTTGCTTTGCAATGTTTGCTGATATTCTCTGATGTATGCCATCTACATAATGGATGACTTGCATTCATAAAAACGCGTGCACACATGTTCATCAAGGCGAGGTCCTTGTCGTTGACTATAACGTAGGGCTCCATACATCGTCCAACATACATTTCAACCTCTCTAACACCCATGAAAACTTGTTTTCTTGTTCGTTGGTTATAAATGCTTGATTAATGCAAAATAAGAGGTATGTTGGGGTGACGCCAATAATCTGAACGACAGGTAGTTTGTATTGATTCGTCTTGCATGTGGCGCCAATCAGCAAGTCATGCGGGAAGGCACTCAACAGAGCATGTTATCGCTTCTCGATAAATAGAACATCCTGTAACCTGTCATCGACTTGTTTAGATCGGTGGAAGTAAATAAAGTCTTTCTTGCTCAACAAGTTGAAAAGAACTTGCATTCGAGTGTTGCCTACTTTCTCTGATCGACCCAATTTTGCTCGCGCGTTATATATCGTATTTCTAGTGGACACGTTTTCGGGGTTCTCATTCTTGATAGCAACAAACATATCTCGTGGGGGCATGTTCTGATGTGTGAGACCCCACACTCTCGTTTCTTAATCTGGGGTTAGCTTCATTCGGGACAGATGACCCTTAGGAAACAAAAAGGGTTCATGGTTATGCTTAGCATGTGTCCCCTCTAGCCTTCAAATATTTAAATGGTTTATGTATGTCCCAACCAACATGAACTTGCACTCGGTTTTTTTGTACCACATCATCTAACTGTGGCTGTTGACTTGTGTTCGCCTCAAGAATCACATCTAAGCCATATTTTTCTAGGGGTCAGCTTCATTAGGGACAGATGGCTCTCAGATTTTTTTAGCGGTCTTCGTTCGGTGGGTGACTATAGGCCATTCATTATCACGTCCTAATTGAATACACCAGTTTCTCAAATCCCCCAAGCTTGGAAAGCTCCGAAAAAACAACTTTGTGGTTAGACTACAATTCTAGTAAGCGTATGATAAATAAGTGTAAAAATGTTGTACCTAGTCGGTTTGAAACACACTTGGTTCCTCATCTCTATGCCCCTCGTCAAATTCTCCACTACTAGACACGAATTCTTTCTTGGGTTCAACAAACCCAAACCCAATAAGGTATTTTGTGCCATAACTCCCATGAAAGTAATCATATGGCTCCTGATTTAAATCGAATGACAAGTCATTTAAATCAAACAACATCAGATTAGCATCTTCATTCAAATAATACACCCTCTGATACGACTTGCTAGTAGAGTCGTCACCTAAATAGTTATTGTCGTCCCAAAAGACCTAACTACAGTCATGCATAACTTGAACACAAAGAGAATATATTTGAATAGAAATTGAATGAAAAATGAAGAAGCTTATAGTTGTGTATATAGTAACTTTTTATGAATATTACATCTCGTAAAATAATTGACGCACGAATCAATTAATCTTACGTTAAATAATACAACTCGCACGTGGATCGAATCCTCGTCGAATCAAATAATTTGATCTTTAAAAAATAATAAACCATACGCCGGTTTATACAAAAAAAAATATCATAATTTCTTCTTGTTACATAGAAAAAGGGCTCCCCAAATCCAAGTTTATACACCAGTCACACATATTATACAGCTGTCAAATTCTGAGCCTCTCATTTTATAAATCAAATCAAATCAAATGAAACCCCAACCAATTTAGGTTCCAAAAATCATCGTCTGCTGTAAGTTCCTCTCGATTCCAAGTTTCCCCGTAAGTAACTAATCTCACTCGTATTATTAGGTTTATTATTCATTGGATATATATATATATATATACACACACTGTAACCTAGAAGTTGTATTAATCTAAAATGAAATTTTATATGTAATTATTTTTAAAAGCCTTTATTTATAACTTTTCAAGCTTATTAATCCGATTTGAATATAATTAGGGGGTGCAAATGAGCAGAGTCCGTGCTCAACTAGCCTTAGGCCCGAGCTCGGGCTCGATTAATAACTTATCACAGCTTTAGCCCGAACTCGGCTCGTAGTTAGTTTCTAAAACTCAAGCTTGGCTTGGGCTTGACTCGTTTATTATTTATTAAGTAATTTATATTAATTATAATTATTAAGTTATATATAATTTAGTTTTTTTTCATAAGTTTATAAATAGTAATTATTATTCTTTAAATATATATATATATATATATATATATATATATATATATATATATATATATATTTAATATATTAATTGAAAAGTATATAATTAGTTGGCTCGTTTACTAAACGAGCTCTTTAGGCTCGGGCTTGATAAAGCTTGGTTTGTTTCGAGATTTTTTTAGCCGAGCTTGAGTAAGTCACGAGTAGCTTGGCTCGTTTGCACCCCTAGAAAGTATAGTTTTTCAAATACTTCAAAGATTTTGTGCAATTTTAACCAATTTGTACCAAGTTTGACTACCTTTGATCGATTTTTAGGTCCGACTAGGTGAAATTTAACCGCTTACCGATTAATCCTGATTTTTACAATACTGACAATATAGCAAATTAATCTGGTAACAGGTTTGTATACAATATACATACAGCAGGGTAAAAGCATAGTTGTCTTGAGGAATATTTATATAAAAGTTGTGTATATTGTTGGTACTATAATACAACAGAATGTCAGTAACTACTATTACAGCATCCACAAACAGTGGTGTGTGTGGATCTGCAAATGCTTCAAGAAGGTGTTTGAGACTGAGGAGAAGTAATGGACACATAATATTTGGGACTGAAAAAAGGTTCCTTTCACATCAATGTGTACAAAAGAACTTGTTTTCTGATAAATATGGACAAGGAAGTACGCGGGTTGAAGCGGGTTGGTTTTTTAGAGGAGGAGGGGGTGATCAGAGTTCAGACGCGAGCTCAGAGCGTAGTGAGAGCGCGAATGAAGATATTTTGATATTCTTTTACCAGTTGGATTTGGCTACGAGAGTACAGGTTTTCACATGCCTTTGTTATTTGTGTATGTGGCAAGATGAATGTGTTGGGTAATGGGTCAAACATGTTCGGGTTGAAACAAGTTATTTTCTATCCATGTCAAAACTGGTTGAGTTGAATACTAAACGCTTTCTTTGTCCATTTACAAAATCTTTATGAATTCATGATTAGAAAAGAATATTATTTCACATTTTCACCAATAATCTAAATCGTTGAATGATACGAATTTAGGAGGTTGCGTGCATTAAAATAGACTTTAGTTACTAAAATAGACTTTAGTTACTTTTAGCCCGTTTGACCTGTACTCCCTGTTGGTAGCTCTTTTTATTTGACCCGTTTGAGATAAACACAACCTGTATGGATCCACTCATAAGTAAATAGGTCAGACGGTCACCTCCTAGTTTTTGTATTATTGTCTGTTTTTGTAAACATTAGGTGTCTTATTAGTAGATTAATCTGCTTAAAAAAATGGACTCTCTTAACAAGTATCGTGTTATCTATTATTTGCAGTATGCATTGAATTTGGAGGAGTATGAGATTGCAAATCAGTTGAGAAACAAGCTCAACGAGGTTTGTTTATCTAATGAATTTTTGTTACTCTTTCCTTTCCATGTAGGTTGGAATACATATCTCCACACATAGTCTAGTGAGTTGTATGACAGTGTGTCAGATATGAAAAGTATTTATTGGCAATGACGTAAATGAATAAAACTTGTAGACCCGAATCAGTATTATGAAATTGTTTGTATGAATGAAGCTTACGATGAAATGCTTATAAAGGTTGAAGTTGAAGTTACTAAGCAGCGGGAAACGCAAAGGGGTCTATCTTCAAAAAGTGAAGCTCAAGACAAGGGTTTAAGCTTGTTGCGTTTACGGTGAGTTTTTCACATAATATTTTATCTTTTAGCTTAGTTGGGGGCTCTCTGATAGTCTGATTCAATATTTTAAATATGATATTATGTGATTCGTTTTCATGTGCGATATTACTTCTTCTGCAGAGCAGACCTGCAGAATGCAATAGAGAATGAAAATTATCCGCTGGCTGCTGAAATACGTGATCAAATTTCCAAGCTGGAGGCTGATGCATTGGCTGCATCAATAAAGGCACAAGCCTTTGAAAAAGCGGAATTTGGGTTTCGTTTAGGCCAGAAAGTGAGGCACAAAAAATACGGTATATTTCTTTCACCAGCTCTTTTAAGCTCTTATTATTACTGCTTCTGTCATAAACAACAATTTGATTACTGTCAACATGAATTCTCTATATTATCACACTTAAGTTAAATTAATTTCCCGCCCCCAGTCAAATGTTGCATTTATTTTATGGCGTATTCAGTTTTGTTGCTCTTTTATTTTCTGAACTTAGTCTTGTCGCCATAGGATACAGAGCCGTGATTTGTGGAATGGATCCAGTGTGCTGTGAAACAAGCTCGTGGATGGAAAATGCAAATGTTGACCAGCTGACTCGTGGTCCTGATCAGCCGTATTATCAGGTCTCGTAATCCTCACTATTTCATTTTTCTTTTCATCTATGGAATACCCGTCTTAGGTACCAAAGCATGTGCTCACCCACTACTTATTATTTGAGAATTTAATTAGAAAAATTTAGTACTTCGTATTGTATTGTATGAACGAAGAAATGATTTTTATATTTCTTTGGCTTATTTTCTTGCAGGTTTTGGTTGATGTACGTGAAGACCCCAATTTATTGGTAGCATATGGTAAGTAGCTCTGATTCTTGGTAATATGTTTTTTCCTCTCCTCCATTTAAAATTAAACGTTTTCCATTTTTTAGTCCTTTGTTTCATCGATGTTTTTGGGGCCGTGAGTTTTCCCGTGACAGGGTTCTCGCGGTTATTGAAAAAAGACGACGGCTTAATGTGTATAATGTCCGCCAAACTTCTTTATACAAATATATATTATTTGCCTAAATGACCCATGCTTATTTACATATGTCTTGCATTTTCTTAGTTCCAGAGGAAAATTTACTGGCTCCGGAAGAACCAGATAAGGTGAGTGTGATTTATTGCTCCTAGAAAGTGCAACATGAATGCCAAATATGATAATGAAAACTGTATATTACAAAAATAATCTTACTCTTTAATAAAGTTATTTGTATGTTTTATGCATTTGTATACATTTCAGATGCATTTCAATCTGTTTTGACCTAGTCGTAGCGGTGAGCATATGAAAACTGTTAACCGGAAAAACAGAATCTGAACCGAAAATAACCGATACGGACTTAACCGATCGATTATGGTTAATATATGGCCAAAACCAAATCATTCAGTTAGTTTTCACTTCTTCTATAACCGAAACCAAACCGATAGTTATATATTTATGAGTTTTTTCATGTATATCCATGTATTTGAAGCATATTTTCATGTATTATCTGTGTCTTTCATGTATTTTTCATCTACCATGTATTTGAAACATATTTTCATGTATTTCATGGGTATGTCATGTGTTTTCATGTATTTGTATGCTTAAAAAGGTTCAAAACACTTTTAACTATTTTAGGTTTATAATTTTGCACAACTTTTGTTTTTGGTAATTAACCGAATGTAGCCCGAAAGCGAATCGATACCCGACACATCAACCGAACCGACTTAATCGATCGGTTTCGGTTATGGTTTTTCCTAGAACCAAACTTCGGTTATCGGTTTCGGTTATGTGTAATCACACATAACCGAACCGAACTAGACCGACATTTGCGCACCCTACCTAGTCGAACCATTTCCTTATTAGTTATATGATCTGTTAGATAGATGAAAGTAACCCCAATTGACCCATTTATAAGCGAATGTGAAAAAATTTCGCGCTCCGTTAACTTTTTCAATTGATTACCATGATGCAGGCTAGGTTTGATCATCCATATGCTTCCTTCTTATTCTATGGTGTGGATTCGGCTGGAGACTTTATTCCAGTGAAGCAGCTGCGTGAAAAGTACAATAGACCTAGACACGAGGTGCCGTATGATCCACAGGATGAGAGGTCTGGAGATGATGCTTGAACATATGTAATCCAAGCCGTTGGAGTGATGTTGCAACAATGCTGCAAAAGCTAATGGCTTGTATAAAAAGAATGTATATATATTTCCTACTACGATTGAGGATGGTTTATTCTTGTTTTTGAGGATTTACAAATTGAATGTTGGAATTTTTTAATTGAATTCATGATTTTGGCAAGATAACCAACCAAAAAGATGCTAAATTTAACTGTTATGCTAGGGATTGATTCATCTAAATTTGTTTTTTTGCATACTTATTAGTACATAATTATCGGCTCAAACTTTGAATTGTATAGTCAAACTCATAGTCAAACATATTCATTGTATAGTCAAAGTCAAACATATTCATTGTAATCATTGTATCTCTTAATATAGGACTTGTATTGTAACTATATAAGGGACTGAAACGTGAATGAGGACAAGTTGAGATTCATACCTTTCTATATGGTATCAGCCATTTTTCAATCATCTTCTTCTGCTTAACCCTTACTATTTTTTTTTTCTATTCTGCCTCCTCTATCCTCTGCATAACTCCATCGCTTTTCTCTATCAATGGCCCATCTTGCTACTTACACACCAACACCCACCGACATTGCCCAAGCTCTCTACACGCTGTTCATGAACCAGCAAGCTGACCCCGTTGGATTTATGGATACTGGTGCTTCTGGCCACATGCAACTAGGTACTCCTTCGTCTAATTTTAATACTTGCACTAATAAACATATAATTGTCGGAAATGGTATAACTATTCCCGTGATTGGACAAGGCAACCAAACTTTACCACCACCATTCCCACCATTTAAATTAAATAATGTCCTCTACGCACCCAACTTGATAAAAAAATCTAATATCTGTTCATCGTCTCACACGGGACAATATACTTTCAATCAAATTTGACCCATTTAGTTTTCTTGTGAAAGATCTCAAGACCAAGGAACCAATCCTTCGATGCAACAGCTCAGCTGCTCGGGTGATCTCTACCTCCTCACCACCAACTTTATCAAGTCTCCCTCAACACCCACTGCCCTCATTGCTACCACTCAAAAACGTTGGCACCAACGCCTTGGGCACCCGGGAAACAACCTATTGCAGTCGTTAAAATCTTCCTCCTTTATTAATTTTTGTAAACCAAATAAATTGCTTTGTGAACCATGTGTTTTTGGCAAAAGTACCAAACTGCCGTTTTATGATTCTATTAATGTCACTCGTATACCATTTGATATTATACATAGTGACTTGTGGACCTCCTCGATCTTGCGCACCGGTGGTCATCGGTATTATATTTTATTTCTTGATGATTTACCGATTTCCTATGGACCTTTCCCTTACCCAAGAAATCCCATGTCTACACCACCTTCTCTCAATTCTACCAATACATCCAAACTCAATTTGAACGAAAAATAAAGCAATTCCAATGTGACAATGGCACTGAATATAAAAACAACTTTAAAATGTTTTGCCAACAACATGGAATGCAATTTCGTTTCTCATGTCCACACGCATCCTCCCAAAACGGCAAGGCCGAATGCCAAATTCGTACCATAAACAACATGGTTCGTACACTTTTAGCCCAAGCTTCACTCCCACCAAATTTCTGGCACCATGCACTTGATACCGCCACCTATCTCCTAAACATTCTCCCAAAGAAAAACCATAAATTTCAATCTCCCATCACCCTCCTATATAACATCCTACCCATATACGAACATCTACGTGTGTTCGGGTGTCTCTGCTATCCCATCCTCCCCTCCACCACTATACATAAACTTGAGAACCTCTCTCAACCATGCGTATTCCTTGGTTATCCTTCAAACCATCGTGATACAAATGTTTTGATCTTACCACCAAACAAACCTTTATCACTCGACACGCCTACTTTGAGGAATCTATTTTCCCATACTCTATACAACACCCCACCACACTTCCTACCTATGACTTCCTTTCCCATCCCATCTCTCCCCATATTTGGGAACATATACAACACCCCCCCAACACCACCGGCCCCACAGTTTCTCCTACACCCACTTCTTCACACCCCGATACCTCTAACCCCGACCCATCGTCTACTAGCCCAACTACCCCACCCAATCCCCCCTCACCCACCCCCTCCAATCCGCAACCTTCACAACACTGTCCTACATCCGGCCCAACCCACACACACATACCCGACCCTTCTGACCCTCGGCCCAATATACCAAACCCCACACCCATAACCTACTCGAGACGCAACTGCACCCATTCCACAAACGCTCCCACAACCCCAATACCCACCCAACCTACCTCTACCACGACTGCCCCACCACCCATTCCCGAACGTACCATGTGCACACGCGGAATGGACGGTATCACCAAACCTAAACAACTCTTTAACCTTCACTCCACATCCATTGTCCCTATTCCAAAAAGCCCACATGTTGCCTTGTCCACACCCGAATGGTTCAATGCCATGAACGACGAGTTTAGTGCACTTATTAAAAACGAGACATGGGAGTTAGTACCTCGTCGTCCTGACATGAATATTATTCGCAGTATGTGGTTGTTTAAACACAAGTTTCGGTCGGACGGAACTTTGGAACGATATAAAGCTCGTTTAGTTTGTGAAGGTCGTAGTCAACAAGTTGGTATTGATTGCGGAAAGACTTTCAGCCCCGTTGTCAAACCCAGCACGATCCGGATAGTTCTATCTTTGGCCCTAACTCATTCTTGGCCAATACATCAATTGGACGTCACAAATGCCTTTTTACATGGCCACCTAAATGAAACATTTTACATGCATAAACCAATGGGATTTCGCCACAGGGATTATCCAGACCACGTGTGCCGCCTCAAGCGGTCTCTCTACGGCCTTAAACATGCACCTAGAGCTTGATACCAACGTTTTTTCAGATTTCGTACTTCAGTAGGGGTTTTCTCAATGTAAATCAGACAATTCCTTATTTATCTACCATCATGGCCACGAGATTGCATATCTCTTAATATATGTGGACGACATTATTCTCACCACCTCCACAGATGCCTTAAGAAAGCGTCTTATGTCCACTCTAGCTGGTGAATTTGCGATGAAAGACTTTGGCCCTCTAACCTACTTCTTGGGCATCTCAGTTACTCGCACGGGTGACACACTCTTCTTGTCTCAACAATCTTATACAAATGACATCATTCATCGTGCGGGTATGGATTCGTGCAAACCCTAAGCAACACCAGTTGATACACAAACCAAGCTCGGTACCTACACCAGTCAACCATTTGAGGATCCTACTTTGTTTCGAAGCCTTGCTAGTGCTCTTCAATACCTAACCTTCACTAGGCTGGACATTACATATGCAGTTCAACAACTTTGCATGCATATGCACGCACCATCCCTTGCCCATTGGAATGCTCTCAAACGCATTATACGATACCTGCAAGGCGCCTCTGAATATGGCCTTCATCTGACCTCCTCATCTACACTATTTCTTCGGGCTTACACAGATGCTGATTGGGCATGCTGCCCAGATACACGCCGGTCTACTTCAGGGTATTGTGTATATCTCGGAAACTACCTCATCTCGTGGTTCTCAAAACGCGAATCAACAATTTCTCGATCCAGTGCCGAGGCAGAATATCGCCGCGTTGCCAACGTCGTGGAAGAAATTTGTTGGTTACGAAATCTCCTCCTTGAGCTACACCATCCTTTATCTCATGCTACACTGGTATATTGTGATAATGTGAGCGCCATCTACTTGTCAGGTAATCCTGTTCAGCATCAGCGCACAAAGCACATTGAACTAGACATTCACTTTGTCCGTGAGCATGTTCAGAAATGACTGGTTCAGATTTTACATGTCCCCTCTTGTTACCAGATAGCCGATATTTTTACCAAAGGAATGCCACGAATTCTCTTTGAAAACTTTCGTTCCAGTCTAAGCATTCGTTCTCCTCCTGCTTCGACTGCGGGGGTGTAATAGATACTACATAATTATCGGCTCAAACTTTGAATTATATAGTCAAACTCATAGTCAAACATATTCATTGTATAGTCAAAGTCAGCAGTCAAACATATTCACTGTAATCATTGTATCTCCTAATATAGGACTTGTATTGTAACTATATAAGGGACTGAAATATGAATGAGAAGGACAAGTTGAGATTCATACCTTTCTATACTTATTCTAAGAATTGTGTGTTAATTGTCTAATAGAATGTTCCACTATATTTTTTATCGTTTACGAATGATGTCTACACCTGTACTCATCAGTTTGAATTAGGATTGAAGACTTGAAGTGGGTGTGACATCCGTCACTATTCCTTTTTAATAATAATAATAATAATAATAATAATAATAATAATAATAATGATAATAATTTTTTTTATATAGTCATTATATATGCATTTTATTTTTTTCTCTAAACCAAACTAACCCATCCCTTGAAATCCATCCCTTGAAAACCCATCTCATGAGCCCAGTCCACAACAATCCGGCCCATCCCATCTCCTCCTTTCCCCCTCCTTGTACCTGTTTAAAAAAAAAAAAGATTTGCGCCTGCCGGGATTCGAACCCGGGCAGGAGCCGGCTCAAGCACAACCACATCCACACCAAACCAATTGGGCTAAGGCTCATATCTGATTCTTACCCAATTCCAATGATATAAAAGGCCTTTCAAAGTGGATCTCCCTCCGTTGTCTGTTACGCGACTCAGCAGGTTGACCAAAAGTTTCCACCTTGACCATGGAATTTACATAATCTTAGGAAGGATAAACACTATTAATTATCGCTGACTCGTTTGAATTGTTATACGCGTGATAACAGCCCCTAAAGACCCGTGCATTAACTCGAATCCAAGCATACATCACGCATAATAGTTATGAACGGGTCAAAACTTGCCAAATCTTCAATCGGACCTTTACCCTATAAATTGGACGTGCCTAGACCATCTTTGAGCGCCGATAAACATTTCCCCACATCCAATTTCTGTTCTAAAACTATTATTGAAGCTGTTTAATCGCTTTTCGTTGCGTCTTCTTGTTCGTACTCGCAGACCCGATTACAAGCTGTTTGTAAGTCTTTTTTTTGTGGGTTATAACCTTCGGCACCTTGTGATCATTAGCCCCAAAGATTCAGGGGCTAATGATCACCAATTGTGGTGATTTGAATATTAGGGCACGAATTGGAGATATTTGGGGAAGAACACTGAGCGCAAGTAGTGTATATGTATTTTTTTTACAGAAATCAAACAACCAACTGTTCTAGATCAGTTGGTTTATCTCCCTTGTTTCAAAACAGAACCGGCCAGTGGCCAGGTTCGATTCCCTCATGAATCAAATATTTTTTTCTTTCTTTCTTTCAATTAAACCATTAAACTAATAAATCTATTTAATCAATTTAAATCCAATATAACTTGTTCTCATGGTGTGGCTCAGTTGGTGGCCACGCTTGTGATAAAACCCGAACCGCCCAGAGGCCCGGGTTCGATTCCCATAACCAACAAACATTTTTTTTACATTTATACACATATATATATATATGTTAAATCTTTTAAAATAGTTTTTAAATACTAAAAATGATTTTTTAAATTCTACAAAAATTATCATATGATCTCCAAATGATAAAGTTCATCATCCAATTTTTAGTTTTTCAAAAATAAATTATTTTATATATATTATTAATAAAACAAGTTTATTCATTTATATTTATTAAATGCTATAAAAATATCTAAATGATTTTATTAAATCTCACAAAAATTATCCTAAACTTATATATTCTTAAACATTCCAGAAAATATTTTTATTTCAGAAAAACCGTTTATTTTATATTTTTAATTAATTTTTGTTAGTTTTAATCATAAATAAATCATAATAAATTCATTTTTCAATATTTTTGCACCAAAATTTTATATAAATTATTTCTAACTATCTAGAACTGAAATACAATTTTTAATTTAGAAATTCTTTAATTTTAATATTTTTAGATATTAAAGTCATATTTTGACAATTTAAAATAATTAGATTAAATATTCTATTCTCAAGAAAATAATTTTATAAAAATTATTTTCATAATCAAAATCTTATGTTGTGACTATATTTAACTTAAAATTTTACAAAAAGACTTTTATTTATTTATTTATTAAATTTCTTATATTTAATAAACAATTTGTTTATTAATTAAATAAACGTTTATCCCCAATTCGAAACCCTAGAATTTCATGTATCCTAGAGTTATTCCCTTACACATTATCAAATTTCTTTAGGTTGATTCTTTGGGATAATTCCAACTCATATTTCGTTGTCCAAGTTCAATTTCAAGCTATTACATAAACAGTGAGTATTCCTACCCCTTTTTGCTTTTATACATTTTTGGGGTGTTACATGTACACTATTACAATTTCAAATACAAGTTTACATTTTTACAATACAATTCTAGTACTATGTGCATTGCTTACAACGTGCTTTATGCTTAGACATTACATGTGGATTACATTTGTACTTAGTGAAATCATTAACATGGTACAAGCCGACCTTAACATTGGATAGCGCTATTTGGATTGACAACCCGCCTAGATTGATTCTCCCCCTTTTTCATCGGAGAATCCGTGGCCAGTGTTAAGCTTTTATCCATTTATTGGATAAGTACACTACAGTTCATACAGTACATTATACAGTCACAGGGTTGATTTCGCTCATTTGTATGATACATAGTTTACATATTGCACTGTAGCTTGCACTTGAATTGTATAACGTTTTAACCTACTATATATATCAAAACTAGGAATGCTCACCAACATTTCATATGTTGACCAAATCTATTTTGTACATGTTTCAGGTGCAGTTTGATCTAGTGCTTAAACAAGAGACATTTAGTGCTTTATTTTAATTCAGTTATTTCAATATTTACATTTCATTTAGACAATGTATTTTCCATTTCCATGTAAGACAATTTTGGTTTATTCAATAATATTTACATTTTAGTACCATGAGCTTTTGAACAATCGTCACTACGTGGCACCTCGATGATTCCGCCATCGGTTGGGGTGTTACAGTGGGATTAAGGCTAAGGTAAGTTATAAGTTTTAAATGAGTATGAGCTTATAAATTTTGGGTTTTTAATGTTTAAATGGGCTTAAGCCATCAAAGGGAGTTCTGGGAAAGTGCAATCATACACCAATTGTGATTGTAGGGCGAGTCAATAACATGCAAGTAATTGTGACAAAGCAGATAATCAGAGATACTCTTCACTTTGATGATCGAGAGGACTATCCCATAGATTTTTATGCAAATCTTATTTGTGGGCTCTTTACAAGATTGAAGTATGATGGCAACATTACACTGTCAATGCTCTTGAAGATGAATCTTTGCAGACAATACAAATATCTAATGCACGTTCTTATCCACTGTATTGGCTCAAGGCTTAGCAGTTTCGATGATGCTAGGGAAACTCTATCTTCAGCAATGGTATCCCTAATTCTAAACAACTCGTTCAACTTTTCAAGAATGATATTTCATCAATTGAAAGAGAATGTGTCTATGAAGTTGAAGACACAAAAATCATTGATGATTCCTAGATTTCTTCAAATGATATTTGATTCCCAGCTTCCTGATTTACCAAAGGTTGAAAGTGGCATAATCAAGCTGAGCCATATGAATGATCTGACGATGAATTGAATGAAGTCTTATAAGTTAAAGAAAGAACCTCTAACAAAGAGGATGATCAGACACAATGCAAATCCTAACTATGAAGAGCCTCCCAACGACAACTAGAAACATGATGACAGTGACTCGGATGTTGAAATTATTCAACCTGAAGGAGGGGAAGGAGGAGATGATAATGAGTGTGGTCAAGGACCTCAGGGTGATCTCCCTAGGACTTCACCGACCCGTGAAGCACAAATTGACCCATCCACTACGTCTGCAACTATTGTGCCAAGAATCTATGGGCCAATATCTGGAAAACCAACATCTGCTGCTCCTAGTGCCACAACTGTTGAAGCTGAATATTCGTGCACTAGAAGACGTGACGTGGGCAAGGAAGTTGAATCTATGCCAGTGAACTTGAGTATAGGAGATGTTCCAGTTGCTGAACCTACAGATGATGATTCAGATAGTGAATCTACAAAGGACGATGAGTTCATTCCTCGTAACGTTATGAAACAGAGTATTCAAGATGAATATTTGAGGCAGATCCAGAGCTTGCAACCCTACAAGAGCGTGAGATGATGCAGAGAGAAAGAGGAGAGAAGGGATCTGGAGTATGTAGTGGCTATTGAGGAGTTGGATGAAGAACTTGAAGTAGAAAGACTGTCAAAGAGAAAAGCTTCATCTAGTGAACCTACCATGTCACAGCTGCCCAAGAAGCGAAGAAAATCCTCTATTGGAAGCAAGCTAACTATCAAAATCCCAACCAAAATAACTCCATCCAAAACCAAAACCAAAACCAAACCAACTGCAACCACAACAACCACAACAACCACCACAGGAACAAAAACAACCTTAGTCTCTCAACCATCTATTGCTAGAACTGCAATCTTCACTGAGTTCGTCTCAATTGCAGCTTCTATGCCCCCCTCATCCATTCAGGTGTCGGTCGATGCTGAATTGGAAAGGCTTACATCTAAGATGGGTATTCCATAGTTCAGCTTCCCCAAGAAACTGAACAAGTACCCTTCATGCTTTCCGTTTCACCTGTCCTAACCTCATCCAGTTGCCCATCTCTCCAAGCACAAATCAACAATCTAGTCAGCATGCTTCATATGCAGGTTGCACAAAACTTGGAGTTGGAGAAGCACAAAACTTGCCAGTAAATCATGTCAGTTTTGTAATTATTACTTTTCAAATATCTAAATTATTAAGTATTGTTAATTACATCTTAAAACAAATTATAACGCAAGTACATATAACATTTACACGCAAGTACATGGTTTTTTAACTTACTGATTACAAATTCAAACGCAAATACAAATAGCTTTACACGCAAGTAGTAGCAAAAACCCCTAAAAAATGAATACAGTTTAAGACGCAATAAACATGTATTTAAAAAAAATATATTATAAAATCATAATACGAATACTTATTAACAACTTTTTATTGTTCAGCAAACCTGATTTTGAAGTTTTAGCCGGCCTATCATGGTTTCCCTTTGATCGCCGTTCATATTCAACTCCTGTAAGTATCATTTGGATTTGTTAACTCTAACAACTAATTACACGCAATAATATGCCAAATATTGTATATAAATACCTGATTTTGCCTTCGATGCCATTTTTTTTGTGTTGATCGTTTTGTTTTTTTGATTTCGCACACTAAAAAAACCCTAATTGTGTTTTGATTTGTGTTGAGTAGACGGTTTTCGTTGTAATTTTAGAAACTGAATGTCAGTCGAGTGGTGTTTGTAATTTGCCCGCTCTTTTATTTTTTTAATCCAATTACTATTTTGCCCTTATTCATTGTTTTCGACAAATTTAATGACGCGTGTTTTTTAACCATCGTGCCCCTCATTATCCGCATAATCCTACGATCTAGATTACTTCTTACATTTTGTACGCTAACAAGCTTTTTACATTAGCCTCACCCTTAAATTATTTCTCTACTCTTTCACCGAAATTTCCTAAGGTGGTGACATGCCGACATAAATGGAGGGAAGCATTTAATATCAAATCTTTTAAGTTTTAATCGTATTTATTCCTTTTCATTCTATTATTGAGCTACTTAAAATCACATGTATCGCTTTGACAATTAAGCACGGGACGTGCGCCCCAAGTTAATATAACTATTTAAATTTAACATTTTTGTTTCCATATAATAAAGTGGACATTTTTTTTATCGGCTAAGGACATCGTCTCGGTACCCCGTTTTGAATCCTCTTTCCGCATCATCTCTGAGGGCATAAGCCCTTTCAACGTCAAGGGGTGTATTTTTGTTGGCCCTAAGATTCGAACCGTGTACCTCTTCCGGGCGAAAACCTCCCTAAGGAGTAAACCCTCCTACCTCTCCCCAAATAAAATGGGTATTTATGTTTGTAATTTATTTATGTTTATTTATGTTTGTTTTTTAATGACTTTGTTTATGTTTGTTCATATGTAATTTGGCAAGTTTTGAAATGAAATACTACGGTTGCAAATGAGCCGAGCCGAGCCCGAGCTTGACCAGGCTTGAGCTCGATTAGCTTATAAAAGCCCAAGCTTGAGCTCGGCTCATTGGTAGTTTCTCAAACTTGAGCTCGGCTCGTTTAGTGTTTATTAGTTAATATATTAAATTAAATTATATAAATAATAGGCTCGATAGCTTGATAAGTCAAAAGCTCGGCTTGACTCGGCTCGTTTATTAAACAACTTTAAATCTGAGGTAAATAGTATAAATTATTAATAAAATTAATATTATACTAAGGCTCGATAAGGCTTGTCGAGCCTGGCAAGCTTCATATGTCAGTCTCGAGCTCGGGCTCGATAAGCAAACGAGCTTTGTTTTATGCTCAAGCTCGGCTCGACTTGATAAGGCTCGGCTCGTTTTGAGCTTTTTACCTAGCCGATCTCAAGTAGCTTGCGAGCTGCTCGGCTCATTTGCACCCCTATGAAATACTATAATATTTAGAGAAAAAAAAACTACTTATTGTTAATATTTATGAACCCTAATTTAGATAGGATTTTGGATTAATTGTAATGTATTAAACTTTTCCATTTGTGTTTATTAGTGTTATATTATGTGTGTTTATTTCTATTCAATTACATTCATTTGTGTTTGTTTATTTTTGTTCAGTTATGCTCATTTAAGTTTTTTATATTTCGTTTGTAATCGTTTACGTTCTTGAACTGCTCGTTTAAGTTTTAAACGAATGAACACAAACGAACATAAACAAACCCCTTTTCTTAATGAATGAACACGAGCAAAAAAATTTGTTCGATTATATGTTCATGTTCGGTTAAAGTTAAATGAACAAACACGAAAATGTTTTTGTTTTTGTTCGTTTGATTCGTTTACATGCCCTAAATTTGATGACATACACGAACCGTGGAATAATTAAGTAAATTAAAGGATAAAACACAAGACTATATAAAAAGGCACTTTAGTTTTCATAAATAATCATTTTTTTAATAAATATAAGTTTTTTTTTTCTTTTTAAATTATAAGGCTGTTAGTTAAGAAGACGGTTTAATCAAATCGGAAAATTGGTCAAAATCTTGCAAGGAAATATGACTTGCGTTTATAAAGTATACTATTTCCAACTTCGTTTATAAAATATAAAAAACTTAAATGAGCATAACTGAACAAAAATAAACAAACACAAATGAATGTAATTGAATAGAAATAAACACACATAATATAACACTAATAAACACAAATGGAAAAGTTTAATACATTACAATTAATCCAAAATATTGCTCGCTATATGTTTTTATGTTTGAAAACGATTAACGTCTTCAATCACAACTTTCGCAAATAACTTATTTTTAATATAACAAATAGAAGCATCAATCAAATAATCATCAGTTATCCAATTACATAAATGCGCCTTCAGATGTTTCGTAGAAAAAAAACATCTCTCAACGCTTGTCGTTGCAGCCGCTATAACTAATGCTAATTTCAATAAAAGATAAATCAATGAATATCCAACATGTATATTTGTTTCCACCATCATTTTTACAAGGTTAGTTATTCCACATTGGCAAACATTTTAGCACCACTTATGTTATTAATGTAGACATAGCCGGTTCTAAGGGGGTGCAGGGAGGACTCCCGGCCCGGGTCCAATTTTCAGGGGACACTGTGACCGGCGACAGTGGCGAACAATGGAATAGAATTCATCGGAAAAAAATCTAAATGATTTGTTCATAGCGTTGGTGTTTCAGGGTATAAAATGGGTTGTTTTGAGAAAGATGATGGCATAGTGTAAATGCTAGAAAAATGATGGAGGTACTATAGACATTTGAATATGCGAATGTTTAAAGAAAAAAAAGCATATGGTGGTGTCCTATTTTTTTAAGATTAACAATAACTTAAAAGTAATCCATTGTTCTCTTATTTTAGTGTTGCATCTGATTTTTTGCTCGCCGTAGGCTCAAAACACTTAAGTTGAAAATAACTTCACGGATTAGCGATGATAGCTATCGAGAATGTAACACCCCGTGTAACACCCCAACCGATGGCGGAAACATCGGGATGTCACGTATTGATGATTGTTTAGTAGCTCATGTTAAATAATAAGTTTCAATAAATGATTTAAATAAATTACATACAATTGTTCTAAGAATTTGTACATCAAGATAAAAAAAATACTAGCTACGCATCTTCAAGCATTAACTCTAATCTTCGAGCAAGCTATATAACCTGAAACATGTTAAGTTTGAAAATATTTTGGGTCAACAAAACTTGGTGAGAATTACATAGGTTTTGATAATCGAATAAAACTTGTGCAATTCAAGTGTCATGGCAAGTCTAGTCCATATGTGAAAACATACTAGAAGTAAATCGAGTGCATAATCAACCCTTGTGACTGTTGTATTGTGGTACATCCCATACGCTCATGGTTCACTCGATTATGTTATACGATAACAATCACCCACACTACCTTTGTAGGAGGCACGTATCCGGGTGGGATTGTCAGTCCAATAGATCTATCATTGTATACCGTCGGCTGATCAATGTTAATGATTATGCTAGAATTGTGCTTACCCTGGTCATGTTTAAGACATAATGCAACATAGAAAAACACAAAGACACTTTGATGATTGAATTGCATATAGAATGTTGTAACATGTTTCACCCCAAAAATGGTGATAAATAGAAAAGGGGCTATGTAAAACTCACCTTAGCAAAATGTTTTGTCTCGTGAAAAATAGAATATGTGTTGCCCCAAAGTTGCCAATTACAAGAGCTTATAATCAAAGCTTCAATTGTAGAAGTAATAGACTATAGAAGAAAGGTATGAGAGAAAGTTTAATCGGATTGAAACAATCGATTTAGAGGTGCAAAGTATAATGGGTCATAGGTGGGTTTTTATACTAGTTTAGGAGTCAATTAGCCATTAAAATTGGTCAACACCATAAAGTAAGCTTTTATGATGAATTGACTATATGACTAAGACTTTGACTGTTTGACTAAGACTTTGACTGTTTGACTCAAGGCTTTGATATATATATATATATATATATATATTTATTTATTTATTTTGAAACGAATTTATATCTTCCTTGTTTGAGATTATAATTGTAATTGGAAAAATGATTAGCTTTAAATAAGAAATAAAAAAAATCATTAGTTTGAATTAGAAAATAAAAAAAACACCGTCTTATAAAATGACGATTTTATAAATAGAATTAGGATAGGACATATGTCATGATTGAAGATTTTTTTTAAGTACAATGATAAAAAGAACTTAGAAAAATAGAGTGCACGGATAAAGATAAGAATACTTAGAAATAAATTAGACTTTATATCATGGACCGGGAAATACTTTAATGCAAAATAAATGGGAAAATTCGTGAGGTTACAGTCTCCCCTACTTTTAGAAACTTCGTCTCGAAGTTATAAAAAAACACCGGGTTGAGGGTGATTGGGTAGAAATTAGGGCAACTGTGGTTTGAAAAATTTGTGTTAAGGCATGACATGAATTTATAGGTAACAGAATAAACTATTTCGAATAATTTGGTAAGAGGTTTGATAGCTGTGGGTTTTAAGGGTTGGATTAGGTTCGTCTAAAATAGCAAGGAGAATAAGAATCTAGCAAAACACTAAACTTATGTTTTAGGAATCTTGTAAGAAATGCATGAATTGATTGGCTATATTAAAACCAAATGAACTACTAAAACCTTATTAGAATTTCACACTACCTTAACGTACCTGTAAATTCATGATTACGTTCCGGACCACAATCACCAATTTACCTTACATTAGGGTTTTGTGTCCTTCTATGACTCTAAACACACATGTAAGTAATGCAAAATAACCTTGTGATTGAATCTTTGTATCAATGATTCTAATAAATCTTTGTATCAATTTACACGTATAATGTATCCAAAGATGAGTCCAACTGTTGAGCAGGAAAAAGACTTCTACCAGTCAGTGAGTAAGAACCTTCACCGATTGTTGAGCAGGTGCGATAGCCCATACCAGTCGTTGAGAAAGTTATTAGAACCTGTACCGACTGTTGAGCAGACATGATGACCTCTACCAATCGTTGAGCAGGTTATTAGGTACTCTACTAATTGTTGAGCAAGTACTTCATCCTCTACCAGTTGTTTGATTAAGTGTAACAATTGTTTTTGGCTTAACACATAAGTTGCAAATTGATAATACATACATGTAAGCAAGTTGGTAAATGCATCAAGTATCAAGTATAGCATGCGAGCTGCAATAGAGTTGCCCTAGACAAGGTTAATGACTTTAGGTGTGTTTATAGCAAATAGTTTATTTTCCATGCTTCCAAATATCATGGATAATCAAATGTTCAGGTAGATAATCAAATCCTCATGGATACCTAAGAATCAAGTTTGATGCAACGAATAATCAAGTTTTCAATAGTTTGGTTATCATAGGGATCAAGTTCATGTTCAAGAAGGTAAAGAGTATGAATTTAGTTCTTGAGAGGATGATGAAGAACTCAAAGTATCATCAAAGTTATGAAAGATAATGCGCGTGAAAATAGTTAATAAAGGGTTTGTTTATGGGTTTTCCAAAGAGGCACAAATAGTAGGAGATTATTTAGCAGTATGAATCGTGGGGTTTGAATCAAATATTAAAATCAAGGGTATGAGGAAACATGATTGCAGAAAGTACCCCAAAGTTCAAACAAGTTTAAAATAAGTGAGTGTCAATGGAAAAATTGTAGAGTAACTTTTGTTCTTGTGGATGGAAAAATTTTATTTTCAAAATTGGTTTTGTACATAAAGCAAAAGTCATTAAATAGTACAAACTAAATGGATCTAGATCGAAATATTTCAATGAGTCGGAGGTTTTAGACGAGATGTCGGGCTTCAAGAAAAATCAAGTATTTTTTTGAGGTGTTTTGTATAAATGACTTTGATTATTCCATAAAAAGAAGTGATTTCTAATATATTAAAACATTTTTTTTAGGATCATTTGTTACGCCAGTAAATTGTTACACAAACATTTGAAGTCTAGAAAATAAGTTTGTGAAATAAAAGGCTTCCTGACAAAAATATTTATTTGCTATAGTTTGTGAAATTCTCAGGTGATGAATATTTGACAAAATTCAGTACTCTGTGTTGGTGCTAGAGTATCTCCTATAAACAGGTTATGAGATTATAGTTTGTACAAGGATTTTTAAAATCTTGAATGAGATGAAATTTAATGGTTGAGGGTACCTAAAGAAAAAATGTAGGGGGTGTTTAAAATAAAATTGGCTAGAGACATCAAAGATAATAGATTTTTTTCTAAAAAAAAAAAATGTGTAACATGTTGTAAAGAGGAACATATTATTTGGGTTAGACGTTGAAAATAATTAAACGCACAGGTAATATTATAAGTTCGTAAAATGAAATATGATTGTGAGATCCACAAATGATTCATGAAATTTAAGCTAATGAGGGAATTATATAAGAAGAAAATATATTGGAATTGTAAAAATTTTGAGATTCAAAACTTAGATTTTATACGGGAGTGAGGGGGTATAAATGAAAATGAAACACAAAGATTGAAAATATCTAACCCCGAATAAACGAAAATGTTGGCTTATCAAAACAGATCAGGTCTAAGCCCAACGAATTTGCCCTAATAATCTAGAAGTACGTTAGGATTGTAGCAAGTAAGTGAAAGAGAGTAGGCAAGACCAAATTAGGCTAAGAATAAGGATGAGGATAGGGATAGAGATAAGAATAAGGTAGAGCTGCAAGTAATTGAAGCAAGTACTGGTTAAAGTGCTAAGGTTATAGACTAGATTATTTTTCTAATAACCTAATTCCCTATAACCAAGGCTCTGATACCAATCTGGAACACCCCAACCGATGGCGGAAACATCGGGATGTCACGTATTGATGATTGTTCAGTAGCTCATGGTAAATAATAAGTTTCAATAAATGATTTAAATAAATTACATACAATTGTTCTAAGAATTTGTACATCAAGATAAAAAAAATACTAGCTACGCATCTTCAAGCATTAACTCTAATCTTCGAGCAAGCTATATAACCTAAAACATGTTAAGTTTGAAAATATTTTGTAACACCCCGCCCCTTCTCACCACCAATATTGTCCGCTTTGCCCCGATGGGTCGCCCATCCAGAGCTCACGGATTTGTTTTTGGTTGCCCAGTGGAGACTTCCCAGGAGGTCACCCATCCTGGAATTTCTCCCACCTGAGCACGCTTAACTGTGGAGTTCTCCTCTCATCCACTAACATTAAGCCCCAAAACGCGTTGGTGATTTAAGAGGTAAGACATTACTTATGAACCAAGGATCTCTCCTAGCCACGGCCAATGTGGGATTTTCCTGGGGTGTCACATTATCCCCAAGTTGAAAAGAATTTTGTCCCGAAATTCTGCAAGTTATCAATGGAACAGGTGTTAAGAGAGAGAAAAATTTTGAAAAATTTTCTGTGTGTCACATCATCCCCAAGTTGAAAAGAATTTCGTCTCGAAATTCAGTTCGAGTTTTCGATTACGAGCTTTGAGTTCTCCTAAAAAGAGATGCCAACACTGGCGTTTTTTCGATGTAGCTGGCCAGATAAGATTTTCCCCACCAGAACGAGGGACACCAATCACTATCTCGTGCCAAAGATTTCAGTTCATGGCTGGACAACCCGTCCACGCCCATGATGATGTCAGAGCTACGAAGGGCAGTTGGGATGATAAGATTGATACCTAATGGTTAGTTAAACCGTACGGGTTTCTACTTGTAATAGATATAGGTAACTTCGATAAGCTTACCATCAGCTAGTTCTATGGTGTGTTTGAATTCAAAGAGAATTGGGTCTAACCCTAGAGTTTGCACTAAAGTCCAAAGGCACATGCTCAATCAGCATCAGATTCAAATAGAACATTAGCAAATTACTTATTTATAAAGAACGTACCCGTCACGCGTTGTTGTTATCATTGTTCCCATTGTTGTTATTGTCACCATTGAGCTGGGGACAGTCCCTTTTGTAGTGGGTTTCACTCCCACACTGGAAACATCCTTTTCCAGTATTTCGACGACTCTGTTGCCCCTGGTGTTGTTGCTGATTCTTTGGGAATTGAGCACGACAGTCCTTAGCTGCATGACCAGCTTTTCTGCATCGTTCACACTTTCCGTCCTCACATGGACCAGAATGATGATAGTTGCACTGTTCACACTTCGGGTGCCTCCCCTTGTAAGTACCCTGGTTATTGTCAGAAGGGGTCTGGTTGCTGTTGTCGTTTGCACCTGACCTCTTCCGCTGCTGCTGCTGACTGCCGCCACCACTTGAGACCTTGTCCGAGCCATCTTCCCATTTCCGCTTGTTATCTTTAGTGGCAGACGATGAGGTACCCCGTGGGGGCAAGATTCCTTCTTCCACCTTCTGATCCGTTAACTGGTGGGCTAAGCGAATGACTTGCTGAATGTTATTCAGGTTAGCAGCAGTGACCATTCCTTTAATCTGAGGCACTAAGCCCTTGATGTACAGTTCAATTCGTTTGTAGAGCGGAGTAGAGTAATTAGGGCACATGGTCGCCAGCTCATGCGACCTAGTAGTATACGTCTCAATCTCCGACCCCACCATTTTCAGGTTAAGGTATTCAGTCTCCAACTTCTGAATCTCATCTCGAGGACAGTACTCCTCCTTCATCAGTTCCTTGAAATCCGCCCAAGGTGTAGCATTGGCCACATCCACCCCTAGCATCTGCACCTGCGTGTTCCACCAGGATAATGCCGCATTCTCAAGTGTAGCAGTGGCATATTTAACCCTGTCAGCTGGGGGACAGTTACACATAGCAAAGCATGATTCCAACTTTTCGAACCACCTCAATAGCCCGACTGCTCCTTCAGATCCTCCGAAATTCTGAGGCTTGCAGTCCATGAATGACTTGTAGGTACAAACAGGCGGGTGATGAGCAGGTTGACCAGCTTGAAAGGCTGCAAGGGCTGCAACTACCCTTTCGTTAATCATTGCATTCAGTTCCGCCTGTGTCATGTTGATGTTTCCCCGTCCACGTCCAGCCATAGTGATCCTACATTCACCATAAGCTCATGAGACATAAAAAAAATACAGGCCATACGATCGTTCAAACATAGTGTAGGCGAACTGGAATAAAGAACAAACTTCAAGAGAACAACTCAGTCTCGACTGGGTCTAGAATAAAAGAAAGAAAGATCAAGCGAATGAAGATAGGAATCAATCGTCTCCGTGCTCAGTTAAAATAATAGAGTCTCCATATTCAATCTCTTCGGGTTTGATGGGTTCGGGTTCCTTCTCTAATTCCTCTTCCCCCTCCTCTAGTGGTGTAAGTGTTATCTAGAGTTATTCGCGTGTAGTACTAACGTCCTATTCGTTCCTCCTAGTAGCCTTCCTCTCTCACCTGTAATGTCGCACCGTGTTCAATGGTTGGTTCTCGCACTGGTACTCGATGGCTAACTCCCCATCCGTGAAGCTGGTTGGAATTTTAGTCCCAATTGATGCGCCACATGGCCTAGTTTTCGTCCTTCAATATCGGGTTTAGTGTTAAAGGATTATGTATCTCCTATAACCTGTTAAGCAAGTTTACATAGCCCGAGAGCTAGTTGTGCACTTAAGCTGTGAGTGTACTAATGCAATGCTTTATGCTATGATAGTTATAGACTAGACTCACCATGCAGTCCTAGTTCACTATAACCAATGGATCTGATACCAATCTGTCACACCCTCAAATTCCACTGCGGAGTTTATACCGCGAGGAGCGTGACACACCAGGATCCCCATAGCCATAAGTCATATGAACGACTCTAAATGCCCAAACCATTTAGCTCGTTTTCAAAAATATAGTTTTAACATTTAACCAAAAAGTTTAGATAAGTTGCGGAAGCGTAAATCAAACATAATCGTTTAAGTTCATGCGCAAAACAACGCGCCCAAAATAAAACCATTAAATGTAAAGCAAAGTATAAGTTAAATAATGTTCACAACCCATGACACAATGATGCATGTCCTATCGTGCTCCGAACCTAGAGACCTGCAAAAGCATGCTATCGTGTGTCAACATAAAGTTGGTGAGTTCACAAAGTAAGGTATGTAAAAGTGTAGGTTCCCAAACCAAGAACAACAGTTAGGTTTCCCAAACCCAAAAACAGAAATCAATAACCAAAACCAAGAACCACTAGTTCAGCGTATGCCAAGGGTAGCTAACCCATTCATGATAACTAAACAAGGATATACCGAATTGCTATTCAAACGTTGCACTCGCCCCGCGAGCTGGTTTTTGCCTCCCATCATTGCCTATCAACAATGATAAAATCTAAGGTCGTAGTTCACGCCCGGCTCCCAGAACGGTGTGAGGTTTGTCAAACCTAATAGCGCTATCAACTAGTAACCCGCTTGCCATAACCCGACAACTCATTCGGTAAATAGTGAAGGACTTTCGTGATAGAGTGCAGTTTAGTTCATCAAGGACAAAAGATGTGAAACTAGTAAAATGCGATTCCTCCCAGGAATCAGTGTATCTCAACTCGAGATAGAATAAGCAAAACCCAATTCCTCCCAGGAATCAACCCATCCCAAAACCCGGGATAAAACAGTAGTCCCAAACCTGGACTAGAAAAGGTTAAGTAAGTTGTCTCCCCGAGACGCATGCTGTTGAGAAAAAGTAGTGAAACTCACCTTAGGTTGCGTTAAGTGCTAAATCCAAATCCAAGTAAGAAGTAGAGACTCGCTACCGACTCCCTATTATATGTGTCACTATGTGAGTACATGTGTATACACGATACACCAGATAACTCGTTTGTCCATGACTTTAGTTTATGCGAAAACGTTTAAGTGACACCTATCTTAACTACATGCACAAGTAGACCCTATGAACCCGTTGGTGAACGTCACGTTTATTATCAAACATACACTTCAAATACATCTCATACAGGTGTACATGCAAGTTCAAGTCATAATCAAAGCATATAAGACTCCAATTAAGCACATAAGCATCTATGTCACAATCTGTGTTTTTAGGACAGATTGTACACCGCCAAAACGATTTTTATAAAAATACTTGCCCAAAGAATTAGACAACCAAAATTTTACAGAATATTCGTATGAGTCCATTTGTCGTTCCACTATTTTTATTTCATAACAAATCCTTGTTGAAAAATTATGAAAATTCAATTACTACAGATAGGTTCTGAAAACTTTCACAACAGGTCAGTTTACGATAAAAATTCCCAAAAATCTTGTATTCATCCAAACGGGATGAATCCACTTGGAAAAGCCAAAATTTTTTCCAATATTGACCTGCTGTCCAAATTTCATAACCTAACTCTTCATATAAATCGAGTTACAGTTGATTAAAGGTAACCTAAGTTTTTAATCCGAAAATCAGCATTGACTAATATTCAATTAAAATTCCAAAAACATATCAAACGAACACCAAATCGCATGATCTTACCCATTTCAGAAAGCTAATACCATGTACGACAAGCTAAAATCAAGAAAGAATTAAAACAGATAGTTTAAAGCCATGTTACAGAGCCAACAAGTCGAAGCATGCAATCTGTCCGTTTTCAGTTATGTTAAGAACTCATCCATAACGCATCGTATGACCATATTATCGCCTAAATATTACCATAAACAAGTAACACATCATGATCATACAACATAACAGTCCCAACATGCAAGTTTTTATCACAAATATTATTATCTATAAACCCTACATGTTCATAAATCAAAACCATGCATTAACATGTAATACATCACATAATAATATTCACAAAAACTTAATATCTAATATGTTAATCTTTTATAAAACTCATGTTTGGATCATTATAGACCCACATCAGATCTGGACAAACAAGTGTGTGGTGTTTTAAAACATGATTAAAAAAATATTAACACATACAAGAAGGATTAATATACCTCAAACCTTTAATCTTCTTGATCCTAAACCTTCTTTAGCTCCTAGGATCTTTAAAATATGTTAATGGTAGAGGGTAGGAGTTAAAATTCGTAATTAGGAGCTGTAGGGTTGATTAGGGTTGAGTTATAATGAGTTAAAAGAGATAAAAACGTTTTTATAAAAATAACCTAGCGACAATATCTATAACACCCCGCCCCTCTCACCACCAATATTGTCCGCTTTGCCCACCCAGAGCTCACGGATTTGTTTTTGGGTGCCCCGGTGGAAACTTCCCAGGAGGTCACCCATCCTGAAATTTCTCCCACCTGAGCACGCTTAACTGTGGAATTCTCCTCTCATCCACTAACATTAAGCCCCAAAACGCGTTGGTGATTTAAGAGGTAAGACATTACTTATGAACCAAGGATCTCTCCTAGCCACGGCCAATGTGGGATTTTCCTGGGGTGTCACATTCACCCCCCGTTAGAGTCTCATCGTCCCTGATGAGGTTAGAGTCTCATCGTCCCTGATGAGGTATGCACCCACCATCCCGAACGGCACAGGAGTGGCTCTGATACCATCTGTAACACCCCGCCCCTCTCACCACCAATATTGTCCGCTTTGCCCACCCAGAGCTCACGGATTTGTTTTTGGGTGCCCCGGTGGAAACTTCTCAGGAGGTCACCCATCCTGAAATTTCTCCCACCTGAGCACGCTTAACTGTGGAATTCTCCTCTCATCCACTAACATTAAGTCCCAAAACGCGTTGGTGATTTAAGAGGTAAGACATTACTTATGAACCAAGGATCTCTCCTAGCCACGGCCAATGTGAGATTTTCCTGGGGTGTCACATATTTTGGGTCAACAAAAGTTGGTGAGAATTACATAGGTTTTGATAATCGAATAAAACTTGTGCAATTCAAGTGTCATGGCAAGTCTAGTCCATATGTGAAAACATACTAGAAGTAAATCGAGTGCATAATCAACCCTTGTGACTGTTGTATTGTGGTACATCCCATACGCTCATGGTTCACTCGATTATGTTATGCGATAACAATCACCCATGCTACCTTTGTAGGAGGCACGTATCCGGGTGGGATTGTCAGTCCAATAGATCTATCATTGTATACCGTCGGCTGATCAATGTTAATGATTATGCTAGAATTGTGCTTACCCTAGTCATGTTTAAGACATAATGCAACATAGAAAAACACATAGACACTTTGATGATTGAATTGCATATAGAATGTTGTAACATGTTTCACCCCAAAAATGGTGATAAATAGAAAAGGGGCTATGTAAAACTCACCTTAGCAAAATGTTTTGTCTCGTGAAAAATAGAATATGTGTTGCCCCAAAGTTGCCAATTACAAGAGCTTATAATCAAAACATCAATTGTAGAAGTAATAGACTATAGAAGAAAGGTATGAGGGAAAATTTAATCGGATTGAAACAATCGATTTAGAGGTGCAAAGTATAATGGGTCATAGGTGGGTTTTATACTAGTTTAGGAGTCAATTAGCCATTAAAATTGGTCAACACCATAAAGTAAGCTTTTATGATGAATTGACTATTTGACTAAGACTTTGACTGTTTGACTCAAGGCTTTGATATATATATATATATATATATATATTTATTTTGAAACGAATTTATAGCTTCCTTGTTTGAGATTATAATTGTAATTGGAAAAATGATTAGCTTTAAATAAGAAATAAAAAAAATCATTAGTTTGAATTAGAAAATAAAAAAAACACCGTCTTATAAAATGACGATTTTATAAATAGAATTAGGATAGGACATATGTCATGATTGAAGATTTTTTTTTTAAGTACAATGATAAAAAGAACTTAGAAAAATAGAGTGCACGGATAAAGATAAGAATACTTAGAAATAAATTAGACTTTATATCATGGATCGGGAAATACTTTAATGCAAAATAAATGGGAAAATTCGTGAGGTTACACCCCCGCCCGGAATGGGCTGACGTGTCACAATATCATATCAGAGACAAAAGACAAAGTTTCTTTTATTTATAAAACATATAGCTTTACGGAAGACAGGTGGTTCATAGTTTAAAGGTCAAAATACATTAATATTAAACATAAGTGACAAGCTTCTTTAGGTAGCATCCTATGATTTATTGTTCTCTCTTTATCCCGCCCAAAGTAACCTGTTAACCTGTAGATATAAATTTTTTACGGAATGAGCTGAAGGCCCAGTACGGAATAATAGGCTCAAATAGTAACGCAATAATTAACTGAAACGGACAACACAAATACTGATCTTGAAACATAAAGCATATAACGGAACTGAATCATGTAATACAGATGTACCCATAAGCCAAACTGAATTCTATTATGTGTGTTGATATACGGGTAGCTACTCCCGTCTATCAGCACATGAAATGGCGCAGGTTGGCATACCCACAACCATTTCCGAAACTGAAACTGAAACTGAAACTGAACTAGGATCGATCCATACCCCTCCTAATTGCATTGTATCACACCTGTACTTAAGAGACGCCGTGAACTAATCTCTCCGTCACGGGTGGAGCACATGATGCCGATGCCACAACATCATGCCCGCGGGACACTCCACGGGAAGCGGTAGCTTAGGGTATCAGAGTACTGAAAATCTGAGTCATATAATCTGATGCAAATAATAACTAATAATACTAATATCACATACTTGGGAACATACGATAATGAGTGAATTAAAAGCATCGTATGATTTATATAATCTACTTTCAATATTAATATATTTAGAACGAGAAATGAACGGACAGTCAAATGAATTGATGCTCAAAGACGGAGGAGTTTTAATATTTATATATATTATCAATAGGGTTTTTATCAACTGAACCAGATAACAAAGGAGAGGGGTAAGGATCCGTACCTTTAATTAGTGTTTCAAAGTGATGCTAACTTGTTTACAAGCGTTTGCAAAAAAAAAAAAAAAAATCTTGACAATATGACACCAGCACTGGATCTCTAGATATCAGCCCGGCTGAGAGCGGGTATACCACACTAGCTAGTATTTTAGCGTTATATTATTATTATGATGATGATGATGATGATGATGATGATGATGATGATGATGATGATGATGATGATGATGATGATGATGATGATGATGATGATGATGATGATGATGTTACTATTGGTTATTGATACTGTACGGTTATTTGCAATTGAAAGATTGCCTATTTATAGTCACAGTTTTCCTTGCTGCCCAAGTTTTCAAGATGAAATTGATATTACTAAGCTTCACTTCAGCTCTTTCCACGTAGAGTGTCAATGGACAGATCATTAATTTGTTGCCCAAGTTAACTTGTTGCCCAAATACATAAAATTCTTAGCTTTATCCACGTAATACAATTATGTTCTTATCCATTATATTATTACTAGTTTTTATCCCGTGAGCGTCTCGGGTTGAAATATCTAATATAAAATAATAAACTATATTATTATTATTATTATTATTATTTTAAACAAATCTCTGCCATAAGTTATTATATTCAAATATAAAAAAAAAATCTCTGCGCCGGGGTATAAATCTAGTGCCATTACAAATGAATTCGGAAGTTTGTAATCGATCATTCTAAAAAGAACTAACATGAAATAAGAAAAAAAAGTTAATTATTGAAATATCGAACGCATTAGTCTAAAGGTTATGTGATGCGTTAAAAAATTAATGGGTATATGATCGGGTATGTAGTTTGGGTATTTGGGTAAGTTGTTTCGGGTAATCGGGTCGGGTATCACCTAATCCCAGACCCGACCCAAACCCACAATTTGTTTTAAACTAATCCCAAACCCGACACAATACCTGTCGGGTTACAAAAAATAGTCATTTTTTTCTCCGATTTATATATAGCACTATGGTACTCGTTGGAAAGATAATAAAACGCTCGTTAATTTGGTGTAATTTTTTTCTTAAAAAAATCTCGTATATAAAAGATATTAACGTTAAAAAGTTATGGGGGAAACACGATAGATAAAATAATAAAGGTTTAATATTTATATTTAGTAGATTAGGTATTTAGACTATCAGGAGTGGGGGGCGGGAAGGGGGGGGGGGGGAACACCGCCGCCGGTAGGGGCGGGAAGATGGCGTGGGGGGTGGGGCGGGAGGGGCTTCACCGGCGTGGGGGGAGTGTGGGGGGACACGTGGCAGCGATCCATTGGGCCATTTTTCAAACGGTAACTTTTAAAAAAAAAATTAATTATTTGAACGGTAACATTAACGGTCAAAAAAAATATATAAATTACCCCCATTTCACTACAAAACACCCACTTTAACCAAATTTTATACACTTTTCAACCAATTTTTATACACTTTTCATCCAAATTATATACACTTCCTCAACCAAAAATGAACCCATACAACCGAGGCTTCGACCCGAACAACCCATACGCGTACGTCCCAAACCCGAATACACCACCGGTTCGCCCGATCCCAAACCGTCCACCCATTCCTTCACCTTGTCCCGACTACGCGGGTTATGCGGGTTTCATTAGTGGGCAAATTATCCTAATTTCCCATTCAATGATTCTCCCGTTCCTTCACAACTTCCTTTAACGCAAACCGTACCCGAAACACATGATTTATAGTAAATTTTTTTAACATGATTTTTATTTGTAATATTGCTAATATTTTTTTTTTGTAGGAACTAGTCGCCATAAAAACGACTTTTGGAACGACATAAACAACGCGTTCCATGGGTTGATGGGACGAGAGTTCTATCGAGCAAACGATAGTCTCTCGTCCAAGTGGACAGAGATAAACAGGGCAATGAACTCGTTTCAACCGCATTATTATTACGCAAGAAACAATCCAAGAAGCGGTGAAACGGACACCGACAGCCTAACCCGGTCGCTTTTAGCGTTTCGTAGCGCAAATTGTCTATCAAAGAGCAGCGCGAAAAACGCGAGGATATGAAATTTCTCGCCATGAACACCGAGCATCTTCAAGGGCCGGAGTTAGAGATGACGCTTCAAATGAAGCGTGATATTATGGAAAAATATAATATGAACTGATTTGTTAGTCTTTAATTTTTTTCGTTTTTTTTTGTATTTTTTTTAATTTTCTAGGTTTTTTTTTTGTATTTTTCTAGGTTTTTATTAATTAAAAATATTTATTATTATTATTGTTTTATATATCAAAGTTAAAAAAAAAAAAGAAAAACAAAATGCCACGTGTCACTTCCCCCCACCTCTTCCCCCCTTCCACTTCCCACAATTATTTTCCCCCCCACAAGGGTCCCACAAGTGCCACATGGCGTTTCATCCCCCTCTTCCCCTCCCCCCCACCACTCCTTATAGTCTTAATAGATTAGGTTAAAGATTATAATAGATTAGGTTAAATCATATCTATTTCTTTTTTTTAATTGGTTTAGAGTTGCCACATCACATCCTATGTGGCATCTCTCAAAGGAGAGATTGCATAAGAGTATGACATGTAGGATTAATCCCTTTGCAATATATATATATATATATATATATATATATATAGATGTTAGTAGCAATGATTCGTAGGAATTATTATTAATTTAAGCTGCTTAACTTGTTTTTCTCTTATAACTTCTAACCTGTAATGTTTTAGTAAATTTCGAATATACTGCCAGGACGAGCTAATTTTTATCTACGCGTCAACCTAAGTTTCATTAAAAACGAAATAGGGTTCAAATATTATATATTTTCTTATTATTACTATATGGTCTCTTGTAACACTAAATACTTCTCTAGATCTCATCTACTAGACATGACTCGTCTAGATATCTTTTAGTTATATCTTTTAAACGATACTCAACAACGAGCGTTCGTTCAAATGCCTGTCATTTAAATGAGTTGTTTTACCTGCTATCTACTCATTTAATAATTAAAATACAAGTATTAAATATTTTATTTTTTTCTACATGTACTAAAATTTGAATTATACATATCTATTATTAGTTGAAAAATGATATAAATTTTGGATTATTACAGAGAACTTATTGTTGGATAAAATAAATTGTGAAGAATTGATTCATCAATTTAATATTACTTTAATTGTCGTTTAAAAAATACAGTCTACGTTATTTATTTCGTTAAGATATAAAACTAAAGGGCACATATTTCACGGCTCGGTCCGGGCACTTGAATTCTCAGGGACGGCCCTGAATGTAGATATTGAATTTGTTTATTTTTAAACTAAGAAATTTTGGTTATTGTGTACGTGTAACGGGTAGAAGAAAACACTAGCACCGTTCATAGTAAAACAATGGTATCGCTCGTAAAAAAACAATAGTGTTTCTTGTAAAAAACAACGGTGTTGCTTGTATTTTTTTCTATTACATGATACATTTAATATGCAAATTTAATGACGTCGGGTGACACCGTTGCTGAGCACAAAATATTTATGGCCTGAGGTCCCATCACACCTTGGTTGCAAACGTCTTTGCTTGCTAGCTTAACTCATTGTCATGGGCACCTTCCTAGTACATTCGACGCTTCTTCCACCCTATTTCTTAGTCTTCATTTAAGACTTTGTGATAATAATTTTGACTTGCGCCTTAAGGCTTAACCAATCCCACTTGCAATTAACACGTGTACGTTAGTTTCACCAATCTTATGTATCATTCAATATATATACACACACTTCCTTCTAAGCGTTTTTATAAATAAGGTCACTCAATAGATACACATAAACATCCCTTTTCTCTGAGTCCATTTTGCCTCCAAACACATAGTAAGTACATATTCACACACCATAACCACAAAAGCTTAGGGGTGCAAATGAGCTAAGCTGAGCCCGAGGTTAACCAGGCTCGATCTTGAGCTTGAAAAACTTAGGAGAGCTCGGGCTCGAGCTCGGCTTGTTAGAAATTTCTTAAGCTTAAGCTCGGCTCGTTTATTATCTATTATTTTTTTAAATAAAAATAATATAAATAATAGGCTCAGAGCTCGATAAATGAAGTTCGGCTCAGACTCGTTTAGTAAACAAGCCTTAATGAGGGGGTAAATATTATTAAATAATAATAAAACTAATATTACATTAAGGGTTGAAGAGCATGACAAGCTTTATATGTCAGGCTCGAGCTCATACTCGATTAATAAACGAGCTTTGTTTTAAGCTCGGCTCGGGCTCAATAAGGCTCGGCTCGTTTAGAGACTTTTACCAGGCCGAGCTCGAGTAGTTCACGAGCTGCTCAGCTCATTCGCACCCTAATTTAGCTAGTCAAACACGAAAACAGAGTTTGTAGTTTTATAGTTTAGCTTGCGTCTCTATTACCATTTTCTTTTCTAAGAATTTGAATTGAATATTACCCTTTCTTGTTTTTTTTTCTAGATTTACATCATATTTTGGTCAAGATCATGCCTTCCATTGAAGACGTGAAGCAGATTCCTCTCCAAGAAATTTCATTGGCAACTAATGGATTTGCAAAAGAGAATATCATTGGAGAAGGTGGATTTGGACCTGTATACAAAGGCGTATCCGAAAAACATGGCTGCATCGCGGTGAAGCGGTTGGTTTATAGGCAAAAGAACGGGCAAGGACACCAAGAATTTAAGGCAGAGATAAATTTGCTTTCAAAATATAAACATGAAAACATTGTCTCTCTTATCGGATTTTGTGACGAAAATGGCGAGAAGATTATTGTTTATAGGTATGAAAGCAATGGGAGTCTTAACAAACATTTACACAACGAACAATTAAGCTGGATCCAACGGCTGTGGATTTGCCTAGATGCTGCTCGTGGGTTACACTACCTTCACCATGACGTCGGTTCTCAACTTGGAATATTTCATCGCGATGTGAAAAGCGCCAACATTCTTTTGGACGAGAACTGGAAGGCTAAAATTTCAGACTTTGGGTTGTCAAAAACGCGCCCTGCCAATATGCAGGCTAGCTTTCTTATATCTAATCCTTGTGGCACGGAAGGATATATTGATCCAGACTACGGTAACACATGTCACCTCACACAAAAATCTGACGTTTACTCTTTTGGGGTCGTATTGTGGGAAGTTTTGTGTGGAAGGGTCGCATGTGTTACATCGTACAATGATGACCGCCGATTTTTAAGTGTTTTGGTGGAAAAACATTACGTGAGGGGAATATTAGACAGGATTATTCCTTCCTATTTAAACAAGCAGATGAGCCAAGATTCGTTACGTACGTTTTCAAACATTGCCTATCAATGTTTAAAGAACAGAGAAGAACGTCCAACAATGAAAGAGGTCGTGGAGCGGTTACAAGAAGCTATTGATCGTCAACTAGTAAGTTTTTGCGCTTCACATAAGGTTAATTTTACATAGTTTATTGAATTTTGGCCTTACAGCCTTTGATCAATCATATGTCGTTTAATTGAAGTTTTAACTTTATTAGACAAAAAGTTTCACTTTTGTTGGTACCAGGAACAATGTCCATGATTCGATCTTGTCATGGGTTAATTAATTAGTTCCTGGTTAGGTCAACTTATTATTATAATTTGTTTTAGGCGACGAACTCACACAACCGCTATATCTTATCCTTATTATATATATCAATTAAGGTGCTTAGATTTTGTTATGTTGTGGATTCTTTTTACTTTTAACCCTTTGCTTTTTTTTTTTTTTTTTTTTTCACAAAACATTTTCGATTTTTAACTTCAAAATTTTTCCGCTTTAAACTTTGGTCTCCCATGCTTATCATCTTTTATGAATTTTTCGTTTTATATTTCGATCTAATATTTGTCAGCCAACATTCTTTAACACGTGTATGGTTAAACATTCTATTTTTTTCCGTTTAACGGCTTTGCCACAAAATGCAGGTTCTAGCTCGACTTGGTTATTATTTTATATATTTTACGATTCGGTCTAATTTTTGTGCGTCAACACGCCGCAATGGACGTGTGTGCTTAAACATTCTTACATCTGCTTTTCGTTCGTTTTAACGGCCCCGCCGCAACGCGCGGGTCTCAAATACTAGTTAGTGTATATTACACCAGTGTCGCTACAAGACTAGAACCACTAGTCCACAAATACTTATATTTAGCAACACATCACTACACTCCGTGGTACCACTAGTCCACAATATTCCTTGTGTTTTTTTAACCATTAAGTCCTTTTGGTAAAAAACAAAGGAATTGGATTTGTTGTTGTTTTTTTTTTTTTTTTTTTTTTTATATATATATATTAGGTGATTGTTTGATTGTTGTTTTTTTAGGAGGTAAAGAAGTCATATGAAGAAGCAAAACCGACCGCAGAGAAAAACAGAGAGGATTTAAGAGACCCGACACCATCTCCCTCTCGGCAAGAGATTGTTTTGAGCATGTACATGCATTGTCAACGTTGTGCTATGGAAGTCAAGAGATGCCTAAAGGGCTTTGAAGGTTTGTACATTTTTTTAGCTTCTTGATTTAAATTTTTGGTATAATAAATAATTAGGTTATATTGGAAAATAGGCGTTGAAGATGTTGTTACGGATTGTGAGACTCGTAAGGTCGTGGTGAAGGGAGAAAAAGTAGACCCGTTGAAGATTCTAGAAAGAGTTAAAAAGAAAAGTCATCGAAATGTTGAGCTTCTATCACCGATCCTAATACCACTGCCAGAGGAGCTCAAGGAATTGGAGCCAGAAGAATCTTCTAAATTTGATGGGAACAAAAATGAGGTTGTCAATAATTCTTAGGGAAAATTAGGAAAATAGACACAGTTAACCAAAAGTTTCTCAAAATAGACCAATCGATAACATTACAACACGTAACCCTTAGCTGATATAGATGGGCACTTAATATTAGGATTTTCAGAGGTGGAGTACCCTTAGTGGGCTAAGCCGACACAAGTAATAAGTCACATGTTAATAAAACCTGCTCCGACTAAACAATATTATAAAGTACTAGCTAAGTTGACACCCTTAGCGGCCGAGCCAACAAAACAACATTTCAAAGTATCGGCTAAGCTGTCAAAATAGGAGTCGAAAGGATATAGTACCTTTCTGGTGGACCCTATTTCATAGAATCCTAAAATTCAATGCCCCGAACTTTTTTTTGAACGATAAAAAAAAAAAAAAAAACCTTTAGGTTTCCTCAGATTTTCTAATTTTCCACATTTCTTATTATTTTTATATTTAAGTAATTTAATCATCTTTTTTCAACAATTTTCCTCACCTACCAATAATAAATACTAAAAAGCAAAATATTCAATAGGCAAGCAAAGTGTTCACATTTTTTTTATTTTCTTTTCCCTTTTGTTTTAAATTTTGTCATTCTTATTTAGTGTATTCTCGCAAAGTTTTTCTTTTATTTATTGCTGAAATTTTTTATCTTCTTTTTATTTTAAAATTATGCTAAGTTTTTGCTTTCATAAATATCTGGTGTGACAAGGAGTTTCTTTGATGCGTGCACTAGTATTAAGGATAACTTTGATAAAAAAAAAGTTTATTAAATGAGTTTTAATAAATATATGTTTTTTAAAGGGTGATTTTGAAGAAATGGTAAAGGAGTCAAAAGACTTGTTACAACCTCCCTCGTCGCAAGAGATTATTTTGAAAGTATTCATGCATTGCGAAGACTGTGCTAGAAAAATCCGAAGATGCCTTAAAGGCTTTGAGGGTTTGTACTCTTTTCTATTTTTTTTTTTATTTTATGTGGTTTCTTTAGTACTCTTTTCCATTGTTTTTTTTTTGGTATAATTAATAGTTGTTTTGGAAAATAGGTGTTGAAAGTGTTGTGACGGATTGTGAGACACAAAAGGTTGTAATAAATGGAAAAAAAGCGGATCCAATGAAGGTTTTAGAAAGAGTACAAAAGAAATGCCATCGAAAAGTTGAGCTTATATCGCCTGTCCAAAAACCATTGACGGATGAGGTCAAGAAGACAGGGCAAGAGAAACCTCGAAAACAGGTTTTTATCACGATTAATGTGTGTGAAAGGTAATAATAAAAAAATGAGGATGTACTAATTTTGGATTATTGTGGGTATGACTGTAGGGATGGATGTCCTGGTTACAAAAAATTTAAAAGTCGAAGTTGAAGGCGCTTTTCGGATGGCAGATATGGTGCATTACATACATGAAACCGGCAAAAAGTTGTGATCTCTAAGCATGCTAAATATGGAGTTCTCCTTTTATCCATATCCAATGTACCCACAACGTGTTGATGAAATTTAATCTTGAAATGATATATATATAGAAATTTGCCATTCTTTGATAGATATAGAAAATCAGTAGTGTATGGTTGTGTATGTGTAAAGAAATAGACATGCACGTAAAGTGAAAAGGGAAATAGACATGCATGCATAGTGAATATATGATCCATGAATGGAATTACTATTACTGTTCGTGTTTATTGTTACTGTTTACTGTTAATGACTTACTATTATATGGGATGGTGAAAATAAAAACTTATCCTTAATGATAAAAACCAACAAACCCATCATATTGTCATCCCTTAAACCTCATGGTTCTCCTTGTAGATATTTTTGTAAATATGCGAACGTTAAAATTGATACTCGAATCTAACTTGAGTACTTATGGGACACGAAAACACCTTTATAGAAAATCTCTCATTCATATCTTGTACAATTTGTTTCAAACTAGAAATTTTTACCCGAACGTTGCAACAGAATACGCTTTCTATACAAAAAAATATATCTAAGGAATTAAACAAAGGGTAACATTTGTGTATGCCCACCCTATCAAGAGCTCCATCTGAAACTTAATTTATCTCATAAAGGCATAAACATCTTAGTACCTACAACAACAAATTAGCTATACATTAATATATAAATTAATTTTTCTACATTCAATACAACTCCATAATCAACAAACTATACTCAACAAATTAATTAGTTGTAGTTACATTCACCACAACATAATAAGGAAAGAGCATAGTAGAACACAAATATTTAGTAAGCAAACAAAACACGTTTCCTTCACATTCCAAGAAATTTCTTAATTTTCTGAAAAAAATAAATAAATTCAAAACGCGCTTAATGCTTATCTCTTTTTCCTCAACAACCACCCACCCCAATACCCTTTACAAATAGAAATTGTCTTCCCTGAGAAGCATCCCGCGCACTGTCCTTCAGCGAAGGAAGGCCTGTCACCATATCGGAAGGGCCATCCAAAGCTGCAGGACATGATGACGGGAGCAATCAGGTCACTGACCCAACTTGGAGGGAAGTCTCTGACGAGTCTCAAATCCGTTTTCAGTTTTCACTGTGACACAAGCCAGTTCTTGACCAACACTGTTGATCGAGCACACTTGATGTCCGGTGAGGATGACCTCACACAACCGTACTATCCTCCCTCCTTCAGTGAAAAGTCGAAATTCACACCGCGCATCGCGCTTGCCACACTACCCCCAAGAACAAAAATACCAAGCACTTTGGGGAAATTCGATGGCACAGGCGATCCTGACGACCATTTGAGAAGTTTTGAAATCGCAGGAAAGTGCACAAGGTGGAGCCTGCCCGCGTGGTGTCACATGTTCGCGCAGACGCTCACGGGCGCCGCGCGAGTACGGTTCGACAGACTGCCAAATGGCAAGATAGACAATTTGAAAGAACCGACTGATAAGTTCTCTGACCACTTCAGCCAGAACAAAAGAATAGAACGCGACTCCACAAACATCTTGCAGGTCAAGAGACGAGAAAATGAATCCATCGAGGATTACATTACCAGGTTCAATCGTGAAGCCCTCCAAATCGGACCAATCGGTTTCGAGCTCATGAAAGCGGCATTCACACAAGGGGTGCGATGTGATTCATTGATCCGCACGCTGGCCGGATGCAGAGGAATGCCAAACACATGGGAAGAAATAATGCGTGGCGCAAAGAACTACGCCAAAACCGAAAGAGAGCTATCTGTCTGGAGCAGAATCCAAGCACCATAGTACACAGACACGCAAGCACAAGTCGCATGCAATCGAAACAACATGCATGAAAGGAAAGGTAGGGGCAACGTCTGGACTAGGCTTCAAGGAGCCACCCCAACAGTAACTAAACCCGCCGAAGTTCAAGAGTACAAGCACAACGCGTCACTCATTCACAAGTCGGGAAGGAGGAGCCACAATAACTAGACCCCTTTGATGAAAACGCCAGCACAAGTCCTAGCCACAGAAAATATCGACCTCCTAGAACCAAAGGTCATAAAAAGAAGAGAGGGTCTGGATCACAACAAATTCTGCGCCTATCATCAAGACATAGGCTACGACACCGACAAGTGCTACCAGTTGAGGCAAGCCATCGAAGACGCTTTGAAGTCCGGCAAACTCGGACATCTGCTACAAAACGTTGAGCGTAAGCAAGCGGCGGGACCACCACCAAAAAAGATAAAAAAAACATAAGCATGATGACCCATGGTGGTGGACGCCGACTCCAGAAACGAAAACCTGAAACGGCCGCGGAGTGGAAGGAGCAACAAGTGTGGTTCCCAGTGGTCAAAGGTGGACCTTCCGCCACCCACGCAATCATTATCACAGCCATCTTTGATCACTACCGGACCACTAGAGCGTTCATGGACACCGGCAGCAACTCAGACATCATGTACGGGCAATGTTTCGACCTGTTGGATGATGAGGATAAACAACACCTACAGAAGCAAACATTCATACAGAAGCTAAAAGAACAACAAAAGGAAGCCCTGAAGCAAACATTCATACAGAAGCTAAAAGAACAACAGCTAAGAGAAGCATCCCGCGCACTGTCCTTCAGCGAAGGAAGGCCTGTCACCATATCGGAAGGGCCATCCAAAGCTGCAGGACATGATGACGGGAGCAATCAGGTCACTGACCCAACTTGGAGGGAAGTCTCTGACGAGTCTCAAATCCGTTTTCAGTTTTCACTGTGACACAAGCCAGTTCTTGACCAACACTGTTGATCGAGCACACTTGATGTCCGGTGAGGATGACCTCACACAACCGTACTATCCTCCCTCCTTCAGTGAAAAGTCGAAATTCACACCGCGCATCGCGCTTGCCACACTACCCCCAAGAACAAAAATACCAAGCACTTTGGGGAAATTCGATGGCACAGGCGATCCTGACGACCATTTGAGAAGTTTTGAAATCGCAGGAAAGTGCACAAGGTGGAGCCTGCCCGCGTGGTGTCACATGTTCGCGCAGACGCTCACGGGCGCCGCGCGAGTACGGTTCGACAGACTGCCAAATGGCAAGATAGACAATTTGAAAGAACCGACTGATAAGTTCTCTGACCACTTCAGCCAGAACAAAAGAATAGAACGCGACTCCACAAACATCTTGCAGGTCAAGAGACGAGAAAATGAATCCATCGAGGATTACATTACCAGGTTCAATCGTGAAGCCCTCCAAATCGGACCAATCGGTTTCGAGCTCATGAAAGCGGCATTCACACAAGGGGTGCGATGTGATTCATTGATCCGCACGCTGGCCGGATGCAGAGGAATGCCAAACACATGGGAAGAAATAATGCGTGGCGCAAAGAACTACGCCAAAACCGAAAGAGAGCTATCTGTCTGGAGCAGAATCCAAGCACCATAGTACACAGACACGCAAGCACAAGTCGCATGCAATCGAAACAACATGCATGAAAGGAAAGGTAGGGGCAACGTCTGGACTAGGCTTCAAGGAGCCACCCCAACAGTAACTAAACCCGCCGAAGTTCAAGAGTACAAGCACAACGCGTCACTCATTCACAAGTCGGGAAGGAGGAGCCACAATAACTAGACCCCTTTGATGAAAACGCCAGCACAAGTCCTAGCCACAGAAAATATCGACCTCCTAGAACCAAAGGTCATAAAAAGAAGAGAGGGTCTGGATCACAACAAATTCTGCGCCTATCATCAAGACATAGGCTACGACACCGACAAGTGCTACCAGTTGAGGCAAGCCATCGAAGACGCTTTGAAGTCCGGCAAACTCGGACATCTGCTACAAAACGTTGAGCGTAAGCAAGCGGCGGGACCACCACCAAAAAAGATAAAAAAAACATAAGCATGATGACCCATGGTGGTGGACGCCGACTCCAGAAACGAAAACCTGAAACGGCCGCGGAGTGGAAGGAGCAACAAGTGTGGTTCCCAGTGGTCAAAGGTGGACCTTCCGCCACCCACGCAATCATTATCACAGCCATCTTTGATCACTACCGGACCACTAGAGCGTTCATGGACACCGGCAGCAACTCAGACATCATGTACGGGCAATGTTTCGACCTGTTGGATGATGAGGATAAACAACACCTACGCCCTATCAATTATCCAATTATGGGATTTTCAAATGAAGTCGTGACCCCACTCGGGGAGATCTCTTTTTCCCCTCACTCTGGGAGCACACGGGCGTTCACGAATTGAAGAGGTCACATTCCTCGTCATCCCAACAAAATCTAAACACGATATCATCTTAGGGTGGGACTCCATGGCATCATACAACATGGTCACCTCCACAGTCCACGACGCCATCGGTTTCCCCACCCCATGTAACACCCCAACCGATGGCGGAAACATCGGGATGTCACGTATTGATGATTGTTCAGTAGCTCATGGTGAATAATAAATTTCATTAAATGATTTAAATAAGTTACATACAATTGTTCTAAGAATTTGTACATCAAATTGAATAAAACTATGCAAACATCTTCATGCATCAATTCAAACCTTCAAGCAAGTAGAACCTGAAACATGTTAAGTTGAAAATATTTTGGGTCAACAAAAGTTGGTGAGAATTACATAGGTTTTGATAATCGAATAAAATTGTTGTGCAATTCATGTGTCATGGCAATCTAGTCCATATGCGAAAACATACTAGAAGTAAATCGAGTGCATAATCAACCTTGTGACTGTTGTATTGTGGTACATCCCATACGCTCATGGTTCACTCGTTTATATTGCAGTAACAAACACCCACGTAACCTTTGTAGGAGGCACGTATCCGGGTGGGATTGTCAGTCCAATAGATCTATCAATGTATACCGTTTGGCTGATGAATGTTTATGCTAGAATTGTGCTTACCCTAGTCATGTTCAAGACATAATGCAACATAGAAATACACATAGACACATTGATGATTGAATTGCATAAATATTGTTGTAACATGTTTCACCCCAAAAATGGTGATAAATAGAAAAGGGGCTATGTAAAACTCACCTTAGCAAAATGTTATGTCTCGTAAAAAAATAGAATAATGTGTTGTGAATGTATGCGAGGCGAATCCCAAAGACTCAACAACGTAGCTAGTCCAAATTGAAGAAAACGAAAAAGAAAGAATATCAAGCTTCCAATTCGCCAATTACAAGAGCTTATAATCAAAGCTTCAATTGTAGAAGTAATAGACTATAGAAGAAAGGTATGAGGGAAAGTTTAATCGGATTGAAACAATCGATTTAGAGGTGCAAAGTATAATGGGTCATAGGTGGGTTTTTATACTAGTTTTGGAGTCAATTAGCCATTAAAATTGGTCAACACCATAAAGTAAGGTTTTATGATGAATTGACTATTTGACTAAGACTTTGACTGTTTGACTAGGACTTTGACTATTTGACTCAAGGCTTTATTTAAAAAAAAAAATCTTTTATGTGAAAAAAAAAGAATTTAGAATCATATTATTATTATTATTATTATTTATATACATTTATGTATGTATATAAGTTGTGAGTTAGGATAAATAAAGACTTAGGCACATTTGTATAATATTAATGATAAAGGTGTAATAAATATATATATATATATATATATATATATATAAGGGCTTTTTATGTATTAAAATTTTGGGGAAAAATTTTGCGATGTTACAGTCTCCCCTACTTTTAGGAACTTCGTCCCGAAGTTAAAAGAAAAACACCAGGTATACAATTGGTCGACAACCGAAAACCTTGATAAAATTTCTCACTACCTTAACGTACCTGTAAATTCATGATTACGTTCCGGACCGTAATTATCAATTTACCTTACATTAGGGTTTTGCGTCCTTTTATGACTCTACCGATTGTTGAGCAGGTTCGATAGTCTCCACCAGTCGTTGAGCAGGTTGTAGGGCCTCTCCCGACTGTTGGAAAGACATGATGACCTCTACCAATCGTTGAGTAGGTTGTTTGGTAGTCAACTAATTGTTGTACAAGTAAGCAAGTATGATTATAGATATAGCAATTAGTTCACATTCAAACAAGCATGCACTCAGATGTTATGATAATACTTGAATTTATTACGTGAATCAAAAAGTGTCAATACATAGAATTAAAAAGTAGACATCATTCAAATGGTGGGGTTTGCTGTTAAGTAGCTGGAGGGTCTTGATCTCGATTTAGTTTAGGGCATCGGTTACGGAAATGATTTGGATTTCCACATTCATAGCATTGACCATAGTTGTATTTACCAGGACGACGATTAAGATTAGCAACCTGAGCAGGGTTGGTTGGTTGGTTGGTGTTAGGGTTTGGGGACTCACGACATGTGTTGACCAGATGGCCATACCTACCACAATTGGTGCACAGGCGACACACTGAAATAGTGGGGTGATGTCGTTTGCATGTGTTACACAATGGAAAGTTTCTTGTATAGGGTTTCTTGTTAGAAGCTTGTGTAGTGAGGTTTACATTAGGATCCCTGGTCTTGCGCTTCTGGTTCTCGGTAGTTACCGCGGCCACAATACTTGTTTTCTCGCCTTTCCGAACTAAGGTCCCGTTCTTTATGTGATTTCCATCGCCATTTCCATTTCCATTTCCATTGCTGTTCCCATTCATTGGGATGACTTGAGCCAACAAGTTAGAAACCAGAGTTGTGATTTGTTGCGCCATTTGTTGGGAAATAATCGCAGCCAGTTGGGCATCAACACCTTTGTTGTTTTTGTTGTTGTTGTGGTTGGTGTTGTGGTTGTTGTTACTTTCCTCTTGGTTTTCACCACTGTTATTGCGAGTGCTGCGACGTGGAGACATGATCTATAAGGGACACAATGAAGGTTCAATGTGGCATGAAATGAATGAGGTGATATAAGGAATGTAATCATTTATTCATTAATTAAAACGAATAAACGAAAACGTTGACGTATCAAAGATTTCAGATTCCAATAACATAGTTAAGACATGCTTTAGCCTATAAGTGAACACTCATCCCGAGAATTCCCAGGTAGGCATCCGGGTCCCTCGTCTGATTGGGATATATGCGCAATGCCAGCCTAGACAGAAGACTCAGAATACAGGCGTTCACCCTTCCAGATTGCACGTGTTCGTTATTAAAATCTAGAACTTCGACGAGATCTCAAGGTGGTTCAGGTTAAACCTGAGGGTTTTGCCTTATTAGTCTAAGAGTGGATCCAGTGATGGAGAGCAACCTTCTAGTAGGGATTAATGTAGGGATAAGAAGTAGGAGGGAGATAGAGAATAGCAAGTAAAAGAAGCAAGTACTGGTTAAATCCTATGGTTATAGACTAGATTATTTTTCTAATAACCTAATTCCCTATAACCATGGCTCTGATACCAATCTGTAACACCCCAACCGATGGCGGAAACATCGGGATGTCACGTATTGATGATTGTTCAGTAGCTCATGGTGAATAATAAATTTCATTAAATGATTTAAATAAGTTACATACAATTGTTCTAAGAATTTGTACATCAAATTGAATAAAACTATGCAAACATCTTCATGCATCAATTCAAACCTTCAAGCAAGTAGAACCCGAAACATGTTAAGTTGAAAATATTTTGGGTCAACAAAAGTTGGTGAGAATTACATAGGTTTTGATAATCGAATAAAATGGTTGTGCAATTCATGTGTCATGGCAATCTAGTCCATATGCGAAAACATACTAGAAGTAAATCGAGTGCATAATCAACCTTGTGACTGTTGTATTGTGGTACATCCCATACGCTCATGGTTCACTCGTTTATATTGCAGTAACAAACACCCACGTAACCTTTGTAGGAGGCACGTATCCGGGTGGGATTGTCAGTCCAATAGATCTATCAATGTATACCGTTTGGCTGATGAATGTTTATGCTAGAATTGTGCTTACCCTAGTCATGTTCAAGACATAATGCAACATAGAAATACACATAGACACATTGATGATTGAATTGCATAAATATTGTTGTAACATGTTTCACCCCAAAAATGGTGATAAATAGAAAAGGGGCTATGTAAAACTCACCTTAGCAAAATGTTATGTCTCGTAAAAAAATAGAATAATGTGTTGTGAATGTATGCGAGGCGAATCCCAAAGACTCAACAACGTAGCTAGTCCAAATTGAAGAAAACGAAAAAGAAAGAATATCAAGCTTCCAATTCGCCAATTACAAGAGCTTATAATCAAAGCTTCAATTGTAGAAGTAATAGACTATAGAAGAAAGGTATGAGGGAAAGTTTAATCGGATTGAAACAATCGATTTAGAGGTGCAAAGTATAATGGGTCATAGGTGGGTTTTTATACTAGTTTTGGAGTCAATTAGCCATTAAAATTGGTCAACACCATAAAGTAAGGTTTTATGATAAATTGACTATTTGACTAAGACTTTGACTGTTTGACTAGGACTTTGACTATTTGACTCAAGGCTTTATTTAAAAAAAAAAATCTTTTATGTGAAAAAAAAAAGAATTTAGAATCATATTATTATTATTATTATTATTTATATACATTTATGTATGTATATAAGTTGTGAGTTAGGATAAATAAAGACTTAGGCACATTTGTATAATATTAATGATAAAGGTGTAATATATATATATATATATATATATATATATATATATATATATATGGGCTTTTTATGTATTAAAATTTTGGGGAAAAATTTTGCGATGTTACACCCCAAACGGTGTGGAAATCGTATGGGCCAACAGAGAATGCACCATGACCACAGAGTCCCACCCAGCAAAAATGTTGAGGCCATGCTCACACACAGAACCAGAGAAGTGGGTCCTGAACCCAAAATTCCCTGATCAAACCTGGGACCAGGAATTTCAGAAACCATCCGAGATCACCTCAAACAGCTTCTCCGCAAGAATATGGACGTGTTTGCGTGGCAACCATCAGACATGGTAGTGGTCCCACGCGAACTCGCCCAACACAAGCTAAACACATACCTCTCAGTCGAACCCATCGCACAAAAGCGCAGAAGTATGGGCGCCAAAAAAACGCAAGCGATGAATGAGCAAGTGGGAGAACTGTTGAAGGCTGGAATTTTGCGAGAAACAAGATATCAAACCTGGGTTGCCAACCCAGTAATGGTCAAAAAAAGAAGTGGCGGCTGGAGGATGTGTGTGGATTACACGGACCTCAACAAAGCATGCCCAAAAGATTGCTATCCTCTGCCGGAGATCGATCTAAAAATCGACTCACTAGCGCCCTTCCGGTTCAAATGTTTTCTGGACGACTAGAAAGGGTACCATCAAATCTAGATGGTGCCAGAAGATGAGGACAAAACAGCCTTCCGTACCGACAAAGGGGTCTACTGTTACACCAAGATGCCGTTTGGCCTAAAAAATGCGGGAGCCACATACCAAAGGTTGATGGACCGCGCATTCGCCAAACAGATAGGGAGGAACTTGGAAGTCTATGTGGATGATTTAGTCATCAAGAGTAAGGAAGAGGATCAAATGCTGAAGGACGTCGAAGAGACCTTCAAACACTTGAAAGAATTCTGCATGAAGCTGAACCCAAGCAAATGCGCGTTTGGGATGGAAGAGGGAAAGTTTCTGGGCGTCGTCGTCACTAAAGACGGTTTCCGACCGAACCCTGAAAAGATACAAGCCATCGCATAGATGCCCTCTTCGTCCACGCTGAAGGAGGTACAAACACTGGACGGACGTCTAGTCGCAATCAATCGCTTCTTGTCACACCATGCAAGCAAATCAATCCCATTCATCGAAACACTGAAGAATTGCTTGAAAAAGAACCATTTCAAGTGGACCGCCGAGACGGAAAAGGCATTCCAGGAGATGAAAGAGTGTCTGATGGACTTACCGACACTTACTGCCCCACTCCCAAGAGAACCACAAACAATATACCTTTGCGCAACAGAACAGGCGGTGAGCGCGGTACTAATGGTTGATAGAAAATTGGTACAAACGCCCATCTATTACATCAGCAGGGTCCTGACAGATGCAGAAACCAGGTACACAACTATGGAAAAGCTAGTACTGTCCCTCGTTCATGCTTCGCGCAGATTGCGCAGATACTTCCAAGGCCATCCCATCAACGTGCTAAGCGACTACAAGCTGAACAATGTCCTGTCCAAGCCGGAAGTCTCAGGAAGGTTGGCAAAATGGGCCATCGAACTGGGTGAGCACACCATTTTTTACAAGACCCGCCTGGAAATCAAAGGACAAGTCCTAGCAGATTTCATAGCTGAGGTACCCCAAGAAAAAATCGAAGAATGTAGAGCAGAACAAGACGCATAACCACCAAGTGATGAGAAAGCCATCTGGAACCTCTACACAGATGGAGCCTCGAACGAGGATGGCGCAGGCGCCGGGATTCGACTCGTTAGTCCTGAAGGAACAGAGTAAACTTTTGCAATTAGATTCGAGTTCAAGGCCACTAACAACGAGGCCGAATACGAAGCTTTCCTTGCCAAACTACGCATCGCGCAGAAACTAGGCGCCAAACACATTTTCGCGCATGTTGATTCAATGCTGGTGGCGGGTCACATCACAGGAAAGTAAGAAGCATAGGAACCATCAATGATCATGTACCTCCAACGAGCTAAAGAGCTCATGAACAACTTTCCTAGCTGCACCATCAACCACATCAAACACAGTCAAAACAAGCCGGCGGACGCGCTAAGCAAAATGGCTTCAACAAGCTTTGGCCATTTAGCAAAAGAGGTCTGGGTTGAAATCCTGAGCGAACCGTCTGTTCCACCCAAAGAAGTCAATGTGATCCAAACGCGTGTTGACAGCTGGATGACCCCAATAGTCTCATACCTCACCACAGGCGTGTTACCAGAACAACGCGCAGAGGCCAGAAAGATACAGCACAAAGCCCTACAATACCAAATGCCAGACGGGGTGCTTTATCGAAAATCATACCTAGGGCCATCACTAAGATGTGTAGATGCAGTCGACGCAGACTACCTAGTGCGGGATATACATGAGGGGATATGCGGGATACATGCAGGGCCACACATGGTGGTCGCCAAGATTATGAATGCGGGATACTACTGGCCGGGCATGCACCTAGATGCATTAAAAACCATCCGCAAGTGTGATTCTTGCCAGCGCCATGCTCCCAACACCTTGCGCCCCAAAAACGACCTTATCCCAGTAACCTCGGCATGGCCATTTCAGAAGTGGGCTATTGATATCGTGGGACCATTTCCAATGACGACGGGGAGGAGACGATACCTGATAGTCGCAATCGATTACTTCACGAAATGGGTTGAAGCTAAACCGCTTGCTGAGATTACGGCCAATCATGTAAAGAAGTTCATTTGGGAGTTCATCATTTGTCGCTTTGGGCTACCCATGACAATCGTTACAGACAATGGGACCCAATTCGCAGACAAAGGGTTGCTAAAATGGTACGCAGACCTACGCATCCAACCCATATTCACCTCGGTCGCGCATCCACAAGGTAACAGCCAACTGGAACGCGCGAACCGCAGTCTGGTGGAAGGCATCAAGTCGAGACTGGGCACCAAAGAAAAGGCATGGGCGGAAGAACTGCCGAGCGTGCTATGGGCTAATCGCACGTTAACAAAAACGAGCACCGGCGAGACTCCGTTCAGCCTAACATATGACTCTGAGGCTATGATACCAGCAGAGATCGGATGCCCGTCCGCAAGAGTCCTCTTAGCAACCCACACAAACAACGATGTAGAACTGCGCATCAACTTGGATTTAGTAGAAGAACGCCGCGACAGGGCAGCGGTCAGAGAAGCAAACTACAAACAACAAATGGAAAGGTACTACAACTCTAAAGTCAAGCCTCACGCCTTTCACATGGGGGACTTCGTTTTTAGAAACAACGAGACCAGTGGCGCGATACCTTAAGGCAAGCTAACCCCTACCTGGGAAGGACCGTATCGCGTCACAGAAGTTCTCGGTAAAGGAGCGTACAAGCTATCAACCCTGGAAGACAAACCCGTTCCCCGAACGTGGAACACAACCCAACTGAGAAAATGCTATATGTAGTCCAATTCCAACTTGTAATGAAGGCCGTTGTGCCATTTAATTGAATGAGATTTGGAAATTTCCTCGCTTTGCACACTTTGTCCTATAAACACTCATTCAAGATACCACACGACAGATAAAACAAAAGTTGCTTACTTAGAGAGCAACTATCTAAAAACTAAGCGTTGTATGGTTAAGATACAACGCGCAAACCAAACATTGTATGGCTAAGATACAATGTCCAAACTAAAAATTGCACTGTTAATTTGCAATTTCCTAAACTACGCGTTGTATGGTTAAGATACAACGCGCAAACCAAACATTGTATGGCTAAGATACAATGTCCAAACTAAAAATTGCACTGTTAATTTGCAATTTCCTAAACTACGCGTTGTATGGTTAAGATACAACGCGCAAACCAAACATTGTATGGCTAAGATACAATGTCCAAACTAAAAATTGCATTGTTAATTTGCAATTTCCTAAACTACGCATTGTATGGTTAAGATACAATGCGCAAACCAAACATTGTATGGCTAAGATACAATGTCCAAACTAAAAATTGCACTGTTAATATGCAATTTTCCTAAACTACGCGTTGTATGGTTAAGATACAACGCGCAAACCAAACATTGTATGGTTAAGATACAATGTCCAAACTAAAATTGCACTGTTAATTTGCAATTTCCTAAATTACGCGTTGTATGGTTAAGATACCACGCGCAAATTAAACATTGTATGGTCAAGATACAATGTCTAAATTAAAAATTGCACAGATAATTTGCAATTTCAAGAACACACGTTTTATGGTTAAGATACAACGACCGAATGACAAGAGTTGCATGATTAAGATGCAACTCCCTGAAATGCGCAGTACAATCTACCGCGCGCATCAAGCGTTGTACGGGTCGAATATAACGTCCTACAACTAAAAACGTCGTGTTACTAACATACCATGCCCTATAACAAAGTCGCGTGACTAAAACTATAAGGTTGCAATATGTCACACACCAAAATAGTGAAAAGTGTCAATAGCAACAAATATAAAACCAGACACTACACAAAAGCTTGCCTTCCTAAACAAGTGGTTTGCTAACATAAGCCAAAATAGTGAAAAGTATTTTATGTCTTTACAAATAAAGTGAAAATGAAAACAATAGTCTTCAATCCTTGAAGCCTGATGACGCATCACTATACTCCTCCTCTTTGGAGTCTGTTAGCTCCAACTACTCACTGGCTTCCGGCTGACCACCTTGAGGCGCCAGGTGCTTCATCGCCTTCTTCATGGCATACTCGCGCCGTGCATGAATGAGACCCTATTTTTCAAAAGATTGCTTTAGCTCGTAGCATGACGGTTGATCTCGGTGGCCAACAACGAAATCCACCAACTCATACATCAAGCGGTCTTATTCTGCAGCTTTCTTCTCCAGCACAGCATCTAGGTCTCGACCATGCAGCGCGAACTGTTCGGGCGCCTTACCCTCCTTGGCGTGTTGGTAAACTTCCAAGAACCCCGCCTTGTACCCCACCAACTTAGCAGCAGCATTCACTGCTGCCACAGCCTCCCGGGTTTCCTTGCAATTCTTCACATAATGTGCAACCTGCGAGTGAAAAAACAAAACACTTAGTATGAAAAACCACTAACATCAAGAAAACAAAGGAAGATATCCAGACAAACCTCGGGGACACAACCGGTAAGCAGCCATCACGATCCTCTTGCGCCAAGCGCGCCTCCGCGCGAGCATCCAACAGATCGCCCTCCAAGTCGACATTTTGTTGCTGCAGTGCCAGATTATCCCTATCCATGTCGTCCTTCTCCTTCACCAGCTGAGCAATCTCAGCGTCCTTCTCCCTCAACCTTTCACGAGCATCAACCAGCTGATTATAACGTTGTTTCACAAGCCCCTCCAAACGAGTGATCTCTTTGGCAGACTCCTCGTTTCTCAAGTCAGCCTCATTAATCCGCTTCCTCGCGGCCTCAAGCTTGACATTTTTCTTACCACAAGCAAATTTCCACTGCTGCTCCCTCTCAGATATCTGCGCCTGCAGCTTATCTCGCTCCTCACGAAAGGTGGAAGCGTCCCATTTAGCCCGCTTCAGATCTTTGTGAAACTAATCGCGCTCTTCAGTCACATGCTGCAAATCCTGCTGAAACTTGTTGCGATCATGAGCCAAAGAGCTCTATTCACGCACAATTTCAGCAGAAGTTGACAGCATGTTCGCCACGCTCATGATGTGATCGTCTAACAGATCATCGCGTGGGCGGGCAGCCTGGTGCTCACGCTCCACAGGAGGAACAAGGTTAGCCAAGAACTGGCGACAAGTCTCCACATCTAAAAAACGAGCGTCAGATGTCACAGACCAATTTGGCACAAAGATGCCAGCAGATGCCTCACCACCACCAGGAGGAGAGACTGCAGAAAAACTTCCAACTGGTTCCGTCGTTACCATCTTCTCATCATCATCATCCTCCGCGTGGGCGGGCAGCCTGGTGCTCACGCTCCGCAGGAGGAACAAGGTTAGCCAAGAACTGGCGACAAGTCTCCACATCTAAAAAACGAGCGTCAGATGTCACAGACCAATTTGGCACAAAGATGCCAGCAGATGCCTCACCACCACCAGGAGGAGAGACTGCAGAAAAACTTCCAACTGGTTCCGTCGTTACCATCTTCTCATCATCATCCTCCACGTGCATCTCAATGTCTTGCCAATAACCTTCGCTTATATCAGAGGGCGAAACATGCCCAGTGCTCGTCCCCACCATGCCTTGCGGACCAGTCGGATTGGTCATTAGGTTAATTGGTGGAGATACGCGCGGCGTAGGTTCACGCACAGGCGTAGGCTGACGCGGAGGTGGAGACTGTATCGGCGGATCATCCAAAACCATAGTTTGAATAGGAGAACTCTGCACCAGCGGCTATATTAGAGGGCGAAACACGCCCGGTGCTCGTCCCCGCCATGCCTTGCGGACCAGTCGAATTGGTCATTGGGTTAACTGGTGGAGATACGCGTGGCATAGGTTCACGCACAGGCGTAGGCTGACGCGGAGGTGGAGACTGTATGCGGATCATCCAAAACCATAGGTTGAATAGGAGAACTCTGCACCAACGGCTCTATCTGACTCATCGTCTGCTGAGGTGGAGTCCTCTGTTCCTGAGGCTGCTCAACATTAAGCTCCTCAACAAACGGAGCGTTTGACACAGCCCCCTGCGGAGTCTCCTTCAGCAAGTCCGCTGCATATAAACATACAAAAACAATGAGCAAAGTATACACGAAGAATAAAGACAAAGAAAAAGCAAACTCACCGAGTAAACTGTCCTCCGCGGAACTCACAAGCTCATTCAACCTCACCCTTTTTCCAATTGGGGACACTAAACCCCCCACAACGTCCCTATCCTTAGATCCATGACGAGACCCGGTGCGCCTGGACCGTTTCCTCTTGTGCGGCGCGTCCTCATCAACTGGGCCAGTCCCTGTAGCGTCCACTAACACAGGTTTCGTCAGCATAACATCCCCCGCCTCCTCCGTCAATTTAACCGTAGTCTCTCCTTGAACGAAAGCATCTGAAAGTTCAACGTAGCTGCGTTCAATTGGATTGTAATTTTCAAAGTACTTATTAACCACTTCGTGGTTCAAAACAAAATAACAGCTTTCACCTCCAGCACTCCCCCAACTCTCCCCAACCGCGGCTTGGCGATGCGATGAATGAGATAATCATCATCCTCGGTCTCCTCATCACTACCATTCGCAGCAAGAACAGGGGATGATTTTGGATCATTGGTGCTTGCGGACGACGAACGCGGAGAGAAAGATCCCGACGAGTCAGAAGACTCGTCACTGGAAATAACAATTAAAGGAAAGCCCGTCCGCATGAACATGTTGATGGGCGAAGGATTAGAAGAGAGTGGCGAGGACTCACCTGCTTCAGTTATCAACAGCTGCGGCGGGGCCCTGTCCTGTACCACCTACTCCAACTAAGGGCAATTCAACGTATTCCACGCCCTCTCCAGGATGTATAATTCATCATCCGCCAACTCCTTGAACGCAAAACCCATGTTGTCACCGCCCAACAGCAAGTCGTACAAGCTCTTGACATCTAAAAGCGAAACGAACACAAGGGCAAATCAATGACAATAACAACTAATGCGCAAAGAACGACAACAATAAAGACACCAACTAACCTTTTCCATCCTCTGTAAGATGCGGGTTGCGGCCCTTCACATCGTACTTTATGCTCATCCCGGCCATCACCAACCCAGTCTCCGGAATCTCACAAATATCCATAGGATGACTGGTCAAGGTTTTAAACCACTCTTGATCTTTATAGTCATCAGGATGGCCTTCCCTATCCCCTCAGCAGGGTCCAACCGGCCCATCTCTATGGGAATAACCCCTTTGTTGATCCAGAAGAACTTGGGCTTCCACTCCCGAAAACTCTTCATACCTGCCCCGGCACATGCAGGCACCCCAGCGCGTGGCCTGCAAGAAAGTCAGCTCTCCACAAAACTGAGGCTGTAGAAAACATAAAACATGTCCACCAAGGGCTCTATCTTGTGGGCATGGCAATAGTACTCAAAAAACATTAGCCTCGACATCAGACCCGGGTGGATCTGGTTAATATGAACACCCACCGCCCGCACAAAGGTGCCCAGAAACCTGGTGATGGGGACCCTAAAGTTGCAGTCCCGAAAGTACGAAGCATACAATCCCACCTTCCCAATAGGGGGTTCAAGGATCGTCTTATCAGGAGCGGGTATCTCCACGCCATACGAAGACGGGAACCCATACTCCTTTCGGAACTTCCTAAATTCATCTTTGCCCCAAACCGCCGTGACCTCGTTGGTATGTGGCGGCCCCTTCTTCGAACCATCATTCCCTCTCCTAGAACCCCTGCGTTTCTTCTTTGGAATGTTCACAATGTTTTCCATCTATCGACGTGAAACCACCCTTCGGATGCTAAAGAACAGTGAAAAAGTGGAAAAAACTGATGAACAATTGAGAGAAATTAGATAGAGTATTTGGTAAGAGTGTGGGAGAACATGGATGAAAAGGGGGGTTAAATAGAGTGGTTACACGTGGTCTTGACGGATTTTGAATATGGAAAGGCTAGCGAACCAGAAAATTACATGTCACATCAGGAGAGAGAAAAGGCACTCGAAGCGGCCAGGCGGGCCCACCACGTCCCTGACACTGTACAGCTGTCAGGGACGCTCCGGCTACCAACCTGTCGTTTCATATACGCGGCCTGACAGTTTTGATGTGTGCATTAATTACAGACGTCCGCGACTTAACCACTTGCTTGACATCGCGCACAAGTATCAGAAATCACAAAAAGAGCACAAAAATCCCCCGCATTAACACTTCTTTTCTACTGAGTCCAACGTCTCGCATGCTACGCATACAACACACTAGACTAGGGGGACTAGAAGAGATAAGTACCTGCGCGTGCGCACAACCTTACACTCACACACACATCGGCGCAGTAACATGATGTGGAATTCTAGAAGACGGCGCACGCTACCTAATACAGGACACGTGTCACCCGACAATAGCAGGGACACATAGCCAATCAGAGGCGTTCATTCCCTGCTCCATGATCTCCTGCAGGTACGAGGTACAGAAAAGGACAGAAAGGACAATCACAGGACATGTGGACCAATTACAGAGCGACAGAGCGAATGACGACAACGGCTGTAATCGTACGAGCCAGCTGTCATTCTCCCTACAACCAATCACAGACCACCTCAGGGGTCTATAAATACCCCCTTCGTCATTAGAGGAAGGGATCCAGTCGGTGAGAGATAATTAGTAACATATAGCTGTGAAAGATAAATTATAGTCGAAACTCTGTAATAGTCTATATAAAAGTCCTGTATTCGTCCTGTTATATATGAATGAGAATCATGTCCTTTCTTGCGCTCATATACATGTACTGTTATATTTAGATTATTAGATCGGTGTTTCTTCACTGTATATCATGGCGTGTCCGAAAAACACGGGCATATCGCGGTGTAGCGGTTACTTCAAGGGGAAAGGCAAATGCAAGGAGACATCGAATTCAAGATAGAGATTGCAATGCTTTCAAAATATACACATAAAAACATTGCTTCTCTTATTGGATTTTGTGATGAAGATGGCGATAGGATACTTGTTTACAAGTATGAAAGCAAAGCACTACAACAAAACAGAGCAATAGCGGCCACATAAGTCGCCGCTATTGCTATGTTGTACTATTTAATCCCATCCATTGGATCCTTTTCCTAACCAACGGCCAGATCTGTTTCATTATTGATTCACGCGGATCCGAGCAATAGCGGCGACGTCGCCACTATTGATGTCGCTGCTATTGCCCGGAATTCTTGTAGTGAAGGGAGTCTAGACAACCAATTAAAGAAAGATCAAGATCTATCCTGGACCCAACGAGTTCGGATATGCCTAGATGCTGCCCGTGGGTTAAATTACCTACATGATGATGTTGGACCTCTTCATGGAATTATCCATCGCGATGTCAAAAGTGCAAACATCCTTTTGGATGAGAGGTGGAACGCTAAAATTTCTGATTTTGGGTTGTCAAGTGTTGGATCAGTATTGCTCTTGATGTATTGCTTGCTAGTGAACACTTATGTGTTTAGCAAGCTCAATCAGATTTGCACAGTGGAATGATTAAGTAAAGCTACACTATCAACAGGAGTTATTACTCCCCCTGGATGTTTGAAACCTAAAGACAAGTTTCATGAGAATCTAAGTATTGAATGTGAATGATAATAAATACTCAAACAGATTCTCAATAAATGAAATGGAAAGAACAATAAGAACAATAATAAGCTTTGAAGGATTTCTGTATTAATTAAAATCAATGTCTAAAACAGAGGGATGAACCCATCTATTTATAGACTTTACATATGCATGAACCTTGCCAAAAAGCAAGTCAGAAACAAGTTGCAACAAGTTGCATTCTTGGAACTTGTACAAAAAGATAAAGTAATACTAAACTAATAAACTACTGAAACATAAGTCGGTGAAAAAGATTCTTTACAAGAGCTGATGAATGACAAACTACTAATGAGTAGTTTGTCTTCAGTAGTTCTTTAGTGAACTGTCTGGTTAGACTTCAGAACTTCTGATACTTCTTCTTCAGTACTTGTTGAATCCTTCTTCAGTACTTTAGTCTTCTTTCTTCAGTAGTTCTATACTTAGGATATTTTGCAGAAGTGAATTAGACTAAAGTTTACAAAAGTGGTTTCACCAATCCTTTTTGTCCTAACAATCTCCCCCTGGATTGATGAAGCCAAAACCTTTTCTAATTCTTTATTGTCTTCTTCTGTCATTCACAATCTTCCATATCTCCTTGAACATGGAATTCTTCAATTGATTAAGCTGTTCATCAGTGAGAGATCCCCTTTGAGGTTCCAGATGTTGAATTGTAAGCAAGTACTGAGTTGATAGTTTCTTCAGTTTATTCATTGACTTGTAGGCCTTGCTTGTAAGATCGCTTCTTGTCACCAATACTGAGTTGTCATCAGTAAAGGACCATCTGATGATCAGCACTTTAGACTTGTCAAAGTCTGAAGTATAGGGAACCATGCTGGATCCCTGGGATGTTCCTGAGTGTTGGATATTTTCTATTTCTGTGACTCTCAGGTGGGATTCACTTCTGTCTTCTTGTTGCACTACTTCAGGTAATTTAAAGGTTGGTAAATGATGTTCAGTAACTACCTTTGTGTGCAGTCTGTCAGTGATAGTCTTTAGAATTTGGTAAACAAATGTTGAAGGATCCCTAAATTGAGTTATCAGAGGCTTCTCTTCAATATCAAAGTCTCCTTGAACAACTGTGTTGCCTTCCAGCAACACCATCTTGAAGTCAGTCTTTGTATTGTCCTCTGGTTTCTTCTTGGTAGCTGGTCTTTTGATACCAGAAGTTCTAACTACTGAAGTTGATACTTCAGAAGTTTTGAACTTCTCTGGATTAGCAGCCTTGGCAGCCTTGTACTTCTTGTATGTGTCCAGTAGTCTATCTTCTTTCCATCTTGACACAGAGGCTTTTGAACCATAGTCATTTGCTACAAGTTCTTTAATCATCTTAGCTCTCTTGGCTTTTCCATCTTTGCTTGTTGCAAGTTTGTCAGCAACAAGTTGAGCTCTTCTAGTCAGCTCATCCATTGAGAGCCCTTTGAGTGAATAGACTTTTGTTTTGCTGTTCTTTGTTATAAAAGACACCAGTTGTTGTCTTTTGTCTTCTTCAGCAACTCTCTCTGTTTCAGCTTGCCTATTCAACTCTGCTTCATAAGCGTTAAGCTTTTCATTTAAGCTTAGATCTTCCCTTGCCTCCAAGTTATTCCAGATCTCTTCTTCCTTAGCCTTTCTTTGGGCTGCAATCAAACTCTTCTCAAGTAGTTCTTTGGACATTGATAGTGGAGAAGGGTTCAGCACAGTCATTGTTGTAGTTGTTGTAGGCCATGGAATAGGAGTTGGTTGTTGTTGTTTAGTTGTCTTGGAAGGCTCTTCAGCTGTTTGTATATTGGAAGTGTTAACTGCTGAAGTGTTGATAGATGTGTCAACTACTAAAGGATTGTCTTCAGTACTTTCTAAATCATCAGAGGTTTCTTCAGCAGTTTCTTCATTATGGCCTTGGGAAGGTTCAGCTTCAACTTCAGTTCTAGAGACAAGCCTTTGTTGATCTTCTTTTTGTTTTTGGGCTTTCTCTAGAAATTGTTGTTGTTGTAGAGCCACTCTTGCCTTTATCCTGGATTCCAGTGACTCCTTAGGTTCCTTAATCTTCTCCCCCTTTTTGGCTTCATCCACTTCTAGAAGCCTGCTGGGTTTGGAAGTTCTACCAGTGAGTTCAGCAAGCTGTCTTGAGTTGTTGTCTATTTTGTTGGACAGCTTACCAAGTTTCTTGTTGATCACCTCAAACTGAGCTTTGGTTGACAACTCCAAAGTAGTTGTGAAAGTTTTGAGGTGATTGGCAATTAGGGTGTTCATCAGCTGGTATAGGGGACCATCTGGGCTGCATAGTTGGTTCAAGTCTATGCTGGATGACCCAGGGAATTGGGTAGGCATTTTCAGTGAGGGGTGTGTTTTTGGGTGATCTTCATGTTGTACAGAAGATGCCACTTTAGGGGAATCAGGGATCAAGTGGACTTTAACCTGATCTGGTGTGACCAGCTCCTTGAGCTTAGAGACACCAGGTGCAGGACCTTCACTAGCAGCCATCAATTCAATTTTAGTGGAGTGTGAATCATCATCCAAATCAATGGAATCATCTGAATCCCTGCTTACTTCCTCAATAAGGACAGTATCAGTTACATCATGAGCTGGGCCCAACCCAGTTGTCTCATGTACCTCTTGTTCTTGGTTCAGAGGATTTCTTACCTCAGGCATTAAGCCTTCATCAGTAGTTGCCACAAGTGAGGTCTTAGCAATGTTGCTTCTATCCTCAGATCCATCACTGGGTGGTATATGAGTAGTAGCAGCCATTTGAGGTTTTCAGAACCGGACCGGACGTCGAACCGGACCCCCGGCCGGTTCACCGATTCGACCGGTCCGACCGGTTCGACCGGTTTGACGAACCGGCCCAAAAAACAAAAAAAAATAAAATAAAATAAAATAAATAAAAAAATCCGGTCCGACCGGTCCGGTTTCCGGTCCGACCGGCCGGTTCACCGGTTCAACCCCGGTTCGCTGCAAAAACGGTCCGACTACCCGAACCGGACCGGTTCAGGCCCCGGAGCCCGGTCCGACCGGCTGGTCCGGTCCGGTTTTCAAAACAGTGCTCAAATGTACCTAAAGTTTCTAAGTTTGGGCTTAGAGACTCTGGTTCATCCTCATCTCTTGGGTTAGGGCTAGGGACATCCACATCCATGTCAAGTTCTGAAGGTATGTCCCCTGTTTGATGTGGTTGTTGGGGACTGACATGTTTTGATGGGATGGTCTCTTTTAGCCCAGAGAGAAGTTTGGCAATTTCAAGGGCTTCAGGTTCAGATATTTGTGGAGCTGGTTCAGTAGTTTGGTCTATGGGTTTAGTAGTTTCAAAAGAAGAGTCTATGGGGATTGTTTTCTTAAATTTCTTTCTTTAAAATAAGATGGTGATTGGTGCTCTAGTGGGGGTTTGAGATGGATGAGACTGAGAGGATGTTTCAGTCACATCTTTATCAAGTGCAGATTGCACATTAGCAAGTTTAGGCATCTCAACCTCCTGAACTGCCTTTCTTTTCAGGCTGGTGGGTTTTTGTTTTTGCTATTTTGGTTTCTTGGCCTTTTTGGGTGAAGGTTTGGAAGATGAGGGTTCCTTGGGGACTGTTGTGTGTTCCCCTTGGTCATCTTCTGGCCAGGTGGCCGGTTTATTGTGCCTAAAGTATGCTTGTGAGGTTAAAGGGTTTAAAACAGTTGTTTGACCCACAAGCACCTCTTCTCCAAGTTCCTTTATTATGCATTGCATAATAAATCTTGGATACAACAAAAACTTCTTTTTTAGAATTGAGATGATGTAACACCAACTCATTAAAGAAAAGTGCTGATGCCCTGAATTTTGTTTCATTCACAATGGAATGAAAAATAGGTTGAAAAGTGGAGGGTATCTGATCATAAGATCTAGTTTTTGGACTCAAACACGTTATTATATAGTGAAACAAAAGTTTGTACTTAGGTTCAAAATATTTCTTAAAAATAGTAGCATGTGAGAGAGTACCTTGGTAACCACACTCTGTCATGGTTAGATGAATTTCAGAGTTTGGAAATTGATCTGGGGCACCAACATCATCTAAACCCAGTCTAATTCGCAAAGTTTCGGGTGTGATTGCCATTCTTCTCCCTTGGATGGTTGAATTGAGGGAGATCACCTTATCATTTACTGTCACCGTCTCCGCATTTGCCCAGAACTCATTAAGAGTCTCAGTATGGATTGGAGGATCAATGGTGAGGGCAGTAAAGTATTGGGATTTAATGACTAAATCAATAATTTCGTCGTATTGGGACCAGACTTCATGTTTCTCGAAGTAGCCTCTTTGATTGTGTCCCTGTTTCAGTATTAGAGCCATGTGGTTTGTGTGTGTGTGGATCGAACAATGTTTTTGCAGGTTCAGGGTTTGAGAGCTTTTTGAGAGAGAAGGAGGGAATTTTTGCTTTTTGAATGGATAAAAAGGTGTTTATCAAAAGTTTGTAACCGCCCTGTGTCAAACTTCTGAAGTGGGAAATGTCTGATTTGCCCTTAATGACAAAACTGCTGATGAAGAACAATTGTCATAAGTAGTTCCCATTTTCTCATCAGTAGTATGTTAACAACTGATGAGAATGTTTATAAACACTTTATTCATAACTTCTGAAGATTATTTTATCAGAAGTTAATCATTTTTCAGAAAATATTCCCATACTGATGTTTTTTGTTCATCAGTAGTTTCTCTCTTTTTGTTTTTCAGAAGTTTTTGGTCTAAAAACAGATGTAAGTGAAAAATAAAATATGTGGAGAGAAGTAAAAGAAACACTTACAAATTTAGCATCCCAAGCATGGATACTAACTTCTGAAATGTTGATGTGTTAAGGGGTTTTGTGAATATGTCAGCTATCTGATTAGCTGTTGTGACATGCTTCACTTCAATCTTGCCTTTTTCATAGCAATCCCTGATGAAATGATACATGATTTCAATATGTTTAGTTTTTGAGAACTGAACAGGATTTTGAATGATGCTAATGGCAGATTTGTTGTCTACAAGCAATGGTGTCTTGGTCTCTTTGATTCCATAATCAAGAAGTTGATATTGGAGCCATTGTATCTGTGATGTACAACTTGCAGCTGCAATGTATTCAGCTTCAGCAGTTGAAGTTGCAACAGATGTTTGCTTCTTTGATTGCCAGGACACTAGACAGTTTCCCAAGAATTGACAACCACCGGATGTTGATTTTCTTGACATTTTGCACCATGCATAGTCACTATCTGAAAAAGCTGATAACTTGGTATTGCTAGAAGCAGGATACCAAATTCCAAGTGTAGGAGTTCCTTTCAGATATTTGAAGATTCTTTTGACTGCAATGAGGTGTGATTCCCTAGGAGCTGATTGATATCTAGCACAGACACATATTGAAAACATAATATCTGGTCTTGAAGCAGTTAGATACAAAAGGGAACCTATCATACATCTAAACATGGTTTGATCAACCTGTTTTCCTTGATCATCTGGTTCAACTTGTGTGGTAGGGGTCATGGGAGTGGAACATGATTTACAGTCTTGTAAATAAAATTTGTTCAATAATTCTTTAACATATTTTGATTGATGTATAAAAGTTCCATTAGTTTGTTGTTTAATCTGCAGTCCTAAAAAGTACTGCAGTTCTCCCATTGTACTCATCTCAAATATTGATTGCATGAGTTTCTTAAATTCATCACACAATTTTGTGTTAGTTGAACCAAATATATTATCATCAACATAAATTTGAACAAGTAAGACATGATATCCAACATTTTTAATGAAAAGAGTTTTATCAATGGAGCCTCTTGTAAAGTTATTTTTGAGTAAAAAGTTGGAAAGTGTTTCATACCAGGCTCTTGGAGCCTGTTTGAGCCCATAAAGAGCTTTGTCAAGTTTGTACACCCACTCAGGATGAGAAGGATCCTCAAACCCAGGTGGCTGACAAACATACACTTCCTCTTTGATCTTTCCATACAAAAATGCACTCTTAACATCCATTTAAAAAACTTTTATTTTGTTGGAAATGACATAGGCCAGAAATAACCTGATGGCCTCAAGCCTTGCAACTGGAGCAAAGGTCTCATCATAATCAATTCCCTCTTCTTGAGAGTAACCTTGTACCACCAGTCTTGCCTTGTTCTTAATGATCATACCAGCTTCATCTTGTTTGTTCCTAAAAACCCATCTTGTGCCAATTGGTAGCTTGTTTGGTGGTAAGGGACAGATTTCCCAAACCTGTTGCTTCTTGAACTGAAGCAACTCATCTTGCATAGCTTCCACCCAATTGTTGTCTTTGAGGGCTTCTTGGTACTTCTTAGGTTCCAACTGAGAAATGAATGCTGAGAAGAAGCAAAAGTTGGAAAGCTGGTTTCTTGTGAGAACACCTGAAGCAATATCACCCATGATTTGTTCCAATGGATGATCTTTGTGTTCAATCAGTTGTTGTAAACCACTGAAAGGTGTAGGTGGATCTTGTACTTCATCAAACAAACCACTGAGGTTTATAATGTCTGGTTCAGTTGTTTGAGTGTCTTCAGTAGTTGTAGGTGCTGAAACAGATGTTTGAATTTGTACATCAGCAGTTGTTGAATCAGAAGTTTGTGAAACTTCTGAATGTTTGAAAGTTGATTTAATGACTGTATTAGGAGTCCATGGTGCTGAATCCTCATCATCAAACCTTTGATCACCATAATAAGTAGGTTTAGATGAAGTAACAGTCTTTTCAGGTCCAAAGTGGAAGCTGTCAAGGTCAAAGAGTTCAGCAGGATGTGCTGGAATAAGAGTGTGTTTTGACTCATTGAACTTGACATTCAGTGTTTCTTCTACTATCTTGGTTCTTGAATTAAAAACCTTGTAGGCTTTTCTAGTGGAAGAATAACCAAGAAAGTAACCAGAATCAACTTTAGCAGCAAACTTTGAAATAGAGTCTTTAATGTTTAGAATGAAACATTGACATCCAAAAGCCCTGAAAAAGGAGATAAGGGGCTTCATGCCATGAAGAACTTCATACGCAATCTTAGAGTGTCTCTTGTTGACAAGGACTCTATTTTGAACATAACATGCAGTGTTAACTGCTTCAGCCCAGAAATACAATGGTAGGCCTGAATCAGCTAACATAGTTCTAGCTGCTTCAATGAGTGTTCTGTTCTTCCTTTCTACCACACCATTCTGTTCAGGAGTTCTGGGAACACTGAATTGTCTAATAATCCCTTTAGACAAATAGAATTCATCCAGAGTTTTGTTCCTGAACTCTGTCCCATTATCACTTCTAATGGCTTTGACAGATAGAGAATATTGTTTCTCTACTTGTAGAATGAAGAACTTGATGATTTCAGCTGCCTCATCCTTGGAGAATAAGAAGAATACCCAGGTGAATCTTGAATAGTCATCAATGATGACCAAGCAGTACTTCTTCTTACCAAGGCTCATGATTTTTACTGGCCCAAATAAGTCCATATGGAGTAGTTGAAGACATGTAGTTGTTTTTGATTCTTCAATAGACTTATAGGAGGACTTATGCTGCTTTCCCTTTAAACATGATACACAGTGTTCTTGACACTGGTATACTTTCAAAGGTAGACCTCTGACCAAGCCCATTTTTGTGACTTTATTTATGGTTTTAAAGTTCACATGGCCAAGTCTCCTATGCCAGAGATCAATCTCTGAAGTTGATGCCTTTGAGAAGAAACATGCAATGTTGTTCAGTACTTTGTCCTTTTCAATGTCCACTGCATAGACATTGCCACATCTTTTGGCTATCAACAAAGTATGATCTTCAATGATCTTCTCTATCAACTTCTGGCCTTCTGGTGATATGATCTTGCATGTTGTCTTTGTGATAAAGGAAGAATATCCTTTATCACACATTTGAGACACACTTAGCAAGTTGTACTCAAGGTTTTCAACCAGATTGACCTTGTCAAACTGTATTTTGCCAGAGGAGACATTGCCATGTCCTAGCACATATCCATTAGCATTGTTCCCAAAGGATACAGATCCTTCTCTTTGACTGATAAAATTTTTTATCAGGTATCTGCATCCTGTCATGTGCATTGAGCCTCCACTGTCCACATACCAAATGCTATTTAAGCCTCTGGAAACCCTCTGCACAAAGTATCAAATTAGTTAGATTTAGGAACCCAAGCCAGTTTGGCTTTGGGTTTGCTCTTAAGAACAATAATAGTTTGTTCTTGACCAGGTTGAGGAATCCATGTCTTTTTGGCAATGGATTTTTCATTAAGAGCAATGGTGGTATCCTTTTGAGGACCACCATCAACCCTGGTCATCAGTAGTTGTACCATGTTCATGAGATCTTCTATCTCAGCAGTTTGTGAAACTGCTAATGATGTAGGTCTAACTACTGAAAGAGAATTTTGAGAAAAAGACTTTTGTTGAGATTTCATCTTTTTCTGAGAAAAGGTGTTTGCTGGTTGTTGTTTTCTAGGAGAAAAAGTTTTTAAAAATAATTTTTTATTTGTTTTCCCACAACCAGTTGTGAAATTTTCTTGTTGTACTGAATTCCTTTTCTATATCTGCAAAATTCTGTCTTGTGGTTAAACAGACCACAGATTTCACATTCTTTTGCCTTTTCTTTTTCATTTAAAGGCAAATTTCTGACTGTGTTGATTGGTTTTAGGTCATCAGTAGTTTTCAGGTTCTCAACTCCTGATGTAGATGAAACTACTGATGGCTTAAAGTCAGATTTTATTAGTACTTCTGAAGAACTTTCTTTGTGAGTTTTTAGAAAGTTTTCATGTAAAGATGTGCATTCTTTCTCTTCAGAAGTTTCACCTGAAACAATTTTTCTCCCATCTTCAGTAGTTTTGGGGGAAAAATCTGTTGGTGTTTCAATGTGATTGTACCCTATGCCAAACCTAACATTTGAAGCACTTTGTTTGTTTAGCAGCAGTTGGTACCCCTTACAAGATTCTACCCATTTTTCACAAGTGACCTTGGTGTCAGCAAGCTCATTTCTGACATTTCCTAGGTCATCTATCATGATTTTAAGTTATGCTTGGGTTTCAATAGCATTGTTAGTTAATTTAGAATTTTCTTTTGCCTTTGCAGCAAGTTTTCTTTCTAAATCACATTTCATCTGAGTGAATTTTCTCTCAGAATCATTTGCTTTGCCTTGTAAGTGCACATTAGTCTCTCTTATGAGAGCAAAAGTTTCTTTACATGAAGTTGAACAAAGTTTTGTTAAAGATTCTTTTGATACCTAAGACAGGGCAGATTTTGAGGTGTAGCCCTCAAATGCCATTAAGGCAAAATTCTTTCTGCCATTGTCAGGTTCTCCCCAGTTGATGTCAAACATTTTGTTGTCTGCATCAGGATTACACTCTGTAGTGTCAAAAGGAAGACTGCTCCAGTCAACATACCCTGAGGTGAACAAGCTTTGTTGTGAGGGTTGCTGAGTCTGTGGAGGTTGTTGAGCAGCTGGAATGGGAGGGATTGATTGTTGGCTCTGCATCTGTTGAGCAGGCATCTGTACATATTGTACTTGTGGCACATATTGGATTTGTGGAGCTTGTGCCTGTACAAAATGTGCACTCCCCTGTGTTCCATTATTCCTATTATAACTAGGGTTATACAGATTTCCAGACTGAGATTGGTTGTAGCTAGAGCTTCTACACTCTCTAGCAAAGTGTCCCAACTTCTAACACTTGTGACATCTAAGTTTAGATTTGTCAAAACCAATTTTTGTAGAACTGTTAAGTCCTGGAAATTTCCTTCTTAACCTTTTGTAAAATTTGTTTGTTTTAATACTTAACATGGCCAGTTGGTGTAAAATGTCCATTTCTTCTAAGTCATCATTGCTGAAATTTTTTAAATTATCCATGATAAAACACATGTTATCAGCAGTTTGACTATATTCCTCATTGTCATAACCTGGGAATGATCTTTCTGATGAGATCCCAGCAGTTATGTCAATGTGGTCAAAAGATCCAAAACTATTTGAACAAGTAGGTGAATCTTGTCCCAATAGTGCTGTACTACCTGGTAGATAGTCATCGGCAGTTTTACCAGAACTTTGCAACTTTTTCTTTTGATCAATTTCTTTCAAAAGTTAGTAATCTCCCATGTAATTTTGTAAGAGTAAGGGAGCTAAAGTCCGGTGAGGATCTTAGGACTATAGAGTATGTTTCCCATTTTTCAGGTAAAGACCTTAAAAATCTATGAAGCATAGATACAGTTGTGTAGGTCTGACCATTTAATTTTAGCTCAGATATTAATGAGGAGAATCTTTCAAATTGTTGAGTTAAAGTTTTCCCATTTATGTGAGCAAAAGTTTCATATTGTTGAGCCAGGATTTCTCTGGTGTTGGCAATCACCTCTTTAGTTCCTCCAAACTGTTCTTTGAGGCAGTCCCAAAGCTCTTTGGCACTATCACAATGTAATAGGCCAGAGTAGATTTCATTTGGGAGTGCCATTGCCAACATAGAGAAAGCTTTAGCATCAAGCTCAAGTTTTAGGAAATCATCATCTGTAGAGTCTTTTGGGTCTTTTGTTATTTCTTCTTTAGTTTCAAGATTGATATTTACTGGTTTGTGAGGACCATATATCACAGATTTCCAGCAACCAGTGTTGGTCTGTGATAATGTATGTGCCATTCTCCTTTGCCAGATATTGTATTCATTTCTTACTAGCATAGCAGGTTTATTGGCAGAACCAGTATTATGAGGATCCATTTTAAAGAGTATTGATTTGTCAAATATCTCTTAAAGTGATGGATGTTGATAAAAGTGAACTTTTAATCCTTTATTGAATATCAATAAGAGTCTGTGTCTGATTCTCAATGTGTTAGATTGATATGTGATCAGATAAACCAGTGCTCTGATACCAATTGTTGGATCAGTATTACTCTTGATGTATTGCTTGCTAGTGAACACTTATGTGTTTAGCAAGCTCAATCAGATTTGCACAACGGAACGATTAAGTAAAGCTACACTATCAACAGGTGTTATTACTCCCCCTGGTTGTTTGAAACCTAAAGACAAGTTTTAATGAGAATCTAAGTATTGAATGTGAATGATAATAAATACTCAAACAGATTCTCAATAAATGAAATGGAAAGAACAATAAGAACAATAATAAGCTTTGAAGTATTTCTGTATTAATCAAAATCAATGTCTAAAACAGAGGGATGAACCCATCTATTTATAGACTTTACATATGCATGAACCTTGCCAAAAAGCAAGTCAGAAACAAGTTGCAACAAGTTGCATTCTTGGAACTTGTACAAAAAGATAAAGTAATACTAAACTAATAAACTACTGAAACATAAGTAGGTGAAAAAGATTCTTTACAAGAGCTGATGAATGACAAACTACGGATGAGTAGTTTGTCTTCAGTAGTTCTTCAGTAAACTGTCTGGTTAGACTTCAGAACTTCTGATACTTCTTCTTCAGTACTTGTTGAATCCTTCTTTAGTACTTTAGTCTTCTTTCTTCAGTAGTTCTATACTTAGGATATTTTGCAGAAGTGAATTAGATTAAGGTTTACAAAAGTGGTTTCACCATTCCTTTTTGTCCTAACATCAAGGCTAGGCCCTGCTAATACGCAATCTAGCTTTGTTTTCTCCAATCCTTGTGGCACGCCTGGACATATTGATCCAAACTACTTGTATAATGGTTATCTCACAGAAAAATCTGTCGTTTACTCTTTTGGGGTTATGCTGTGTGAACTTCTGTGTGGAAGGCGAGCAACTATTAAATCGTACAACGATGAGCATTGATCCCTAACTGTTCTGTTCAGAAAACATTATAGTAAGGGAACGTTAGATAAGATCATACCTTCCTATTTACAGAAAGATATGAACAAGTATTCATTACATATGTTTTCAAACATTGCGTATAAATGTTTGAAGAACGAAGAAGAACGTCCAACAATGCAGCAAGTCGTTGCACAACTAGAAAGCACTCTTCAAAGTCAAGAGGTAAGTTGTTGTAGTTTGCAAGATGGTTTGTAACTTTTATTGATATTAAAGCCCTTTATTTATTGTTAGGTGAAGATCCAAAAACCCACTTAACATACAAACCAATTTCTTCTTATACCGGATGACCTGTTCACATATAAACCGTAACTCAAAGCAAACCCGTTAAACTGTGAACCTCGACCCACAACTCATGAACACAACTACTATCCCTACACATTTATCACCTTTTTCTTCAATTACTCATGCTAGTACGGTACTCGTACTGGGTAAATCATCGGTGATCAGCAGTGAATCGCTGATGGGACTTTATTACTTTTTTTATTGAATATTGTCTTTTTTTTATTTTAATATTCCCATCACGTCTCATTCCAATTTCCATTGAAATACTGCAGGCCTTGGAGATTCCTCTACAACACATAAAATCGGCATGTAATAACTTTTCAGGTTTGAATTTCATTGCAAGTAATGGAGATGCAAGAGTCTTTCAAGGCATATCTGAAAAGCACAGTCCCGTCTGCATAAAGCGGTTTGATAGTGGGCAAGGGCTAGGAGACCACGACTTTAAGACAGAGCTTCCATTGCTTAAAATTTTTGAACATAAAGACAGAGTGTCTTTTCTTGGATTTTGAAAGGAAGATGGCGAGAATATACATGTTTATAAGTGTGCAATGAACCCGAGTCTTGACCAATATGCGGACAACAGATTTCTAAGCTGGGAACATCGACTTCAGATTCTCTATGAGTCGTTGTCGGATTTGCATGAATGTAGTTATGATTTCGAATTGTCGAGTGTCCTACCCAGATATACTCGTCCAGCCTATAACGATTATCAACAACAAAAATCTGACGTTTACTATGTTGGGGTCACTTTATTTGAAGTTCTGACGGGAAGGCTTGCAGACAAGGACGATCCTCAAAGTTTACCGAATTTCGTCTGAGAACATTACAAAAAGAAAACATTAGATAGTATCATCCCTCCCTATTTGCTTAAACAAATAAACCCAAATTCGTTAGCTACGTATACAGACATTGCCTTTCAATGTTTGAATAATGTAGATGAACGTCCAACATTGAAGCAGGTCGTGGAACAATTACAAAAGGCTCTTCATCAACAGCTCCAAAGCTGTAGCAGTTCGCATCAGGTCTTACATATATTATTGATTTTAGCGTTAAACCTTTATTAATCACCTTTCCTTTCAATTATTATTGCGTGCCCGACAACAGTTATTGTCACACCCTCAAATTTCCACTGCGGGGTTCATACCACGAGGCGCATGACATACCAGGATCCCATAGCCATAAGTCATATGAACGAACTCTAAATGCCCAAACCATTTAGTTCGTTTCAAAAACCAAGTTTAGTTAAGTTGCGGAAGCGTAAACCAAATTTAATCCTTTTAAAACCATGCGCAAAACAACGCGCCCAAATTAAAACCATATGAAAGAAAATGTAAAAGCATAATATGTAATTTAGGTGTATGCCCAAGACCCCAAATGCAATGAAGTGTGCAGTGCTTTCTAATTCTGGCACCGGAAGCTAACTACCTGCAAAAGCATGTAAATCGTGGGTCAACAAACAATGTTGGTGAGTTCACTAGGTAAAGTAAATGAGTATGTAACTGCGCTGGTTTCCAAAACCACGTAAGTAAGTAAGTTGTGTTGGTGCCCCGCACCGTGTAACCACTAATTCATCGCATGCCAAGGGTAGCTAACCCATTCATGATAACTAACCGATTATACCGAACTGCTATGTACGTGTAGCCACATAAGTGTGCCGTATGCCTAACATCATTGTCTATCCGCAATGATAATGTTTCGTAGTTATAGTTCACGCCCGCGCTCCCCGAGCCGGTGTGAGGTTTGTAAGACCTAATAGCGCTATCAACTAATAACCCGCTTGCCAACCCTGGCAACTCATTCGGTACGTGAGGACTTACAAAATGATAGAAATGGTTCAGTTTATCAAGGACACAATTGCGAATTAGCAAAGTGACCGACCCTATAAGGATCCATGGCATCCCAACCCGGGATGTGTAAGTAGTCCCAAACCGGACTAGAAAATGTTAAGTAAAGGGTCTCATACCTGAGACGCATGCTTTTGAGAAAAAGAGTAGTGAAACTCACCTTAGGTTGCACGTGAATGATCCAAATCCCTCAAACAGTAACGAGCTACCGACTCCCTATTACAAGTTTCACTAGGTGAGTATATGTGCATAACCAACACACCATATAACTCGTTTATCCAAGACTTTTAAAAGTTCAAAACCGTGTAGTGACACCTAATGACTCTACATGCTCAAGTATGTCCTACGTATCCCGTTGGTGATCATAGCAATTATTATCAGTTTAATGCATCAAATACATCTCATACAAGTTTCCACACAAGTACATGTCAATTACACACCACATAGAACTCCAAATAGTCACTTAAAGACCCCGTACACAATCTGTGTTTTCAGGACAGATTGTGCGCTGTGAAAAACAATTTATTTAAAATACTTAACGAATGAATTAGAGTCCCAAATTTTTACTGAATTTTATTTGGGATTCACTCGACAATACCTATTTTTGTTTTGTCTTAATTCCAAACACAAAAATTATAAAAATTCGTACAACACAGCTTTGTCCAGAAAATTTCCTCAACAGGTCAGTTTAGTAGGAAAATTCTTAAAAATTGTGTATTCATTCAAACGAGATGAATCCACTTGAAAAAGCTCTATTTTTCTAGTATTGACCTACTGTAAAAGTTTCATAACCTAAATCCTTGTAAATCTCAAGTTATGACCATTTAAAGTTAACCCAATTTACAAATCCGAAAATCTGATATGACCCCTAATCAATTAAAATTCCAAAAACGACTCATACGGTGTCCAAATTCGATGGTTTTGCCCATTATGAAAAGCTAAGACCTTGTACATTACAATCTTGCAAAGAAATCGTCAAAACAATCGATTTACCAACCCATTACAGCCCCTACAAAACGTTCAACCGAATCTGTCAGAATCTTAAACTTGCATCCCAAGTAATCTACAAACCCTAATTCTTCACAAACATCCCTAATACATGTATAACACCTATAGTACTGATTAAACACCATATTAATCATAGCAAAACACATATATTATCATGTGAAAACCCTAATCATGGCTGCTAATAACAATCATCATCATCAAATCATCAAGAACTCCTACACATACATGTATGCGATTTTGTATATATTATTTTTAGGGTTTTTAAAGTTTTTCAATCATTATAATTCATCAAAAATCGTAAGAACGTATACCTTGTGAAAGATTAAACTCCCTAGAGCCTTGAAATCAAACCCGAACTAGCTTGATTAGTGAAAGATTGCTTGATTGCTTGAAAACAAAGAGAGAGGGGGGGGGGGTGGGGGGTTTCGCACGGCGCAAGGGGGCAAGGGAGTAGGGTTTTTATCTTTTTCCTTGCCTCCTAATTATAAAAGGGCTTGGCTTGTTCCCCAAGCAATTGGTATTAGGGCCCTTCTAGTCCATTAACTTGACCCGTTAACCATGTTCTAGCCCAATACCGGACCCAATATTATTAACCATGCTAAATTATATAAAAACCATTGTTTTTATTATTACGTAGCATATCATTCATGTTGTGCACGTAATTTGCATAATCTACGCATTACCTTTCAGTTAGGCGATCATTCACAAAAACATGTAATTCACATAAGCACGTACTTCATGTTCACCAAAATTCACTTGTATATATTATTGCTATGTATGTCACATAATTCACCAACGTTTGGGATACAGGACTCATGTGTGTGTTTAACAAGGATTTTCCTACGTATAACATATGTTAGCATCTTCTAACATATGTTAAACCTACTTAACTAACCCTAGTTAAGTATCTAGCCATGTATGAACATGTAAGTTAACTAGAGTTCAGTAAAAGTATTTAACCTGAAAATGCGGGGTGTCACATCATCCCCAAGTTGAAAAGAATTTCGTCCCGAAATTCAGCAAGTAAACAGTAAAGCCAGCTATAAAAATGTGTGCTTGGTTCCCGGATGTCACATCATCCCCAAGTTGAAAGGAATTTCGCCCCGAAATTCACTTTGAAAGAGCTGCTTTATGTTCCGCGTTGGATCTATGTACGATTTCAGGTTCAGTAAAGAGGTGTGGGTATTTGAGCCGCATCTGATCTTTGCGCTCCCACGTGTATTCCGGTCCTAGACGGGAATTCCACCGTACCTTAACAATAGGTATAGTACTTTGTCTGAGTTTCTTGACGTCCTGCTCAAGAATCTCCACTGGTTCTTCCACGAACCTCAGCTGATCATCCACCTGGATCTCCTCCAGTGGTACTACCAGTTTCGTATCAGATAAGCATTTCTTCAAGTTTGAGACGTGGAATACATTGTGTACTCCACTGAGTTCATCTGGTAAATTTAGCTGGTAAGCTACTGGACCAATCCTTTTAACGATCTCGAAAGGTCCGACGTATCTGGGATTTAACTTCCCCCGTTTCCCAAAGCGTATCACTCCTTTCCATGGTGACACCTTTAACAAAACCTTGTCCCCAACCTGGAACTCCAAAGGTTTTCGACGTTTGTCAGCATAACTTTTCTGTCGGTCCCGAGCAGCAGCCATCCGGTTTCTAATTTGCACTATCTTCTCAGAAGTTTCGTGCACGAGTTCAGGACCTGTTAGTTGGCTATCCCCAACCTCAGTCCAACAAATAGGAGACCTACACTTGCGCCCGTAAAGTGCCTTGAAAGGCGCACACTGTATCGAAGTGTGGTAACTGTTGTTGTAAGAGAATTCGATTAAGGGCAAGTGCTTATCCCAGTTATTACCAAAGTCCACCACACATGCTCGTAGCAGATCCTCTAATGTTTGGATGGTGCGCTCACTTTGTCCATCCGTCTGTGGGTGATAGGCTGTGCTCATATCAAGACGAGTTCCTAAAGCATCTTGGAGAGTAGTCCAGAAACGAGAAATGAATCGCCCATCGCGATCAGATATAATGGAAGTAGGCACCCCATGACTAGAGACTATCTCCTTGATGTATAGGTTCGCCAGCTTTTCTAACGAATCCGTTTCTTTTATTGCCAGGAAGTGGGCCGATTTGGTTAAACGGTCCACGATAACCCTAATCATGTTCTGGCCCGTTGGCGTTCTAGGAAGCTTTATAATAAAGTCCATGGAAATTCCATCCCATTTCCACATTGGAATCTCTGGTTGTTGGAGTAGGCCTGAAGGTTTTTGGTATTCAATCTTAACCTTCGCACAAGTCAAGCACTTACTAACATAAGTGGCTATCTCGGCTTTCATGTTTGGCCACCAGTATAGAGTCTTAAGATCTTGATACATCTTGTCCGAACCAGGATGTACCGAATAGCGAGAGGTATGTGCATCATCGAGCACCAGTTGTCTGAGATCCCCAAATCGTGGTATCCAGACTCGATTCATGAAGTACTGCAGACCGTCTGTTCTCAGTTCTAAGTGCTTATCTGCACCATGTAGGGTCTCAAGCCCGATGTTTCCTTCCTTCAATGACTCACCCTGTGCTTCACGTATCTTATCAGGAAGGTTAGAGTGAATGGTGAGTTGTAAGGCTCGCGCTCTTTTGGGTTTCGTTTCCTTTCGACTGAGGGCATCAGCTACTACGTTAGCTTTCCCTGGATGATACTTGATGGCACAGTCATAATCGTTCAAAAGTTCAACCCAATGACGTTGCCGTATGTTTAGTACCTTTTGGTCAAATATATGCTGAAGGCTCTTGTGATCAGTGAAAATTGTGCACTTGGTTCCATAGAGGTAGTGCCTCCAGATTTTGAGAGCGAAAACTACCGCTCCGAGTTCCAAATCATGAGTGGGGTAGTTCTTTTCATGGACCTTCAGTTGTCGCGATGCATATGCAATTACCTTATCAAGTTGCATCAGTACGCACCCTAAGCCTTGGATAGACGTATCACAATATACTACAAAGTCCTCTGTACCCTCAGGCAACGATAATATCGGTGCACTGCAAAGTTTGGACTTTAGTAGCTGAAAGGCAGATTCTTGGGCATCTCCCCACTTATACGTAATACCTTTCTGCGTTAGGGCGCTGAGAGGTTGAGCGATCTTAGAAAATCCCTCAATAAACCTGCGATAATAACCAGCGAGACCAAGAAATTGGCGCACTTCAGTAGGGGTCCTATGAGCCTCCTACTTTTTGATGGCGTCAATTTTGGCTGGGTCCACATGTATTCCTGCCTCATTGACCACATGCCCAAGGAATTGGACCTCCCGAATCCAAAAATCACATTTAGAGAATCTTGCATACAACTGCTCCTTTCTCAATAGTTCCAAGACCAGTTGCAGGTGTTGCTCGCGCTCTTCCCTGCTCTTGGAATAAATCAGTATGTCATCTATGAACACTATGACGAATTTGTCCAAATAGGGCTTGCACACATGGTTCATCGGAACAATGAACACAGCCGGTGCATCCAAATGGCATCCCCAAAAACTCATAATGTCCATAACTAGTTCGAAAGGCTGTCTTCGCCACATCCTCCTCTCCGACTCTCTGTTGATGGTATCATGACCTCAAGTCAATCATAGAATAGAAACTCGACACTTGCAGTTGGTCAAACAAGTCATCAATACGAGGTAAAAGGGTAACGATTCTTAATCGTCACATTGTTCAACTCCCGATAATCTATGCACATGCGAAAGCTCCCGTCTATCTTCTTAACAAACAGAACTGGAGCTCCCCATGGCGAAGAACTAGGTCTAATGAAACCCCTATCCAGTAGCTCTTGGAGTTGGGTAGATAGTTCTTGAAGTTCACCTGGTGCTAAACTGTATGGTGCGTGTGCAACTGGAGCTGCTCCAGGTGCAAGGTCAATCTGGAACTCCACTTGACGAACGGGTGAAAGTCCAGGTAATTCCTCTGGGAAGACATCTAGGAAGTCTCGGACCACTGGGATGTCCTCAATCTTGGTTTCAGTTCCAGCTCGAGTACCTGATATGTTAGCCAAAATGGCTGGACAGCCCTTACGAATACACTTCTGGGCCTTCAGATAGGAGATGATGCCTACCATGGCACCACCACGATCACCCTGTATAGATAAAAGTTCTCCACTTGGGAGGGGGAATACGAACAATCTTCTCCTGACAGAGAATTTCAGCGTGTTGCTTGGACAACCAGTCCATGTCAACCACGAGATCAAAGCTTCCAAGGGTGATAGGTAGAATGTTGATGGCAAACGATTGCCCATCCAACTCGAGTTTACAGTCACGATGTATATGGGTTACCTCGACAGGCTTTCCATCAGCGAGTTCAATAGAGTATGGAGTATCTCGAAGAGTAGGAACCATCCCTAATTGTTTACTAAGTTTTGATGAAACAAAACTATAGTCCGCACCAGTATCATATAAGATAGAAGCAAGAGTGTCGTTCAAGGAGCACGTACCTATCACGACATTGTTAGCAGTCTTAGCTTTCCCCAGGCCAATCACAAATGCTCTTCCCCGAGCCCCGTTGTTGTTGCTACCGTTACGGTTGTTGTTGTTGCAGGACTTATCCCTCACACTATCCCACGTTCTCTTGCTATCACCAATAGTAGAAAATGAAGTACCATGCTTCAGAAAGGTACCATGATCAGCAGTCTCATCTGTGAGTTTGCGAGTCAAGTGAAAGATTTGTAGGTGAGCTGCAGTGGCCAAGCCACGAATCTGAGGGGCCCACCCTTTCGGTATAAAGTTCGATCCATTTGTAAGGTAAGTTAAATAGATTTGAGCCTATAGTGGCTATCTCCTATAGCCTGGTAGTGTAGGCGTCGATCTCAGACCCATCCGTCTTTATATAACAAAATTTCTGGATTTCACCACAGGGTGTTACGTTCTCCTTCCAGGTATCTGTAACTCATTGAGTGTGCATGTAGCGTACATTACTCCATCCTGCCTGGGACAAATGCACATGGCAAAGACTTATACTATCGAAGCAATCAGACGGTCTCCTTCAGTTTCGTTGGAGTTATCGAGGTTTACAACCAATAAAAGGCTTGAAAATACGATGTGCGTTCAAGGTATAAGAAAGTTCAAATGTGGAAGTCAGGGGAAAAGAATGATTTAGCAAAATAGATCTTTACTAGCTTGGAAAGATGCGAGGGCCTCAACCACCCTATCGTTGATCATAAGAACTCAGTCTTATCTAAGTTAGCAAAGGAAAATGAAAGAAAAGATAGGTAAGAAAAGGTAAGAGCCAATCGTCGCCATGCTCTGTCTAGATAGTAGAGCCTTCATCCTCACTTTCCATGTGCTCGTCCTGCTCAGGTTCCCCTTCCATCTCTTATCCTTCCTCTTTTGCGATGTCAGTGTTATGGTTCTCATCACGTACAATCTCCTTCTCTAGTCCTATGTGAACCAGTTTAGTGGTAAGCTGTACCACTCGTTCCTCCAATCGTGGCTATCAGCCATTAGTAGGTTTCATCCTCCCTTGTGATGTTGCATTACATCGCAGGCTTTACGTAGCTCCCCAAGTGTGTGTGTAACAAGTCCCGATCTAATGTGTTCCCATGAATCTACCATATACTTATGAGTAAACAAGGATATGCAGTCATACGTTCGCCCGCTCATACTAGGCGTAAGGTACTAAGGTAAGAAATAAGTTCTACTTGTGTATTCCAGTCCCGTCTGTGTTACGAATGGAAGTAAGAAAGATCAAGTAACAAGGAACAAAAACTAATTGTCTCCTTGCTAGGTGACAAAAGATAAGTCTCAGCATTCAAATTCCTTCATAGTTGATTTAATGGTACCACGTCATGCGCATTGTGCAGCTTCCCGTGTACGTGCGCCACAACGCTCGCAAGGGCTCCCTCCCTTGTACTTTTGTTGTTTCCTCATCCATGAGGTTTGTTAGGAAACTACTCCCAGTAGTGCGTCACCTGGTGTAACCCTGGGTTCCCACCATTGACGTGTTTAGAATTAGGTCTAGAACTAGGAGATAACATACCTCCTGAAATCATATGTTGTAGGCATGAGTAGCTAAAAGCTAGTTGTGCACTTAAGTTGTGAGTGTACTTATGCTATAATGGTTATAGACTAGACTCAACATGCAGTCCTAGTTCACTATAACCAATGGCTCTGATACCAATCTGTCACACCCTCAAATTTCCACTGCGGGGTTCATACCGCGAGGCGCATGACATACCAGGATCCCATAGCCATAAGTCATATGAACGAACTCTAAATGCCCAAACCATTTAGTTCGTTTCAAAAACCAAGTTTAGTTAAGTTGCGGAAGCGTAAACCAAATTTAATCCTTTTAAAACCATGCGCAAAACAACGCGCCCAAATTAAAACCATATGAAAGAAAATGTAAAAGCATAATATGTAATTTAGGTGTATGCCCAAGACCCCAAATGCAATGAAGTGTGCAGTGCTTTCTAATTCTGGCACCGGAAGCTAACTACCTGCAAAAGCATGTAAATCGTGGGTCAACAAACAATGTTGGTGAGTTCACTAGGTAAAGTAAATGAGTATGTAACTGCGCTGGTTTCCAAAACCACGTAAGTAAGTAAGTTGTGTTGGTGCCCCGCACCGTGTAACCACTAATTCATCGCATGCCAAGGGTAGCTAACCCATTCATGATAACTAACCGATTATACCGAACTGCTATGTACGTGTAGCCACATAAGTGTGCCGTATGCCTAACATCATTGTCTATCCGCAATGATAATGTTTCGTAGTTATAGTTCACGCCCGCGCTCCCCGAGCCGGTGTGAGGTTTGTAAGACCTAATAGCGCTATCAACTAATAACCCGCTTGCCAACCCTTGCAACTCATTCGGTACGTGAGGACTTACAAAATGATAGAAATGGTTCAGTTTATCAAGGACACAATTGCGAATTAGCAAAGTGACCGACCCTCATAAGGATCCATGGCATCCCAACCCGGGATGTGTAAGTAGTCCCAAACCGGACTAGAAAATGTTAAGTAAAGTGTCTCATACCTGAGACGCATGCTTTTGAGAAAAAGAGTAGTGAAACTCACCTTAGGTTGCACGTGAATGATCCAAATCCCTCAAACAGTAACGAGCTACCGACTCCCTATTACAAGTGTCACTAGGTGAGTATATGTGCATAACCAACACACCATATAACTCGTTTATCCAAGACTTTTAAAAGTTCAAAACCGTGTAGTGACACCTAATGACTCTACATGCTCAAGTATGTCCTACGTATCCCGTTGGTGATCATAGCAATTATTATCAGTTTAATGCATCAAATACATCTCATACAAGTTTCCACACAAGTACATGTCAATTACACACCACATAGAACTCCAAATAGTCACTTAAAGACCCCGTACACAATCTGTGTTTTTAGGACAGATTGTGCGCTGTGAAAAACAATTTATTTAAAAAACTTAACGAATGAATTAGAGTCCCAAAGTTTTACTGAATTTTATTTGGGATTCACTTGACAATACCTATTTTTGTTTTGTCTTAATTCCAAACACAAAAATTATAAAAATTCGTACAACACAGCTATGTCCAGAAAATTTCCTCAACAGGTCAGTTTAGTAGGAAAATTCTTAAAAATTGTGTATTCATCCAAACGAGATAAATCCACTTGGAAAAGCTCTATTTTTCCAGTATTGACCTACTGTAAAAATTTCATAACCTAACTCCTTGTAAATCTCAAGTTATGACCATTTAAAGTTAACCCAATTTACAAATCCGAAAATCGGATATGACCCCTAATCAATTAAAATTCCAAAAACGACTCATACGGTGTCCAAATTCGATGGTTTTGCCCATTATGAAAAGCTAAGACCTTGTACATTACAATCATGCAAAGAAATCGTCAAAACAATCGATTTACCAACCCATTACAGCCCCTACAAAACGTTCAACCGAATCTGTCAGAATCTTAAACTTGCATCCCAAGTAATCTACAAACCCTAATTCTTCACAAACATCCCTAATACATGTATAACACCTATAGTACTGATTAAACACCATATTAATCATAGCAAAACACATATATTATCATGTGAAAACCCTAATCATGGCTGCTAATAACAATCATCATCATCAAATCATCAAGAACATTCAAGAACTCCTACACATACATGTATGCGATTTTGTATATATTATTTTTAGGGTTTTTAAAGTTTTTCAATCATTATAATTCATCAAAAATCGTAAGAACGTATACCTTGTGAAAGATTAAACTCCCTAGAGCCTTGAAATCAAACCCGAACTAGCTTGATTAGTGAAAGATTGCTTGATTGCTTGAAAACAAAGAGAGAGGGGGTGGGGGGTTTCGCACGGCGCAAGGGGGCAAGGGAGTAGGGTTTTTATCTTTTTCCTTGCCTCCTAATTATAAAAGGGCTTGGCTTGTTCCCCAAGCAATTGGTATTAGGGCCCTTCTAGTCCATTAACTTGACCCGTTAACCATGTTCTAGCCCAATACCGGACCCAATATTATTAACCATGCTAAATTATATAAAAACCATTGTTTTTATTATTACGTAGCATATCATTCATGTTGTGCACGTAATTTGCATAATCTACGCATTACCTTTCAGTTAGGCGATCATTCACAAAAACATGTAATTCACATAAGCACGTACTTCATGTTCACCAAAATTCACTTGTATATATTATTGCTATGTATGTCACATAATTCACCAACGTTTGGGATACAGGACTCATGTGTGTGTTTAACAAGGATTTTCCTACGTATAACATATGTTAGCATCTTCTAACATATGTTAAACCTACTTAACTAACCCTAGTTAAGTATCTAGCCATGTATGAACATGTAAGTTAAGTAGAGTTCAGTAAAAGTATTTAACCTGAAAATGCGAGGTGTCACAGTTATGTTTAATGTACTTTTGAGGTTGATGAAGTTAATTTGATGTAGGATCGTAGTACAGGATTGGATTTAAAAGCCTCTCCAACAGAGACGGGCAGCCAATTAATGATCAACTTGCTGCAGCCGACAAGCCTGAACTTGTCTAAACATATTTCTAAGTGATCGATGAGCATCGTTTCTACACCAGAAACACAAGAAGAATGGATGAGTATCTTATTGGATTTAAACTAAACTTATTATTTATATGAGTGTAGGGGGCCTTAAGTCATTAGTACTCGATATTTATATAAGTGTAATCGGTGTATACTTCCAAAAGACGTGTTGTTTAAGAAGGCACCTGTTAAAATTGTATATCAAAATTATTGTGTTATTTAATCTTCATACTGTTTCTGCCAATTCCATATCTGATTGACCAGCACATGTTGGCTATAGAAAATTTAAAATTTATGAAGGTGGATGATAGGAATAAAATATGCAACGGATAGAAAATTTGAAATGAAGCAGAAACGGATAGTTCTACTGGTCACTCGAGATACAGATACACCACTCGATCAATCCGTAGGGCAATCTAATCACGAGTTTAGGATACAGATAACACCACCCAAACTTATGAATAGGATCCTAGAACACTACGTAAATATAATGTAGTGTTATGTGTTGTTTGAACATAAATTGGTACAATTACCACAAAAATAAATCATTGTCAATTAGCATTGGTTTAAAGAAAGTTAACAGTGCCATCACATCTAAATAAATCATTAGTTATGAGCTTCATAACTAAGCACACGTCCACGTCTATACAGAGTGCCCATGTTAGCGTTCTGTAACACCCCAACCGATGGCGGAATCATCGAGGTGCCACGTAGTGACGATTGTTCAAAAGCACATGGTACTAAAATGTAAATATTATTGAATAAACCAATAACTGTCTTACATTGAAATGGAAATACAAAGTCTTAAATGAAATGTAACTGTTGGAATAACTGAATTTAAATAAAGCACTCTATGTCTCTTGCTAAAGCACTAGATCAAACTGCACCTGAAACATGTACAAAAATAGGTTTGGTCAACATATGAAATGTTGGTGAGCATTCCTAGATTTGATATATATATAGTAGGTTAAAAAGTTATACAATTCAAGTGCAAGCTACAGTGCAAATATGTAAACCATGTATCAAACAAATGAGCGAAATCAACCCTGTGACTGTATAATGTACTGTATGAACTGTAGTGTACTTATCCAATAAATGGATAAAAGCTTAACACTGGCCACGGATTCTCCGATGAAAAAGGGGGAGAGTCAATCTAGGCGGGTTGTCAATCCAAATAGCGCTATCCAATGTTAAGGTCGGCTTGTACCATGTTAATGATTTCACTAAGTACAAATGTAATCCACATGTAATGTCTAAGCATAAAGCACGTTGTAAGCAATGCACATAGTACTAGAATTGTATTTGTGAAAATGTAAAATTGTATTTGAAACTTGTAATAGTGTACATGTAACACCCCAAAAATGTATAAAAGCAAAAAGGGGATAGGAATACTCACTGTTCACGTAGTAGCTTGAAATTGAACTTGGACAACGAATTATGTGTTGGAAATTATTCCAAAGGATCAACCTAAAGAATTTGATAACGTGTAAGGGAATTAACTCTAGGATATATGTATTTCTAGGGCTTCGAATTGGGGATAAACGTTTTATTTGTTTAATAAACTAATTGTTTATTAAATATAAGAAATTTAGTAAATAAATAAATAAAAATCTTTTTGTAAAATTTTAAGTTGAATGTAGTCACAACATAAGGTTTTAAGTATGAAAATAATTTTTATAAAATTATTTTATTGAAAATAGAATATTTAATCTAATTATTTCAAATTGTCGAAATACGACTTTAATATCTAAAAATATTAAAATCAAAGAATTCTTGAATTAAAAATTGTATTTCTGTTCCAAATGAATAGAAATAATTTATGTAAAATTTTGGTACAAAAATATTGTAAAATGAATTTATTATGAATTATTTATGATTAAAACTAACAAAAATTGATTAAAAATATGAAATAAATGATTTTTCAGAATTAAAAATTATTTCTGAAAAGTTTAAAGTTATAAAAACTTAGGATAATTTTTGTGGAAATTAATAAGATCGTTTTGATATTTTTATAGATTTTTATAAATAAAATGGAATAAACTTGATTTATTTATTAAATATATTAAATAAATAAATTTTTGAAAACTATAAATTGTAGTTTGAACATTTACATCAGATTAGTATAAGATAATTTTTTGTAGAATTTTTAAAAGAGTTTTGATAATTTAAAACGAATTTATAAAGTATAATATATATATATATATATATATATAATTGTTTTTGGTAGAACTATTAAAACAGCAAACAAAAAGAAAAGTGTCCAAGCCGGGACTCGAACCCGGGTTGTCTTAGTTATAGGAACCAGTCACAACCACTTGGCCTAGGCCTGTGGTTGTGATTCATCTCAGTTATTTAAAAATAAATACAACTAGCAGAATCAGTTTCTTCCCCAAATCAATAAGAACAAACCCTAGTTTTCTTAATAAAATGATTCGACGATTATTAACCCCTGTAAAGTTGGGGTTAATGTTCGTCTATGGCCGATTAGTAAAACCCACAAAGAAGATTGCACTTACAAACACGAATCGTTTGATTCTAGCTTGGTCAAAGAAAAAGTCAAACACGAATGATCTTGATCAGGAACGAGTTGTTTAACTGAATTGAAATTGAGGTTCTCTTACTCGCTTTCATGTGTGTGTGTGTGCAGTTTTAATCGTGTTTACATCGTGTATTTATACTGATTTCGTTTGGATTGATTTGGAAATTCAATAACGCGTATTAAATCCAAAATTTTAAACGCGTTTAATCACGCGTGTACCGTTTTAGGAAGGGAATGTAATTAGGACGCGTATAATTCGGGATTGGTTGACTGATTAGCGTGTATAATGGATCAGATTGAGGTTTCTTTGTGTTTATTAAATGCTGCGTTCGAACAGCAGGTATGAAGAAAGAAGAAGGGTAATCAGCTAAGAAAGGTATTAATATAATTTAGGTGGAGATTTAATCAAAAACAAAGTGTAGCTCAGATGGTGAGACGCGTTGGTGTTGTCCAGCCTTGCCCGGGTTCGATCCCTGGCATAGGCAACATATTTTTTTTTTTAGCAGATTAAGGGATGAGGGTGCTGGGCTTGGGCCAGACTTGGGCTCAGGTAGATGTAAGGCTAGAAGTGGGCTCAAGAAGGTACAAGGTTGAAGTGGGTTTGGTTCATGTAGTTGTATGAAAGAAATCTTATTATTATTATTATTATTATTATTATTATTATTATTATTATAAAATATATATATATATATATATATATAATGAAAAAGTGACGGATGTCACAGCATCCCCTACTTTTAGAAACTTCGTCCCGAAGTTATAGGGTTATCGAGGTTTGGGTAAAATCAGGGTAACTGTGGTTTGGAAAGTTTGAATGATTTGGATATAAGGTTTGATAGGTGTGAGTTAAGGATTGGATTAGATTCGTCTCGAATAATAATAAGAATCTAGTGAATCAATAAATTGTAAGTTTTAGGAATCCTAAAATAAATGTACAAGTTGATTGACTATAAATGAACTACCAAGTAAACAGAGTTTGTTCCTGGTCCGACTTCCAGTCTCACTTTCAGTGCATCATTAGTGCTTGTATACAGGGTGTACCGCAGCTAACCCACCACACCTTTGATACCTTGAAAACGTACTGGATGCCTACCAAAAACTCTAATAGAATTTCACACTACCCTAATGTACCTGTAAATTCATGATTACGTTCCGGACCGGAATCATCAATTTACCTTACATTAAAGTTTTGCGTCCTTCTATGACCCCACCGATTGTTGAGCAGGTTCGATAGCCTCCACCAGCCGTGGAGTGGGTTGTAGGGCCCCTCCCGACTGTTTGAAAAGGCATAGTGACCTCTACCAATCGTTGAGTATGTTCGATAGCCTCTACCAGTCGTGGAGTAGGTTGTAGGGCCTCTCCCGACTGTTGAAAAAGGCATGATGACTTCTATTAAGTGCAGCAATTATTATTCACATAGATTGCAAATTGATAACATGTTTATGCAAGCAAGTTTGTAAGTACTACAACCATTAAGTGTAAGTGTTATCATGAATAATTAAATGTTTACGAGTATCATGAATAATTAGGTGTTTAATGCGTAGTCAAGTTAAGAGAAAAATCTAGTTTCATGTAATAACCAATGATGTTTTCTTAGAAAAGCATCTGTAAGATCAAGTATCAAGTCCAAACGTTTCAAATAAGATAGAGTCTTGTATGATTAAAATAAACGTAATCAATATAATAAATTTCCAATCGGTGTTAATACACAATAATACGTAAGGAAATTTCTAGATGTTGTATGCTAATGAGTGCGACAAAGTTGGGTATAAAATGATAATAGAATCAAGAAAATGAAAACACGGGTATTGGATTTCTCGAGTCTTGGGAAGATTTCATCCATGGCTTAACCAGTGGGATTAACGTCATCCTGATCGTCTGCTTCGTTGATATTGTTATTGAAAGCTCGTCCATGTGCCACCAGGTTTACATTGTTCAATTTGGGACATTGGGGTAGCATGTGATTAGGGTCTCTACAATGATAACATGCCCGACCGTTAGTAATCTGTAGTGGTCCCTGGGCAGCTGTTTGATGATTACTCTGTGTTCCAGCCATTACTCGACAAGTGGTAATAAGGTGTCCAAACCTCCCACATCTAGTGCATTGACGGCATGGAAGATTTGCAGGGTGATGATATTTGCAGGTGTTGCATTGAGGATGGATTCCCGTGTAGGCTTTCTTGATAGGAGGCTGAGTCACCGGATCAACAACAGCATGGTTCTGATTATCGCCCATTCGTTTCCTAGAGTTCGAAGCAGTAGTGGCGACCTTTGCTAAAACAATCTTAGGTTGTTCAACAACATTGGTGGTTTTCTCAGTAGGTGTCTTGGTGCCCTTCCTAACCAAGTTTCCTTTCCTTACGTGTTTGTCTGTTAATGTGGCTGCAAGTTGGATGGCTTCTTCTACCGTAGTGGCTTTGCCTCCAGTGACAACGTCTTGAATCAGATCAGGTAATCCCTCGATATATTTTTCGATTGCTCGAGAGACTGGGGTGACCATGTGTGGGACCAGTATGCTAAGTTCGTGATATCGGGTATTATACGCAAGATTCTCACCACTGTCTTGTTTCAGTCCATGGAACTCTTCCTCCAATTTCCTGATTTCGTTCCTAGGGCAAAATTTGGTGATCATGAGTTCCTTAACTTCGGCCCAAGATAAAGATAAAGCAACATCAGCTCCTCGGTTGCGTTTTTCGCCATTCCACCAGGTTAACGCTCCCTTTTGAAGGACACTGGTAGCATAGCGAACGCGGAGTTCATCAGGACATTCACTGTTCACAAAAGTACTCTCCATGCTTTCAAACCATTGGAGGAGGCCAGTGGCACCCTCCTCACCAGTAAATTTTGTGGGGTTGCAGGAGTTAAAGTGTTTGAAAGTGCACCGAAATTGAGTCGTACTCCCTGTGTTGGCACTGTTACTATTCTGGGTTATCTCACTAACAAGGTTTGGGATCACTGCAGCAATTTGTTCGGCGACTAAAGATGCGAGGCGACGATCAGAACGTCGTCCAGAAGCACGAACAGGGCGTTGGCTGGCATCACGGAGCATGCGGCGAGCAGACATCTATGAGGTAGTCAAATAATAATCATGAGATTAGAAAATGTAAGTGTATAATCGTACAGATAATTATGAAGATATGATCTTGTAAGCACTCATGATATGCAAAGTATTGTATATGAAACGAGAGGGTAGTATTGGAAAAATTTGTACAAAATGCTTGGAGTGCCCTTGTCTAGCTGTAAAGCTCAACAAGGACGTTGACTTTTCAAAGGAATTGAACCCAATGGTGATCAAAGAAGACATGCTTTAGCCTATAAGTGGACACTCACTCCAGGAATCCCCAGGTAAGCATAACAGGTCCGTAAATGGATTTATGCGCTATGCTTGCCTATGCCAGAAAACCCAGTGTACAGGCGTCCACCCTTCCAGATTGCACGTGTCCTTATCACACTCATTAAAGTTCAACAACTTCGAAGGAGTAACAATAAGAGTAGATATTATATCTAAGAGTGTCTTCATGAAAGGTACTGTTCCTGTTCCATAATGATGTAGACTTTCCACTTCTTGTAGGACACCATCTCTATGCACCATGAGAAGAATGGAGAGAGAAGAAGGGAAAAATAGAAGAAGGAAAGTAAGGGGAATTGAAGGGTAAGGTAATTCAGGAAATATTATGCATGAAAGTTGAAGTTTGGTTATAGTCTAGGCCTTTTTATCTAATAACCTAGTTCCCTATAACCATGGCTCTGATACCAATCTGTAACACCCCAACCGATGGCGGAATCATCGAGGTGCCACGTAGTGACGATTGTTCAAAAGCACATGGTACTAAAATGTAAATATTATTGAATAAACCAATAACTGTCTTACATTGAAATGGAAATACAAAGTCTTAAATGAAATGTAACTGTTGGAATAACTGAATTTAAATAAAGCACTCTATGTCTCTTGCTAAAGCACTAGATCAAACTGCACCTGAAACATGTACAAAAATAGGTTTGGTCAACATATGAAATGTTGGTGAGCATTCCTAGATTTGATATATATATAGTAGGTTAAAAAGTTATACAATTCAAGTGCAAGCTACAGTGCAAATATGTAAACCATGTATCAAACAAATGAGCGAAATCAACCCTGTGACTGTATAATGTACTGTATGAACTGTAGTGTACTTATCCAATAAATGGATAAAAGCTTAACACTGGCCACGGATTCTCCGATGAAAAAGGGGAGAGTCAATCTAGGCGGGTTGTCAATCCAAATAGCGCTATCCAATGTTAAGGTCGGCTTGTACCATGTTAATGATTTCACTAAGTACAAATGTAATCCACATGTAATGTCTAAGCATAAAGCACGTTGTAAGCAATGCACATAGTACTAGAATTGTATTTGTGAAAATGTAAAATTGTATTTGAAACTTGTAATAGTGTACATGTAACACCCCAAAAATGTATAAAAGCAAAAAGGGGATAGGAATACTCACTGTTCACGTAGTAGCTTGAAATTGAACTTGGACAACGAATTATGTGTTGGAAATTATTCCAAAGGATCAACCTAAAGAATTTGATAACGTGTAAGGGAATTAACTCTAGGATATATGTATTTCTAGGGCTTCGAATTGGGGATAAACGTTTTATTTGTTTAATAAACTAATTGTTTATTAAATATAAGAAATTTAGTAAATAAATAAATAAAAATCTTTTTGTAAAATTTTAAGTTGAATGTAGTCACAACATAAGGTTTTAAGTATGAAAATAATTTTTATAAAATTATTTTATTGAAAATAGAATATTTAATCTAATTATTTCAAATTGTCGAAATACGACTTTAATATCTAAAAATATTAAAATCAAAGAATTCTTGAATTAAAAATTGTATTTCTGTTCCAAATGAATAGAAATAATTTATGTAAAATTTTGGTACAAAAATATTGTAAAATGAATTTATTATGAATTATTTATGATTAAAACTAACAAAAATTGATTAAAAATATGAAATAAATGATTTTTCAGAATTAAAAATTATTTCTGAAAAGTTTAAAGTTATAAAAACTTAGGATAATTTTTGTGGAAATTAATAAGATCGTTTTGATATTTTTATAGATTTTTATAAATAAAATGGAATAAACTTGATTTATTTATTAAATATATTAAATAAATAAATTTTTGAAAACTATAAATTGTAGTTTGAACATTTACATCAGATTAGTATAAGATAATTTTTTGTAGAATTTTTAAAAGAGTTTTGATAATTTAAAACGAATTTATAAAGTATAATATATATATATATATATATATATATAATTGTTTTTGGTAGAACTATTAAAACAGCAAACAAAAAGAAAAGTGTCCAAGCCGGGACTCGAACCCGGGTTGTCTTAGTTATAGGAACCAGTCACAACCACTTGGCCTAGGCCTGTGGTTGTGATTCATCTCAGTTATTTAAAAATAAATACAACTAGCAGAATCAGTTTCTTCCCCAAATCAATAAGAACAAACCCTAGTTTTCTTAATAAAATGATTCGACGATTATTAAACCCTGTAAAGTTGGGGTTAATGTTCGTCTATGGCCGATTAGTAAAACCCACAAAGAAGATTGCACTTACAAACACGAATCGTTTGATTCTAGCTTGGTCAAAGAAAAAGTCAAACACGAATGATCTTGATCAGGAACGAGTTGTTTAACTGAATTGAAATTGAGGTTCTCTTACTCGCTTTCATGTGTGTGTGTGTGCAGTTTTAATCGTGTTTACATCGTGTATTTATACTGATTTCGTTTGGATTGATTTGGAAATTCAATAACGCGTATTAAATCCAAAATTTTAAACGCGTTTAATCACGCGTGTACCGTTTTAGGAAGGGAATGTAATTAGGACGCGTATAATTCGGGATTGGTTGACTGATTAGCGTGTATAATGGATCAGATTGAGGTTTCTTTGTGTTTATTAAATGCTGCGTTCGAACAGCAGGTATGAAGAAAGAAGAAGGGTAATCAGCTAAGAAAGGTATTAATATAATTTAGGTGGAGATTTAATCAAAAACAAAGTGTAGCTCAGATGGTGAGACGCGTTGGTGTTGTCCAGCCTTGCCCGGGTTCGATCCCTGGCATAGGCAACATATTTTTTTTTTTAGCAGATTAAGGGATGAGGGTGCTGGGCTTGGGCCAGACTTGGGCTCAGGTAGATGTAAGGCTAGAAGTGGGCTCAAGAAGGTACAAGGTTGAAGTGGGTTTGGTTCATGTAGTTGTATGAAAGAAATCTTATTATTATTATTATTATTATTATTATTATTATTATTATAAAATATATATATATATATATATAATGAAAAAGTGACGGATGTCACACGTTCTTTTGATTTGACCACAATATGCAATTAGTTTTAAAGATTAGTTAATTTTAGGTATATGTGACGAAGCAGTCTTTGAAAAAGACTCGGCTTCAAAGAGTCATTTTTAAATAGTTAGGTGGTCTGGGCGACCCAACTAATTTGTTATACCGTCTTAAAACTATAGTTAACGACTTGGCTAAAAGCTAGTACAATCATTAACATTGATCACGCCGTCTGTTTAGACTATAGCGCTATAGGGTTGACAAACCCATCCCCCCACATAAATTCAGTGATGATCGAAAACAGTTACACTTTTACTAACTTGCGAGTTAGGTCTCAGGCGACACAAGGTTTGATTGTATAAAAGACGCATTGTTACATGTCAGACTCATATTCTTACATTACTCATTGCTATATCTCAACTGTAATTGCTATACAAAACACTATATTTTGTTACTTGCAAAACCTATGTATTCTCACTAAAGTTTTATAGTTGACCCCCATTTTTCCAAATTAACATGTTTCAGGTTTTACTTGCTATTGGAAGTTGTACAAGTTTTGGAAGACATAGGAGCTTTGCACCTAGTTTATATGAATTAAGTTTATGAAACGTTATTTGCGTGACAACTGTAAATCGTTTAATAATATTCAACTTTCATTTAGTACCATGAGTTATTGAACAATCATCACTACGTTGCACCTCAATGTTTCTACCACCATCGGTTGGAGTGTTACAGTGCCCTCTCCACAAACTTAACCTTCACCCGGCCCTTTCGGTTGGATCATTACAAGCTCCACTGTCCACCATTAAACCCTAACCCTGTTGCCCCTCTTTAAACACAAACAAACTTCAGCCATCAGTACCTTCACCGTAGATTTAAGTAAGTGAAGGTCGTAGTTGGTGGGAGAAAGGGTGGATAGAGAGAAAGAGAGAGAGCCACATGTCATGGAGAAGGGTATAGAGTGTTTAGAAAGTCAGATGTGGTGGTGGTCAAATGGTGGGCAACTAGTGTTTCACATAGAGAAAGCGAGAGAGTTTAGAGGGAAGAGAAAAATGGGGAGTTAGAGCATTCACATTCCCTCCACCAAATTATGTGAGTGGTTCTCTCAAATTATATGGGGTGGGTGTAAGTGGAGGAGAGAGACAATATCTGGTGAAAACATTGTTCACCCCTATATTTAAAAAGCTACCGTTCACCCATATATATATATATATATATATATATATATATATATATATAGGGGAAAGTTAATTTGAGAACACCTATATTTCGTGCGAACCGTGAGAACGGCATCTAAAACCATTCAAATTCAAAATTTCTTTTTACACTTATCTTTATTACTAAAATACAATCTCAAAAACACAATTTACGCGTAAAAATTCAAACGTATACGGAAATAAATTGTTTTTACACATGTGTAAATTTACTGTTTATGCATGTGTAAACTGTTTCATTTACACATGTGTAAAAAGTTAATTTGAAAGTGTTTTTGCAAGAAAAGATGAATTATTTGGAAAGAAAATTCATTTATTAATATTGTATTTTGATTATAATGAGGTTTGTATTAAAAAAAATTTGATTTTGATTGATTTTTTTTACTTGTTCTCACGGTTCTCACAATATTTAGCGTTCTCAAGATAACTCTCCCCTATATATATATATATATATATATATATATATATATATATATATATATATATATATATATATAAATATTTTTCTAAGTGGTTATGAGTGAGGAGATAAAAAATATAATGATAAAAGTATGAAAAAGTATTATTATTTAAATTAAGAGAGAGAAGACTTCGGGTGAAGTAGTGATTTTAGTGTAATTTAATATAGAAGATTTGGTGGAGGGGATGTGAATGCTCTTAGACATGAAGTGTTTTTTTATATATACATGTTTTAATAAAAGTTATGTGTTTCTAACAAATAAAAGTTAATGTTTTAGACAGATTAGCCATGTTAGATACCAAATCACCAAAAAACGTCCACATCAGCAAACAAGACTAACTGAGTTTGGGATGAGTTAGTTTGTGAGTGGTGAGGTAAAAAAAAGTTAGAAAGTTGGGAGTAGCAGAGCACAATTCGTGAGTTAGGAAAGGTTGCTTGCCGAAGGGTGAAAATTGTGAGCATTTAAATCCATTTAACCAAGTTATAAATACGTCACTACTAGAAAAGTGGCTTTTTTGCTTCAAAATTTTCCTACGGCAAAAAAATGCATCATAAATTTTGACAAAGTTGCTACTAATTTGTGACGACAAAAAATACCCTTATTTTTTTAGACAAATTTGCTACACAATAGTGATCAATACTTAGAAAATTGCGTAGGAATTGCATCACAACTTTCCCACACCATATTTTCATAGGAAATACGTTGAAATTGCGCAGTAAATGTGTAGTAATTGGTTTCTGACGAGGGTTTTTCTAACATCAAGGTTTCGTTGCAAATGCATAGCAATTTCAAATTTGTTACGCATTTCCAACAAAACCTTGATTTTAGGAAAAGCGTCGTCGGAATCCAATTACTACACATTTACTACGCAATTTTCAACGTATTTACTCCGAAAATATGTTGTTGGAAATTTGAAATGTATTTCCTACGCAATTCCCTTAGTATTTGTCTTTGTTGTGTAGCAAATTTGTTTAAAAAGTTAGAGGTTTTTTTGTTGTCACAAATGTGTAGCAACTTTGTCAAAATTTGTGACGCATTTTTTTTTCCAGTAGAAACTTATGTAGTAAATGACCACTTTTCTAGTAGTGCATACACACACACAAACACATTAATACACATATACATTGAAAAAAAATTCCAAAAGTCCATAGTGCCTATTAGTTTTACTATAGTCATATTTTCATATTACCTTATACATCACAAAACTAGAAAGGGCCATAGTCTTTGCTACTTTTACCATTGATACCGAATGTGAAGGATCCGTCGGGATTGGGTGATTATAGGCCGAAAAATCTCATTGGTGTCATCAGTAAGGTAATTTCTAAATTGCTAGCTAATAGGCTTTGAATGATGATGGATGAAGTGGTTTCGGAATCTCAATTGGCTTTTTATAAGTGGAAGGTTCATTTTAGACGATTCTTTAATTATTAATGAAGTTTAATCTTGGTCGCGAAGTATCGGAAAAAAAAAATTCCTTTTTAGAATTGATTTTGAGAAGGCGTATGATAATGTTAATTGGGAATTTTTAATGAGTATTATGCAGCAAATGGGATTTTCCGACAAGGTGGTGTAGGTGATTCATGGTATTTTATCTTTTGCGCGATCTTCGGTTTTAGTGAATGGATCCCCCATGTTTGAGTGCCAGTGTGAGAAGGGTATTCGGCAAGGAGATCATATCTCGCCTCTCCTTTTTGTTCTAGTGATGGAAGCACAGTCAGGTATGTTTCGTAAAGCTAGTGATATTGGGGTGTTTAAAGGGATTCAATTACCAAATGGCGGCCTGATTTTAACAAATTTATTGTATGCCGATGTTAAATATGTCTTGAGAATCTTAAGAATTTTCTTTTTGTGTCCCGGGCTTAAAATCAATGTTCGAAAATCATCCTAGTTTGGCAATGGAGTAAGTTTGGATTTAGTGAAGGAAAAAGCTGATAGCATGAGTTGTAAGAGGGGTGTTAATCCATTTTCCTATTTGGGATTGACGGTTGGGGTAAATATGAATGGAATATCAAAATGGGTTCCGGTGAAGGAGGTTTTTAAAACAAGGTTGTCGAAATGGAAATCGAAGGTATTATCTATGGGGGAAGGGTGACTTTAATAAAGTCGATGTTGGAGAGTTTACCGTCTTATTATTTCTCCGTTTATAAGGCGCCGATGAAAGTGATTATTGACTTGGAAGCTTTAATTAAAAAATTCCTTTGGGGTGGGAATTTAGAAGCGAGGAAGTTACATTGGGTGGGTCGGGACAAAGTTACTTGTACGAAGAAAATGGAGGTTTGGGGTTGAAAAGTTAAACATAAGCAATAGTGCCGTTCTTTCTAAGTGTTGTTAGAGATAAAGAATGGAAATGGGTGCAATATGGAAAAGGACAATAGATGCGACTCACATAACAAAAAAGAATTGGGGAGTCTTGTCATGTAACAGCTGGGTATTTTGGCCGTAGAAAAATATAGTGAAACTATTAACCATACATGACTTTTGCCATGATTCATGCTTTGTAATTATTGTATTTATATTTGTCTTGGTCAAGGTATAGCTTAGTCTTAGGAAGTTATTTCTTAGTCTTTGGTCAAGGTCAATAGCTTGTTTTCCTCCTAAACTAGAGCTTTGAGTTTGTATATATTGTATGTCCTTCAATGAGAATATTGCACCTTTACTCATAAAAGAACTCATATTTGATATGGTATCAAGAGCCTAAAGCACCCTTGAGCCAACCGATCTATCACAGATTTCAACAGCCTTTTGTCCACATCCTACACATTCCTTTTATCTTTTTTTTCTGATCTGCAGCTTCAATGGCTCCTTTTTTTGGTTCATCAATCGACCTGTAACTACAATCGGAACCCTTGTTCCTCAGCCTCAAACACCTCATTACAAAACAGGCCCTCCTCATGGTCAAACAAATCCGCATCCCAAACTCAAAACAACCCGACCCACAACAGCCAAACTAACGTTTTTTGTTATTTTTGCAGCCTACCCGGTCATGTAACGAAAGAGTGTCGCAAACTTAGTCGCTTCCTACGCGACCATCAAGTCTCTACTCATGATTCCTACTCATACCCGGTTGTGAACAATATATCTTCTCACACCGCGGTTCCAAACACTCCATGGATGTGGGATACCGGCGCTCCCGATCACACTAACAACAACAACAACAACAACCAAATGCATGTTCTTTCCGAATATGGTGGCCCGGATGAGATTGTTTTAGGTGACGGTAAAACCCTTCCTATCCCACACATTGGTCAAACAACCCTTCACACCAACTCACGACCGCTTTTCTTAAACGATGTCTTAATCGTTCCATCTCTTCGCAATAATCTTATTTCTGTTGCAAAACTTAGTCATACTAATCAAGTTTCTGTTGAATTTTTTCCATATCATTTCTTGGTTAAGGATCTACGCACGGGGGCGCATCTCATGCGGGGCGTGAACGTCAATGACGTTTACTACAGACCAACCACACTCTATCCTCAAATCAATGCGACAACAACAAAGTCTCTACTTGTGTGGCACCATATCCTTGGACATCCTTCGTTTCAAGTCTTCAAGTCCTTAATTTCTAAATTAGGACTTAATGGTAATAAAGTGTCACCCGAGTCCTTTCATTGCAAATCTTGTTCGTTAAATAAAAGCCACAAAATTCCTTTTGGTAAAAACTCATTTGTTGCAAATAAACCGTTGCAACTCGTTTACTCAGATGTATGGGGTCCAGTCCAAACATCTATTGACAGTTTCAAGTACTATGTCATATTTGTCGATTATTTTTCTAAATACATTTGGTTATATCCGATAAAAAGAAAATCCGACGTCTCCATCCTTTTTCCACAATTCAAATCACTAGTGGATTTTTTTTTCAAACACCTCTTATCTCTGTACTTACCGACAACGGTGGTGAATACATAGGTCTTAAACCATTTCTCACAACTCATGGAATTTCTCACTACACCACACCCCCTCATGCACCCGAACAAAACGGGGTGGCAGAACGTCGTCATCGACACGTTGTTGAAACGGGCCTTGCCCTCCTCCACTATGCTCAACTCCCATCACAATTTTGGTCACATGCCTTTCAAGCTGCCACTTATCTCATCAACCGTCTACCCACCACCACCCTGTACAACAAATCACCTTATGACATGTTATTCAATGTTGCTCCCACCTACTCCAAGTTACAATCTTGCTCCGCATCATGTATCTTTCTTGGATACTCCTCTTCCAGATCAGCATACAATTGCTTTGATCCAGCCACCAACAAGCTATATCACTCTCGCCATGTTAAATTCATACCACACATCTTCCCATCCAAGACCAATAACTCCGCCTCTCCACACTGTCACCTATGAATCATTTCTTCACAACATACCAAATCCTCCAAAGCCTTCACACCCTACACAACCTCCCATCGATCCCACACCCTAACCCATACCTCCTACACATACCTCTCCTAACCCTACACAACCTTCTACTACACCTACACAACATTCCCCTAACCCTACACAACTCTTGTCCTCTACACAGCCCTCCGCTATCCCTACCCAGTCCTCCACTGTCCATGCACAGTCCTCATCTCCTACACAATCCTCCACTCCTACTGTAACACCCCAACCGATGGCGGAATCATCGAGGTGTCACGTAGTGACGATTGTTCAAAAGCTCATGGTACTAAAATGTAAATATATTATCATTGAATATTGTTTTACAACATGTGAAATTAAATACAAGACAACAAATAAAGATAATTGATTGATTTAATCTAAGTCCAAAGTCCTATGTGAAGCGTCAAGCAGCTCATCCTGAAACATGCACGAAAATAATTTTGTCAACATATGATGTTGGTGAGTACTACTTAGTTTTGTACATATAGTATAAGCTTTGAAAAGTAGTACAATTCATGTGTCTAGCATCACCAAGGCATTATGTAAACACGCAATTAACCAAACAAGACAAAGATCACATGTAAAGTTGTACAATGTAATTGATAATGAGCACCTCAACACGTGTGAGTCTAAAAGAGCACCATAACACAAAGTTATGTCTAAATGAGCACCGTAACATAAGTTACGTCTGAGTGTAAAGAGCACCATAACATAAGTTATGTCTAAATGTATGATTTTGTATGTAAGCTACGTTCATGTTCAAGCATAAGCACAAAGATAAACAAGACACGTATATGAATTGTAAATGAATAAAAATGTATGTGTAAATGAATATGGAAGCTTTGTATAGTTGTGCATGAATCACCCCAAAAATTGTAAAAGCGAAAAAGGGGATAAGTAATACTCACAGTTCACGTAGTAACTTGAATTTGGACTGGACAACGAAATATGAACTTGAGATTTCTCCCAAATGATTAACCTAAAGTAATTGATAATGTGTGAGTGAAATAACTCTAGGCTACATGTATTCCTAGGGCTTCGAATTGGGGATAATGTTTATTTGTTTAATAAACAAATTGTCTATTAATTAAGAGAAATTTAATAAATAATTAAATAAAAGTCTTTTAATGAAATTTGAATTTAGAATATACACAATAAAGTGTTTGAAGTATAGAAATAATTTTTATAAAATTATTTCATTTAAAATAGATTTTTAAATCTATTTATTTATAAATAGCCAACATTTAACTTTAATATTCAAAAATACTAAAATTAAAGAATTTCTATTTTAAAAATCATATTTCTGTTCTAAATGGTTAAAAATAATTTGTATAAAATTTTGGTGCAAAAATGATGAAAATTGGATTTATTATGAATTATTTATGATTAAAACTAACAAAAATTGATTAAAAATATAAAATAAATGATTTTTCTGAAATAAAAATCATTTCTGAAAAGATTAATGTTATAAAAACTCAGAATAATTTTTGTGGAAATTAAGAAGATCGTTTTGATATTTTTATAGATTTTAATAAATATAAATGAATAAACTTGTATTATTAATAATATATATTAAATAAATTATTTTTGAAAAACTAAAAATTGGGTGTTGAACTATTACATCAGATTAACACAAGATAATTTTTGTAGAATAAATAAAAGAGTTTTGATAATTTAAAATGAATTTATAAGATTATATGTATGTTTAATTCTTGTTTAAAGTAAAACACCAAAAAGAAAGAAAATAATTGCTACAGCCGGGGATCGAACCCGGGTAGCTCTGATATGGGGCTCCAGACACAACCAGCTGGTCCAAGCCACTGGTTGTGTTTGGATTCAGTTTATTAAAATTATAACATATATGTGAGTTTAGTGTTCTTCCCCAAAATTAATACTTGCAAGCCCTAGATTATCAATCGTTCAAATCACGCAATGTTAACCCAATTAATCATGGGGTAAACACTGAGTGTTGGCCGATCATTAAAACCCACAAAAGAAATTAGACTTACAAGTTACGTATTCGTGGGTTTATGCTCGGTCAACCAAAAGTCAAACGCGAATCAAAATCACACGAACAGAGATTATATGAAGAAATTGAGAGTTGAGAGAGATGTATGAGCGAGTGTAGAAGGCTCGTAGGTGATCAATTTATAGGGAGGATCAGTGGGTTTGGTAAATTGGAAGGTTGACTCGTTTTTAAAATGGTCCACGCGTATTCATCAATTTGGTTTAAATTGATTGTAATTATAGGTGTAATGGATTGAAGATTAGGCCGATAATTACGTTCCAAGTCAAAACCATGATAATTAAGCTTTAAATCAAGCTATTGATTTGTCAAAAAAAAAAGAAAAAGAAAATAAAAAAAAAAAACATATCTGCTGCTGTGCTGTTCGCGACAGCCAAGGGAGAAGAAGGAGGAAAAACAAAAAGGGTTTAAATATAATAGGGATTGGGGTTAAATCAAAAATGAGCTTGCTAGCTCAGTGGTTCAGCGCGTGTGTTGTGTTCGTGGTGACTCGGGTTCGAAACCGGGTAAGACATCTTTTTTTTTATTGTTTTAAACAGCTAAGGGGAAGGGAGATGGGGATGGGCTTGGTTGATGGGCCCTTGGGCTTCTGCTGTTGGGCTCAGGAGATGAATGGTTGGGTTATTGGGTTTGGTTGATAATGGGTTTCAAGTGTGTGTGTAAAAATATATATATACATGTATAATCTGAATTTTTTTTTTTTTTTTTTTTTTTTTATTATTATTATTTTTATTATTATTATTATTATTATTATAAATATATATATATATATATATATATTATGAAAAAGTGACGGATGTCACAGCATCCCCTACTTTTAGAAACTTCGTCCCGAAGTTATTAGAAACATAGGGTTATGGATGCTTGGGTAAAAATTAAGATAACTGTGGTTTGGAAAATTCGAATGATCTGGACAAGGGGTTTGATAGGTGAGAGTTAAGAATTGGATTAGGTTCGTCTCGAATAGTAAAGAGAATAAGAATCTAGTAAATCAATAGATTTCAAGTTTTAGGAATCCTAAGATATATGTACGTGTTGATTATCTACAGAAAGACTAAATAGACTACCAAATAACCAGAGTTTGTTCCTGGTCCGACTTCCAATCACACTTTCAACGCATCATTAGTGTTTGTATACAGGGTGTACCGCAGCTAACCCACCACACCTTTGATACCTTGAAAACGTACTGGACGCCTACCAAAAACTCTAATAGAATTTCACACTACCCTAACGTACCTGTAAATTCATGATTACGTTCCGGACCGGAATCATCAATTTACCTTACATTAAAGTTTTGCGTCCTTCTATGATCCCACCGATTGTTGAGCAGGTTTGATAGCCTCCATCAGCCGTGGAGTAGGTTGTAGGGCCTCTCCCGACTGTTTGAAAAGGCATAGTGACCTCTACTAATCGTTGAGTATGTTCGATAGCCTCCACCAGTCGTGGAGCAGGTTGTAGGGCCTCTCCCGACTGTTGAAAAAGGCATGATGACTTCTATTAGGTGCAGCAATTATTATTCACATAGATTGCAAATTGTTAGCATGTTTATGCAAGCAAGTTTGTAAGTACTACAACCATTAAGTGTAAGTGTTATCATGAATAATTAAATGTTTACGAGTATCATGAATAATTAGATGTTCAATGCGTAGTCAAATTAAGGGAAAAATCTAGTTTCAATCAAGCAATGATGTTTTCTTAGAAAAACATTTGTAAGATCAAGTATCTAGTCCAAACGTTTCAAATAAATGTAAGGTAGAGTCTTCGTATGATAAACGTAATATAATAAATTTCCAAATTTGTGTTCGTACACAATAGTATGCAAGGAAGTTTCTAGATGTTGTATGCTAATGAGTGCGACAAAATTGGATACAAAATGAAAATAGAATTATGAAAATGAAAACACAAGTATTGGATTTCTCGAGTCTTGGGAAGATTTCATCCATGGCTTAACTAGTGGGATTAACGTCATCCTGATCAGTTGTTTCGTTGGTATTGATATTGAAAGCTCGTCCATGTGCCACCAGGTTTACATTATTCAACTTAGGGCATTGAGGTCGCATGTGGTTAGGGTCTCTACAATGATAACACGCCCGACCGTTAGTAATCTGTAGTGGTTCCTGAGCAGCTGTTTGATGATTACCCTGTGTTCCAACCATTACTCGACAAGTGGTGACAAAGTGTCCAAACCTTCCACATCTAGTGCATTGACGGCATGGAAGATTTGTAGGGTGATGATACTTGCAAGTGTTGCATTGAGGATGGATTCCCGTGTAGGCTTTCTTGACAGGGGGTTGAGCCACATGATCCACAACAGTATGGTTCAGATTATCGCCCATTCGTTTCTTAGAGTTCGAAGCAGTAGTGGCGGCCTTTGCTAAAATAGTCTTAGATTGTTCAACAACATTGGTGGCTTTCTCAGTAGGTGTCTTGGTGCCCTTCCTAACCAAGTTTCCTTTCCTTACGTGTTTGTCTGTTAATGTGGCTGCAAGTTGGATGGCTTCTTCTACCGTAGTGGCTTTGCCTCCAGTGACAACGTCTTGAATCAGGTCAGGTAATCCCTCAATATATTTTTCGATTGCTCGAGAGACCGGGGTGACCATGTGTGGAACCAGTATGCTAAGTTCATGATATCGAGTATTATACGCAAGATTCTCACCACTGTCTTGTTTCAACCCATGGAATTCTTCCTCTAGTTTCCTGATTTCGTTCCTAGGGCAGAATTTGGCGATCATGAGTTCCTTAACCTCAGCCCAAGATAAAGATAAAGCAACATCAGCTCCTCGATTGCGCTTTTCGCCATTCCACCAGGTTAACGCTCCCTTTTGAAGGACACTGGTAGCATAGCGTACGCGGAGTTCATCAGGACATTCACTGTTCACAAAAGTACTCTCCATGCTTTCAAACCATTGGAGGAGGCCAGTAGCACCCTCCTCGCCAGTGAATTTTGTGGGGTTGCAGGAGTTAAAGTGTTTGAAAGTGCACCGAAATTGAGTCGTACTCCCTGTGTTGGCACTGTTACTATTCTGGGTTATCTCACCGACAAGGTTTGGGATCACTGCAGCAATTTGTTCGGCGACTAAAGATGCGAGGCGACGATCAGAACGTCGTCCAGAAGCACGAACAGGGCGTTGGCTGGCATCACGGAGCATGCGGCGAGCAGACATCTATGAGGTAGTCAAATAATAATTATGAGATTAGAAAATGTAAGTGTATAATCGTACAGATAATTATGAAGATATGATCTTGTAAGCACTCATGATATGCAAAGTATTGCATATGAAACGAGAGGGTAGTATTGGAAAAATTTGTACAAAATGCTTGGAGTGCCCTTGTCTAGCTGTAAAGCTCAACAAGGACGTTGACTTTTCAAAGGAATTGAACCCAATGGTGATCAAAGAAGACATGCTTTAGCCTATAAGTGGACACTCACTCCAGGAATCCCCAGGTAAGCATAACAGGTCCGTAAATGGATTTATGCGCTATGCTTGCCTATGCCAGAAAACCCAGTGTACAGGCGTCCACCCTTCCAGATTGCACGTGTCCTTATCACACTCATTAAAGTTCAACAACTTCGAAGGAGTAACAATAAGAGTAGATATTATATATAAGAGTGTCTTCATGAAAGGTACTGTTCCTGTTCCATAATGATGTAGACTTTCCACTTCTTGTAGGACACCATCTCTATGCACCATGAGAAGAATGGAGAGAGAAGAAGGGAAAAATAGAAGAAGGAAAGTAAGGGGAATTGAAGGGTAAGGTAATTCAGGAAATATTATGCATGCAAGTTGTAGTTCGGTTATAGTCTAGGCCTTTTTATCTAATAACCTAGTTCCCTATAACCATGGCTCTGATACCAATCTGTAACACCCCAACCGATGGCGGAATCATCGAGGTGTCACGTAGTGACGATTGTTCAAAAGCTCATGGTACTAAAATGTAAATATATTATCATTGAATATTGTTTTACAACATGTGAAATTAAATACAAGACAACAAATAAAGATAATTGATTGATTTAATCTAAGTCCAAAGTCCTATGTGAAGCGTCAAGCAGCTCATCCTGAAACATGCACGAAAATAATTTTGTCAACATATGATGTTGGTGAGTACTACTTAGTTTTGTACATATAGTATAAGCTTTGAAAAGTAGTACAATTCATGTGTCTAGCATCACCAAGGCATTATGTAAACACGCAATTAACCAAACAAGACAAAGATCACATGTAAAGTTGTACAATGTAATTGATAATGAGCACCTCAACACGTGTGAGTCTAAAAGAGCACCATAACACAAAGTTATGTCTAAATGAGCACCGTAACATAAGTTACGTCTGAGTGTAAAGAGCACCATAACATAAGTTATGTCTAAATGTATGATTTTGTATGTAAGCTACGTTCATGTTCAAGCATAAGCACAAAGATAAACAAGACACGTATATGAATTGTAAATGAATAAAAATGTATGTGTAAATGAATATGGAAGCTTTGTATAGTTGTGCATGAATCACCCCAAAAATTGTAAAAGCGAAAAAGGGGATAAGTAATACTCACAGTTCACGTAGTAACTTGAATTTGGACTGGACAACGAAATATGAACTTGAGATTTCTCCCAAATGATTAACCTAAAGTAATTGATAATGTGTGAGTGAAATAACTCTAGGCTACATGTATTCCTAGGGCTTCGAATTGGGGATAATGTTTATTTGTTTAATAAACAAATTGTCTATTAATTAAGAGAAATTTAATAAATAATTAAATAAAAGTCTTTTAATGAAATTTGAATTTAGAATATACACAATAAAGTGTTTGAAGTATAGAAATAATTTTTATAAAATTATTTCATTTAAAATAGATTTTTAAATCTATTTATTTATAAATAGCCAACATTTAACTTTAATATTCAAAAATACTAAAATTAAAGAATTTCTATTTTAAAAATCATATTTCTGTTCTAAATGGTTAAAAATAATTTGTATAAAATTTTGGTGCAAAAATGATGAAAATTGGATTTATTATGAATTATTTATGATTAAAACTAACAAAAATTGATTAAAAATATAAAATAAATGATTTTTCTGAAATAAAAATCATTTCTGAAAAGATTAATGTTATAAAAACTCAGAATAATTTTTGTGGAAATTAAGAAGATCGTTTTGATATTTTTATAGATTTTAATAAATATAAATGAATAAACTTGTATTATTAATAATATATATTAAATAAATTATTTTTGAAAAACTAAAAATTGGGTGTTGAACTATTACATCAGATTAACACAAGATAATTTTTGTAGAATAAATAAAAGAGTTTTGATAATTTAAAATGAATTTATAAGATTATATGTATGTTTAATTCTTGTTTAAAGTAAAACACCAAAAAGAAAGAAAATAATTGCTACAGCCGGGGATCGAACCCGGGTAGCTCTGATATGGGGCTCCAGACACAACCAGCTGGTCCAAGCCACTGGTTGTGTTTGGATTCAGTTTATTAAAATTATAACATATATGTGAGTTTAGTGTTCTTCCCCAAAATTAATACTTGCAAGCCCTAGATTATCAATCGTTCAAATCACGCAATGTTAACCCAATTAATCATGGGGTAAACACTGAGTGTTGGCCGATCATTAAAACCCACAAAAGAAATTAGACTTACAAGTTACGTATTCGTGGGTTTATGCTCGGTCAACCAAAAGTCAAACGCGAATCAAAATCACACGAACAGAGATTATATGAAGAAATTGAGAGTTGAGAGAGATGTATGAGCGAGTGTAGAAGGCTCGTAGGTGATCAATTTATAGGGAGGATCAGTGGGTTTGGTAAATTGGAAGGTTGACTCGTTTTTAAAATGGTCCACGCGTATTCATCAATTTGGTTTAAATTGATTGTAATTATAGGTGTAATGGATTGAAGATTAGGCCGATAATTACGTTCCAAGTCAAAACCATGATAATTAAGCTTTAAATCAAGCTATTGATTTGTCAAAAAAAAAAGAAAAAGAAAATAAAAAAAAAAAAACATATCTGCTGCTGTGCTGTTCGCGACAGCCAAGGGAGAAGAAGGAGGAAAAACAAAAAGGGTTTAAATATAATAGGGATTGGGGTTAAATCAAAAATGAGCTTGCTAGCTCAGTGGTTCAGCGCGTGTGTTGTGTTCGTGGTGACTCGGGTTCGAAACCCGGGTAAGACATCTTTTTTTTTATTGTTTTAAACAGCTAAGGGGAAGGGAGATGGGGATGGGCTTGGTTGATGGGCCCTTGGGCTTCTGCTGTTGGGCTCAGGAGATGAATGGTTGGGTTATTGGGTTTGGTTGATAATGGGTTTCAAGTGTGTGTGTAAAAATATATATATACATGTATAATCTGAATTTTTTTTTTTTTTTTTTTTTTTTATTATTATTATTTTTATTATTATTATTATTATTATTATAAATATATATATATATATATATATATATTATGAAAAAGTGACGGATGTCACACCTACACAGCCTAATTCACCTACACAACCTTCCAATGACTCTGCTACCTCCTCATCTCAAACTCCTTCAACTAACCCCTCTCCTACCACCTCTACTCGCCCACAACGGTCTCGCAATCCTAATACTAAATATTACAATTCCAACTTCATCAACTCCACCACACTTCACCCACTTCCTACATCCATTGAGCCCTCTACTCACATCCAAGCGATGAAAGATCCACAATGGCGACAAGCAATGGATCTTGAATACAACGCTATTCTTCAAAACCATACGTGGGAGCTTGTCTCTTATACTACCCAAAACCCAATCGGATGCAAATGGGTATTCCGACCAAAACGAAAACCCGATGGAACTATTGATAAATTCAAAGCACGCCTAGTCGCAAAAGGGTTTCATCAACAGTACGGTAAGGACTATTTTGATACTTTTAGTCCGTTAACAAAACTTGTCACCGTTCATACTGTTCTTTCCATCGCACTTTCTCGAGGGTGGTCGTTACGCCAACTAGACCTCAATAATGCATTTCTTCATAGCACCTTACATGAGGATGTGTACATGATTCAACCACCCGGATTTGCAAATTCGGCGTTTCCTAATCACATTTGCAAACTCAAGAAATCTCTCTACGGCCTTAAACAAGCCACGCGGGCTTGGTACAATGAATTAACCGCCTTCCTCATTAGCTTCGGTTTTAAAAAAATGTCTCTCTGATCCGTCTCTTTTTGTCTACACACAAATGGTAACACTTGCTACCTACTCGTCTACGTTGACGACATCGTTCTCACTGGAAACAATAATCCATTCATGGACATCTTTGTTCAAGCCCTAAGCAAAAAAATTTCGATAAAAGACGCCCTCTACATCACTTCTTAGGAATCGAAGTCATTCCAACTCCTCATGGTCTATTCCTCTCCCAACACAGGCACATTCAGGACATCTTAACCACTTTCAAAATGGATGGTGCCAAAGAGGTCCTCACCCCCCTAAGCGTCTCTGATCCGCTTATCCCCTCGAATACCTCTCCGCCCGTTGACCCAACTCCTTATCGCAAACTTGTTGGCACACTTCAATACCTTGCCTTCACCCGCCCTAATATCTCTTTCGCTGTCAACAAACTCTCCCAGTTTATGCACCACCCAAAACAGTCACACTGGCAAGCTCTCAAACGGGTTCTCTGCTATTTGAAAGGAACATTGCACCATGGGTTATTGTTAAATAAATAGTCCTCACTTGATTTACATGCTTTCTCATATTCTGATTGGGGAGGCACACATGACGGAGGCAGATCTACTACAGGTTATATATTATATCTTGGATCCAACATCATCTCCTGGCGTTAATTAAGACAAAAAACGGTTTCACGCTCATCCACTGAAGCAGAATACAATGCACTAGCAAACGTCGCAGCTGAAATCTCATGGGTTAAAACTCTTCTCCAAGAACTTGGTCTTCGCACGGCACGTACACCATTTCTTTTCTGTGACAACACCGGTGCCACCTACCTTTGTGCCAACCCGGTGTACCATTCTCGCATGAAACATGTGGCCCTCGACTACCACTTTGTTCGTGAATAAGTCAATGCCGGTCACTTAAAGGTCTTTCACATTAGCTCAAAGGATTAACTAGCTGATGTCCTCACTAAACCACTTCCACGATCACCGTTTCTTTCATTTCGATCCAAGATTGGAGTCTCCAATGGAGCCTCCATCTTGCGGGGGCGTATTAACCATACATGACTTTTCCATGATTCATGCCTTGTAATTATTGTATTTATATTAGTCTTGGTAAAGGTATAGCTTAGTCTTAGGAAGTTATTTCTTAGTCTTTGGTCAAGGTCAATAGCTTGTTTTCCTCCTAAACTAGAGCTCTGAGTGTGTATATATTGTATGTCCTTCAATGAGAATATTGCACCTTTACACATAAAAGAACTCATATTTGATAGAAACATGGGTATAATACAAAGGTTGAAGGGAGTGGAGTGGTTGATCTTATGAGAGGCAAGTTGGGTCACAGGAGGAGCATTCGTTTTTGGATCGATTCATGGTTATGCAAAGAGCCTCTTAAAGACAAGTTTCCTGCTTTATTTTAATTGGATGATGATAAACTCGCTTGGGTAGTGGATTGATGTGATTTACAAGGAGAAGGAAAGGATTTTTGGGAGAAAGTATATGTTTCTGCAGCTTCAGTGGTGGTAGCTGAGAGGGGGGGACATAGGGGGACAGAAGAACGATGATCAGCAATGTGACTCTTTCAGAGGTCCAAGATAAATGGCAGTGGTTGGGCGATAATTCAGTAGGTTTTTCGGTTAAGTCCGCAAAGTTTTGGATGCAAAAAATGGATCAACAAAAACCGGACTTTGTTTTGGAGTGGTGTAAATGGGTTCGGTCTAAAGTCAATATTTTTGTTTGGCGGACGAAATTGGATCAGATAGTTACAAAAGTTGCATTAGCCAGAAAAAACATTCACGTAGGGAGAAATAATTGTGTATTTTGTGAGCGAGAAGGTGAGACAGGGGAACATCTTTTCTCGGCTTAGTATATTTGCAGCCGAGATTTGGGCAGGAATATCTAGTTGATATGGGATTTCAAATATATCCGTCTTCTCAGTTCGCGACATAGTTACTTGAAGGGTGTTTGGGATTGAGTTTGGAAATGCAAAAGTGCTTTTGGTCAAAAGTGCTTATTGGCTTATGACTTTTTGAAAAGGAGTTTTAAAAAAAGTGTTTGGATTAGCTTTTGGGATGAGAAATGTCAAAAAGTCAATAAATTGTTATTTTTTTAAGTGTTTACTTAACTTTTTGTGAATATTGGTTGTATGGATGGTAGATTTGTAATTTTTTTTCAAAAGTCAAAAGCCAAAAGCTAGGATTTCTAACTTTTCAAAAACAGCTTTTCCACCCTAAAAAGTCAAAAGTCAAAACAGAAAGTGATTTTGGGTTACACAAACAGCTTATTGACTTGTTGGGTTTTTGAAAAAGCCAATAAGTCAATAAGTTGTTTTGAAACTCAATCCCAAACACCCTCTTTGTATCAATCGATGGGGATGAAAGGTGTGAAGAAAATAGCTTTTCTGGGTGTTTTGTATATAGCGAGGTGGTTGATTTGGAAGTCTAGAAACGATTGTAATTTCTCGGACAAGAAGAAGACAAGTAGGAAAGTGGTTATGGAAGTTAAGGTTTTGAGTTTTCTTTGGTTTAGGAATAGACATAGTAATGAATTTGTAGATTGTAAAGATTGGTATAAATTAAATGTGGTGTAATTTGGTTTTAGCCACAGCTCTTTCTCTTCCTTGGAGGAGTTTTTAGGGTGCTTGTGTTATAAAAGTTACTTTTCAAAAAAAACAAAAAATTTATTTGACATTTTTTTGTATATTAATTTTGTAGGTTTGTAACTTATATATTAAAAATAATGAGTTTGTAGCAGTTTTTAAAAAGAAAGCAAAACAATTTATTATTTTACTAGTAAGACCACTCGTAATGGTGGGTTAAAGGGGCGTGAATGGGCTAATTCGCGCCCAATTGGCGCCCAACACACCGCCCCCTGAATTAATCGGGCGCTAACAAGGGCTACGTGAAAAATTTCGCGGCGCGAAAATATTGTTCCATCCAATCATAGTGTGACACGTGGGGGTGGCAACTTTCAGAAAATAAAATACGTTGGAGAGGGATGGATTGAAGAAGAAGGTGGTGGGTGCAGGTGGTGGAAGAAGAAGAGGGGTAGGTGAGACTTGGTGTTTGTTTTTTATTTTTTTCATTAAAGTAAAAAAAGGTGGACCTTGGTTTGCTTATTTTTTTTATTTTTTTTATTAAAATAAAAAAAAAAGCAACGTATGGTTTGCTTATTTTTTAATTTTTTTATTAAAATAAAATATTAGTGTGTTTATTATTAAATTTAAAAATATGTCCATTTCACCCACTATTACACCCCTTGCCTCTTTCACCATCAAATGACCCCACATTGGCCAGTGTTAAAATATACCCCTTTCACCCACCATTACAAATCATCTAATCACAATTAAATTAAAATGAAATTTGAATAAATAATTAGGTAAGTATTACGTACATGATGATGCTGGACTTGTTCAATAATTAAGCAACCATAACGCATTTCCTTCACATTTCCAATTTTTGAATAAATAATTACTCAAAGACTAGGAAAGATCATCGGAGTTACCAGATTAAACAAAATTTTTTTTAACTAATCATAATTAATCCACCAAAACGCGTTTCCTTCAGCTATAAATAGAAGATTGTATTCTCTCCAAAACTCGCAAACCATATCAGCTACTCGTAAGCATCATTTTACATCCCTATTACCCTTTTTTTCTTTTCAAGATTTTTCGTCATGACGTGTATGTCAAAGTTGTTGCCTTCCATTGAACACCTGAAGTTGCAGATTCCTTTCCTGGAAATATCATTGGCAACTAATGGATTTTCCAAAGAGAATTTCATTGGAGTAGGTGGATACGGGCCTGTATACCAAGGCATGTCCGAAAAACACGGCCATATCGCGGTGAAGCGGTTACTTCTAAGGGAAGGGCTAAAGGAAGAGGAAGCAGACATCCAATTCAAGACAGAGATTGTAGTGCATTCAAAATATAAACATAAAAACATTGCTTCTTTTATTGGATTTTGTGATGAAAATGGCGAGAGGATACTTGTGTACAAGTATGAAAGCAAAGGGAGTCTGGACAACCACTTATACAAAGAAGATCTAACCTGGACCGAACGAATCCGGATATGCCTAGATGCTGCCCGTGGGTTAAGTTACCTACATGATGATGCTGGACCTCTTCATGGAATTATCCACCGGGATATCAAAAGTTCAAACATCCTTTTGGATGAGAACTTGAATGCTAAAATTTCTGATTTTGGGTTGTCAAGGCTAGGCCCTGCTAATACGCAATCCAGCTTTGTTTTCTCCAATCCTTGTGGCACGCCTGGACTTATTGATCCAAACTACTTGTATAATGGTTATCTCACAGAAAAATGTGACGTTTACTCTTTTGGGCTTATGATGTGTGAAGTTCTGTGTGGAAGGCACACAATTATAGACTCGTACAATGATGAGCATCGATCCCTAACTGTTTTGTTCAGAAAACATTACAGCAAGGGAACGTTAGATAAGATCATACCTTCCTATTTACAGAAAGATATGAATAAGTATTCACTACTTACGTTTTCAAAGATTGTGTATGAATGTTTGAAGAACGAAGAAGAACGTCCAACAATGCAGCAGGTTGTTGCACAACTAGAAAAAGCTCTTCAAAGTCAAGAGGTAAGTTGTCGTAGTTTGCACGATGGTTTGTAACTTTTATTGATATTAAAGCCCTTTATTTATTGTTAGGTGAAGATCCAAAAACCCACTTAACATACAAACCAATTTCTTCTTTTACCGGTTGACCCGTTCACATACAAACCTTAACTCAAAGCAAACCCGTTAAACTGTGACCCGCGACCACGACCCATGAACACAACTATTATCCATACATTTAGCACCTTTTTCTTCAATTACTAATGCTAGTACCTAGTAAATCATCGGTGATCAGCAGTGAATCGCTGACAGAGCTTTATTTCTTTTTCTTATTGAATATTGTCTTTTTTTTTTAATTATTTCAATATTCCCATCACGTCTCATTCCATTGAAATACTGCAGGCCTTAGAGATTCCTCTAAAAGACATAAAATCGGCATGTAATAACTTTGAAGGTGGGAATTCCATTGGAAGGGATGGAGGTGCAAGAGTCTTTGAAGGCATATCTGAAAAACACGGTCCCATCTTCATAAAGCGGTTTGATAGTGGGCAAAGGATAGGAGACTGCGAATTTAAGGCAGAGCTTCCCTTTCTTACACATTTTGAACATAAAGACAAAGTCTCTTTTCTTGGATTTTGTAAGGAACATGGCGAGAATATACATGTTTACAAGTGTCCAATCAAGCCGAGTCTCAACCATGTGGGCAACAGATTTCTAAGCTGGACCGAACGACTTCAGATTTGCGAAACGTCTGCCAGGATATTAGCATTTGAATATACTCGTCCAAACTATAACGGTTATCTCCAACCAAGAGCAACTGACGTTTACTCTTTTGGGGTCGTTTTACTTGAAGTTTTGATGGGAAAGCTTGCGTACAAGGACTATCCTCAAAGTTTACCCAATTTGTTCCGAGAACATTACAAAAAGAAAACATTAGATAGTATCATTCCTCCCTATTTACTTAAACAAATAAACCCAGATTCGTTAGCTACGTATACAGACATTGCCTTTCAATGTTTGAATAATGTAGACGAACGTCCAACAATGAAGCAGGTCCGGGAACAATTACAAAAGGCTCTTGATCAACAGCTCCAAAGCTGTAGCAGTTCGCATCAGGTTTTACATATATTATTGATTTTAGCTTTAAAGTTTATTGAACACCTTTTCTTTCAATTATTATTGGGTACCCAATAACAATTAAAATTAATTTGATAGAGCAGATTACGATTTAAGGGTGATGAAGTTAATTTTGATAAGGAAAATACTTTCCAATTGTGGGTCTTACCCAAATTTTGTGAGTGATATACTGATATAGTGACATATTTATTATTTAGTAGCAACCTTCAATGTTTTTGTTAGAGCAGATTATGATTGGATTTGTGGGTGGTAGATCACCATTGAATCGCCGACAGATTAAACTTAAAAGAATTTTTTTTATTGAATATTGTTTTGCTTTATTTCCATATTACCATCATGTCTCATTCCATTGAAATATTGCAGGCCTTGAAGATTCCTCTACAAGACATAAAATCGGCGTGTAATAACTTTGAAGGTGAGAATTTCATTGGAAATGACGGAGATGCAAGAGTCTTTGAAGGCATATCTGAAAAGCACGGTCTTATCTTCATAAAGCGGTTTGATAGTGGGCAAGGGCTAGGAGACCACGACTTTAAGACAAAGCTTCCAATGCTTGAAAATTTTGAACATAAAGACAAAGTCTCTTTTCTTGGATTTTGTAAGGAAGATGGCGAGAACATACATGTTTATAAGTGTGCAATCAACCGGAGTCTCAACCAATATGTGGACAACAGATTTCTAAGCTGGAACCACCGACTTCAGATTTGCAGAGGGTCTGCCTTGATGTTTGCATTGCCTGATATCAAATTCTCAAGTGAATACCGGGTGATCAATGATGTTGGTAACCAATCTGGATATTCTCATCCAGACTATAACGATTATCGACAACAAAAATCTGAGGTTTACTCTTTTGGGGTCACTTTAATTGAAGTTCTGACAGGAAGGCTTGCGGGCAAGGACAATCCTCAAAGCTTACCGAATGTGTTCCGAGAACATTACCAAAAGAAAACATTAGATAGTATCATTCTTCCCAATCTGCGTAAACAAATGAACCCAGATTCGTTGGCTACATATACAGACATTGCCTTTCAATGTTTGAATAACGTAGACGAACGTCCAACAATGAAGCAGGTCCAGGAACAATTACAAAAAGCTCTTGATCAACAACTCCAAAGCTGTAGCAGTTCACATCAGGTTTTACATATATGTTAATGATTTTAGCGTTAAAGCTTTATTGATCACCTTTTCTTTCAATTATTATTGCGTACCCCACAACAGTTATGTTTAATGTATTTTTGAGTGTGATGAAGTTAATTTTGATGCAGGATCGTAGTACAGGATTGGATTTACAAGCTACTCCAACAGAGACGGACAACCAATTAATGATCAGTTTGGAGCCAACAAGCCTGAACTTGTCTGAACATATTGCTAGGTGATCGATGAGCATCAATATGTTTAGGGTCAAACTTGTACATTATAATTAGGAAGGGTCTGGATTTATTTAGCCATAAGTGTAATCGGTGTATACTTCCAAAAGACTTGTTGTTTGAGAAGGCACCTGTTAGAATTGTATATCAAAATTAATGTGGTATTCAATCTTCATGCTGTTTTTGTCAATTCCATATCTGATTTACCAGCATATGTTGGCTATATTAGGCTAGGCTCTCCACACGGGTCGTATGAGGCATACAATTCACCATCCATATGGGTCGTATGGACATTATACGAGCCATATGACTAACCCTAGAATTCATCCCCTTAATGCATACCGTATGAATAAAGTCATATGGGTTGTATGGCTGCCAATGAGACGAAAACCTGATTGGATTGACACTCCTCCAACCTATTAAGACACGTCCTTTTTTAGCTTTAACATCTTAAACTACATATGCCCATGGCCTTGTGGTCTGGTGCCATTGCTTATTGCCCCATACAAAGGTGCAAGTTGATTAATTGGTAAGGAACCATGCCTATAACCTAGATGCTCAAATGCTTAAATGATTTATAAGTGAAGCAGGTGTTGACTGGAAGTATTTATCATCTTTAACCATTCTTCCTAGTTGGTAAGTCTTTATAATTCAAGATATGTACAATGGCAATATCCACAACAGTTTCACTCGCTCTCAACAACCCATTAATCAGCTTTCCTTAAATTGCTTTACTTTTCTCTGTAATTCAGAGTTCATGTAGATATAATAATATAAAAAAAATGCACAGAACTATGTTAGCGGGACCGCCACCGAAGTACCCACAGCACATCGTTGTCTCCGAGGACGTCTAGTTGTCTTCCCCCACCCCGTTAAGCTTCCTTCCTCCAACCCCACCCCCTTCGACAATGGTGGGGGTGGGGATGGGGTGACGACAGAAGGTGGTGGCTCAATAGCCACCGCCTTCCCTTGGTACCGTTCCTCCTCGTCAGTTCCGCATTCGAAGAATGCCCTGTAGCTCTCATTAACCCTCCAAATATTTGAAGATCTTCGGTTATTTCATGTCTTGAAAGAGAAATGAGTCCAGGAAGGACGTCTCTTTGGAAATCCCTCTTAGGCCTACCTCGTCTCACTTGATCTCTTCTGGGCCGGGTTGGGCCCACTGATGGGCCCTGTTCATCTTGCTCCTGGAAATCTTGTTGCAAAGTCAACTCTTCATATTCATCCGACTCGTTAGAGACAAAACCCGCATTTTCAATTACCTCAACAAACCAAAGGAAGCAGTCATTCTGTCATTGTCATCAGAACGAAGTGCCACCTCAGACGGTGACCCTGCTTGGTCGGGCTGACCGGATATCCCCGTCATCGCAACTATTGTTTTAGCTGCCACCTTGGCAAGATATTCATCATCCCAATGATCAATTTTCTTGACCTCATCAGTGGCTTCTTCCTCATCCTCTGGAACAGCAGGAGCTTCTAAATCTATATCCATTGTTATCTTCTTTGGTTTCTCACTCGAGCTTTTAACGAACTCTGGTACTAAAACGTCTCCGTCCTCGGTTAAACAAGAATTCAAGTCAAAATGATTCTTGATTTTCCCAAGATTACAATCTTCCACTACCAGTAATAATTTTCCATTTCACTGATTTCAACCAATCATGTACTGCCATGTTACTTCACTGGTTCACTTCACTGAAACACAGTTTTTGAGGAAGCACTACCCTAAACCACCCAACCCATAAAAAACAAAACACCTAACACACAAAACACTACTCACGGTCCGTTAACTAGAACCCTTGAAACCTACCAGCAAACCACTACCCGTATCACCTAAGACAGTGTTACCATGCTGGTAGAGGGTACCAGCATCGTTAGCTAGTAGTGTCCCGTCCCCCTTACTAAAACTAACTAGGGGAATTCAAGCCGCGTGTTGCGCGGGGTTGGGCGGATAACATATCAGCGTCGCTTCGGTTCTCTGAGGACCCCTTGCTTCCTATGTATGAGATATTTGTTTTTCAATGTAACATAATATATACCGATTAAAAATTATACCAAACATGTACAATCTATGAATACTATGCGCCCAACAACGCTAATCAATCAACGTAACCATCCATGCTTAAATTCAAAATAGAGAACAGATGTAGTGTAAATTAGTTGTATACAACTTCTTTTAATTTATCAAGTTATACTGCTTACCAATATTGATGTATAATAGATACAATTATCATCATCCAGATTATACTTCACACCTTGTAGCAAACCATTTGGTCACTGTTATAGTAACAGCTTAGGTAAGATACTTTTGTAAATCCAATTCACTAAAATTGACAAAAGGGAGGTAACTCAATCAAACGGCTACCATCCACAATCCGTATACTCCACTCCTATTGGCTAACACCTTACTCCCCAACTCACTATAAATACACAAACACAAAACTACACCATTCATCATCTGTACCCACTCCCTTCACCACCATCATCATTCAACTCATGCATTCAGCCTTTCTTTAATGAGTTGCTGGTAAACACACTCAACCTGGCATCACGACGTTTTGTTGTCAGCCATCGCGACCATCGCCGGCAGCCACCCACGGGAAGACACAGAAACTGCACAACGCTGCGGCAAGATAACAAATTTAGTAATGTTAGAAATTAGACGACAATTAAATCGAATACAATATGCAGGAAAAAAGAGTATTTATAAATATTTTCCTTTTTGAGGATTAAAATTAGGTGGTATGTTTAATTGAGACAGAGAGAGAACACAATCAGTCGTTGCCGTGTAACTCGCCGTTGACGTCCAACATCCACCACCACCGTAGACGGCAGAGCCGGAACAGATGACTAAGAGGTTGCTCTCTTTTCTGATGAAATAAGAAAGATGCTTATAGTAGGTGCCTCTCTCTCTTATATAAGAATAATAAGATGATAGACGTGTTCAAACAAAAAAACGACACGTGGCTGTGCAAGCTTGCCAGCACATATGGAGAACACGTGTATTGCCAGCACATATGGAGAACACCAGCTGTGATAGAAGTGGTGTTAAATATATTCACTCTTACTATTGACTTTTCGTTTTACTGGATTGACTTTTAATTTTACCGAGAACACTATACTTAAAAGAATACCAAAAGCTTTGTATTAATAAAGTTGTGACGTAAAAGTGTTTACCTTTATATAACTGAGATTTTATTCTCACGATAGATATTCATGTAGATTCAATAGTAGATTTAAAAAGTATGTGAGTTAGTCGTTAAAAAATGTCAGGTCAAATTAAAATATATTAATGTTCAAACTGATTGAACAGTAACGTAAATGAACAGTATATTACAAGCATCTGATAAATATAATTAGTTCTTTATGTGTGTGGTGTAGTGGTGAGGTGGTTGGTGTGTTAATGAAAGGTGTCAGGATCGACTCCCGTATTATACGCCGGTTTGGTTGTTTTTTTTTTCCTGTTGACTTGGTTTGACAGGGGCACGTGGCATATGGTGGCATATGGTGGACATGTACATCTGGTTTCCACTGTGTGTTTATTATGTTTACCAGGCATCCACCTACCTCCCACTACCTCACTCATCTCTTCACTCAGTTGTGCATCTTATAAAGATAACGCAGAGAAGCAGAGGGACAGCTCTGGGAACAAACCACCCTTAAAGACTATTTTCTTCTTCAATCGACCGCCATATCCATCTCTACGCGATTCTTTTTTTTTACATCGATGACTTAAGCGGGATGCGCTGAAGCTTATACAAACAATGTCACGATGAGAGGGACACGGGATGGTGTTTGAGCAAACAGCGACGATCTAACCACGACCAAATCAACCCTAACCACCGGCAATTTGGGTGTTCGTGGATCTTGCAGCGGCGGTGACTTAACAGGGTAAGTGTCAACACTTATTTTTCAGCACCGCTTCTTGCTTCACCCATCAACATCCATGTTGAACCCTAAGTTGATGATGGTGAGGTTAGGTGGTATTGATTTCGATATTGTTTCTATATTGTAACTTTTATTTGTGTTTCCTTTTTTTTCTTTTGAACCAGATTATGGGTTTGTTTCATCCAACTTTTGAACCATTGACAGGAAACACATGTCAAATATTTGATGGTAATTTTGGGCTATTTAAATACGGCTGTCTTATGCTTATGTCAAGTGGTCTTGGTAAGCCAATAAATTGCACATAAGGTGTTTGTTATAATTTCTAGCTGATAATTATCTGAAATGACTGCCTATTAATCGTTAGTAATACTGGTGGCGGATTTGTATGAATGTTAATTTAGCCCGTAATAATCATGAAATTGATTTTATTTTCTTATAAATAACAATGATTGTTGTTTAGGAATATCACTTGGAATGAGTAAAGTGTGGGAATTTCAGAGACAACTAGCACGACCACCAGCTATAGGCGCTTTTGACCGGCTGGAAAGGTATTACCGGTGGCGGATTTGAAGGTGTGCACGTATTCAGATTTGGAGGTGTGTGCTAGAAGTCTTAAGTCTGACATGGTTTTGTCACCTTTATATTTATCTTTTAACCCAGAAAATAGTATGTTTTCGTTGTGTAGGCCGGCCTAATCTGCTCAACAGAATTATAAGCAACTTCAATATCACGTCCCTACTTCAAGCTCTCCACGCCTTTGGCACCTGCTGCATTTTCAAGCTTTCATGCTCCATGCGTCTTGACAACTAAGCCCTTTTCATGCTTTCAATCACACATAGACATACCGTAAAGAAAGACTAATTAAGGTACCTAGCAGCGGCGTCACCCACCTCCAGCGAACCAGAGAAAAAGAACTCAGATGGTGGTGTTGGTTTTGTCCAACGATGGGTGGTGGTGTTGATTTTGGTGGGGTCAGCCGTCAAATCCGATGATCACCGGCTTCTTCATCGCTTTTCAGCAGGTGGACATAGCGATTTTTCTTCGTCTGGCGGTGGCCGACAGGATGGGAGGTGGAGCGGTGGTTGAGCGAGACGGTGTGTATTTTTCAAACTGTTCATCATCAGTTATGAGGTAACGTAATCACGTTGTAGCGCTCCAATTCATCTTATTTATGTTTTTTTTTTCTCGATTGGGATTTTGTATATGCTGTGACATCCGTCACTTTTTCTTTTTATAAATAATAATAATAATAATAATAATAATAATAATAATAATAATAATAATAATCATATTTTTTTTAGACTAACTAAACCAAACCATAAGCCCAAACCCATTTTCCCCATTGTGAACTTGAAACCCATTCTGAAACCCAATAAACTCGGCCCAACAGTCGGCCCATAACCCACATAATCCAGCCCTCATTCCCTTCCCTTATCTGTTTAAAAAGAAAAAAAAAAGGGATTCTGCCAGGACTCGAACCCGGGCAGAAGTTGTACACACACACGCCAACAACCACTAGACCATGGAACATCTTGTGTTAGATAATATAACCTTTAACCATTTAATACCTTCTAAAAACAAACCAGTCCCTCTCCTTCTTGTCTGCTACGCGACCAGACAACAAAAAGCAACCATAGTTCAATTTTGCACCTTATTTGTGGCAACCATACCTTGATTAATCTTCATAATAACCGGAAATCATCAAACGCGTGTAATGAATGCTTTAATTCGCGTATTAACAGCTAAAATCATTCCATATTTGAAGGTTTAGACGTGTATACAATTAAACCGAGTCAAACCTTCCAATCATGCAACCCCGACCCTATCCCTATAAATTGGACATAACAAATCTTTCTCAACTCGCCAAAAACTCTCTCTCAACCTTCAATTTCTGTATTAATTCGTCATACGAAGTTTTCTTGTTCGTGGTTTGACTTGTTGATTGACCACCCATAAACCATCGATTTCGCATTGTAAGTTCAATTTTTGTTATGGGTTTTGTTAGTCGGCCGATTACAAACAATAGCCCCAACATTACACGGGCTATTGGTTGTTAATTGTTACGATTAGAAAGTTAGGGCACAGTTAATAGAATTGGGGAAGATGAGTTCTTTATGGTTTAATATAAATAAAATTCGAATTCAAATAATCAGCAAACAAAGACCCAGACCAGCTGGTCTGGGCATGCTGTTGTTGTACACAGGTCGCGGGTTCGATTCCCAGCATTAACAATCTTTTTTTTTTAAACATTTAAGCTTATATTCTTACTTGCAATTTTTAAAATCAGTTTTAAAATACTAAAACAACTTTATAAATTCTACAAAATTTATTCTAAGTCAGTTTTATGATGAAGTTTAATATCCAACTTTTTAATTTTCAAAAATAATTTATTTAATATATATTATAAATATTACAAGTTTATTCATTTATAATTATAAAATTCAATAAAAAATATCTAAGCGATTTTACAAAATTCCACAAAAATTATTCTAAACTTGTGATGCAATAAACATTTCAGAAATAATTTTTATATCTGAAAAACCGGAAGTTTTATATTTTTAATTAATTTTTGTTAGTTTTTATCATAAATAAATCATAATAAATTCATTTTTCAATATTTTTGCACCAAAATTTTATATAAATTATTTCTAACTATCTAGAACTGAAATACAATTTTTAATTCAGAAATTCTTTAATTTTAATATTTTTAGATATTAAAGTCATATTTTGACAATTTGAAATAATTAAATTAAATATTCTATTTTCAAAAAAATAATTTTATAAAAATTATTTTCATACTCAAAATCTTATGTTGTGACTATATTCAACTTAAAATTTTACAAAGAGACTTTTATTTATTTATTTATCAAATTTCTTATATTTAATAAACAATTTGTTTATTAATCAAATAAACGTTTATCCCCAATTCGAAGCCTTAGAAAATATTTATAGACCAAATAGACTTAGACTTATTTGTTACATTATACATAGGGTGATACTTGACAACGTTGGATTATACTTATTCAATTACACAAGACTTACCACCTTGCTAAGGTGAGTATTACTTATCCCCTTTTTCCGCTTTTACAACTTTTGGGGTGATTCATGCACAAGTATACAAAACTTTCGTATTCATTTACACATACATTTTATTCATTTACAATTCATATACGTGTCTTGTTTATCTTTGTGCTTATGCTTGAACATGAACGTAGCTTACATACAAAATCATACATTTAGACATAACTTATGTTATGGTGCTCTTTACACTTAGACGTAACTTATGTTACGGTGCTCATTTAGACATAACTTTGTGTTATGGTGCTCTTTTAGACTCACACGTGTTGAGGTGCTCATTATCAATTTCATTGTACAACTTTACATGTGATCTTTGTCTTGTTTGGTTACTTACGTGTTTACATAATGCCTTGGTGATGCTAGACACATGAATTGTACTACTTTTCAAACTTATACTATATGTACAAAACTAAGTAGTACTCACCAACATCATATGTTGACAAAATTATTTTCGTGCATGTTTCAGGATAAGCTGCTTGACGTTTCACATAGGACTTTGGACTTAGATTAAATCAATCAATTTTCTTTATTTCTGTTGTCTTGTATTCAATTTCACATGTTGTAAAACAATATTCAATAATCATATATTTACATTTTAGTACCATGAGCTTTTGAACAATCGTCACTACGTGGCACCTCGATGATTCCGCCATCGGTTGGGGTGTTACATATGCTTTAAAGTTTATATGTGATTGTTGTTTAGAATTCAAAACCCATAATGACAGATGCACATATTCTGCAAATGAGCAAATGATGGAAGCACGATGATTGTACACGACCCTACTATCTACAACTAATGTAATTCAAGCCTAATTCGTTTTTCAGGTCCATTTACACAAATTCTTATCATTTTCAGCGCTTAGATTATGTTAATTGAATTGATACTAATATAGTGATCAAATCATCCAATTTAGTGAAAGCATTAAAAGATGAATGAAGACTTTGCTGATGGGATTTAATTAGTAATTACCATCATAGAATTCCAATTATATAGTTTATATTAGCTTAGCCTTCAATCATATCTGTACCCAATGATTTCTATCACCAATTTACTTCTTGAATGTGAATTCATTATAATCTAAATTGGCAGCCTGCTAAGGTCCATGTGGATATAAGAATGTGAAGAGGTTTTATTTAATATTTCTAGAACAAAGTAAGACGTATGATATAATGATAGCATATTCATTTCGTTAGTAGTTAATATTTCTTATAAAATTTGTGTTTTAATAACAGGATTACAGGATCGATTCTACAAAGAATAGAACACGTAAAGGTGACCCATTTCCATGTTCCAAATATTCAATTCTCAGTCGCGTATCGTTTACGAAGAGAGGAGTTCCGAAGGTTTACCAGGTACGATTTAGAAGACATTACCATGATTAAAATCTACTTATGCACAATCAAGCTATTAAAATTGTTCCCTGCTTAATGTTCAGATTGCAAGATGCTTGAGTTGGATCTTTGTGATAGACCCGACAATGAGACTATAACTGATAGTGATTTTGAGCTAAGGGAAACATGATGGCTAGTGTATTTTCTTGTGCGTAGATTGTTTAGGTCTTTTCAGATGGCAGCGGAGTAGAATGGTGAAACCTCTTCTGCTTGCTGCTTGCTGAATTATGTGGTTGGATAATTCTTCAGGGTTCTTTCCCTATTTTTAGGCCTCCGTTGCGTGAATCGACTACCAAAGTAGCGGTTCTGAGAGTTGAAAACGTCCGGCAGACGAAATTGTTCTTTCAAGCTCTGCGTTTTGGGTGACAAGTTTACTTTTACCCTGATCAGTGTTTGTTGTTCTTTGTTGTAACTTCGCAAAACAACAGTAAAGAATATCATGATTATTTTTTTGAGATTTTTGCAACTTAGTATTTAGGCTACTCTTGATGTACCTCGAATTGTAACACTCGATGACGATGATGGTTCATTGTTGTGCTATTTGGGCAATTTTTGGTTTTTATGTTCATTAGTGATAACTGATTTTATATTTTCAATATTCGTTGTGAAACCAGAGCCCCTGTTTTTTATCGATGTTGATGATTTTTTGTTGGCATGGAAGCCGTGGCGCCTTTTAAAGAGGTAGCGTACAATTTGCAAAACATAAATACTATATAGCTATGTTGCTTCTTTGTTTTTCTAACTACTGATGATGATTGTTTATTTTAATAATTTGCAGGAATGGATATTTATCTCCTCTCTTCTCAGGTTAGTTAATTCTCAGTCGTTTGACTATAAGGGTTCGTGTTTAGTGTAAAATTACACACAACAATAGGTTAGAAAGAGGGTTTTTTAATTCGTAGGTGGTATTGTGTTTATAGAGTTGGTGTAGTTTTTCATAAGCAAAATAACCGATTTGGAAAGAAAGCTTACATACTTGGACCACGTAAACCAAATTATATATATGACCAATATATAATAATCTAAATTGGTATACGTGTAATCAACACAACCCAAATTATATAACATGTGAATAGAAACTGTGAACAAGGGTTCAGATCAGTTTTGGATCGAGCACATTGTTTTGAAAGCGTAGCATGCGCACGTGCTTAGATCAGTTTTGGACTCTGCACATCGGTTTCAATGCGTAGCATTGGCACGTGAGTCTGTTAATCAATTTGCTTGCCTGTAATCACCACTTTATTCACCACATGGGTTGTATGATCAAAACTTCTATAATGCAGTTATTAGGTCTCTGGTTTGTATGTGACCACAAAAACTAACCATATATGCAAAATTATATTTTTTCACAGGATAACATCCACCGGACTAACGAAACTTTCCAGCTACAACCAAGTTGTCCAACATGAGCCAAGACGCTTTAACAGACTGGATTGTTTATTTGACATCCTTGGCTAATCAAGGCGCAACGCGACGCTTTTTATACCACTATTTTTATTTTATTTTTTTGAAGATTTCAGCCATTGATTTCTTATTTTGTAAATCGAATTGACGTCGCACAACGCGCGGCTGGATAAACACCTAGTTAAGTTAAAGTTTTTGATACCGTCGCAATACACTACGGCCCAAAATACTACTTAAAGTTCTGTGTTATTAAAACCAGTATTTCGTTATTGAAAACCAACAAAGAAAATTCATTTGTACAGCATAAATTCACATTATCTATTATTGATTTTTTGTTTTAGATATTTGGAGGATGACCACATTATCTAGGTTTTTGATAGGGCTAGCAATGGGTAATGAAGGGATAGGGAGCCTAATCTGAAGGGCGTTCCTATCCCCACAAGGTAACAACCCTGCGCCAGGTCACGGCGCAGGAGCATATTCGCGCGAGGACAGGCAATCAACATCCTCGCGCGCCGGCACAGATGATAAGCAACAACTAGTACCTGATACGCGCGTGCCATCACACGCGGAATATTCCCTTGGCACGTCAGAGGAGGTACAAGGGATGACAAAAGGAAGATTCATAAGGATCTGTGTCAGAGCATACACCAACAGAAGAAGGACATGTGGCAGATAGTACAAAAGGGGAACGGCTGCACTGTACACGCTGTCGTGAACAGTGACCAGCAGGCATTACCTCGCCCACTGTCAGGCGTCAAATCAGCCAGCAGAGATAGCCTGGACACTGTAGCAAGTACGACGTTACTGTGCACCACCAGAAGGCTGCCACGTGTCCAACTACAACAACGACCACACTGTAGCCTGATGTCATCAACAGTGCCTCGTCCTTTCCCGCCATTTCCAGAAAGACCATGGGCTTGGGCCCCGGTTGGGCCCAAGCCAATGGTGTCACTTGTGGGCCTCTCCATGCAGCCCACTACTAAGCCTATAAATAGCATCAGATACAACTCATGTAGGCATTCACAAATACAACCATCACTACTGTACTCACTACTTGTAATTCTCTCTTGTTAGTAATAATATTCCGGTGCACTTATAGTGGACGTAGGTCATTAACGACCGAACCACTTAAATCTCTTGTTCGTAGCACACACAATACATATCACACTCACCTTAACAAACTCTCGGGTTGTCATAACGGTTTGGGTAAAGGATTAAACCTGTAGTTACATAAGTACTAACCCCCGGAGGTCAGTCTTAATCTCCGGTGTACTTATTGTTTCTTCATTGGCGCCATCCAACGGTTAGAATAGCCCTTTTCACTCATCTTTTAACCCCACCCATGGCTGAACCCAACCCTAACACATCCGGCATGCACCAAACGGGGGACGAGGACCTCCGACAACCGGATAACCAAACCACACCCAACACTGTCGTCAAGCAGACGACGTCTAGGCTCGACGGGTCAGCCGTTGAAATCCGTGACGTCGAATCCGACGACGACAGCCAAGAGCTCTCCGAAGAGGATCCGGATCGCTGGCTCCTCCGTCAGAATGCCAAGAGTGCTGCAATCTACCAACGCAAGCTGTTGCAACAAGCGAAAAAGAAAGGTAAGACGCTTGCTTTCGATACTCCGTCGAAAGCAAGGTACAAGAAGAAGGATACGGCCAACCACGGTGACGGTCGTAGCGGGGAGCTCGGCGGAAACGTCAGAGCTCGGGGCTACGCCAAATCACGTGAAGAGCCGGACGGTTACGAATCGTCAAGCAGCGACTCCGATCACAGAGGGAAGAAACACACCCACGCGTCGCGAGACAGTGAGATAGACGATGACTTGGTAAAACCATTTCGACCAAAGGCTTTTGCTGAGAAGTCCAAGTTCGTCGCTCGCATAGCGGCTGCAAAAGTACCAAGAAAGGCCAAACTCCCAAGCAGCATCGGTAGATACGATGGCCTGCGTGACCCAGATGACCATGTGCACGACTTCGAATGCGCAGGTGTATCCGTGGATTGGCCTGTTCAAGTGTGGTGTCACCTTTTCGCTCAAACCCTCACGGGTGCCGCCAGGGTATGGTTTGACAGCCTCCCAGCGGGAAGCGTAAAGGATTTCGACGACCTCACAGAAAAGTTCGGCAGCCACTTTTCGCACCTACGTAAGCATAAGAAAGACAAGGCGGACATACTGCTATGCCGACGGTATGACAGGGAAACGATCGAAGATTACATAGTCCGGTTTAACAAAGAAGCACTGCAAATCGGATGCGGGGAGGAGCTCACACGGGCCGCGTTCATTCACAATGTGCGCAGTCCAGACCTCATGAAATGCCTCACCGGCAAAGATGGCATCCCAGAGTCCTGGGATGAGCTCATACGCTCAGCCAAAATATATGCCTCCTCCGAAAAATCTTTCAACCAACAACACGGTTTCCAGCCACAACACCATAATAATAATAATAATACTAGACACAAAAACAAATCCGTCTGGAACCGCATCACAGGCACCACCGACGAAGGAAAGTATTCCCCGGCCGGTGATGCCCGCCAGATCATCAGCTCCAAACAAACGCGAGACCAACGCGGACACTCCAAAAAAATCACGACTGGACCCCGTTAACAAAAACCCCATCTCAAGTTCTGAAAACCGAGCAGGTCACCCTGAAAGAGCCCAACCCCCTAGGGAAGCGCCGAAACGTGGACCGCGGCAAGTTCTGTGAGTACCATAACGACTACGGCCACCTCACGGACAACTGCTACAGTCTAAAAATGGAGATAGAGGCAGCGCTGAAATCAGGCCAGCTCGGCCACTTGGTCAAAAATGTTCACCGAGCTGGCAGAGGGCAAGGCAACGAAGAAACCCAAGGCGAAGGGTCGCGGAAGAAGATCCGGGACCTAAACACCCACGCTGCAACTCTAATCCCTCGCCACCAATGCAACATGACATGGCGGGGCAAGAACACCCAACATGGGAAGCGCACCCGGGTACAGCCGCTAGACGACTCATGGAAGGAGGCTGACATCCTCATGCCAAGGGTCAGAGGGGGTGCCTCCTGCACAGCTCCATTGGTGATCACTGCCGTCTTCGGACATTACCGCACACGGTATATGTTTTTAGATGGCGGCAGCAGCACAGATATCATGTATGACCAATGTTTTCAACAGCTAGATGAAGAAGACAAGGCAAAACTCATTCCGGTCAATGAGCCAATCTCTGGTTTCATCCATGAAACCATCATGCCCCGCGGCATGCTCTCTTTGCCTGTAACATGGACGGATGGTACACACGAGCGCACAGAAATATGCGACTTCATGGTCCTACCAGCCGCATCAAACCATGACATACTCCTAGGAAGAGAAGGCATTGCTCACTTCAACGCCAACGCCTCCACGGCGCATGCAATGGTTGGTTTTCCCACCAAAACAGGCGTTGCCTTCATCCGGGGGAACAAAGATTGCCATGTCACGGAGACAGCCAAACCGCCAAAGATGGTCAAGACAGATGCCCGCACAGAGCCGGAAAAATGGGCGCTCAACCCCAAATTTCCGGAGCAAACGGTAACCATTGGCCATGTAATCTCCGAATCCATACGAAATCATTTGAAGCAACTTCTGATCAGCAATATAGACATTTTTGCATGGCAACCGGCAGATATGGTGGGTGTTCCGCGGGACATAGCGGAACACAGGCTTAACGTATATCGTTCCGCAGAGCCAATTGTACAGAAGAAGAGGAGTATGGGCCCGGAGAAAACAAAGGCCATGAATGAACAAGTCACCGAGCTGCTCAATGCGGGCATCCTCCGCCCCATCAGATATCAAACTTGGGTGGCCAATCCTGTCATGGTCGCCAAAGCGAATGGAGGATGGCGCATGTGCGTCGATTACAAAGACATCAACAAAGCGTGCCCAAAGGACTGTTATCCCCTACCAGAGATCGATTTGAAGGTGGACTCCCTCGCCCCATACAGATTCAAGTGTTTCCTGGACGCCTACAAAGGATATCACCAAATACAAATGGCGAAGGAAGATGAAGACAAAACAGCGTTCCGCACAGACGCGGGTATCTTCTGCTACACAAAGATGCCTTTTGGCCTGAAAAATGCGGGCGCCACATACCAACGCCTGATGGATACAGCGTTCGTGAAAGAAATCGGCGTACGGCTTGAAGTGTACGTCGATGATTTAGTGATCAAAAGCAGGGAAGAAACCGACATGCTACAAGACATCCAACAAACATTTCACCAGCTACGAAAGGTCCGCATGAAGCTAAATCCAAGCAAGTGCTCGTTTGGAATGGAAGAAGGGAAATTTCTGGGAGTCATCGTTACGCGGGACGGGTTCCGCGCCAACCCAGAAAAGGTACAAGCAATCGAGCGGATGCCATCTCCCGCCTCCGTCAAAGAGGTGCAGACATTGATGGGCCGCCTGGTCGCCCTAAACCGTTTCCTATCCAACTACGCTTCAAAGTCATTTCCTTTTGTCGACACCTTGAAAAATTGTCTGAAGAAAAGTAACTTCCGCTGGACAACCGAAGCTGAGTCAGCTTTTCAACAAATGAAGCAGTGTTTGATGAACCTTCCTACACTAACAGCCCCGCTCCCTAAAGAGCCACTCACGCTCTATCTCTCAGTCACGGAGCGGGCAATCGGCGCAGTCCTGATGGTCGATCGTAAAGGCGTGCAAACGCCTATCTATTACATCAGCCGCACGCTGTTAGATGCGGAAACTCGGTACACCATAATGGAAAAGTTGGTCCTAGCTTTAATTCACGCTTCCCGAAGATTGCGCAGATACTTCCAAGGTCACCCGATAAACGTCCTCACGGACTATCGGATCAACGACATCTTGGCCAAACCAGAATTGTCAGGAAGACTGGCGAAGTGGGCTATTGAGCTCGGAGAGCACACAATCAGTTATAAGCCCCGACCCGCAATCAAAGGACAAGTATTGGCAGACTTCGCAACCGAGATCCCAGCCGACAAGGTTCAAGAGTGCCGAGAAGAAGAATCACCTGCGCCAGTGCACGACCCATCGCAAAAGTGGTCCTTATACACTGATGGCGCCTCCAACGGAGACGGTGCTGGCGCCGGTTTGCGCCTCATCAGCCCAGACAAACATGAGTTCACATACGCCATCCGCCTCGAGTTCAAAAGCACAAACAACGAAGCGGAATACGAAGCGTTGCTGGCAGGCCTCCGCATAGCGGAAAAAATGGGGGCCAGGCACGTAGAGGCACATGTAGACTCTTTGTTGGTAGCACGGCAGATCAACGGGGCATACGATGCGAAAGACGAAACCATGGCTCTATACCTGGAGCAAGCCAAGAAACTCATGCGCAAGTTCGACACATGCACAGTCGAACACATCCGGCGCAGCGAGAACAAACCCGCCGACGCACTCAGCAAAATGGCATCCACGGTTTTTGAGCACATGGCAAAAGAGGTCCGCGTCGAAGTACGAGATAAACCATCGGTCCCCGTGCGCCAAGTCAATGTCACTCAAACAGGTAACGCGTCATGGATGACACCGATCAAAGCCTTTTTATCGTCGGGAGTTCTGCCCAATGACAAACTAGAGGCCCGGAAGATAAAAACCAAGGCCCTGCAATATCAACTGACCGATGACATCCTGTACCGCCGCTCCTACTTGGGGCCACTCTTGCGCTGTGTTGACCCGGCCGAAGCCTCCTTTCTTCTCAAAGAGATACATGAAGGAACATGCGGGTTACACGCAGGCCCAAGAATGGTAGTGGCAAAGCTGATGAATGCAGGATATTACTGGCCTGGCATGCACGTCGACGCAGTTACCGAGTTACGCAAATGTGACAGCTGCCAGCGCCATGCCCCAAACACCTTGCGCCCAAAGAACAATCTCGTACCAGTTACCGCGGCTTGGCCCTTCCAAAAGTGGGCTATTGACCTAGTCGGACCATTCCCGGCGGCGCCGGGCAATGTCAAATATTTGGTCGTCGCTATCGACTACTTCACTAAGTGGGTCGAAGCGAAACCTCTGGCAAAGATCGATGGCGCACATGTCAAGAAATTCATCTGGGAGTTCATTATCTGTCGGTTTGGATTGCCGATGCAACTGGTCAGTGACAATGGAACACAATTCGAAGACCAGGCCCTCCAACAATGGCTGGCTCAAATGGGAGTCACACAAATCTTCACATCCGTTGCGCACCCGCAAGGCAACGGTCAGGTAGAAAGAGCCAACCGCACAATCGTTGAAGGCATCAAGACAAGGCTCGGAACCAGGCGAACAGGGTGGGTAGACGAGTTGCCGCACGTCTTATGGGCCTACCGTACCCTCACGAAAACAAGCAATGGCGAAACCCCGTTCAGCCTAACATACGGGTCTGAGGCGGTAATCCCCGCAGAAATAGCTTGCCCTACGGCAAGGGTATTGATGGCAAACATAACCGACAATGATAAAGAACTCCGCACGAACCTCGATCTGTTAGAGGAACGCCGCGACCTCGCGGCAATAAAAGAAGCAAGTTACAAGACCCAACTCGAGCAATACTACAACAAACATGTAAAGGAGCAAGCCTTCAAGATTGGGGACTACGTCTTCCGCAACAATGAAGCTTCCAACGCCGAAAAGCCTGGGAAGCTCGCCCCAACTTGGGAAGGCCCTTACAAAATTCAAGAAGTGCTCGGGAAAGGTGCCTACGCATTAGAAAAGCTCGATGGCACCCCTATTCCAAGATCATGGAACGGCGCTCAGTTACGGCGCTGTTATTTGTAATCAAAATGGCTACACATGCCATATCATTAATGAAAACGTTTCCTATATCTGTGTTTCTACTTGTACTTTCCGCGCCAAGGTCTTCAAGACTTAGGCAAAATCACGTCGGACACGCTAGCAAGGCATGCCTTCAAGGCGCGCCACGTGCGCGTCGGGCGCCTACTCAAGCAGCGTAGTCTTCAAGACGGATTTACTCGCCGGACCTACAACACCGCAACATGCGCCTCAACTCTTGTCTTCTAGAGTCATTGCAACTCGGACAACAGAGTAGCGCGCCACATAAACGCGGTAAACGGGTCTTCAAGGCGAGGCGATCACGCGCCTAAGTCGGACTCAATGGCACAAGTCGCCTCCGCTACAATCTTCAAGGCGAGAAAGTGTTGAACACTTAGACGTCGGATTGTCTAGCCGAGCGCGCGCTCTAACTCTTACTTACACACTGGGTGACGACTTGGTTAAATAAGTAAATTAGAGACGAGACAACACGATATAACAAACAAAAGTTTCATTAACAAAGGGAATTAAAAACCCTTCTATATTTACAAGGAAAAGAAAAGTTACAAGTGTTAAAAGGCCTAATCACTGGTCAGCTGCGCCGGAAGGCCCCTCACCAGAAGCCTTCGCCAGCGCATCAGACGTTTCTATAAAATATCTAAGGGCCGCAGGTGGATCCGCGTTCTTGTTGCAGTCCGCAAGCACTTGGAGGATGGGGAACTCTATCTTCTCGAACTTCTGGAGTTCCGCCTCATACTCATCCTTCAGTGGCTTGCCATAGTGTTCCGCGTCCACGATGCGCCCATCATTTTGCGCATGCAAGAAACCGTCTTCATAGCCCTCGCCATAACCGTAGGCTTGGGCACTGGCAGCAATGGCGGCAACCTGGTCCCCGAGCAAAGGCTCCTGCCAAAATCTCTTGAAAACCTGCGCATAGAAACAAAGTTAGCATGTGGAAAAGACAAGTCTCAAAAGCAGAGAAAGCGCGAAGACTTACCCCAGCCATCCCGTCTGTCATCAACCATTTGATGGAGTCCTGCATCTGGGACTGGGCGGTGACAACTTCATCCAGTAGCAACTTGGCCGCCTCACCTTCCTTCACAGCAGCAAGGCGAGCCTGGTCACAAGAATCCAGGTCTCGCTCCAGGTCCTCCTTCGCACTAAGGACCTGGACCCTCTCCCGCTCCAACGAAGAGACGCGCTCAGTAGCCGCAACAAGAGCTTCGTCCTTAGACTCGAGCTCCTTGCGCATCTCTACATATTTCGCCGTCCTCTCCGTGAGGGCCCTGCTCTTCTCCTCAAGGCTCTTCACCGCCGTCCGCCGCTCCTCACGCGCCACTGACAGAAGCTCCTTGAGATCGGAGATGTCAGTGTTGGCCTTCTTCCATGATTCTGACCAACGGCGCCTCTCAGCAACCGCGTCTTCTTCAAGTTTGGCAACCTTAGCCTCCGCGTCATGGGCACGGCGGCGGTATTTGGCAATCTCGGCTTTGAAGGCAGCCTCTTTTTCAGCAAGGCTGGCCTTCTCCGCCTCCACCTGCTCCATGTCCCGCCACAACGCCGAGTCACGGCGCCGCAGCGAGTCCATCATGGATAGTTGAGTCGCCTGGTTAACGCACAAGGCGGCTATTAGGTCTTCACGACTCAACATATCCTGGTGAGTGCGCTCATAGGGAGGCACCACCTCGCTGACAAACTCCTCGGCAGCCAAGGAGTTGGAAAACAATGTGTTTTCCCTTATTGCCCAGCGAGGGCGCCAGATGGCGTCACCACCAGACCAACAAGAGCCGTCATAGACTCCTGCTGATTCCCCAACCCTGGAAGCCTCGCGCCGATCCCGACGCGAGCCGCTCGCACCAGCTCCAGAGGCGCCCTGCTGGAGCAGAGCCCTCTCGAAGGCATCCCCTCCATCACGAGCCATTTCCTGGCTCTAAGCTTCGGCACGCTCCCTTGCAGCGCGCTCCTCGGCCAGCTTGGTTTTTTCCTCCAAGAACTTTTGCTCTTGGAGGCGAAGGCGGTCCGCCTCAGCCTTCTTGTCTGCCTCAGCCTTTCTTGCGGCTTCATCGGCAGCAGCCTTCTTCTCCGCCTCAGCCCGGCGGCGGGCTTCATCGGCTGCCGCTTGCTTGGCAGCAGCGGCCTTCTCAGCCTCAGCCTTTTGCAAGGCTCCATCGGCCTGCGCTTGCTCCCGCGCAAGCTCCTGCTCCCTCCACAAGGCATCCTCCTCCCTTCCACCCGCTTCGGCGGAAGGAGACAAAGGTGCAGTGGGCACAATCTTCGGCGCCACTACAAATCAACAATAACTTATTAATAATAATACAACTCATAAAAATAGAAAAGAAGAGAGAGGAGGAAAAAAGAACTTACCAGGAGTCTTCTTCCTCAGTAACTTTTGGAAGAGTGGTTGGCGCGCAGGGGCGGCACCAATGCCCATGCTGAAAATGGGCCCGCCATCGCCACCACTCCCAAGACCCTTGGGAACATTAACTGGTTCCGAACCAGGAACCGATCCCTCACCATCTCCAGCGCCAGGCGCGACTGGAGTCTCCTTTACCGGGCCAGTGGTTCGCGGCCTCTTCCTCTTCTCCAGCTGAGAAGATTCCGCCTCCTCGTCATCCTCGGAGGGTGGGCCATCCTTCCTCCGCCGACGCCCTTTCACAGCTTCTCCTGCTGAAACGGAAGAACCCGAGTCAGAAAGGGTAATCATGGCTCGGTACATGTGCTTCCGCGGAGCGTGCTTCCAACGACCACGCCTCGCGGACGAGCCTACCGGCGGAGTCTCCCCTACAGTATCATCTCCGAAAATACTATCAAATAAAGGGCTGGGAGACTCACCAGTTGTAAAATAAGGTTTGGGCGCAGCAGCAAGGTCAGGATAATAGAAACGATCCGCCAACGCATCCAAGCACGAGGTCTGGCCCTCCGCCACTGGCCTCCACTTAATGCCCTTTTCCTGGCGGGCAGCGTAGAATTCAAACTTGCTTACACCTGCAAATGACACATCATAAGGAAAGGAACGCGGGAGGCAATAATGATAATAACTAATATAAAATACTTACCCTCCTCCGCGATGTAAGGCTCTTTACCCGCCCGGATGCCGTTCCGGCTCATCCCCAGAAGGAAAAAGATTCCCTCTGTCAGGTTCTGGAACTCCAGCCTAGTGGCGTTGGCGGTAAGGGCAACGAACCAATCCTGCTTCTTGTAATCTTTAAGCAGAGGCATGTCCGCCAAGCGCTGACCATCCCCTATTATCTTCCAAGGGAGGCCAACAGGGATGACCCCCTTCTTCACAAAGAAGAACTTCTCCTTTGCCCAGTGAAGGGACTTTGGGGTATGGGTGGCCATGGCGGGCACCTTGGGGCGTGGCTTAAAAGAAAACCACGTTTCATCCCGCGCCATGAAATAAAACACGTTGAACCGCTCAACAGTCGGCTCAATGTCTAAGGCGCGGCACGACGCCTCAAAATGAACTAACCTCAGAAGCCCGAAGGCGGTTAGTTGAGTAGGCCCGACGCCATAGGCAACCATGGTATCTATCTGGAACCGGGTGCATGGAAGCCGGAACCCACACTTGGCAAAGTGGGCTTCATAAAGGGCCAGCTGGCCACTACCAGCAGATAAGACGGTGCTGGTCGGAGAAGGAAGCATGGGCTCCCACTCCGGGAGGATCCCATACATAACGCAGAACCGGTTAAAAGCCTCCTGACCCCAAACACAGAATGTGTTGGTCATGAGTTTCCTCTCCTTCGTTCGGCCATGCTCGACGATGGGCTCCTGCACCACCTCCTCCGTCTCCTTACCCACAACCTCACCGGAAATACTGTGACTATCAGACATTGTGGGAGTTTAAAAAAAAAAAGAAAAAACCTGAAAATCTCACCGGAAAACTTGAAGATCAACCGGAATCTTCAAACAAAATGAAAAAGAACGGTTGATGGAAGGATCAACAAAGAGAAAACAAGAACAGAAGACACTCTAGAAAGGAAGAAACTTGAAGTTTCAACAATGAATCTTCAAGATCAGAGAGATCTTTGAAGATTAAACGGAAACTTCAAAAGAAAAGTGACCGGAAGTTGAGAGAAAATTGAGAGTAAAAAGGAAAGCAATAAGAGAAGTAACCGTTCATAGCAACATTGCTAATCCTTATATACTCATCGCATTAATGACAGAGGGACCCACCGGGGAAGTGTAAACCGTCACAACTTTTCAAATTCTATTCACAAGATGGTGACACGTGTCCGCAACAAAAACGAGCGGCCTGGATGATAGTGTATGACAGTTGTACACTACACAGGCGCCGGATGATCGACACGTGTCGACAGATCTCACAATATCAACCATTCAAGCGCGTGGCAACCCACGCGCCTGACAGACAACACGTGCCCATCGACACGTGGCACAATCTCAACCATGAAGACAAAATGTCAGACGCGTGAAACCCCACGCTCCTGACACAGACGATATATTGATAATTGCAACCACGATGGGACGTGTATCAGTCTGTACAACCAGACAGTCACTGACACATCAGCAACCACTAAACTTCCATCAGAAGTAATTGATCATTCGAATTCCAGGCGCATTTATTCCAATTTATGAGAGACAAATTCAATGCTAATGATTTAGAATTTATCACAACTCCAGACCCGCATTAAATTACTCCAGCAGCAGTAAATTTCTCAGCGGAAAGTTGACGTAAACTTTCAAAAGACGTTCCTCGCCCAACCACTGCAACGTTGGGGCGGAGAACGTCCTTCTCAGCGGAAAGTTGACGTAAACTTTCAAAAGACGTTCCCCGCCCAACTACTGCAACGTTGGGGCGGAGAACGTCCTTCTCAGCGGAAAGTTGACGTAAACTTTCAAAAGACATTCCCCGCTCAACCACTGCAACGTTGGGGCGGAGAACGTCCTTCACGGCGCAAATTTGACGAAAAACGGAGAAATACGTTTCCCGCCTAAATTTTCTCAAATCAGAACAATACCCCCAAAGGCTACCACACAAGCAGATGAGCTTTCATCCGCGACTTCTACATTTCGAGTCTAGCACTCCACCTCCTCATCAGCGAGCAGGAGAAGCCCTAGACTAGGGGGACTTGAAGGGATAGGGAGCCTAATCTGAAGGGCGTTCCTATCCCCACAAGGTAACAACCCTGCGCCAGGTCACGGCGCAGGAGCATACTCGCGCGAGGACAGGCAATCAACATCCTCGCGCGCCGGCACAGATGATAAGCAACAACTAGTACCTGATACGCGCGTGCCATCACACGCGGAATATTCCCTTGGCACGTCAGAGGAGGTACAAGGGATGACAAAAGGAAGATTCATAAGGATCTGTGTCAGAGCATACACCAACAGAAGAAGGACATGTGGCAGATAGTACAAAAGGGGAACGGCTGCACTGTACACGCTGTCGTGAACAGTGACCAGCAGGCATTACCTCGCCCACTGTCAGGCGTCAAATCAGCCAGCAGAGATAGCCTGGACACTGTAGCAAGTACGACGTTACTGTGCACCACCAGAAGGCTGCCACGTGTCCAACTACAACAACGACCACACTGTAGCCTGATGTCATCAACAGTGCCTCGTCCTTTCCCGCCATTTCCAGAAAGACCATGGGCTTGGGCCCCGGTTGGGCCCAAGCCAATGGTGTCACTTGTGGGCCTCTCCATGCAGCCCACTACTAAGCCTATAAATAGCATCAGATACAACTCATGTAGGCATTCACAAATACAACCATCACTACTGTACTCACTACTTGTAATTCTCTCTTGTTAGTAATAATATTCCGGTGCACTTACAGTGGACGTAGGTCATTAACGACCGAACCACTTAAATCTCTTGTTCGTAGCACACACAATACATATCACACTCACCTTAACAAACTCTCGGGTTGTCATAACGGTTTGGGTAAAGGATTAAACCTGTAGTTACATAAGTACTAACCCCCGGAGGTCAGTCTTAATCTCCGGTGTACTTATTGTTTCTTCAGGTAACATGTATGACACGATTAGACGTGTTAATTGAAAAGTACACAAGTCATTTTTTACTTTTTTTTAAATAATTAGAATTAAAAAACAAAGATCCATCATTTCTCTTTTTTTATACACAAAATGTATATTTGTGTTATAAACATAAGATATAAAGTAGTTAAAGGAGTCGTGTTCATGTTTAGAACTTGTATTGTTCACGTCGTCAGAGACCTATTAAACCTGCTAAAATACGATTTGCCAGCCCTAGTTTTTGATAAAAATTTATATCGAAATGTAAAAAAAAAAGGATTGTGTACTTAGATTTTATTGAAGTTATTGATTAAGAATTATCATAGAAATGTAGAATAATTACACAATGAAACTGACTCTAATCAAATAATTACACCATTTGAACAAATAATATAAGGAAAATATGTATTTCTCAATACCTAACAAAAATAAGGGGGTGTTTGGGGTTGTGTTTGGGGTTGTATTTTGAAATGAATTTTTAAATTATTGCGTTTTGAAAACGCAAATAATCAGTTTTTAGTGGTTGGGGTTGAGTTTTGAAATGAATTTTCAGGCTACTAAAACATAATAATCTAAAAGCAGCTCCACCCATGTTTTTCTAAAACGCGGAAGCTTTTTTGAAAAATCAATCCCAAACACCCTTTGAGTTACACACACCAAGGTGGTGTCTAAAATGGCTTCTTTCTCAATTCTCATATTCTACATTCATATTCGAATATCTGTCACAATGGATCCATGCCCATACTTGAACATCAACCCTAACACCCTATAAAGCTTTGGTCGATATCGTTCTTCGTTATCCGAATAAGCCTTATACAGTATAATAAACGTTCTTTTCGAGCACCCGTAATTAAATCTCTCCATCTCAACAAGAACTTGCTCCATTTCCTCTAATCGTTTCTGCGAGGCAAACACCCACATTAACTCATGGTACAGCCCGCGACACATTCTCCACCCAGAATGTCCAGCACGCGATATAAACTTTGCCAGCTTGTCCACAGCATTGTTCCGAATATAAGTCGTACTAATTGCACGCATAATTCTCACAGTGTTAACGCTTGTCTTATGGTCAAACGCCTCGTCTATTGATTTATCCATTTGGTCAACCAAATCTTCTTCTGCATAAAATCGAATAAGTAGCACATTTAACCACGGCCGGTACTGGTTGTCTGGTATTAATCTCATTAGTTCTTTAATTCTTTTGACTCGATTTCTGTTAGGAAACTTGCAGTATGCGCATATCATAGCTCTAATTAAAGAAATATGCTTTTCCTGAAGAACATGAGGTCCCACGATATTGTAAATCTCTTCCATTTTCTCTAAATTACCTGAATGTGCGTACCCACGAAGCATTAGCAAGCGCGTATCAAGATTTGCGCGTACAGGTCCAGTCTCCATCATACAGTATGTAGCCTCCATACTATCCCACATCCACGCAGTGAGATAACCCGAGATCAAGTTATTGTATGTGGTTATATCAGGGGCGATATCGTAATTTTTCATTTCTTGAAACAAGGTTTCCATTTGGTCTCTAAGTACTCTATGGCCAAAAACTGATATCAGCATGTTGAATGTAGCTGATGTGGGGCGACAATTGGCATCTTGCTTTAAATCCCGATAAACTGATTGGCATTTTTCACTTAGGTCGTTGTACATATAAGCACCCATAAGAGCGTTGTAAGTCGAGGTGTTTTTGCACCGTTTATTAGTAGCTTCCTTGAAAAGTTCAACTGCTAGATCAACATCCTTTATTCTACCCGCGATTTTAATGCCTTTTGCATATTCTTCTGGTGACATAGGACCCATTTGATCTTTGTTTCTTCTCCAATTCAACGCCTATAACACATACAAATAAAATAACAGTTGAAATAACTAATTTAGGCATCCTGGGCTGATACGGTTTCACGAAACAACAAACCAGATGGGTTGGGTGGGTTTGCCAGACAGGCTGGTTCTGCGGGTCCAACGGTTAGTTTTTGACAGTTTGGAGATGTGTACCGATTAATTTGTATTACAACTTTATTTAAAAAAAATAAACTTAAATATTATTTAGATTATAATACATATATGATATAACTACTTACATGTTCCAAAAGTAAAAGTACATACATACAAAAAATAGAAGTTAAACGCTTGGTTCGGTTTACATGGCTTTTTTTAACAACTTTTTTTTACATCTAAATACCACCTAACCTTGCACCTGTAACGATTTTAACCCACACCACCACTCTTGTGAGGGGCAAGCTTACCACTAGACCACTAGGTTATGGTTTCAGTTTACATGGCTGGTTACAAGTTCCAAAGCAAACAGTTAAACAAGCAAAACCTGAAAACCGAACCGTTTGGATCTTAAAATGACCGACTTGCTTCGGTTTCAGCATGGTCAGTTTCAACCAGATTTATAAACACCCCTAATACACATTACACACTATAAAAAAAGCGTAAAATTGTGTTACCTTAAGAGCCAAATGAGGAGAAGATTCCAATAACCTGAGAAGCTCAACAAAAGCAGCCCCATCAGAATACATCTTGAACAAATTCCATCCCTGAATATCTAACAAATTTTCGAAAGAGTTTCCATCCTTCACATTCTTGATCAATTCATCTCTGTAGGAAGAAACTTTTTCAATCATTTCCTCTTTAGCTCGTACATCGTTATACGCCCATCTATCAGCAAACTGTCCATACAAATTTGAAATGGCTTTAGATGATGAAGATTCAGTAGAAACCCATCGGGTGGTAGTGGGTATTGTTGGGAATTTGGGTGTAAAAGATCCACGGAGCTCTGATACTGCTACTCCTATATCGGATATTCTAAACACCCTCTTCATCTTTACCTGAAGCCATAGTTGAGGATTTTTTAGCATTTACGTGAGTGACAATGAACAAAAATAGTGACAAAACTGAAGATCTGATTCCAAGAATATCGTTCCAAAGAAATTCAGGCGAAAATTTTCAAATTCTAGGCAAACTGGTCTTAAACATACAAAAAACGGCCTGGAGGCTGGAACCAACCTAAACAAGCCTAAAACACGTCTAAAAAAGTTAAAGAAGTGGTATGTAATATGTTTATACTAAGTGCCTTGGGCCCTAGATGTTTGCGCATTCAAAACAGGTGTAGGCCGAAAACATCAACGGACAATAACACAAACTATAGCAAAAACAAAGGCAAGGTTTGGTTGGGTTGAATGATGCAGCTTGTAGTTGTAACCTCAAATTCAATGACTAAGAGTAAACAATCATATCATGTTCAAAGGTAACTAAGTAAACCTATTAACTTCCTTGTATCGAATCATATCTATGGCTTAAATTCCTAAAGATATAATGAAAGCTTTCAAATTATATGTCTACATAACTTCTTACAATCAAATGGACAATTTTTAAATACTCTATACGCATTGCCGTAATCCGAAAAATAAATAAAATAAAAATGTGTCACCTTCTTTTTCTGATTTGATGGTGTAGGGCTTAGTTGCAGAGGAGTAGTGAGAATCGTTTATTTAGGGTTTAGGGTTTAATAAAATAAAATCAATCGATTGATTAATGTGAGTGATTCACAATCGCCATCTAATCGATCGATTAATAGGCGAAATGACGGGTTATGTGTGACTTGGGTCGATCCGACCCACCCGATTGTTGATTTTTGTTCTTCTTTTCAATCCATCCGAGTTATTTGAGGGGTTCTTTAATGTTATTGATAAAAGAGTTAAAAGGGCCAAAATTGTCATGGGGTTTGGCCAGTTTTTCTATATCAGTGTAAAATTGAAATATTTTACATCTGGGCCTTTTGTTTTATACTTTGTTGTCAAATTCGTCTTTGACACTAAACCCAGTTAAGTATTGTCGTTAACTCTGGGGTATTTTTGTTTTTTTTGCTGGCCCCTTTTTACATCGGGGTCTTTTTGTCTTTTGGGGTATGAATAACTCTATTTAAATTGAGTTTTAAAAAGTGGTTAGAAAAAAACAAAAATACCCTCAGAGTTAACGACAAGAGTTAACTGGGATTAGTGTTAGGGACAAATTTGGCAACAAAATGTAAAACAGAAGAACCCCAGTTGTAAAATGTTTGATTTTGGACTGATGTAGCAAACTGGCCAAACCTCAGTGACGATTTTGGCATTAACTCTTTGATAAAAACTAATGAAAATTTTCAGACGTACGCCTGTAAACGAATTGAACAAATATAAACAAAGACATGTTCATGTTTGTTAATTTAACTTTAGTCAAACATGAATACGGACATATAATAAGTTTTGATGCACCTCAAGATAAGTGAAATTAGGGTTAGTTTATGAATTGTTTGATGTTAGTGACTCATTAGGGGCATGGGGTTACTTTTTGAGTTATTTGTTCTTAGTTACTCTGTATTGTTAAATTAGAGTCAGTTTATGAATTATTTGATATTAGTGACTCTGTTTTGTTAAATTTGTGTTAGTTTATGAATTCTTTGCTTTTAGTGATGTTGTTTTGTTGAATTAGGGTAGATTTCTGAGTTGCATGCCATTAGTGACTTAGTTGTGTTAAGTTGGGGTTAGGTTTTGAGTTATTTGTTGTTAGTGATTCAGTAATTAGAGTGTAATTGTAATTGATTGATTGACTTTGGTGTTCTGGATACAATTGTCATTTAGAAGCCTTATGCTACGGTTCTTTTACCAAGACACGTTGAGGTGCTCCAACATTTTAAAGCTCAAATTTGAGTGTATATTTGTTGTTTATAAATAGTGAAATACCTCTTTATCTTAAGCTTTTACATAATCATGAACTATTGTTATTGTATTTTAGTAATTCAAGTTATATTAAATTATACAGTGGACTACGTTTGCTCAAAGGTGATGACTTTTGTTGATACATGATATGGTATTTTGCAAGAAAGGTTCATAAATGTATGAAAGTCTGCAATGGTTGTACCATGAGATTTGGGAGTGGTACTTTGAATAATTAAAACCTGTATACTAAAATCTTATAGAATTTTGACATTTGATTAAGTTATACCGTGTGTACACACGAGACTCTAACCTAGTACAAACATATAATCAAACACATTTTTTGTTCATTAAGAAAATTGGCTTATTCGTGTTCGTTCATTTAAAACCTAAACTAACATAAACAAAAAAACTTAAATGAACATAAAACATAAACAAACATAAATGGACATGATAGAACAAACCTAAATGAACACAAATGAACATGATTAAACAAACATAAACAGATATGATTTAACATTAATGAACACAATTACACAAAGAATAAGTTTAGTACCTTACAATTAATCCAAAAACACATCTAAGTTAGAGTTCATACATACTAACAATGAGTAGATTTTTTTCAATACGTAATAAATAAGTAATCATTTATGATAAGTTCAATTGTAAAAACCGTTTTGTAATTTAAAAAACCCAATTACTAATTTGTTATTTTTATAAAAGTAACTATTAAAATTTAAACGAACACAAATAAGCGAATATAAACGGACGTTCATGAACATAAATGAACACATATGATGTTTGTTCATGTTTGTTCATTTAATTAAATGAACACATTTTTTGTTCATGTTTGTTTGTTTGTTAAATAAACAAACTTCCCGACGAACAAGTTCACGAACAGTATATGAACGTTCAGTTCATTTAACAGGTCTATCGTCACGCAGCTACAACATATATGTGTTATAAAATAAAAACGTTAAATTTACAATGGTGTTTGAAATGTTTTTAAAACGGATCAAACATCAAACCGGACACCTCACATGATTTAGGTCGGGAAGGGTTTAAGAAATGGCCGACGTCATAGTTAATATACTAATTTAAAATATATAAAAAAACAAAACTCATTATATTAGTATTAATTTACAAATGATTTGTGCAAAGTGATGTTATAACTCATGCTTTATGGGTTTTTTTTATGCTTAGTATTGTTTACAAAGTTTGGTGGTGGTGTACATCTACTTGTTTTTTTTTTTTTCATCCCTAATACATTTACATATTCTATAATTTTAACCCTGATACTTTTTCACTTCAACTTTGGTACCTATACTGTTCATATTCTACAGCTTTTCGTTTTACGTTTTGATTTGATTTTGTGAGTTAATACGTCACAACGTGTGTGTAGTGTCCAATGCTTTTACGTCTACCTTTTACAATTCAACGGTTCTGTCGCAACGAACGGGTCTTAGACCGACTTAGTTATTGTTTTCTATTGTTTACTTTTCACGTATGTGATTCAACAATTTTACGTCTAATTTTCTTTCCGTTCGGTTTTATTTTTATATACGAGCTTTTACATTGTTGGTGGTGGCAAGCTGTAACGTTGGTGCTAATTTAGATTGTTTTACGCCCTTGCTACAATACGGGAGGATTTAATACTAGTTTATATTTATTTTTACATGTAACAATTGTCCATATATATGCTATATTCAAAAGGTTTTTAAAACCCCAAATGTTATAAGACTATGAGAACTGAAGATGGAAAAGTGGGCTATTAATTTGTACTTTTTATATTTTTTAATAAACTAATTAAAAACACATTATTAAATTAAAAAGATAATTAAAAGCATAATAGTTAATAATAAAATTACATAAAAAACATAAAACAAAAAATCAACATAAAAAATCCAAACCAAAGACATAAAAAAATTAAAAAACTACATGTTATATTTTTCCATTATCTCGAGTTTCATTTGTAACGTCATCTTTAACTCGGGACTGGTGAGGTGATCAACGGGCATAGCGAGAAATTTCATATTTTCGCGCTTTTCTTTCTAAAGCTTCGTGAATGCTTCTCTTTTCCTCGAGCCTTTGTTGTTGAATGGTATTGAATTGAACGATGTGAGCATTTAAATCGTCCAACTGACCGGTGTAAGTACCTTTACCCGATCCAGAACACGAACCCGAACTAGGTGATTTTTGGGCCCTCTTTTTTGCTTTCTCTCGACCGGGTGGGCGAATCAATTCCTCGTCGAACTCATCATCATCCAAGTTAATTTCCTCCAAGTTATCACGACCAACCGAACGGTTATGAGATGAACTTGTTTTCGTCCTTTTTAATGAATCGCTAGCAAAGGGGACGTTCGCCCATTTTGAATGGTATTTCGCCACATCCCAACAATGCGAAAACTTGAACTCCATACCCTTCTCGTCACGATAAGCTTTAAGGGCATTCGTTACGTATTCGCCATCCGTCTCACCACTTTTTGGATAATTTCTTTCATGATAATAAAAACCCTTGAATGCGTTCATTGCTCTATTTATTTCGGTCCACTTCGACAAGAGACTATCATTTTCTCGGTAGAACTCTCGGTCCATTAACTTATGGAACGCATTGTTTATCTCGATCCAAAAGTCGCTTTTGTGTCGATTATTTCCTAGTTAAAAAAATTAATTAGTAATAGGTAAAAATAAATAATTTTAACAACATATATTATGTTTAAAAATTTATAAAAAATACCTTGAGCCGAGTATTCCGACTTGCTTATCCAAGATTTTGTTAAGGCGACCTCTTCGGCGTTGTCCACTTTAATATGGTTCTTTTGGCGGCGGCGATAGCTTTCTCCTCATTCGTCTTCTTCTTATGACTTCTTCTTACACTCGTCTTCCTCGTCAATGATCAAACAATATTTTGTTGTTGAGTTTCGGGTACGCTTTCGGGTAAAGTTAAAGGGGTTTGTGGTTGTGTAGGAATTGAGGAATCATCATATGGAAAATTGGTATAGACACGCCCACTATGATAAGCAGTGAAACCGGCATATTCGGGACATGGTGTGTGAAATTGGGGTGGACAGTTTGATATCGGGCGAACCGGTGGTGTAATCAAGTTTTCGGTGTAGTTGTATGGGTTATTCGGGTTAAAGGGTCGGTTGTATGGTTTCATTTTTATAAAATGTATGAGGATTATATAAAAATAAAGAAGATGTAGAATGGTGTGCAGATGGGTTGTAATGAATTGCTTTTATATAATATTGGTTGGAATGGGTTGGGATGGTGTGAAGATGTATAAAATGGTTGAGTTTTTAATATTAGTAATAATTTTTTTTTAAATGTTACCGTTTGAAAACCAACGGTTATATGTAATTTTATCTTTTTTTTAAACCTTCAACGGTCAATAGCTTTAAATGTGTTATTTTTATTTTTTGTTTTTTTTATAAGAGAGCCAATCACGAGCTTCCACGTTGCTCTCTCCCCCCCCTCCATTGGGCTCACGCTGCTATAACATCCGTAGGGGGCGGTGTATATGGCGGGATTGAGCTTTCACGCTCGCTCCCCCCCCCCCACACTTTCCACACTCTAATAGTTAAGTCTAGCCCATTCCACTTTCAAAATGTCACAAAACCAATGTTTTCAGAATCGGATCGGACGTCGAACCGGACACCCCACCGGGTCACCGGTCCGGCCCGGTAAATGAGCCAACAAAACAATTCTATAAAATTCCGGTCTGACCCCTATTTTTCTAGTCCACCTGGCCAGTTTTCCGATCCGAGCAGTTTTCCGATCCGAGCAGCCGCTTCACCAGTCAAACGTCAGTTCGCTAGATTTCCGGTCCAACCCTCTACCATAATATGTTGACTGAAAATGAGCAAATGCTTGTCTTCATAAAGACAACGTCTCTCATTTAAATCCTCCGCCACCAGCAACAATTGTTTCTAAAAACTTAAAAATTACACTTGTTCGCCAGAACCTTACGTTTCACCGACTTCCCAGTCTAATCGTCGGAGGCTGGTCTTACCCGCCTGCCACATGCTAAAGCAATTAAATATCCTGAATTGGGCCGAATGTGACTGCAGTTGCCGATATGATTGGCCGGTGTTTGGCCTTTTAAAACATTGATATTAGATTTATTTACACACAAGTTGTCTTCCAAATTGATATGGACACATGTTTTACTTCGATTAAAAATAATAAAAACGAATGTCGATACCAACACCGATTTTGTTTGATCGGTGTCGGTTCGATTCAGTACGAATGTGCAAAAACGAACAATAAAAACCAGGGGCAGCTTTGGCCCAAGCTAGGGAGGCCATCAGGCTTGGGCCCATTTTTATCAGGGGCACAATTTCTTTTATTAAATTCCTATATATATCTGTGTGTATTTTTAAAATAGAAAACTCATTTAACACTTAAACGTTAGACCCAATAATAATCAATTTAAAACTTTAATATTATTAACCCAAAGCCCATAACATTTACCTATTTAACCTACTAAATAAAAATAAAAAAAACAAGGCTTTTTGCTATTAAGAGTTAAACTTATTTGACACATCACAAAAAATTAGCGACCCTATAGATGTTTTGAAGCATATGAAAGAAGAATGTTATTTCCCAAATGCGTGCATTGCATATAGAATGTTATTGACCATTCCAGTTACGATAGCATTAACAGAAATGAGCTTTTCAAAATCAAAGTTGTTCAATTCATACTTACGATCCACAATGTTCCAAGAAAGACTTATCGGGTTAGCAATGATAGTTATCAAGAACGAAATAATAGATTATATAAAGTGCGAAGAGTTGATCCACCAGTTTGCTAGAAAGAATATTAGGAGAGCTTAATGAATCGTTGGTTAGATGCTAGTCTATTACGGTATGTAATTTCATTAGCTAATTCTAATACTATTATTTTGCAATTGTTATGTTTATTGCTATACTATTGATCCACGTAACATTTAGTTAAATTATTTAATTTATTAAAGATTAAGGGGCATATATTTAACGACTTGGATAGGGCACGTAAATCCTCGGGGACGTCACTGATAAAAACGAATGTCGTACCGACTATGATGCTTCGGTACTTGGTGGTTAAAAAATACAAAAAAAAAAAAATACACAACTAAGTCATAATGAATCTGGAAACCAGAAAAATGAATAGTGGTATTGGTATCGATGTCGTTCGTACGGTATTAGTTTGGTAAAATTACTTAATGTGAATGCTATTCCATTTTCAATAACACTTATATCAAATCCGGAAGTTATAGAATGAGTATCGATACTATCATTTTTAGCTTGATATAGGTTTGATATGGTACCTGTAATATTACTAGAACAACAAACCCTAAAAATGAAACTATTACTGACGTTGTTTGGTATGTATCCATATTGTTCATTGGCGGTAGTAGGTATAGTTTACAATACCATTTTTTTAAATTTGAATACAATTTCGTTTGCAATAAAATTTATATTGAAATGTTAACAAATAAAAAAACAAGTTAAACCACGTGCATAGTTTTTTTTTTTTTTTTTAATAAGAGTTAACGTACACAAGTTATTCATAAGAAAATCAAATTAAATGATAAATGAACGAATAATAATCAAAAGAAACCTTAAGGTATTGTTTTGTATACGTGATTGGGACGAATCGAATAGACTATCATGAGATAATGAAAAAAATGTTTCATTAATCATCGTAATGGAATCATCTATTACATATGGACTTTCATTCAATTTAACCACTCATTCCATCCGTCATCATGTTTTTCTTTTCTTCGATTTGCTCTTTCACCCTTTGTCACCACCACTATCCTCTCACCACCACCACTCATTGTGAGCACCGCCATGTATTGTTGCCACCACCCCGCCACCTTTACCGCCGCCACCACCGCCATCCACACCCGCCGCACACCACCACCACTGGCTGTGCCACCAAATTTTGGAAGTGCAACCACTCATCTTGGTGTTACTGCAATCCTTTATTATAAGGATTAAGGTTGTGTTTGGCATCTTCTCATAGTCGAAATTTCTTGAAAAAAAAAGATTCTTTTTATCATTTTCTTGCAATTTTCCATATATCGGCTGTTAGCCGTAATTTTCGTGACCAATGATTGGAAAATAACTTGCACTTAAATTGGGATATGCATGGCCACACTCACGTGAGAATGCCAATTTCGTCCTTGAGGTTTGGGTCAGTTTGGCACTTCAGTATAAAAGGTTTTTTTTTTTTTTTTTTTTTTTTTTTTTTGCAATCCCTTATCTGAGGTTTGGATTTTTTTTGCCAAATTCATCCTTTTCACTAACCCAGTTAAAAAAGCTCGTTAATGTCAGGGGTAGGGTTGTCTTTTTTACTTCATGGACGAATTTGGCATTTAAAATTCAACCTTACCTCATGGACGAATTTGGCATTTAAAATCTTGTTAAGGTTAGGGGTAGGTCTGACCTGGGTTGACCAGACCTGAAACGCGGCTCGTGACTCAAACCCAGCCCTAAAACAAGACCCGTCCTTTGAACAAACCACCATCGGACCACTACTAACCACCGCTTGGACTCTCACCTGACCCGACATCGTCTACCAATATCCGGCTACTATTAAACGACCACCATCTTCGTCACATCTCCATCGTGACCACAACCAAAACCACCCAAAACAAAGCTTTAACCGTAACCACGACCAAATCTGGAACGACTGACATCATCGGCCACTACTGCCATCACCGATAACCTCCTCTGCATCACCATCATTGGTTACCTATTAACCCACCAAACCAACCCTTCGAGCCGAGACCTACCACCTTTGGACACCACCATCACAGCCATCACCACCGTTATCCTCCACCATTATAACCGACCACCAACCCTGATGAAGAAGTTGTACAACTCTACAAAGACCGAAAAAACTTCATCAAGAAAGCCGTAGAATATCGAACCAAATTCGCTTCTGGTCATAAAGCTTATCTCCAATCACTCAAAAGAGTTTCAGCAGCCCTTAAAGACTACGTAGAAGGCGATGAACCGCACAAATTCTCACTAAACTCATTTACCACACCACCATTGCCACCATCCAAGAAAACCACCCAAAGATTTATCACAATATCCCCAAATTCATTTACCATTGAGCAACCGAAAGTCAAGTACTTGAGATCAGGTGGAAATGCATCGGTTTTCGTCGAAGAAATGCCTCCGGAGTCTCCTGAGGTAGCTAGATAATTGCAGCTTAAGGAGTGGTGTTTGTTTCTTATTTTATTTAACAGCTATGAAGATTTTGAATCCTATAGCATTGTTGAGGTCTGCATCGTCCTCTCGGTCAAACTCGTCGAGATTCTTGGCGAATTCTTCAAAAGAAGAAGGTTATGCTAGCAACAGTGATCAGTCGGATGACTCGTGTATGTTCCACAACAGTCATCAAACGACTCTCGACAAACTATACGCGTTTCGGGTCTGGTCAACCCAGGTCATACCTACCCCTAACCTTAACGAGATTTTAAATGCCAAATTCGTCCCTGAGGTAAGGTTGAATTTTAAATGCCAAATTCGTCCCTGGGGTAAAAAGACAACACTACCCCTGACATTAACGAGCTTTTTTAACTGGGTTAGTGAAAAGGACGAATTTGGCAAAAAAAATCCAAACCTCAGGTAAGGATTGCAAAAAAAAAAAACTTTTGTACTGGAGTGGCAAACTGGCCCAAACCTCAGGGACGAAATTGGCATTTAACTCTTTTCTATATATCTTCGTGAAATCAATAAATCTTTATTGGTATTTCATACACAAAACACAAAACCCAAAAGTTTATAAATTACCGGTGATTATTTCTTGACGGAGCTTGAACTTTTAGATAACGGGGGCCAAAAGTCACGAGACCCAAATTTACCCAAAATCAAATCAAATCGGTGGGGGCCTGACTGATCAGTATATACAAAATTTTTGGACGGAAACGAGAAAATGTACACTACTGACTACTTGATAAACTTTGAAAAGAAAAATCTCTCTGTATATATATTCTGGACGGTCAAACGCACAGTCTTTCTCCAAGAGGTTCACCAGCGGTGCCCGTCTATCTATCCGTGGGTCCAGTTCCTTTACACCCAGCCTGCTAGGTTGTATGTGGGTAATGATTGTATTGGGGTACTACCGGAGTGCAGCAAGGAGATCGTTTAGCCCCTTATCTTTGCTCTTGCCTTACACCCCTTACAATGCGGGTTCAGGAATACTGTAACCTCCCGTTTCATGCTTGGTATTTGGATGATGGGACGATTATTGGCAACGCAGCTGAGGTTGCTAAAGCTTTAGACATTATCAACGTGCATGGGCCATCTCTGGGGCTTCATCTCAATATTAAGAAAACAGAGGTCTTTTGGCCGATGTGTGACGGACTGAATGTTCAGGACGGGCTTTTCCTGAGAGAGATTGGTAGACCAGAGAGGGGGTTAAGCTCCTTGGTGGGGCTGTTAGCCAAGATCCTATCTTTATTGGGGAATTGGCAGGGCGACGGGCTACAGTTGTAGTTGACCTTATGAAACTCCTACCCCACCTTATGGATCCCCAAAGTGAACTCCTCCTGCTCAGGCCATGCATGGGGTCGCTAAGTTACTTTTTGGGTTGCGAAGTTGTCAACCCCACTTGATGTTGGAGGCGGTATCCCTTTTCGATGATGACATCCGGGAGGCCATTGAAGATATAGTTGTGTGTGGTGGCCCCTTCTTTGGGGACCTCCAGTGGCGATTGGCATCCTTGCCGGTGATTTTAGGTGGTTTGGGTTTCCTTTCAGCTCGAGATGTTGGGATTTATGCCTTTGTGGCGTCTAGAGCTCAGTCTTGGAAACTTCAGGATCATATCCTTCAAAACAGTGGGGTCATCGGGCTAGACCCGGACTATCAACAGGCGCTCAAACGTTTAAACGTATATCTCCCGGACTTTGATATTGCCGGTTTTTCTAGTAAGGACACCGCCCCCTCAAATCCACAAAAAAATTTGACGAATGCTCTGTTTAGCAAAACTGCTCAGAGCCTGAGAGAAGTTTTTGAGTTGTCCTTCCGCCAGAAGATAGTGATTGAATGCCTGAAAGGTCCTCATGCTCAGGAGTTTTTGACCGTTATCCCGATTGAGGGTTTGAGTCAATGCATGTCCACAATGTAGTACAGGGCTATACTTAAGTACCGGTTGATGATCCCTATGTATCCGAAAGATGAAATGTGCCCCATCTGCCGTAAAGCTTGCATGGATAAATATGGGGAGCACGAAATTCATTGCAAAGAGCTCCATGGGTTCAAATACCGGCATGAATGGGTGAGGGACATTTTGTGGGACATCCTGAGAAGAGCTGGGATTTTTGCCAAAAAGGAGGCCCCTATAAATTTTCTCACAGACCCAGCGGAAGGGAGATCCACCCTGCGACTAGCGGATCTACTTGTCTTTGGTAAGGAGAGGGGGAAACATGCTTGCGTGGGCCTCACAGGGGTATCTCCTTTGGTTGGGTTAAGGGAAACAGAGTTTGTAGCTGGGCAAGCATCGAGAAAGGCGGAATCGAAGAAAGTAGATAAGCATGCTAAAGCTTGTGCTGAGAACCAACATGTCTTTATCCCCTTGCCTTTGTTACCTTTGGCTCCCTAATGCCAGAAGCTATTAGTTTCTTGACCAGGGTCCAACGGGTCGTCCACAGCAATAGTTCATCTAAGGGGGGGGGGGGGCAAGGATTTGTTTTTGGTAGACTAGAGTTCGCAATTCAGAAAGGGGTGGCGGCGCAGCTTGTTGCCCGTCTACCTTCTATTATGATGTAACTTTCGTATTCCGTTTTAATGAAACGCCTATTTATATATATATATATATATATATATATATATATTGTAAAATGTTGTGTTTTGTGAATACAAACTTGTAGAAAATTACCGAAGGAAACATACATAAGGGTGGTCGGGGTGGTCCATGATGGCCACCCCGTGATGGCCGTGACCATCACCCCACAAAATTCATCACGGCCGTGATTGAAATATTTCGTGACATAAATCACGATACAAACTAGCCGTTTATGATCGTTGGCTGGCCACCAACGGTCTGTTAACCGTTTCATATAAAAAAAGGTTTTTTATTTAATTTTAACTATATATAATCTCATTCAACCAAAATCAATTCCACACACAATCAAACAATACACCCAACTTCAAAATAACAAGTTCAAAAAAAAAATGGAAGGGTCGATCAAGAAACAATTGGCTACAAAGCGAAAGTTTAGACCAAAGGTTCGGTCTAATTTAGGCGAACCGGGTAGGTTTCGTGAAGACGTACCACAAACCCCACATCCTACACACCAAACGTCTCAAACCCAACATGCCCGAACTTAATTTGAATGATGAGTTTCCGGACCCCGCCGATGACACAACCCCGACAAGAAGCACGACTCGTAGGTTTCGTTAACTGGCAAGGGAAAGAACTTTGGGTGGAGGCGATGACTGAATACATGTCGGCAAAAACGGTGGAAATTGATGAGAATCGGGAAAGGCATAAGTATTTGGCGGACTTGAAAATACAAAGAGAGAACACCTACATGAAACATTTGTCCAAAATTGAAAAAAATAAAGATTTGAAGGTGTTGAAGGAATCACACGAAGACGCCGAAGAACCATACAATTCGATTCTCATCGAACAAAAACATGAAATTTGCCACAAGTGAGGTTGGGCATGTAACTTTTAGTTTTTTTTTTCTGTTTTTTATGTTTATTTTTATGTTTTTATTTAATGTAAAAATTTTTTATTTAATGTAATGTTTTTTTTTTAGTTTATGTATTTTTTTTTAATTAATGTAATGTTTTTAGATTATTTTTTAAAAAAAATTAGTGATGAAATATGATGAAAAGTGAATACCACCACATTGTTTAGTCATGGAATGTGATAGAATGTGTTGAAATAAGATGACAGAATCTGATTGGGTGATTGAGTGTGATAATATGATTAGTGTGATAGGTGATGACCACCCCATCCACCCTAAGTACTTGATAATCTTTATAAAGAAAAATATATATATATATCTCTCTCTCTCTCAATATGTTGTAACATGTATTTTGAGAATACAAACTTGTAAAAATTACCGAAGGAAACATACATAAGGGTTATCGACTGATCAAGACATGATTTAAAGGCGTAAAGCAGATTCTTGCTATTAATTAATAACTATATATCTATGGATTTAAGAAGCCAAACACATACATATGATATATCGACGTTTGTTGTTATTAATTAGCACTTGTGGTTTAACTGTTTTAGTCGAATCTCCAACAAGCTCCAAAGTTACATAATTTCTTGATTATATGTATGGAGCTAATTAAGAGAAGCTCTTCTGCACTTCAATTGCAAGTTCTTCAACACTAAGCTGACATTCCAACCCTATCTGCACATAACAATTGACCAAGTGAACAACATAGAGCTATAGATAAGATAAATATATAGATCAATCAACTCAAACATGATCAAGATAGATAAATATATTTTACACGCTAAGTATTTAAGCAGTTCAATCGATTGGTCTAATCAATCAAGTTCTTCTACTTTAGTTTTGTACTTGGTCTGTTTTGTTTATCGCCCATTCAAACAAACATTGAGCTTTGATAAAATCCGGTTTTCGAATCACAAATAATAGCTATGGTTTTAAGATTACATACTAGCAAGGTGCATGCATGAACTTTTTTTTTTCTTTTAATTAACTATGCTGTAAAAGATTGTCGTCTTCTCAACATAAGTATTTGATAAATAAGAAAACGAATGTAAATTTCAAAGAATTTTAATGGATTTGGCATCCAAATACATTAATGAGAAACAAAATGTTATCGAAAGAAAATGTAGAAAAAGTTTATAAAAGATCTGCCCCTATCTCACATGGTAATAAAAATGATGTAAAGTAATGTTTTTAAAAGAGGCTTCTAAACAATTAAATCAATATATTAGCCTGTTTCAGTCATGTTTACGTTTAATTAAAAAAACAAGTGTTTAAATTATTATATTGTTTTTTTAAGGTAGTTTCTCAGTTTTAGGTCCTCAAGACCTTATATTTTTCAACAATCATAGCAACTGTAGTAATATGGCGTAAATGAATAAACCTTAATAACAAAGGAGTAAAGGACAGTGTCCTCCATGCTGCTGATGTTCAGATGAAGGATCTCAAGAGAAAGATTTTCCAACAAACTGATTATCTTCACAACTTGCCCAGGAATTCTTCGTGATACGGTCCTTAAGACAACGTTCGAACCTGAGATCTTTGCTTCCACGTCCGCGACCGGTGAGTTACATGATGCTCCTAGTTCTTTGATATTTTCATGTAGAATTGTAGAGTGTTCCGACTGTGGGGTGCTCGGTCCCAATACGGGCTTTGGGCTTGGACCAGGGCTAGGACTTATGCTCCTACGCCTTTTCTTTGATTCCAACAACTCTAACACCAGTTGCATTTCCTTGATGAACTCTATGACACCACCTATAATTGATGCTTGATCTCCCTGTCATATTATGCCCAACAAAAAAGTAATAATGTGGTACAAATACAATTGAGACAATCCCATTTATGTCATGAAATTAAAAACCATGTCAAGGATGTGATCGCTTATATATACAAAAAAAAAAAAAAAAAAAAAAAAAAAAAAAAAAAAAAAAAAAACATATTTATGTAATCAATTAGGTTTGCAATAGTCCCTAAGGGACATCCTAGGGTGTGTGGTAAGTAGTGTATTCGACAACCAAAAGGTTAGGAGTTTAAATCCGGTCCTATGTAATTATGGTGTATATATCTTATAAGTCTAATAATTATCTTGTTAAAAAAAATAGTTTGGAATACATCAATTTCTTTTAATAGGCTCCATATGTATTACTTTTCTAGCAATCATCCTTCTCATTTTGCCGCGACTAATCATTGTTGGGTTAATCATGATAGTTTGGGTTGTTCACGGGTAGCGAGCCAGGAGCTGGATTCGGGTCAATAAGAAAATGGGTTATCCTAATTAGTTTGGTAAGTTTGTTGAAGATTTGGTCTTGGTTTTTAGCGAGCTTCAAGGGATTGAGTAATGGAACATGTTGACCGAATTCATTGGCAAATATGGACGTTAGCATGCTTCTAAAAAGGAGGATTAGTTGAACCTTTTATTTGTGTTTATTTTATTATAAATAGAGTACACTAGTAGTTCATAAAATGTACAGGAAGAGTTCCAAAACTGTGTGTGTTTAGTGTGTGTTTGAGTGTGAGTTTGGGGCCTGAACCAACAATCATCACATGTGAATTTAGTTCTTTTGAATTCACATGATGAATAATGGGTGAGTAAATGTTTGGGTTAAAATCTTGGTTAGTCACTATCTAAGATAGCGACTTTAGAGTTGCCGTCTTAGATAACATCTTAGATAACAACTTCGCTTTGCAGAAGCGTCCAATAATTTTTGTGTTTTCGCTGGTTAGTCATTATGTTATCTCACATAACGGCTTTGCTAGACGATCTATGTTTAGTGTTTTGCGACTGAGTCGCTATCTCACATAACAATTTCTCCGGACAATCTAGTAGTTTTTGTGTTTTTGCAACTTAAGTCGCTGCCTTAGATAATGACTTCGCATCATTTTTCATACAATAAAAATTTAAGGTAATTATCTTAGATGCCCGTCTGCCTTCAATTGTGATGTAACTTTCGTATTTTGTTTTAATGATAAAGAAAAATACTTAAAAAAAATTGAATTCCAACAAAAAATAAACCATTCACTTGTCATGCACTCAAAAGAATCAGTTTCTAATAAAATTCTCACACGGTACTAAGACCGGTGTAATGGCCGGGTGAATTGGGCGCAAAGGGCGATTTTAGCGCCCCATTAAGTTAAACAGGCATTAACCGGTTTCAAGCAAAAAATTTCGCATGAGTGAAAAATTGTTCCATCCAATCAGAAGTGGCCACGTGGCCAGGCATTTGAAAAAAAAGCAACGTTCAATGGATTGAAGAAGAAGGTGGTGGGTGGAGGTGGTGGAGATGGGTGTAGGTGGTCAGAAGAAGAAGAGGAGGAGGTGGGAGTGGGACACGCTTTGATTTTTTTTTTTTTTTCAGTTTATTACACCCATGGTCATATGGTTTGCTTTAATTTTTTTATGTTTTTTATTAAATAAAATATTAGTGTGTTCATTAAATTTAAAAAAAATGTCCATTTCATCCATCATTATACCCCTTGCCCATTTCAAGCCCCTTTCACCCACCAAAGTGGCCCCACATGCCAAGTGTCAAAAAATGTCCTTTTCACCCGCCATTACACATGGTCTAAGACAAACAAGAAAACCCTAATTTTAACACAAAGAAGGTGTTCGAGTTTCAAAGGGTTGGTTAGGAGTTCAAGCCTCGTAAGAGGCAAAAAATAGTGTATTTAAAAGGAGGAGAAATTAGCCGTTAAAAAAAACGTTATCCAATCCCATAAGAAATAATTAATCTATCAGTCTTTTTTATAAAATTAACTTGCTTTGTAATATTAGGGTTTAACGACATATAATTAATAAAGAGAGAATAAAGTAAACCGACCCTTTTGATGTAGAAGCATGGTGTCATAGAACGCAAGACTTTGAGGTGTTCATTCATCTGCCTTCTCCTATTTCTCTCCACCGTTATATGAGACATCGATTATATGATCTTCTAGTCTTTCTAACAAAATACGGCCTAATTAACAAAAAGGATGAGTACATATACATATAAGTGCAGACATATATATATACAAGGTGTGTTACGTGTGTAAATCTACTGCATACGAGTAGCTAGGTTCTTATAAATGCTATGGGTGGCATTCTCAAGTCTCGTGAGGTTAATTAGTTTTTTTTACTCTCTCTCTCTCTCTCTCTCTCTCTCTCTCTCTCTCTCTCTCTCTCTCTCTCTCTCTCTCTCTCTCTCTCTCTCTCTCTCTCTCTCTCTCTCTCTCTCTCTCTCTCTCTCTCTCTCTCTCTCTCTCTCTCTCTCTCTCTCTCTCTCTCTCTCTCTCTCTCTCTCTCTCTCTCTCTCTCTCTCTCTCTCTCTCTCTCTCTCTCTCTCTCTCTCTCTCTTATTATAGCTAGTCTTATCTGTTGGTTGGGTTGGGTTGGGTGTGTGAAGTGAAGTTTTAGCGTGTCATGTTTATGATAGAAGTAATATTACGTGAGTTAAAAAAAAAATGGGGGAGAAGTTAATTCTCATGATCTTAATTCGTCATGCACATTTTCTTGTGTGCATCCAATTACTTCATCCGTAAGGATATATAAGAAATAAGTTGTCAATTCATGGTTTGAATTGTTTTGTTGTTTAGGATTTAAAGTGTGTTAGTATATATGTGGTTTATAAAAATGTAAGTGCTTTAGTGGGTGGATTATGTTAATTTTCTTTGGATAAATAAAAAATAAAGTGGTTAAAATTCGTTTATAGTACTACTAACGGACTTTATCAGATTTGGTTAAAGTCCGCTTGTACCGCTAGCTAGCGGACAACCTAAAAACACTTTTATAAACACTTTTCTAAATTAGTAAGAATGCTCACGTGTTGCTGGGAATTTATGTTTTTTTGGCACACAACATTGCTGCGGGGTGGCAATTCGCAAAAACTACAAATTAAAGTTAATAGGTTTATATTAACAACAAAAAGTGAGGTCTAGCGGTATAACAATCACCAATCCATAAAAAAAAGATATGAAATTGAGCCCCAAATCAAGAACCTATGAAACTCTGAAACTCATTTGTATTAACAATGACAAGATATTTCAAATGTATAAGTGAAAAAAAAAACCCTATAAACGAAGCTCAAGGGTTCACAAATATCAAATTTTTAAGAGTACAAATAATTGGTACAAACATATTTATTTACATACATAAAGAAAATAATATTATCATCAACATTAATAGTTATAGATATATGGTAAATTGAATGTAAATAAGGATAGATATAATCTCCATTATGATAGGAGATTTGTTTTTGTATTATATAAGGATTGTAATCTCATTGAAACGATTACGGTACATAATATCTTTTATGGTATCAAACCTTTCTTCTCCCGATCCTACCCTACGCCGCCGCCGCTGCTTTCTTCTTCACGGCTGCTAACCCACTGCCTGATCTATCTCCTTCTGACCCCTCTACTCATCTCATCCCATGGATTCCAAGTCCCTACACCTAGCCCTGACTGTCACCAACATCAAAACACACGTACCTCTTATCCTCGAAAAAGACTCACCTCACTATACGACTTGGAAAACCTTATTCAAGGTTCATTGTCAAGCCTACGAAGTGCTTGACCACCTTGCCCCAAAACCCGCAGCCGTCGTCCCTTCCGCATCTGACCCGACTGCCACTGCTCAAGCAGCCGCCGCAGCCATTGTTGCTGACTCCCTATGGTCACGGTTAGATGCGATCGTCCTCCAGTGGATATACGCCACCATCTCCCAACCCCTTCTTCACATCATTCTTCTCCATGGTCAATCCGCCTATGACGCATGGTCTGCGGTTGAACATGAGTTTAATGACAATCAAAACACGAGAGCCATCTTCTTAGGTCAAGAGTTTGCCAACCTATGCCTTGAAAACCTTTCCTCTATGGCGGACTATTGTCAACACGCTAAGCATTTGGCTGACCAACTCGCGAGTGTTGGTTCACCAGTTGATAATCGGATGCTTGTTCTAAAAATCTTGACCGGACTTACCGAACAATACGATAACATCTCCACCGTCCTCTAAAATCAAAACCCTCTTCCCGCCTTTAGTGATGTCCGGTCACGCCTAAACCTAGAGGAAAGCAAGAAAAAACGCCAAACCACCCGTGCTTCCCAAACTGCCGCAACTGCCCTCGCCACTACCACCTCCACCCAATCCCAAAACCCAACCCAAAACTCTGCCTTCTACCCTTCTGACCGCGGACGTGGTCGCACCCGTGGGGGTTGTGGACGCGGACGCGGCAGATCACAATCCTGCCGCAACAGATCCTACACAAACCAACAACCCAACCAAACTCACCCCTATATTGTTTTCCCTAGTAATTGGACCGCTTCACAGTGGGCTAATATTCTCAATAACAACTCTTCGGCCCAACCACCTTGTCCCTATCCCTCGAGGCCCAATAACCAAAATTCTCAAGGCATACTTAGCCCACGACCAGATCAAGCCCATCACACTAGTCACTCCCCAACTGATATCGAACAAGCTCTCTACTCGCTGGCTCTCAACCCACCAGATCATGGACTGATGGATACTGGTGCATCTTCACACTCTGCCAATGAGCAAGGTATATACTCCCCGTCTAATTTTAATACTTGCACTAACAAAAATATTATAGTTGGTAATGGCATGCCTATCCCTGCATTGGCCCAAGGCAACCAGGTCCTACCCCCACCTTACCCTCACCTTAAACTTAACAATGTCTTGTTTGCCCCCCCAATATAATCAAGAACCTAATTTCTGTCCGTCGCCTTACCACTGATAATTTAGTGTCTGTTGAATTTAACCCTTTTGGCTTTCTTGTGAAGGATCTCAAAACTCGGGCTCCTATCTTACGATGCAATAGCACGAGCGATCTTTACCCCTTGACTGAACCACTTCCTATCAAGTCTACCCAACCATCCACATTTGTTGCTGTCTCTCAAGATCGCTGGCATCAACGATTAGGCCACCCCGGCATTAATTTGTTACGTCTTTAAAACTGTCTTCTTTTGTTGATTTTGGGAAAAATAATAAAACACTTTGTCAACCTTGCATTTTTGGCAAAAGTGTTAAGTTGCCGTTTTATGATTCAATTAATAATACTCGTGCATCTTTTGACATTGTTCACAGTGACTTATGGACCTCCCCGTACTTAGTACGGGTGGTCACAAATATTACATTCTCTTCTTGGATGACTTTACTAATTTCTTATGTACCTTTCCTTTGTCCAACAAGTCCCAAGTCTTCTCCACGTTCACCACCCTCCACAACTTAATTAACACCCAATTTAACCGTAAAATCAAACAATTTCAATGTGACAATGACAAAGAATATGCAAACCAAAAACTTCTACAATTTTTGTAATCATAATGGCATGCAATTCCGCTTCTCATGTCCCTATACATCCTCACAGAATGGTAAAGCGGAACGCAAAATCCGCATCATTAACAACATGATTCGTACTCTCCTTGCTCAATGTAACACCCCAACCGATGGCGGAAACATCGGGATGTCACGTATTGATGATTGTTCAGTAGCTCATGGTAAATAATAAGTTTCAATAAATGATTTAAATAAATTACATACAATTGTTCTAAGAATTTGTACATCAAAATAACAAATACTAGCTACGCATCTTCAAGCATTTACTCAAATCTTCGAGCAAGCTATAACCTGAAACATGTTAAGTTTGAAAATATTTTGGGTCAACAAAAGTTGGTGAGAATTACATAGGTTTTGATAATCGAATAAAAATGTTGTGCAATTCATGTGTCATGGCAAATCTAGTCCATATGTGAAAACATACTAGAAGTAAATCGAGTGCATAATCAACCCTTGTGACTGTTATAATGTGGTACATCCCATACGCTCATGGTTCACTCGAATATGTTATGCGATAACAAACACCCACGCTACCTTTGTAGGAGGCACGTATCCGGGTGGGATTGTCAGTCCAATAGATCTATCAATGTATACCGTCGGCTGATCAATGTTAATGATTATGCTAGAATTGTGCTTACCCTAGTCATGTTCAAGACATAATGCAACATAGAAAAACACATAGACACATTGATGATTGAATTGCATAAATGATGTTGTAACATGTTTCACCCCAAAAATGGTGATAAATAGAAAAGGGGCTATGTAAAACTCACCTGAAATTCACTGTGTAAATACTAACAAGTAGCACAAGTCTGAACTTGGATTAATTGAACTCTTGTGTCCTATTACAAATAAAGGACGTCTTAAATTCTAATGCAAATAAGCTTGTTTCGCATCTTAGTTGTAAAGATAGTTGATCCAACTACCTAGACTCGTATTGTGAACAATACGTGTCTTAATGAGTGTATGACTTAACGAACCGATAGGAACTTGGTTTTGTTTCTCGAAAATATCTGTGTACGTATAACTATTTGAAATAGAAACTTTAATATATATTTCAAGGTCGCGTCTTGAAGTTATTGTTAAAGATATATTTTGTATAACGAGATAATATTTACGTAGCTTGACTCGAATGTTACTTCGACTCGTATCTTGGGTAGCATATATTTGTACTTATTAATAAATATAAATATTTCTGTTTTTGACGACGTACGATTTGAAATTAGAATTTATTTGTAAAAACATAATCTTGTCTACACATAATTATAAACTTGAAAGGCCGATTTGTTTCTTATATTTTATAAAAATTTGGGCAGAGTTTCCTCTGTTTTTGTAAGAAACCAGACAACACAAGTCGTCTATTTTAACTCAAAACATCAATTGCCCGATTTCACAAAACACAACATTATTTAACAAAGCTATTTTACACGACGAAAGGTTAACTTATTATCAATCTTACGCTTTGACAAGTAATACATTTATATAAGCGTAGTTCGAGTTGTTATCTCGCATGAACATAAGCTCGTCGTTATCCGATTCATCCAAACTAACAATAAAATAATCTTTGTTATAATTCGTTCGGTTCGCTTAAGTTTTCGCAATGTATAACAATATATATATAATTACAACCTAATATATAATAAAAATAGTTAAACGAAAGTCATGGCGCGTTATACCTTCCTGCGAACAACTCTCGAACCGACACGTGCACGCCTCGAACCGAGTTGACCAGCTTTGACTGTTGACTGGCGTTGACCAGATCTGGAATGCTTGACTGAGGTTGACTGTTGACCAAAACCTTGATTGGTTTGACTTCGGTTGACCTGCGTTGTTTTGTATTTAACCATCTCGGCATCACCTAGATTAAGCGGAACTACGAACGAAACAGGACCACCATCACCGGACCAATCACCCCAGCGGACACCATCCTTGCTGCTCCATAACCCGAACCGGACAAACAACCAAAACGAGACTCGAAACCCAAAGAAACCATACTAGACCACTTTTGCTGCACTGATTCGAAGGCCACAGCAGGTTCCCGAACTGAACCGATGACGCTGCAGCCGCTCCTGAACACCATCACGAGCCTGAACGGACCCTGGGTTGAAGCAAAATAGGGTCGGGCCGCTGTTTCTGTGGGCTGACGCGTTGGTTTGGAACCCGAGTCTGGTCGCTGCACTGTAGCGAGAGGGAGAGAGGGAAGCATATGTGTTTTGGTTTTGTGCGCAGAAGGGATGGTTGTTTGGCAGAGGAGCAGGGCGGTTCGGGTGGTGGTTGTTGATGGTTTCTGGAGTGGTGGTGGTTGGCGGCGGCTGCCATCTAGGGAGGGAGAGAACATGAGGTTAAAGGAGGGTATATGTGTGTGTGTCTGTATACGTGAAGGAGGTGAGGCAGAAATGAAAGAAGGAGGGGTAATAAAGAGTTGAAGTTATGGGGGTTTAAGGTTGGTGGCTAGGGTTATGAGGAAGAAGATGAGAATGAGAAGGAAGAAGATGAGGTGATTAAATAGTTAGGGTTGTTGTGTGGGTTAAGTGGTTGGGTACTGCGTATACGAGCCAGTTACTGACTCGGTCTCGTTTAAATTACGTAACTTGTTTAACCGTTAAAAATACATATTTTGTTATATTTATTTATTTAAACCGACTTAAAACGAGTAGTTGGACCATATATTTGTTATATTATATTTTTTTGGTCGCGTTTAGAAATTTACAAGAATACAGGTCGGTTTACCAGTATGTTATTACTTACAAACGCGTTATTTGGCGATTTTAAATAATTAAATTTATTAATGAAAAAGAATGTATTTCGCGTTAAGGCTACATATATTGTCATCAATGAGTTAACATTGTTATACGAAATATAATGTTCTAACATTACTTATTATTATTATTATTATTATTATTATTATTATTATTATTATTTTTAAAATAGCTGGGCGTTACAGTCTCCCCTACTTTTGGAAACTTCGTCCCGAAGTTATTAAGAATACGGGGTTGAGAGTGATTGAGTAGTAATTAGGGCAACTGTAGTTTGGAACCTTTGGGTTAAGGCACGACATGAATTTATAGGTAATAGAATAAACTACTTCGAATAATTTGGATAGGAGGATTGATATGTGTGAGTTTTAAGGGTTGGATTAGATTGATCTGAAATAGTAAGGAGAATGAGAATCTAGGAAAACACTAAACTTAAGTTTTAGGAACCCAAAAAGGAATGCATGAGTAGATTGATTATTAAGATTAGATGGGCCATTAATTAACTAGGGTTTATAATTTGATACCTACCGAAAACCTCGATAAAATTTCACACTACCTTAACGTACCTGTAAATTCATGATTACGTTCCGGACCGCAATCACCAATTTACCTTACATTAGGGTTTTGTGTCCTTCTATGACTCTAAACACACATGTAAGTAATGCAAAATAACATTGTGATTGAATCTTTGTATCAATGAGTCTAATAAATCTTTGTATCAATTTACATGTATAATGTATCCAAAGATGAGTCCAACTGTTGAGTAGGAAAAATACTTCTACCAGTCAGTGAGTAGGAACCTCTACCGATTGTTGAGCAGGTGCGATAGCCTCTACCAGTCGTTGAGCAGGTTATTAGAACCTCTACCGACTGTTGAGCAGGCATGATGACCTCTACCAATCGTTGAGCAGGTTATTAGGTACTCTACTAACTGTTGAGCAAGTACTTCATCCTCTACCAGTTGTTTGATTAAGTGTAACAATTATTTTTGGCTTAACACATTAGTTGCAAATTGATAATACATACATGTAAGCAAGTTGGTAAATGCATCAAGTATCAAGTATAGCATGCGAGCTGCAATAGAGTTGCCCTAGACAAGGTTAATGACTTTAGGTGTGTTTATAGCAAATAGTTTATTTTCCATGCTTCCAAATATCATGAATAATCAAATGTTCAGGTAGATAATCAAATCCTCATGTATAACTAATATTCAAGTTTTGATGCAATGAACAATTAAGTTTTCAATAGTGTGGTTATCGTGGAGATCAAGTTCATGTTCGAGGAGGTAAAGGATGTGAATTTGGATTTTGAGAGATGATGAAAACTCAAAGTATAATCAAAGTTGTGAAAAATGGTGAACGTGTAAATGGTTGATAAAGGGTTTAATTTATAGGGTTTCAAAAAGACGCAAGTAATAAGGTGATCATGCAGAATAATCGTGGGGTTTGAATAAATAGTTAGATACAAGCGTATGAGAAAACATGATTACGGTATTTGCCAAAAATTTGTAATAGTTCGAACAAGTTTAAAATAAGTATGTTTCAATGGAAAAATTGTAGAGTAAATTTTGTTCCTGTGGATGAAAAGATTTTATTTTCAAAATTTGGTTTTGTATGTGAAGCAAAAATCATTAAATAGTACAACTAAATTGATTTAGATCAAAATATTTCGATGAGTCATAGGTTTTAAACACGATGTCGGATTTCAAAATCAAGAATTTGTTCAGACGTTTTGTATAATAGGCTTCGAGTAATACATAAAAGAAGTCATTCTTAATAGATTAAAACATTTTTACCGTAAATCATTTGTTACACCAATAAATTGTTCAATAAAAATTTGAAATTTAGCAAATAAGTTTGTGGAAATAAAAGACTCCTTTTAAAAAAAAATTATATTTATTTGTTATAGTTTGTGAAATTCCCAAGTGTTGAAAGTTTGACAAAATTCAGTACTCTTTAGCTTTGGTGCTACAGTAGCTCCTATGCACAGATTTATAAGGTTACAGTATAAACAAGGATTTAAAAATCTCGAATGTGATGAAATTTTGTGGTTGATGGTATCTTCAAAATATACATATATATGCACATAAATAAAAATGTAGAAGGGGGGGGAGAAAGGTTTAAAATAAAATTGACCAGAAACATCAAAGATAATAGATTTATGTATGATGTAAAGGGAAACATATGATTTGGGTTAGATGTTAAAAATAATTAGACTTATGGGTAATATTATAAGTTTGTAAAATGAATTAGGATTGTGAAACCCAGAAATGATTCATGAAGTTTAAGCTAATGAGGGAATTATATAAGAAGAAAATATATTTGAATTGTAAAAATTTTGAGATTCAAAACTTAGATTTTATACGGGAGTGAGGGGGTATAAATGAAACACAAAGATTGTAAATATCTAACCCCGAATAAACGAAAATGTTGGCTTATCAAAACAGATCAGGTCTAAGTCCAACGAATTTGCCTTAATAATCTAGAAATACGTTAGGATTGTAGCAAGTAAGTGAAAGAGAGTAGGCAAGACTAAGTTAGGCTAAGAATAAGGATGAGGATAGAGATAGAGATAAGGATAAGGTAGCAAATAGGGTTACAAGTAATAGAAGCAAGTACTGGTTTAAATCCTATGGTTATAGACTAGATTATTTTTCTAATAACCTAATTCCCTATAACCATGGCTCTAATACCAATCTGTAACACCCCAACCGATGGCGGAAACATCGGGATGTCACGTATTGATGATTGTTCAGTAGCTCATGGTAAATAATAAGTTTCAATAAATGATTTAAATAAATTACATACAATTGTTCTAAGAATTTGTACATCAAAATAACAAATACTAGCTACGCATCTTCAAGCATTTACTCAAATCTTCGAGCAAGCTATAACCTGAAACATGTTAAGTTTGAAAATATTTTGGGTCAACAAAAGTTGGTGAGAATTACATAGGTTTTGATAATCGAATAAAAATGTTGTGCAATTCATGTGTCATGGCAAATCTAGTCCATATGTGAAAACATACTAGAAGTAAATCGAGTGCATAATCAACCCTTGTGACTGTTATAATGTGGTACATCCCATACGCTCATGGTTCACTCGAATATGTTATGCGATAACAAACACCCACGCTACCTTTGTAGGAGGCACGTATCCGGGTGGGATTGTCAGTCCAATAGATCTATCAATGTATACCGTCGGCTGATCAATGTTAATGATTATGCTAGAATTGTGCTTACCCTAGTCATGTTCAAGACATAATGCAACATAGAAAAACACATAGACACATTGATGATTGAATTGCATAAATGATGTTGTAACATGTTTCACCCCAAAAATGGTGATAAATAGAAAAGGGGCTATGTAAAACTCACCTGAAATTCACTGTGTAAATACTAACAAGTAGCACAAGTCTGAACTTGGATTAATTGAACTCTTGTGTCCTATTACAAATAAAGGACGTCTTAAATTCTAATGCAAATAAGCTTGTTTCGCATCTTAGTTGTAAAGATAGTTGATCCAACTACCTAGACTCGTATTGTGAACAATACGTGTCTTAATGAGTGTATGACTTAACGAACCGATAGGAACTTGGTTTTGTTTCTCGAAAATATCTGTGTACGTATAGCTATTTGAAATAGAAACTTTAATATATATTTCAAGGTCGCATCTTGAAGTTATTGTTAAAGATATATTTTGTATAACGAGATAATATTTACGTAGCTTGACTCGAATGTTACTTCGACTCGTATCTTGGGTAGCATATATTTGTACTTATTAATAAATATAAATATTTCTGTTTTTGACGACGTACGATTTGAAATTAGAATTTATTTGTAAAAACATAATCTTGTCTACACATAATTATAAACTTGAAAGGCCGATTTGTTTCTTATATTTTATAAAAATTTGGGCAGAGTTTCCTCTGTTTTTGTAAGAAACCAGACAACACAAGTCGTCTATTTTAACTCAAAACATCAATTGCCCGATTTCACAAAACACAACATTATTTAACAAAGCTATTTTACACGACGAAAGGTTAACTTATTATCAATCTTACGCTTTGACAAGTAATACATTTATATAAGCGTAGTTCGAGTTGTTATCTCGCATGAACATAAGCTCGTCGTTATCCGATTCATCCAAACTAACAATAAAATAATCTTTGTTATAATTCGTTCGGTTCGCTTAAGTTTTCGCAATGTATAACAATATATATATAATTACAACCTAATATATAATAAAAATAGTTAAACGAAAGTCATGGCGCGTTATACCTTCCTGCGAACAACTCTCGAACCGACACGTGCACGCCTCGAACCGAGTTGACCAGCTTTGACTGTTGACTGGCGTTGACCAGATCTGGAATGCTTGACTGAGGTTGACTGTTGACCAAAACCTTGATTGGTTTGACTTCGGTTGACCTGCGTTGTTTTGTATTTAACCATCTCGGCATCACCTAGATTAAGCGGAACTACGAACGAAACAGGACCACCATCACCGGACCAATCACCCCAGCGGACACCATCCTTGCTGCTCCATAACCCGAACCAGACAAACAACCAAAACGAGACTCGAAACCCAAAGAAACCATACTAGACCACTTTTGCTGCACTGATTCGTAGGCCACAGCAGGTTCCCGAACTGAACCGATGACGCTGCAGCCGCTCCTGAACACCATCACGAGCCTGAACGGACCCTGGGTTGAAGCAAAATAGGGTCGGGCCGCTGTTTCTGTGGGCTGACGCGTTGGTTTGGAACCCGAGTCTGGTCGCTGCACTGTAGCGAGAGGGAGAGAGGGAAGCATATGTGTTTTGGTTTTGTGCGCAGAAGGGATGGTTGTTTGGCAGAGGAGCAGGGCGGTTCGGGTGGTGGTTGTTGATGGTTTCTGGAGTGGTGGTGGTTGGCGGCGGCTGCCATCTAGGGAGGGAGAGAACATGAGGTTAATGGAGGGTATATGTGTGTGTGTCTGTATACGTGAAGGAGGTGAGGCAGAAATGAAAGAAGGAGGGGTAATAAAGAGTTGAAGTTATGGGGGTTTAAGGTTGGTGGCTAGGGTTATGAGGAAGAAGATGAGAATGAGAAGGAAGAAGATGAGGTGATTAAATAGTTAGGGTTGTTGTGTGGGTTAAGTGGTTGGGTACTGCGTATACGAGCCAGTTACTGACTCGGTCTCGTTTAAATTACGTAACTTGTTTAACCGTTAAAAATACATATTTTGTTATATTTATTTATTTAAACCGACTTAAAACGAGTAGTTGGACCATATATTTGTTATATTATATTTTTTTTGGTCGCGTTTAGAAATTTACAAGAATACAGGTCGGTTTACCAGTATGTTATTACTTACAAACGCGTTATTTGGCGATTTTAAATAATTAAATTTATTAATGAAAAAGAATGTATTTCGCGTTAAGGCTACATATATTGTCATCAATGAGTTAACATTGTTATACGAAATATAATGTTCTAACATTACTTATTATTATTATTATTATTATTATTTTTAAAATAGCTGGGCGTTACACTCAAGCCTCCTTACCACCCAATATGTGGCATCATGCACTCGAAACCGCCACCTACCTTCTCAACATTCTCCTAAGCAAAAATCATCAATTCAACTCACCCACCTCTCTCTTATACCAATGCACCCGTGAATACGAGCATATTCGTGTTTTCGGGTGTCTTTGCTATCCCCTCACCCCTTCAACCAAAATTCACAAACTCAACTATCGATCTCACCCTTGTGTCTTTCTTGGATACCCCACTAACCATCGAGGATACAAATTCCTCGACCTCACCACTCATCAACTCATCATCTCTAGACATGTTCACTTTGAAGAATCCATCTTCCCCTACACCATCCAATCGCCAACTACACCACCCTCATATGAATTCCTAAACCCGACTATTAACCCTCTCGTTTGGGATTACCTACAAAAATCTCACACAACACCCACAAATCAAACCGCCCTGCCTCTCCTATATTCTCTCACCACTCCCTTCCTTCTGCCGTAAATCCATCACCCACTCCACCTCCAAACGACCCAAACCAAAGCCCAACCATTACTCCTCCTCACGGCCCACCTCCCCAACCACAACCCAATCAACCCCACAACTCCCAGCCCAATCCCGCTACTCCTCACACCAACCCTACCACACCACCGGCCCACAGCCCGCCTCCCACTCCTGTGCCAACATCCTCACAGCCAAATCCTACATCAGCTGAGCCCACACAAACCAGCTCCATTCCGTCTCCACCAATTCCACCTCCGCCCCTCCAACACGGACCATACACACTCGCTCTATGAGCGGTATTACCAAACCCAAACAGCCATTTAATCTTCACACTTCCACCATCGTCCCTATACCCAAAACACCACAGGTTGCCTTGTCCTCTCCAGAGTGGTACAATGCCATGTCCAATGAGTTTAGTGCACTTACTAAAAATAAGACCTAGGAGCTTGTACCTAGGACTCCTGACATGAATATTATACGTAGCTTGTGGTTATTTAAACATCAATTCAGGTCTGATGGAAGCTTGGAACGTTACAAAGCTCGTTTGGTGTGTGATGGTCATAAAAAGCAGACAGGTATTGATTGTGGGGAAACTTTCAGTCCAGTGGTAAAACCATCCACTATTCGACTGGTTCTTTCTTTGGCTTTGTCCAAGTCTTGGCCCATTCACCAGTTGGATGTTACCAACGCATTCTTACATGGCAACTTGGAAGAAACTGTTTATATGCACCAGCCTATGGGTTTCCGCCACGGGAATTTTCCAGATTATGTCTGCCGCCCTAAAAAGTCCTTATACGGTCTCAAGCAAGCCCCACGGGCTTGGTATCAGCGGTTCGCAGACTTTGTCACGTTACAGGGGTTTCGCCAAAGCAAATCGGATAACTCGCTATGTATTTATCACCATGGTTTTGATATTGCATATCTTCTAATCTACGTGGATGACATCATTCTAACAACGTCCACTGAAGCTCTTCGTAAACGTTTACTACACACTTTGTCTAGGGAATTTGCTATGAAAGACTTGGAGCCACTTTCTTATTTTTTCGGAATTAAGGTTACTAGGAACGGGGATCACATGTTTTTATCTCAACATGCATATGTTAAAGGCATTATTCATCGGGCTGCCATGGACTCTTGCAAACCCGTCGCCAAACCTGTTGACACTCAATCAAAATTATCTGCTGATGCTGGTCCTCCACATGATGATCCGACCACTTACCGCAGCCTTACGGGCGCCTTGCAGTACCTCACCTTTACCAGGCCGGATATCTCTTATGTTGTTCAACAAATTTGCGTGTTTATGCATGATCCTCGCCTGCATCACTGGAACGCTTTAAAGCGTATTATTCGCTATCTTCAAGGTACCGCTGACTATGGCCTTCGTCTTGGACCGGTTCCCACTTTGTCTCTCACAGCTTATACAGATGCTGATTGGGCAGGATGCCCTGACACTCGTCGATCCACAAGTGGTTATTGCGTATACTTAGGGGACAATCTTATCTCCTGGTCCTCCAAACGTCAGTCCAACGTTTCTAGATCCAGTACTGAAGCTGAATATCACGGTGTTGCTAACGTAGTAGCTGACATTTGCTGGATACGTAATCTTCTTCTCGAGTTCTATCATCCCCTCACGCGAGCCACATTGGTTTATTGCGACAATGTTAGTGCTATTTATCTCTCCGACAATCCTGTTCAACATCAACGCACGAAACATATTGAGCTCGACATTCACTTTGTCCGTGAACAAGTTCACCGTGGTCATATCCGTGTTTTACATGTTCCGACTTGTCATCAAATAGCCGACATCTTCACCAAAGGACTCCCTCATGAATAATCAAAGTTTAACAAACCATTTGTAACGATATCGCCATATAAACATGATAACTTGTATGCAAATTAGGTTTAACATCTCCTCTTGAAACCAAAAAGAATTTCTAGATTTTGTACTAAATTGGATCATTCAAAAAGCAAAAACCAATTGGAAAGTCAAAATATTCGAATAAACATAATAGTCTAATTAATAGGGCTGCAAACGAACCGAACGAACACGAACAAGGCCTCGTTCGTGTTCGTTTGTTAAGAAAATTATGTGTTCACGAACAGTGTAACGCCCAGCGTTTCCCAAATAATATAATAATAATTTTATTCATAAAACAATTTTTAATTCGTTAACACTAATGTCTCGTTAGCAAATAATACGTTCTTACATGACATTAACTTATAAAACATATATGTAATTGTCGTTATAATTATTAGAATCAATAACTGCTCATGATAAATAAAACGCGACTAAAAATAAATTATAACAAATATATGGTTCAACTACTCGTTTTTAAGTCGGGTTATATAAATTAAATTTAACAAAATAAGTATTTTTAACGATTAAAACAAGTTACGTAATTTAAACGAGACCGAGTCAGTAACTGGCTCGTATACGCGGTACCCAACCACTTAACCCACACCAAACCCTAGGTATATAATATCTTTACCTCCTTCCATCTTCTTCTTCACCAAAACCCTAACTATCATCCTATGCAAGACCCTACCTATTTAAAACCCCACAAAGTCATCATCTTCTTCATCTTAACTCAATAAAACCCTAGACACTATCACCTCCAACCTTCACCTCCCTACCCTCTTCACCTGCGGCCGCCACCACCATACAACCACCATAACCCGCCGCCGCCAACCATTTCTGGCTTCTTCCCCTTCCCTTCTGGAACAGCAGCGGCAACCGCCATAACACACTACCCCATATCGTCCCTCTTTCTCCTCCCCTCAATAAACTACAACACATTAAAACCTCTCCCTCTAGACCAACCATCGGACTTGAGTTCCGATTAGACTCGTCTCAACAACAACAACCACACAGCCACCACGACACTCCACCATGTGAACTCGAGCTTCGCGATTCTGGTTGTTCTCAATTCGGGTTAGTATGTTTTTGGGTCAGATCTATTCATTTTCTGTTCTGTTTTGGTTCGGGTCTGCATAATCGGGACTGCGCAGCTGGGTCTACACAGCCGGGTCTTGGTATGCGTGATACGACGACTTGGTTTTATTTTCGGACAAGACAGGGACGGACAGCGGGTGTGATTTCCGGTCGGGTCTGCATAGCCGGGTGGGGATGTGCGAAGGGTTTTTCCACCGGGTTATTTGGTTTAGAATGTCGTTCGTGTGGGGTTCGTCTCGACGTTTATTTACTAATTATGTTGCAGCCGGTCTGAATGTTCGGCTTAGTTCTGGACCGGTGACCAGAAACCGACCGGGACTTTCGTAACAGTGCAGCAATAATGGAGTCTTTTGGTTGTTGGCTTCGGCTAGAACTTACTTTTTCTTTTCGGGTCAAATGGTGTCGAGTGAATCGAGTCGTCGAGACGCGAGCCAAGAGGTCAGATCTGGCCAAGTTCAGCTCGGGTCAACTTAGTCAATGATAGTCGAGGCCAAATCGGGTCAGATCTGTTGACGCTCAGTTCCAGGCTCGTTCGTGTCAGTTTGCAGGAAGGTATAACGCGCACCTTATCTGAATTCGTGCATTTCACGCTACATTGTATTTACATATATACATATGTCATAAAGACTTAGGCGAACCGAACCAACTTACGACTAAAAGTTACTTTATTAACTTGAATATTTATATTACGTGTCAAAAATATAGTTTCCTCGCTCGTTATAGCTTTAATAACTTGAACTATTTATTGCGTATAAAGATTTAGTTAAATCATATTGTGTTTTGAGAATGTGGAGAATTGATTATGGGAAAATATAGACAACAAGAGTTGTCGGTTTCTTACAAAAACAGAGGAGACTCTGCCCAAATTTTTATAAAAATATAAGAAACATATCAAGCATTCGATTCTATACTTTTGTACAAAAACGCTACGTTTTACAAATGGACACTATTCCAATTTTACGTGTCATGATAGTGATAAGCGTACATAAAAATATAGTTATTAATATGTATATATATAAACATAACGGTACAAATATTAACCGGTCTTCGAAAATAAATTGAAACGCGAGTCGAGTTACACTAGTAATGTTTTCATTAGCCAAAAAAAAAAATGTTGCTTTAACAATAATTTCAAGATGCGACTTCGTATACCATATTAAGTTATTTATTTTCAATAACTATATACACACGTATACATTCGAACAACTAAACCAAGCACAATCGGTTCGTTAAGTCATACACACTTTAAGACGCGCATTCATTCAATGCGAGTCTAGGTAGTTGAATAAACTATCTATACAATCAATAAATGAAACAAGCGTATTTGCATTAGAATTTAAGGTATCGTTTATTTGTAATAGGATACAAGAGTTCAGTTAATTCAAGTTCAGACTTGTTGCTACTTGCTAGTATTTGCACAGTGAATTTCAGGTGAGTTTTACATAGCCCCTTTTATTTATCACCATTTTTGGGGTGAAACATGTTATAACATCATTATTGCAATTCAATCATCAATGTGTCTATGTGTTTTCTATGTTGCATTATGTCTGGAGCATGATTAGAGTAAACATCATTCTAGCATAATCATTAACTCCGTACAAGCCGACGGTATACATTGATAGATCTATTGGACTGACAATCCCACCCGGATACGTGCCTCCTACAAAGGTTACGTGGGTGTTTGTTATCGCATAACATATTCAATTGGACCATGAGTGTATGGTATGTATCATTTTATAACAGTCATCAGGGTTGATTATGCACTCGATTTATTTCTAGTATGTTCTCACATATGGGCTAGATTGACATGACACATGAATTGCACAACATTTTTATTCGATTATCAAAACCTATGTAATTCTCACCAACTTTTGTTGACCCAAAATATTTTCAAACTTAACATGTTTCAGGTTATAGCTTGCTCGAAGATTAGAGTAAATGCTTGAAGATGCGTAGCTAGTATTTGTTATTTTGATGTACAAATTCTTAGAACAATTGTATGTAATTTATTTAAATCATTTATTGAAACTTATTATTTACCATGAGCTACTGAACAATCATCAATACGTGGCATCCCGATGTTTCCGCCATCGGTTGGGGTGTTACAGATTGGTATCAGAGCCATGGTTATAGGGAATTAGGTTATTAGAAAAATAATCTAGTCTATAACCTTAGGACTTTAACCAGTATCTGCTTCAATTACTTGTAGCTCTACCCTATCCTTATCTCTATCCCTATTCTCATCCTTATTCTTAGCCTAACTTGGTCTTGCATACTCTCTTTCACTTACTTGCTACAATCCTAACGTATTTCTAGATTATTAAGGCAAATTCGCTAGGCTTAGACCTGGTCTATTTTGATGAGCCAACGTTTTCGTTTATTCGTGGTTAGATATTTACAATCCTTGTGTTTCGTTTTCATTTATACCCCATCACTCCCGTATAAAATCTAAGTTTTGAATCTCAAAATTTCTACAATTCAAATATATTTTCTTCTTATATAATTCCCCTCATTAGTTTAAATTTCATGAATCATTTCTGGATTTCACAATCCTAATTCATTTTACAAACTTAAAATATTATCCATAAGTCTAATTATTTTTAACATCTAACTCAAATCATATGTTTCCCTTTACATCATACATAAATCTATCATATTTGAGGTTCTAGCCAATTTTATTTTAAACTTCCCCCCCCCCTTTTTACATTTTTATTTATGTGTATATATATGTATATTTTGAAGATACCATCAACCATAAAATTTCACCACATTCAAGATTTTAAAAAAAAAAAAAAAAAAAAAAATCCTTGTTTAAACTGTAACCTTATATTCTGTGTATAGGAGATATTGTAGCACCAAAGCTAAAGAGTACTGAATTTTGTCAAACTTTCATCACTTGGGAATTTCACAAACTATAACAAATAAATGAATATATATACATATATATATATTTTTAAAAAGAGTCTTTTATTTCCACAAACTTATTTACTAAATTTCAAACTTTTATTGAACAGTTTATTGGCGTAACAAATGATTTACGATAAAAATGTTTTAATTTATTAAGAATGATTTCTTTTATGTATTACTCGAAGCCTATTATACAAAACGTCTGAACAGATTCTTGATTTTTGAAATCCGACATCATCGAAATATTTTGATCTAAATCAATTTAGTTGTACAATTTAATGACTTTTGCTTTATATACAAAACCAATTTTGAAAATAAAATCTTTCCATCCACGGGAACAAAATTTACTCTACAATTTTTCCATTGACACCTACTTATTTTAAACTAGTTTGAATTATTACAAATTTTTGGCAAATACCACGATCATGTTTTCTCATACGCTTGATTCTAACCGTTGATCCAAACCCCACAATTTGCACTGCCACATAATCCCCTTACTATAAAATAAACTCCTTGTCAACTATTTTCACATTCAATATCTCTCACAACTTTAATTCTGCTTCAAGATTTTTCACCATCCCCTCAAGAATTAGACTCATATCCTTCACCTTCTCAAAACATGAACTAGTTACCCATGATAACCAAACTATTGAAACTTGATTGTGTGTTGCATCAAACTTAATCCTTAGTTATACATGAGGATTCGATTATCTACCATATTTGAACATTTGATACTAGAACTATTTACTATAGACACACCTAGAGTCATTAACCTTGTCTAGGGCAACTCTATTACAACTCGCATGCTATACTTGATACTTGATTGCTTACATGTACATATTACCAATTTGCAACTCATGTGTAATAATTGGTACACTTAATCAAACAACTGTTAGGGGATGAAGTACTTGCTCAACAGTTAGTAGAGTACCTAATAACCTGCTCAACGATTGGTAGAGGTCATCATGCCTGCTCAACAGTCGGTAGAGGTTCTGATAACCTGCTCAACGACTGGTAGAGGCTATCGCACCTGCTCAACAATCGGTAGAGGTTCCTACTCACTAACTGGTAGAAGTCTTTTTTTTCTGCTCAACAGTTGGACTCATCTTTGGATACATTATACATGTAAATTGATACAAAGATTTATTAGACTCATTAATACAAAGATTCAATCACAATGTTATTTTGCATTACTTACATGTGTGTTTAGAGTAATAGAAGGACACAAGACCCTAATGTAAGGTAAATTGGTGATTGCGGTCCGGAACGTAATCATGAATTTACAGGTACGTTAAGGTAGTGTGAAATTCTATCAAGGTTTTCGGTAGATAATCAATTATAAACGCTAGTTACCTAGTAATTCATTTAGTCTTTCCATAGTCAATCAACTCACACATATCAAAACTCTTACCCAAATTATTCGAAACATATTATCCTATTACTTATAAATTCACGTTGTACCTTAACCCAAATTTTTCCAAACCATAGTTGTCTTAACTTCTACCCAATCACTCTCAACCCTGTGTTTTTAATAACTTCGGGACGAAGTTTCCTAAAGTAGGGGAGACTGTAACGCCCAGCGTTTCCCAAATAATATAATAATAATTTTATTCATAAAACAATTTTTAATTCGTTAACACTAATGTCTCGTTAGCAAATAATACGTTCTTACATGACATTAACTTATAAAACATATATGTAATTGTCGTTATAATTATTAGAATCAATAACTGCTCATGATAAATAAAACGCGACTAAAAATAAATTATAACAAATATATGGTTCAACTACTTGTTTTTAAGTCGGGTTATATAAATTAAATTTAACAAAATAAGTATTTTTAACGATTAAAACAAGTTACGTAATTTAAACGAGACCGAGTCAGTAACTGGCTCGTATACGCGGTACCCAACCACTTAACCCACACCAAACCCTAGGTATATAATATCTTTACCTCCTTCCATCTTCTTCTTCACCAAAACCCTAACTATCATCCTATGCAAGACCCTACCTATTTAAAACCCCACAAAGTCATCATCTTCTTCATCTTAACTCAATAAAACCCTAGACACTATCACCTCCAACCTTCACCTCCCTACCCTCTTCACCTGCGGCCGCCACCACCATACAACCACCATAACCCGCCGCCGCCAACCATTTCTGGCTTCTTCCCCTTCCCTTCTGGAACAGCAGCGGCAACCGCCATAACACACTACCCCATATCGTCCCTCTTTCTCCTCCCCTCAATAAACTACAACACATTAAAACCTCTCCCTCTAGACCAACCATCGGACTTGAGTTCCGATTAGACTCGTCTCAACAACAACAACCACACAGCCACCACGACACTCCACCATGTGAACTCGAGCTTCGCGATTCTGGTTGTTCTCAATTCGGGTTAGTATGTTTTTGGGTCAGATCTATTCATTTTCTGTTCTGTTTTGGTTCGGGTCTGCATAATCGGGACTGCGCAGCTGGGTCTACACAGCCGGGTCTTGGTATGCGTGATACGACGACTTGGTTTTATTTTCGGACAAGACAGGGACGGACAGCGGGTGTGATTTCCGGTCGGGTCTGCATAGCCGGGTGGGGATGTGCGAAGGGTTTTTCCACCGGGTTATTTGGTTTAGAATGTCGTTCGTGTGGGGTTCGTCTCGACGTTTATTTACTAATTATGTTGCAGCCGGTCTGAATGTTCGGCTTAGTTCTGGACCGGTGACCAGAAACCGACCGGGACTTTCGTAACAGTGCAGCAATAATGGAGTCTTTTGGTTGTTGGCTTCGGCTAGAACTTACTTTTTCTTTTCGGGTCAAATGGTGTCGAGTGAATCGAGTCGTCGAGACGCGGGCCAAGAGGTCAGATCTGGCCAAGTTCAGCTCGGGTCAACTTAGTCAATGATAGTCGAGGCCAAATCGGGTCAGATCTGTTGACGCTCAGTTCCAGGCTCGTTCGTGTCAGTTTGCAGGAAGGTATAACGCGCACCTTATCTGAATTCGTGCATTTCACGCTACATTGTATTTACATATATACATATGTCATAAAGACTTAGGCGAACCGAACCAACTTACGACTAAAAGTTACTTTATTAACTTGAATATTTATATTACGTGTCAAAAATATAGTTTCCTCGCTCGTTATAGCTTTAATAACTTGAACTATTTATTGCGTATAAAGATTTAGTTAAATCATATTGTGTTTTGAGAATGTGGAGAATTGATTATGGGAAAATATAGACAACAAGAGTTGTCGGTTTCTTACAAAAACAGAGGAGACTCTGCCCAAATTTTTATAAAAATATAAGAAACATATCAAGCATTCGATTCTATACTTTTGTACAAAAACGCTACGTTTTACAAATGGACACTATTCCAATTTTACGTGTCATGATAGTGATAAGCGTACATAAAAATATAGTTATTAATATGTATATATATAAACATAACGGTACAAATATTAACCGGTCTTCGAAAATAAATTGAAACGCGAGTCGAGTTACACTAGTAATGTTTTCATTAGCCAAAAAAAAAAAAATGTTGCTTTAACAATAATTTCAAGATGCGACTTCGTATACCATATTAAGTTATTTATTTTCAATAACTATATACACACGTATACATTCGAACAACTAAACCAAGCACAATCGGTTCGTTAAGTCATACACACTTTAAGACGCGCATTCATTCAATGCGAGTCTAGGTAGTTGAATAAACTATCTATACAATCAATAAATGAAACAAGCGTATTTGCATTAGAATTTAAGGTATCGTTTATTTGTAATAGGATACAAGAGTTCAGTTAATTCAAGTTCAGACTTGTTGCTACTTGCTAGTATTTGCACAGTGAATTTCAGGTGAGTTTTACATAGCCCCTTTTATTTATCACCATTTTTGGGGTGAAACATGTTATAACATCATTATTGCAATTCAATCATCAATGTGTCTATGTGTTTTCTATGTTGCATTATGTCTGGAGCATGATTAGAGTAAACATCATTCTAGCATAATCATTAACTCCGTACAAGCCGACGGTATACATTGATAGATCTATTGGACTGACAATCCCACCCGGATACGTGCCTCCTACAAAGGTTACGTGGGTGTTTGTTATCGCATAACATATTCAATTGGACCATGAGTGTATGGTATGTATCATTTTATAACAGTCATCAGGGTTGATTATGCACTCGATTTATTTCTAGTATGTTCTCACATATGGGCTAGATTGACATGACACATGAATTGCACAACATTTTTATTCGATTATCAAAACCTATGTAATTCTCACCAACTTTTGTTGACCCAAAATATTTTCAAACTTAACATGTTTCAGGTTATAGCTTGCTCGAAGATTAGAGTAAATGCTTGAAGATGCGTAGCTAGTATTTGTTATTTTGATGTACAAATTCTTAGAACAATTGTATGTAATTTATTTAAATCATTTATTGAAACTTATTATTTACCATGAGCTACTGAACAATCATCAATACGTGGCATCCCGATGTTTCCGCCATCGGTTGGGGTGTTACAAACAGTTCATGAACACTTATCGAACGAGATTTTCTGTTCGTGTTCATTTGTTAAGAAAATACTCATGTTCATGTTCGTTTATGTTCGTTTGTTAATTCTGTTCATGAATGCACACAAACATAAATAGACATTAATGAACACAAACAAGTGTTCATGAACACAAAGAAGTGTTCATGAACGGAGCTAAACACAAACGTACATATATTAACTTTTGAATAACATCGAATTCACATGCATTAAGATAAATAAAAATAAAAAAATATAAAAAGTATACAAATTAAAAACCTTGCTAAACTATAGAACACAAACGAACATAAACGAACACATTACCGAATGTTCACGAACATAAACGAATGAACGTGATCTCTGTTCATGTTCGTTCGTTTAACTAAATGAACGGAATTTTTTGTTCGTATTCGTTCATTTATTAAACGAACGAACACGAACGAACTTCCCGCCGAACAGTTCATGAACTGTTCGCTGAAAGTTCAGTTCGTTTGCAGCCCTACTAATTAAGAACAAAGGTAAGAGAAACAACAATGCAGAAAGCATGTTTGGAGACGAATAAATAACAATCGCCAAAATGAATAAAGATGATGAACTTGCTCTAATATGAAACCAAGTTCTCATGGTTTCTCCAAATCCAAAAGGATTATCCAAACTATAAGACTATCAATGGTAAAACTATAACCTAAACTGCAACTAAAATAACCTTCAAAATCTTTCGAATTTTGACATGAATGACATGCTAAACCTTGTTTTCCACATCATCACAAGATCAATGATTGATGAAAATGAAACACTAATCAGGTTAGAATAAATAAGTTTCAATATACTTTTTGTCCACTTGCTTATTGAAAACAAAATTTACCATATACTTGCAAGTTTGCACACATTGTTAAAAATAGAGTTGAACAAAAAATTTATTATAAAAAGCGAGAAGTTTTTTTTTTCTTTTTGAAGGTAAACTTCATTAAAACAAGCGAGAGGTCCTCGAAACGAGGACCACCGCCAAAACATTACAACATATACAAAGCGAAAATTGCCCAATCCTTCCAAATCAACTTTTTAAAACTAGACCTTGATCTTAACCAAAGGAAAGACATGGATTTCACCTTCGCCACAACTTCGCCCACTTTCGCTTCTTTAGATCTAAACATTTTGTCATTCCTAGCCAACCAAATAACCATTGACTTTACTGGTCAAACAGTTTTATATAGACTAGTTAATGTTACGTTTCGTGATACTTGATTTTGTGTTTATTACTATGTTTTAAAGTTTGATTTTGTGTTTAAGTTTACGTTTTGAAGATTATATTTTGAATTTTGTATTTGTGTTTAAGACTAATATCTATTTTTGCCTTTGTATGTTTATAGAATTCAAATTAATAAAATTTTAAGAGCCATAAATTAGGGAAAAAAACAATGAAAAAATGTTGTTTGGTTAATTTGGATTATCCGGATATCCATTCGGATTATTCAGATTTATCCGAATCCGATCTTAATTGAATTCGGATGGATTTGGATTGGATGGGTATATATCTAATTCGGATCAGATTTCGGATAGGTCCCTAAAATTTCAAAATCCAAATAATCCGATCCGAATAATCCAAATAACCTATTCGATCCGATGAACAGCCCTACGACTAACTATGGATGCACAAAGTTGTCGATAATCGGTCACTAGGGATTTCCGTTGGTGACCCTTGGTAATATCCGTTGGTAATTTGTTGCAATCATATTACCCTTGGCCGATGGCCAGCCACCAACTTATCAGACTGATGGTGATACTCATTGTATTGTAGTTATCTTAGAGTATTTAGAGTACTCACATATGGTAATCGTTATAGTGAGTGATTGATCTAGAGTGCAGCCTGATCCATTTTTCTTCCCATCTCCGGAGTAACCTTTTCGACATTTACACTCATAACTTCCTTTTGTATCTTTACAAATATGGGTACAGTTATTAAGTTCTGGATTTTCACACTCATTAATATCTGTAGTTCAATAGCAAAAGGTCGAGCAAATCATTAGGGGAAAACCAGATCGAGTATCAAGGGGTGAAAATTTGCTTGAGAAAAAAAAAAAGAAACTTACTCTTGCAGTCATTTGCAACATAAGGATTGCCATCATAACCTTCAAAGCAACGACAGCGACATCCAGGACTATAATAATTTTGATCACATTTGCTATTTCCCTTGCATAAGAACTTATCAGTGTCCTTACTTGCTATGTCACATGTCAAGTTTCCAATGCCCCAATCAAGTAACATAGGCATCTTCTCCACAACTCCGAAATCAAGCAGATTGTTGGAAGAAAAATTGTATTTCTCTTTGTTAACCACAAAAGCATGGCTACAAGGGTTGAAGTCTAATACTCTAGCATGATTATAGTAGCTACTTAGGTTCAACACAAAACTGGACATTCCTTCTGGAATTGCTATTTCACAACACCCAACTCCGGAACAAGACCCATTAGTGATTTTGTAGTTAGCTTGACATATAGAAATGCATCCAGTACTGACAGACATATTCCCTCCCGATCCTTCAATATACGCATAGGTGTCACACCCAATCGCTATAAATTTGTTCTTTGTCGAGACTCGGAAATCCATCGAACTCATTCCTGTAGTGTTGTTGTAACCGGCGCGGTAGCAATCATGGGATACAAACATCATAATTTCCATCTCACCTTTACTCAAAGATATATTTGTAATAGCAACTTCAGCATACAAAGGTGTATGCTGAACAAGTGATCGGTCACAACGTACTTCGAATTGTGTATCGTAGTAGCAATGTTTATGATCTAAACCAAATGGGTAAGGAATGGTTACATTGCCACATGAACGTTCACAATGTGATCCCTTTTGAGCACTGGCTAGCCCCAAATTTGAGATTACTACTAGTGCTAGTATTGCTTGTAAATGCATGGTTGCTAATTGTGTGTGAGTTTATGATTTTGGGCAATGGTTGAAAAGGATTTATATATGCTAATGGCAGACCTTATCTGTTAACATTACCATGAACATGTGAGCATTGACTTTCTTTGTCCTTTTTTTTTACGGCATATGTTGCCCCACTTTATTTTAAACCAAATTAATCTGAGCTACATTTCTTGACCGGGTTTAACTCTGAGACCTTCAATTTAAGAGGCATAAACCTCTACCAAGTGGGCTATTCCTACATTGACTAGCTTGAACTTGGGTTGTTGGAGAATGTAGACTACTTATTAATGCAGTGTTGAGGTGTTTTTTATTTATTTATTTTTATTTTTTTATTATTTTGTGCTAGTTTCATCAAATAATTATAGTTGGTTAAATTTACTTTAGACTAAAAGGAAATTTGAGTACAGATTGATAAAAGTTAAGAGGTGTGAAGTGTATGTTTATTCCACACTATTATTAGTTTTGGCACAAACAAAAATCATGGGGCGAAGCCCGTGTACCAAGGGGTTCCAATGGGGTAGAACCCATGGTGGGGGTATCGTTGAGATTAGGGCTGCAAATGATTCGAACGAACACGAACAAGGCCTTGTCTGTGTTTGTTTGTTAAGGAAATTAAGTGTTCATGAACACTTACCGAACGAGATTTTATGTTCGTGTTTGTTAATTTTGTTTATGAAAGCATAGGATCATAAACGAACATTATGAACACAAACAAGTGTTTATGAACACAAACGGACACAAACAATTGTTCATGAACATAAACCAACAGAAACGGACATATATTAACTTTCGAGTAAGATCGAATTCACATACATTAAGACATTAGCTAGATCCATCTGAAATATAACCTAATTTTCCAAACATACTTAGTACTTAACATATCATTAGTAAACATAATAAAGTAGTGTCTCAAACAACTAAGTTCGCATTGGAGGTGGATGGAGGAGGGCGTCGGAGGTGGATGGTAGAGGGTGTCGAAGGTGCATGACATTAGCATTGGAACGTGGATATATAATGAACTTGGATACTAAAATTAATGTCATATAGTCGTATATTTACCTCACATATATTATTTAGTTTTTTATTCGGATAAAATAAATAAAAATATTTAAGTGTATAAAACTTTATAAAAATTAAAACCCTAATAATTAAACTATCAACATAGACAACACATTACCAAACGTTCACGAACATAAAAGAATGAATGAACATTGCCTCTATTCATGTTCGTTCGTTTAACTAAATGAACGAAAGTTTTAGTTCGTGTTTGGTGATTTATTAAATGAACGAACACAAATGAAAGTTGTAACAACCGGCAAAAATAAGGTAATTCCGTACAATTAATTAATATATGATTAACGTAATTAAATGCAATTATGTGTGATTTAATTATCAAGGCCTTAGGGGATAGCAATTTCCAAATAGTGCATAGGAATGCATACGTTTAATGGTAAAGCATGATTGGATCATGTGCGAATAAGCTATCCGGTATGGACGTTGGCAATTACCCGGTAATAATTAAATAAACGAAACGGATCCCGGACACCCGGGATATAAAATAAAGGGTATTTCCATAAGATATAATGAGTTTTGGAACTCCAAAATCATAAATGAAAACGTCTTGTACAAATCTCCCGGTAACGAATAAAGTGCGCGTATCGCACCCGATACGCGTATAACTCATAAATTCACCCGGTAAAGGCCTAAATAACCAATCAACGCTTAAATTAGACTATATTTAAGGGTTATTAAAGGTATTTTTAATGTCCGGATAACGCGTGATTAAAACCCGAAAAATACCCGAACGACACCCGAACGACGGGGGATTTAACATAACAAACAATGGGTAATTATTTGAAGTTGTGGACCCACCAAATCCATCCAAGGGCCGGCCTAAGAGGCCTTATTTTACCCACATTTTATGTTGATAATAATAATCTATAAACTTAGATAAAGCATGCTTTATGCAAAAGACAAAAGTGGAAGGAAAGTTGTAAGTAAACATGAAGTACAAAAGCATGCACATTCTTGTCCCCTCCTTACAATTTTCGGCCAAGGGCCCTAATAATCCAAGGCAACTCTAAACCATCATCACATTAGAGTAGGCATGTGTGTGTGATAAGTCTTGTATGTAGAGATAATTATGCCTTATAAGATTTAACCAAGATTTGCAAGAAACCATCCATCCTTGCATACATACATACGGCTCATCCATATACACACACATATTCTCTTTTCAAAATCTCCCAAGTACACTCATAATCTTCCATAAGATCTCTTAAATCTTTAGCATCATTACATGAGTTGGTTATATAATAACACATGTTAGAAGATTGAATCACCAAGCAAAACAAATCTCTTTTCTTCCCCTCTCTTGGCCGTAAGTTTCCATAAGCCCACACACATTGTTCTTTCAAGTTTTTACAACTCCAAATCACTTAAAATCATCCATCATCCAAACCCCTTTTGTGTGTTTCAAGAGCTTGGAGCTAAACCACTAGGAAGAACACACTAAACCCCTCTCAAATCCAAGGTTTTTGTCTTCCCTAGCCTTGTGCTAGTAGTAAGCTTCTTAATCTTGTTTTTGATTGTTATTATTCATGTATGTGTTCCTAGTAGCAAGTTGTACATGAAGGGTTTAAAAAAAATGGTTTTGAACATAATCTTTAATAGGTTTTCATGTGTAAAATGGAAGGTTAAAGATATGAAAATAAACCATGGATTTGATGATGATGATGTATTAGTCTTGAAAATATATGAAGTTTACATATAAGACTAAGTAGGATGATGTTTTGGTTAAGATTTTGAGATGAACTTGAATATGCTAAAACTAACTTTAATTCATCTTATTATGATCATTTAAGTGATAATATGTGGTAAAACATGTTAGAAGTTCATAAACGGATAAGATGGAAAATTAAAGTTAACTCACTTGGATGAATGATATTTTGAAGAAATGGACTAATACATAAAACACACATATAATTAGTCTTTCATATGGAATATAAGACTAACATAAGTGTTTTGATACAAAAATAACTTACCTATAAAAAGTTGAATCTTCAAAGTTAACTATTTTGAGTGAAAAATGCTAACTTTGGAAGTTAGAGTAGAAAAATGCAACTTTTGTAAGTTAAGGGACTAAAGTTGTAACTTTGAAAGTTAAGGGACTAAAATGGACATTTTAGAAACTATTAGTCCAAAAATACAAGTATGGAAAGTTTGGTGTCAAAAATGTAAGTAATAAAGTCTAAGGATGATTTTTGTAAATACTAGTAAAAATACTTGGGTATTTTGTATAAAAGTGTATTTTTGAAAGTTATAAAAATATAAAGGGTTTTAACATGAGGATTTTTATAAAATAGAGATTTTATAAAAATATTAAACAAACTTGGGAAACTTATACAAAAATGAATACTTTTATATAAATGGGAATATAAAAGTGTTGGAAACATTTTTGTAGTTAAGTTGACAAGTTGGGTTAAAAATACATAAGTATTTTAACCGTCCAAGTAACATGTGAAAATAGGAAGAAATATGGATAATATTTCTATAAAATACATGTGGGGAAAAACTTGGAAAAATTAACTAATCAAGTTAAGATATCAAACTAAAACGCGTTAACGAACCGTACACGGACAAAATATGAGAAAAATGCCATTGCGGCAAGATAAGAAAAATTATATATTTTAAAGAGGTAAAATATATATATACTTTGGGTGAAAACAAATAAACACTTTCCTAAGTGTTGGAGGATTAATTCGTGGGAGAAACACATGACACAAACGAATAAGACGTTAAAACAAACGTATATACTTAACAAGAAAAATTACACATTTATATATATACTTGTACGCTCGTCTCGGCAAAATTCTAGTATATCTACTTAATGGGAAAGTAGATATGCGGGAAGGGAAGCCGCGACGAGAAGACAAGGATATATATATGTGTATGTCGTACCAACGAAATCCTAGTATATTTATTTAAATGGGAAAATAAATATACGGTGTGGTGAGTTGAAACGGACGTTAAGAATATACGATCGAACGACAAAATCTTAGCATATTTGTTTAAATGGGAAAACAAATGTGTGGCAAAGTGAGTCGGGTCGAGGATTGAAATATATATTATATCGAACGATGCGATCTTAAGTATAATTATTTAAATGGGAAAATAATTATATGTTAAGTGAAGTCGAGTCGATGATAATAAGATACAAGTTATGGAAATATTAACAAGAGTAATATATAACTTGTAACACAAAGGGTAATGTAACGCCAACGAAACCTAGGATACACGCTTAATTAAACGGGATTTGGAACAACTTGTGGTCGGGAGTTGGGTGTACAACTTGCCAAGGCACATGCACTATAGGAATAGTGACTTATACGTTTAGGACGTTTGTAGGTGCAAGACCACCCTTGCTATTCACCTTATTGAGCCAGACGCAGTTTCAGGTGAGTTTCACGGCCCCATTTTAAACTATTTTTACGTTTTTCCGGGGGAAAGATATGTTAGGGATAATGTTTGACGGATTTATTACTTGAGGTGTGACCGCCACTCGGGGTTGAGTCCTCGCCTCTATAATCATTTGTTCAGGGAAATTGAAACCGGAGGAATATTCGAATAGTACTATTGGTGCCTGACAAGGCCCACCCCTAATCGATAGCGTCGATTATGCATTAGGTTATGCCTGGGGTGCAAATATTCTGAACTTAAGTCGTGGGAAACCGAGTAACGACTTGGAGCGGGGCACAATTATTATATGTCTTGGTTTGATTATAGTCTCAAGTAGATTTATAGGAATTTGCAACTCCTATATATTGTCATAACATGGTATTCCCAAGTATTCAAGTTTTAGAAACTGAAAACCTGTGAACTCACCAATATATTTATATTGACGAAACTTTTTAAAACATATCTTTCAGGTAACTAGAAGATGAAAGATCAGGCAAGCAGGGTCGGGGAATCTCCAATGCGACGTCGGGCTTTTGTGGGGTTTCACCTTTATTTCCCAAGGCATTTGGGATATATATGAGAAACCTCTATGTTTATTTCAAAAACAATTAACATTTGTGTAATGTTTGAAACTGATTTGACGTCATAATAAATGACCCATTTTCTTAAATTACTTGTGTTTAGCCATAACCTTGACTTTATGCTTTTGAACCGTCGCGCCACGTGTTTCCGCCTTTGTCGTGGTGTGACAGAACGTGGTATCAGAGCCAAGGTTATAGCGAACTAGAGTATTTTCTTTAAAAACTAGACTATAACCGGATTTGGTTCTAAAGATAAAGTTTTCAAAAGAAAATGTACATGGTTTTAAATAAAAGTAATTTTCAAGAAGCATTGGGCATGAGGAGATTCCGACCAAGCCAGCCATGAGTATTGTTATACTGTAACGTAGAAATTAGAAGTTAGGAAGGTTACTATAGAGTACGCCATAACTGTCTAATTTAAATAAATCATATATACATGTACGGTTCTTTTGCCAGGATGTCCGACGCGGGAAGTATAGCGCCTAGTATTGATAGCAGTATCCAGATCATTCCTGCGCCACCGCCTGAGCCAGTAGAGCTAGTTGTACTGGACGCAGAAGACGAAGATGTAGAGATGAACGCCGACGGAGGCTCGGACGATGACTCGGATGAGACGGATCCTAGCGAGGATCCTGATTGGGCACCCGCTGTGGTAGACGCGCCGCTACCCGTTGTACCGGCCGCACCATTAGCCCCACGCCCCATTCGAGCTTTTAGGGATTTTCCCGAGGGCTGTGCCGGACCGTCCGGCCGATCCCAGCCCAGCCTTTCGGAGACAGTAGAGTCTCCATTCGACCAGCAGGCTCACATGGAGCACGAGCCAGCACCCTTACCTCATATTCACATCCCAGCAGGCATGAGACTCCTGCCTATTCCCCATGGGAGGAACGGATGGATATCCGACGACTCCGATGACGAGTCTGTGGGCTCGGTAGGGCACATGTTGGTGCCAGAGATTCAGGCTGACCAGGAGGAGCCAGTGGCTCCAATGTTAGAGGATGCACCTGCTGATCCCATACCCCCACCAGCACCACTCGAGCCTGTACCACAGGAGGGACCAGCAGCACACATACTCGAGGGTAGCCCCGCTGATAGCTCTGAGCTACGCAGGGCAGGCATGGAGCTTTTGCCACCGCGAGCCCTCCTACCCCCACTGTTGTGGTATCCACTCCAGAGTGGGCCACTGTCTCTGAGCCATTGGTAGCCCCACTAGCTGAGCCTATGCCACCACCCACCATTGCCATGACTATACCCATCCCCACCATTCCCAGCATGACACCTGCACCATACCCTCTAGGTGCAGGGGACCCTTATATGATGCCACACCACTTTTCCATCAGGCCACCCAGTTTCACTCCATTACTGCCACACATACCAGTACCATTCCCCTTCGGGCCCTTCCCATCCACACACCCTGATGTACCCGGACCATCCCACCTTCCCAGGATGACACCCCCCTCTGGACCCGCCCAGACCTCGACCATCACTTTAGAGCAGGATTTTCAGACTCTAGTCAACACGGTGCAGCGCACCGTGAATCAGGTTGAGCATCAGACGAGATTGATGTGGGCTAGGATGATTGACACTCGTGATGCCTTGGCGCATTACGCAGAGGAGCTCTTGCGCATGGATGCGCAGAGCGGGATTACTGGGGATGCACACTGGGCACATCGACAGTTTTTGTACGAGCGCATCTCAGAGATCAGCATGACGATTAGCATGTATGCGCCGCAGTACCAGTACCACCGCCACCGCCACAGTAGGATGTGTCGGGGGTGCACAGAAGACGCACCAGCTTATGTACATATTAGCAGCATTATGGTAGTACAGCACGGGTTATGACACTCGTCTGCATTTTGCCTAGCCGTACGGGTATTACGGCGTATGATATGATGTTTTATTATTTCAAAAGCAATGTATTGTATGAGAAAAGTATTCTCCATTTTGTATTATGAACAAGCATTGTACTGATATTATTGAAATTAATGAAAAATCTTATTATTATGGTGAAATATGTTGTTGTCTATGATTATTATTGCTTACTCCATGTGTTGTGGTTTGTATATTTGTGTGGTGATGTTGTGTTGATTTCTATTTATATTTATGTATGATGTGTTGGTATGTTGTGTGATGACATGGTGTTGATTATTGTGTTCATGCTTTGGTTTGTTATTTATGCTTTGTATTGTATAAATGTTTGCCAAATTAACCTTTGATAATTATTATTGAAGAAAATGGCACCTGCCACCCGAAGCAATAGTGGAGCAGACGGACTGCCCACAACACCGGCCGAGCTCGAGACCATGATATCTGAACGCATAGCTCGTGCCATCGCTGAACACGAAGCCGCACGCTCTGAACACTCCCATGACAGGACAGGGAGCGAGCGACGAGAGACCTCCCCCAGTGGTAAGAGGTTTAAAAATAAATGAAAAAGCGATGGGAGAATATTTCACAAACTCCTATCCCATAATAACATACTATGTTACTATTACAGGGACAGCCTCGGGAGAGCGCGGCTGCACTTTCAAGGCTTTCTTGGACTGTAAGCCAATAAACTTCAGCGGCACTGAGGGTTCCATAGGCCTGGTCAAATGGTTCGAAAAGACCGAGGCAGTTATCCGCATCAGCGGGTGTACCCCTCGACAGTCTGTCATGTACGCCACCAATCTGTTCCTAGATCAAGCGCTAACTTGGTGGAACGGCCAAGTACAGTCTTTAGGAGATGAGGTTGCATACTCTCTATCATGGGCGGCACTGAAGGAACTTATGACTGCCGAATACCGCCCGGCAAGTGAAGTTCAGAAGTTGGAAACCGAATTCTGGAACCTCACCATGGTAGGAGCAGACGTCACTGGGTATACGTCAAGATTTCATGATCTCGCACGACTGGTACCTCGTCTGGTTACACCGGAGAAGAACAAAGTGGAACGTTACCTATTCGGGCTAGCACCACAGATTCGCAGCATGGTCACCTCTTCCAAACCCACGACCATGCGCGAGGCAATTGATCTGGCACTAAGTCTGACTGAGGATGCTATCCGCATGGGTACCCTAATCCGCCAAGTTTCAGGGTTAAAAATTTCTGAAGCAAGTAGTGTTGAGGCCAAGAAACAGGGATCAAGTTCAGCGGTTGTAACTAATGATCAGGGTAACGGGCAGAGGTTTGGGAAAAGAAAGAGAGATGAGGGAAAAAGGGATCGAGCGTCGGGTAGCTCGAACAAGAAAGGAAAGGGTTATGCCGCCACGGGACGTGGTAACAATAACAAACAGGGAAACCAGGGGAGAAACAATGGATTAACTTGCGGGAAGTGCCACCGCACCGGGCACAAGACTGAAGAGTGCCGATCTGGAGCACCAAAGAATGGAGGGGCCAGACCCTGTTTTGCATGCGGGTCATTGGACCATTGGAAGAAAGATTGCCCCAAAGTCAACAATCAGGCCCGCGGCCGGGCATTTGTAATTGGAGCCGGTGACGCACGGCAAGACCCCAATGTGGTCACTGGTACGTTTCCTCTAAATGGTCATTATGCCTCTGTATTATTTGATACCGGTGCTGACTTTAGCTTCGTATCCATTGAGTTTAAAAGACTACTTGGTTTAAAAACTAGCAAACTAGATACACCCTACTCTATAGAACTGGCTAATGGTAAAACTATTGAAACGAGAGAGGTAGCAAAAGATTGTAAGTTAGAACTTGTGGGCACGAGTTTGGGATTGATCTATTACCGGTTGTATTGGGAAGTTTTGACATCGTTGTTGGCATGGACTGGTTGTCCGCGCACCGTGCCATTGTGGTTTGCAACGATAAGGTTATTCAGGTTCCCCTCGCAAGCGGTGAAACTCTCTCAATTCAAGGTGAAAGACACGGGACGCCACTAAGGATTATTTCGAGCATGAAGGCTCGTAAGTGTCTGAGAAAAGGGCTTGTCGCATTCTTAGCACACGTAGTGGACAAGAAGGCCGACGATGCGAAAACTGGAAGACATTCCAGTCGCCAGAGATTTTCCGGATGTATTTCCAGAAGATTTGCCGGGGTTGCCGCCACCTCGACAAGTCGAGTTCCGCATCGACCTCGTTCCCGGAGCAGCTCCTGTGGCACGATCGCCATACCGCCTAGCTCCATCAGAAATGCAGGAACTGTCCAGCCAGCTACAAGAATTACTGGACAAAGGTTTTATAAGACCGAGTTTCTCACCTTGGGGAGCTCCCGTCTTATTTGTGAAGAAGAAGGATGGCACATTTCGCATGTGCATCGACTATCGAGAGCTGAACAAGCTAACCATCAAGAATCGCTATCCTCTCCCCAGGATCGACGATTTATTTGATCAACTCCAAGGTTCCAGCTATTACTCCAAGATCGATTTGAGGTCAGGCTATCACCAGTTGCGTATACAAGAAGAAGATGTACCAAAAACGGCCTTCAGAACCCGGTACGGACACTATGAATTTTTGGTAATGCCGTTCGGCTTGACCAACGCACCAGCGGTCTTCATGGACCTAATGAACCGCGTATGTAAGCCATACCTGGACAAATTCGTCATTGTCTTCATTGACGATATTTTGATCTATTCACGTACGAAAGAAGACCACGAGAATCACCTTCGGTTAATTCTTGAAGTATTACGCAAGGAGAAGCTCTATGCTAAATTCTCGAAATGTGACTTTTGGATTCGGGAAGTCCACTTTTTAGGCCACGTGGTAAACGAGAAGGGCATACACGTTGATCCAGCCAAGATCGAGGCGATTAAAAATTGGGAAGCACCTCGAACTCCTACCGAAGTACGACAATTTCTAGGCCTCGCGGGTTATTACAGAAGGTTCATCGAGAACTTTTCGAAAATAGCGCAAGCTTTAACCATGTTAACCCAAAAGGATAAGAAATTTGAGTGGACGGAAAAGCAAGAGGCAACATTCCAGTTACTAAAAGACAAGTTATGTGGCGCTCCGATACTGTCACTTCCAGACGGTACGGAAGATTTTGTGGTTTATTGTGATGCCTCGCATCAAGGTTTGGGTTGTGTACTGATGCAGCGAGAAAAAGTAATAGCTTATGCTTCCAGGCAACTGAAAATCCATGAGAAGAACTACACTACACACGATTTGGAATTAGGTGCAGTGGTGTTCGCTCTCAAGATATGGAGGCACTATTTGTACGGAACCAAGTGCACGATTTTCACTGATCATAAGAGTTTGCAGCACATCTTTGATCAGAAGGATTTGAATATGCGACAACGGCGATGGGTTGAATTATTAAACGATTACGATTGTGAGATAAAATACCATCCCGGTAAGGCGAATGTCGTAGCCGACGCCTTGAGTCGCAAGGAACGGGTTAAACCATTGCGTGTTCGAGCTTTAGGATTGACTATCCACACGAATATGACTGAACGAATTCGTGAAGCTCAAGTTAACGCCCTCAAACCCGAAAATGTCAAAGGTGAAAGGTTACGAAAGATGGTTGATTCACTGGAACCGAAAGCGGACCAGGCACTGTATTTCATGAATAGAATTTGGGTTCCAGTATATGGTGGATTGCGTGAGCTAGTATTGGCCGAAGCTCACAGTTCTAGATATTCGGTTCACCCGGGTGCAGACAAGATGTTCCACGATTTGAAGGAACTTTATTGGTGGCCGAATTTCAAAAGGGATATAGCAGCCTATGTTGCGCGATGTTTGACTTGCGCAAAGGTCAAGGCTGAGCACCAGAGACCTTCCGGTTTGCTCCAGCAACCGGAAATACCGGAATGGAAATGGGAACGAATCACCATGGATTTCATTACCAAGTTACCTAAAACGACAAGCGGCCATGACATGATCTGGGTAATCGTAGATCGATTGACGAAATCTGCACACTTCCTCCCGATACGCGAAACGGACAGGTTGGAGAAACTGACCCGTTTGTACATTAAGGAGGTGGTATCTAAACACGGTGTACCTGTTTCTATCATCTCCGATCGGGATAGTCGTTTCACTTCCAGATTTTGGGAAAGTTTAAATGAAGCCCTCGGTACTCGCCTCGACATGAGTACCGCATATCACCCCCAAACGGATGGTCAAAGTGAACGAACCATCCAGACATTGGAGGATATGTTACGGGCATGCGCGATAGATTTCGGAGGTAATTGGGATACGCACTTGCCATTGGTGGAATTTTCTTATAACAACAGTTATCATACGAGCATTCAAGCCGCGCCGTTTGAAGCTCTATATGGGCGCAAGTGCCGATCGCCATTATGTTGGGCGGAAGTTGGAGAAAAGCAACTCACCGGGCCCGAAATTGTTCAAGAGACTACGGATAAGGTCTTTTTGATAAAAGAACGCCTCAAAGCGGCCCGGGACCGCCAGAAAAGCTACGCTGATATGAGGCGAAAGCCTTTAGAGTTTCAAGTCGGAGACAGGGTCCTATTGAAGGTGTCACCTTGGAAAGGTGTCGCGCGCTTTGGGAAGCGCGGGAAGCTGAACCCGCGATATATTGGACCATTCAAAGTCTTGTCGAGGGTAGGCACAGTGGCATACAAGCTCGAGTTGCCTCAAGAGCTTAGTGGAATACACGACACGTTTCATGTGTCGAACTTGAAAAAGTGCCTATCCGACGAAACTCTCATTATTCCTGCTGACGAGATCCAGATTGACGACAAGTTACATTTTGTGGAAGAACCAATCGAGGTAACTGATTGGAAGGTCCAAAAATTAAGGCGCAGCAAGATCAGATTGGTCAAAGTGCGCTGGAATGCCAAGCGTGGACCGGAGTTCACGTGGGAAAGGCTGGACCGGATGAAGCAAAAATACCCCGCCTTATTCGAGAAGACACCTGTACCGGAGAACTCGAAGTGAATTCCGGGACGGAATTCTCTTAACGGGGGGAGAATGTAACAACCGGCAAAAATAAGGTAATTCCGTACAATTAATTAATATATGATTAACGTAATTAAATGCAATTATGTGTGATTTAATTATCAAGGCCTTAGGGGATAGCAATTTCCAAATAGTGCATAGGAATGCATACGTTTAATGGTAAAGCATGATTGGATCATGTGCGAATAAGCTATCCGGTATGGACGTTGGCAATTACCCGGTAATAATTAAATAAACGAAACGGATCCCGGACACCCGGGATATAAAATAAAGGGTATTTCCATAAGATATAATGAGTTTTGGAACTCCAAAATCATAAATGAAAACGTCTTGTACAAATCTCCCGGTAACGAATAAAGTGCGCGTATCGCACCCGATACGCGTATAACTCATAAATTCACCCGGTAAAGGCCTAAATAACCAATCAACGCTTAAATTAGACTATATTTAAGGGTTATTAAAGGTATTTTTAATGTCCGGATAACGCGTGATTAAAACCCGAAAAATACCCGAACGACACCCGAACGACGGGGGATTTAACATAACAAACAATGGGTAATTATTTGAAGTTGTGGACCCCACCAAATCCATCCAAGGGCCGGCCTAAGAGGCCTTATTTTACCCACATTTTATGTTGATAATAATAATCTATAAACTTAGATAAAGCATGCTTTATGCAAAAGACAAAAGTGGAAGGAAAGTTGTAAGTAAACATGAAGTACAAAAGCATGCACATTCTTGTCCCCTCCTTACAATTTTCGGCCAAGGGCCCTAATAATCCAAGGCAACTCTAAACCATCATCATATTAGAGTAGGCATGTGTGTGTGATAAGTCTTGTATGTAGAGATAATTATGCCTTATAAGATTTAACCAAGATTTGCAAGAAACCATCCATCCTTGCATACATACATACGGCTCATCATATACACACACATATTCTCTTTTCAAAATCTCCCAAGTACACTCATAATCTTCCATAAGATCTCTTAAATCTTTAGCATCATTACATGAGTTGGTTATATAATAACACATGTTAGAAGATTGAATCACCAAGCAAAACAAATCTCTTTTCTTCCCCTCTCTTGGCCGTAAGTTTCCATAAGCCCACACACATTGTTCTTTCAAGTTTTTACAACTCCAAATCACTTAAAATCATCCATCATCCAAACCCCTTTTGTGTGTTTCAAGAGCTTGGAGCTAAACCACTAGGAAGAACACACTAAACCCCTCTCAAATCCAAGGTTTTTGTCTTCCCTAGCCTTGTGCTAGTAGTAAGCTTCTTAATCTTGTTTTTGATTGTTATTATTCATGTATGTGTTCCTAGTAGCAAGTTGTACATGAAGGGTTTAAAAAAAATGGTTTTGAACATAATCTTTAATAGGTTTTCATGTGTAAAATGGAAGGTTAAAGATATGAAAATAAACCATGGATTTGATGATGATGATGTATTAGTCTTGAAAATATATGAAGTTTACATATAAGACTAAGTAGGATGATGTTTTGGTTAAGATTTTGAGATGAACTTGAATATGCTAAAACTAACTTTAATTCATCTTATTATGATCATTTAAGTGATAATATGTGGTTAAAACATGTTAGAAGTTCATAAACGGATAAGATGGAAAATTAAAGTTAACTCACTTGGATGAATGATATTTTGAAGAAATGGACTAATACATAAAACACACATATAATTAGTCTTTCATATGGAATATAAGACTAACATAAGTGTTTTGATACAAAAATAACTTACCTATAAAAAGTTGAATCTTCAAAGTTAACTATTTTGAGTGAAAAATGCTAACTTTGGAAGTTAGAGTAGAAAAATGCAACTTTTGTAAGTTAAGGGACTAAAGTTGTAACTTTGAAAGTTAAGGGACTAAAATGGACATTTTAGAAACTATTAGTCCAAAAATACAAGTATGGAAAGTTTGGTGTCAAAAATGTAAGAAATAAAGTCTAAGGATGATTTTTGTAAATACTAGTAAAAATACTTGGGTATTTTGTATAAAAGTGTATTTTTGAAAGTTATAAAAATATAAAGGGTTTTAACATGAGGATTTTTATAAAATAGAGATTTTATAAAAATATTAAACAAACTTGGGAAACTTATACAAAAATGAATACTTTTATATAAATGGGAATATAAAAGTGTTGGAAACATTTTTGTAGTTAAGTTGACAAGTTGGGTTAAAAATACATAAGTATTTTAACCGTCCAAGTAACATGTGAAAATAGGAAGAAATATGGATAATATTTCTATAAAATACATGTGGGGAAAAACTTGGAAAAATTAACTAATCAAGTTAAGATATCAAACTAAAACGCGTTAACGAACCGTACACGGACAAAATATGAGAAAAATGCCATTGCGGCAAGATAAGAAAAATTATATATTTTAAAGAGGTAAAATATATATATACTTTGGGTGAAAACAAATAAACACTTTCCTAAGTGTTGGAGGATTAATTCGTGGGAGAAACACATGACACAAACGAATAAGACGTTAAAACAAACGTATATACTTAACAAGAAAAATTACACATTTATATATATACTTGTACGCTCGTCTCGGCAAAATTCTAGTATATCTACTTAATGGGAAAGTAGATATGCGGGAAGGGAAGCCGCGACGAGAAGACAAGGATATATATATGTGTATGTCGTACCAACGAAATCCTAGTATATTTATTTAAATGGGAAAATAAATATACGGTGTGGTGAGTTGAAACGGACGTTAAGAATATACGATCGAACGACAAAATCTTAGCATATTTGTTTAAATGGGAAAACAAATGTGTGGCAAAGTGAGTCGGGTCGAGGATTGAAATATATATTATATCGAACGATGCGATCTTAAGTATAATTATTTAAATGGGAAAATAATTATATGTTAAGTGAAGTCGAGTCGATGATAATAAGATACAAGTTATGGAAATATTAACAAGAGTAATATATAACTTGTAACACAAAGGGTAATGTAACGCCAACGAAACCTAGGATACACGCTTAATTAAACGGGATTTGGAACAACTTGTGGTCGGGAGTTGGGTGTACAACTTGCCAAGGCACATGCACTATAGGAATAGTGACTTATACGTTTAGGACGTTTATAGGTGCAAGACCACCCCTTGCTATTCACCTTATTGAGCCAGACGCAGTTTCAGGTGAGTTTCACGGCCCCATTTTAAACTATTTTTACGTTTTTCCGGGGGAAAGATATGTTAGGGATAATGTTTGACGGATTTATTACTTGAGGTGTGACCGCCACTCGGGGTTGAGTCCTCGCCTCTATAATCATTTGTTCAGGGAAATTGAAACCGGAGGAATATTCGAATAGTACTATTGGTGCCTGACAAGGCCCACCCCTAATCGATAGCGTCGATTATGCATTAGGTTATGCCTGGGGTGCAAATATTCTGAACTTAAGTCGTGGGAAACCGAGTAACGACTTGGAGCGGGGCACAATTATTACATGTCTTGGTTTGATTATAGTCTCAAGTAGATTTATAGGAATTTGCAACTCCTATATATTGTCATAACATGGTATTCCCAAGTATTCAAGTTTTAGAAACTGAAAACCTGTGAACTCACCAATATATTTATATTGACGAAACTTTTTAAAACATATCTTTCAGGTAACTAGAAGATGAAAGATCAGGCAAGCAGGGTCGGGGAATCTCCAATGCGACGTCGGGCTTTTGTGGGGTTTCACCTTTATTTCCAAGGCATTTGGGATATATATGAGAAACCTCTATGTTTATTTCAAAAACAATTAACATTTGTGTAATGTTTGAAACTGATTTGACGTCATAATAAATGACCCATTTTCTTAAATTACTTGTGTTTAGCCATAACCTTGACTTTATGCTTTTGAACCGTCGCGCCACGTGTTTCCGCCTTTGTCGTGGTGTGACAAAAGTTCAGTTCGTTTACAACCCTAGCTGAGATTACTATGTTGAAAGACTTTGCATATTGCTTATGATTCGGTTGTTTGGTTCGTGAGTCGGTAGAAACTAATAAGTTGTCATTAGAAGCTAGTCATTTGGAAGGAATTGGTCATCAACGGAATCTAATCACCGGTAGAAATTAGTCCATCAATAGCCACTATGAGCACAACAAATATGTTCTCTGCGGCAATTCTGAGCAGCAAAAAAATGCATGAACAATAACTTGTGATGTGAGTAGTAATTGCCGTTAATATTTTTATTTATAAGTAGCAATTTAGGTGATCAGCAACGAAATATCAACAATAAGGAGCTGTTTGGTAGCCTCTTAATCAGCCTCTTAACCATTCAGGTCTGAATCATTTAGCATTTAGACTGTTTGTTTCAGCATCTGAATGGAATGATTAAGTGTTGAATCATTAAGCTAATAAGGGATGTTGAATGATTCAGGTCTTAACCATTCAGAGCCTGTTAACCATTCAGACCATCTTAATGATTCAACACTTAATCAACCAAAGAGCCCCTAACTGAATGGACATACTTACTGCTCATGATGGTAGGTGAATAACAATCAACCACATTAACCGTCAACTGACAGTCTCTTTAATAAAGGATTGTGTGACTTCAACTAAGAGCATTCACGTTAACTACTCCATCTCAATCTCCATAATTACACTGAAAATCATTACCCTTTTCTCTTATTTCTATTTAATAATACTTATTCTATACTTCTATTATTACTTTTTCCCTCTCCTCTACTCACAACCACTTTTAAAAATATTAAAAAATTATGGAGGATGAACAATGTCTCCTCCAAATTTACTGGTAACCAGTGTCTCCTTTAAATATTTTCTTTCTCCTCTACTCACAACCACTTATACCCACTCTATATAATATAGAGATCACACGCATACCATTATGGAAGAGCTAATGTGAATGTTCTAAATATTGTGATGGTTTCCACCTATAAGACATAGTGTTTGGTTTAATTCTGTTGCGTGTATTCATAATAAAACTTATATGCTCTTTTTCATTGAATCTTCCTATTTAAGATTTAAAGAGTACCATCGAAATGCTTTAATCTGACAGTGATTCATGATTCAGAGACATCGCAGATCTTCCAAACTACAAAACCTAACAAAAAATTTACATGTTCTACCTTTCTATATGTACTTTGGAATATAACTACTGCGCATGTTTGGAACGACCCACCTTGGGCTATATGTTGTGGAAGACTTGGAAGGTGTGAAGGACTAGCAACGTTTGCACATGGGGCGTGGAATACCTCGATAGTTGAGGTGTGAGAAGGGCGGGGGTGTTGAAACTTGATGTGTTTGATAATTGAGATTTTTTTTGAAAGTAATCGGTTATGGAGGGAAAGTAGTATAGGAAATTTAGAGGGAAAATGTAAGTTAGTTATAAGAAACTTAACATACATACACACAATAAAATACAAACTGTTTCGGCCTATTTATACATCCTGAATAGGTTTGACCGAACCAACATGACCCTCTAACAAACTTATAACCGTTGGTCTTGATATGTGACACACCGGTCAACATATTGATTATCTAAACTTAGGATAACTAACATAATAATATTTCCTAACATATGTACAGATCTGAATTAACACATGTTTCTGATATGAATCAAGATTATTTTTCTAACATTCTCGCCCCTAATCTTGATTTAGTATGAACTTGAATCTTCACTTGACGATGAACGAGATCTTTTCTTCTGTGGGAGGTCTTGATCATCATACTCGGCTTTCTTCTTCTTGTGATCAAACTCTTCTTCCTTGACTTCTACTACCATTTCTCTTCCTTTATACTTCAAATGATACCACTCCATCATCTCTAGGTATCGAACATAGACTTGTCTTAAAGTTGTTGCAATCTCTTCTTTTGTTACTAGGCTTGGTAGTCCTCTCCCATATCCTATTGACATAGCAATCACTGCCCAATTGTTGTCATTCGTCACTTTTTCATATCCTCCGAATACTTGCACCTTTGTATAGAGATCTAGTAGATTAATCAGATAGCCGTATCCGTCTCTTGGGGGCATTGGTGCCTTGTTTGACATCTTTAGGAAATCATACATAAACCATTCTATGGTTCTTTCAAATTCTAATTCGAATTTCCTTCGATATCTTTCGGCCATTGTCGTGATATGGATCAAATCCATAAACACAACACAATCGTTTAGTCTTGTGTCGTTTGTTGGATACATAACCGGTCCCTTTTCCATGAACTCTTCGGCGTCATCTCTACTAATCGAGAAAGTTTCAAAGTTTTTAAATACCGATGCCCTTTCTTTATCCAAATCGCTGAGTTCTTGTTCTTTACCGGTTTCGAAGACAACATTCTTTCCTTTTCTGTTCTGTTTGTCTGCGTTCCAATTCTGCGCCTCTGATGCGCCTCTCGTATCCCACTGCACAACGTTTGAGTTATTTTTCTTACTTGGCCTGTTTGAGTTAAAACGCAGCCCAAATTTACCCATTTATATAAAATGGGTTGAAATGGTTATCTCTGGTATTTCTTAACATATACCCTTCTTGAGTACAGGTGGATTCTATTAGTTTTATAAATGGCAGACCGAGTAGTAACGAAAGCATGCCTAAATGGCCATCTTTAATAGCACATGTGCAGAGCACACGGTGCCATGCTAAACGACCTTTGGGGCCCGTTAGCGACTATGAAATCTCCACAAGCTCCGTTAACCAAGACGCAGAAAGCTTCTTATTGAATGCCATGAACTTATATTTCATTGAGCGTTTGAGTTTAGCATGGAAAATAATATTCCCTTCTCCATCAATGGTGAAGAACTCAAATGCAAGTGTCGCTAAACAACGGTTGAAAATGATTCTTTTCTCTAACTGATGTGCAGTCAGTGAAGACGCGAAACAGAACATAGTCAGCAACATAGTCAACTCCCTTTCAGATTTTGTGGTGATTGAATCTCAAGATAAAGTCCAGCTCAGCGTGTCCACAGACCCTGCACTTGGGACAATTTACTCGGTTACCGTGCCTGTGAGACGTGTGAAAGTTGCGTATTAAGAGGCAGATGGGGGAGGGAACAATAATGGACTTTGAATACAAGGACAATGGGGAGACTTCTGGTTCGGTGGATGTGAAGTTCGAATTTTATGTTCCTGGTGAATGATTTTTAGTGTTTCAGGTGATCCAACTGTCCGAGAATGTAATCTGGGAAAAGAAAATCATAAACTTTGTTATAATTTACAGCAAACGTTGTAAATATTTGATATTGCTTATTTGATATTGCATTTTTGGTATGAATTAAAAAACTGTTTTTCAAAAGTCACAAAAACCTGTCTTTTGAAATTGGTTTTAGCTTTTTGAATGTCAAATTACCAAACTACCTACATTTGACTTCTTTTTGTTTATTCTACACAAATAAACTTAAGCCACACACTTTTTAAAAAATAATCACTTATTTCGCCACAAAAGTTACTCCAAACATCTTTTCAAAAATTACTTTTAAAAAAAATCATAAGTCACTAACTACTTAAAAAAAGCACTTTGCAGCAATGTTTTAAAAACCGGTTTCTATATCATATCAGGTTTGGCTCAGAAACAATTTAACCCGCCATACCAAGTGGTTTAACCTGGTATACCAAGAGTTTTAGCCGGTACCAGGTGGTCTAACCAGTTTTACAGGTTGGTATGAACCGGTTTTCAAAACACTTTGGTGTTAAAATTAGGGGTGCAAACGAGCCGAGCCGAGCTGAGCCCGAGCTCAACCAGGCTCGAAATCGAGCTTGATTAACTTATAAGAGCTCGAGCTCAAGCTCGGCTCGATTCGAGCTCGGCTCGTTTGCACCCAAAGTTAAAATTAGCAAATCCCAAACACACAAACAACAAACACAGGTAGCGGGAAACACTCTTTCAAAACTGCTGTCGTCCCGTCGCAACACCACCAGCCGCCGTAGGAAACATCTACAGATCTGTAATAATATTATAAACAGCTCAGTGTAATGATATTCTCTCATCTTTGCAAAATTATCCTTCACTTCTTATTGATTTAGCGTCTCTTATTTTAGTTTAGGGTTTTGGTTACCAATAACTATTTTAAAATCATCCTTGTTTTGTTTAATTAACTGAAATACTAAAAATCTGTTTATGATTTGAACAGATATTGTTGAGTTTGTTACATATGCTTTTGGTGTTTATGTCAGTTTTCTTGTTGTTGCGAGATGTATTTGGACTGTTAAGTTCAGGTTCTTATTAATTATGCTGCGGATGATCGATACATGACAAGTCACCGCGATACAGCATTTAAGTTACAAATGTTGCAGAAAGTGATTAATAAACTGTTAAATATTCATTGTAACTTAGGGCTGAACAGGTTGACAGTTTAGCAGTTTACAAAGATGAATGGACGTCGTTTGGAGTTTGACGGAAATCCGATTCAAGATGCTATTTCCAGAATCCGCTTCGCTCCATCAGCCAACAATCTTCTCATCTCGTCTTGGGATACTGTGAGCAATCAATTTTATTTTGAGTTTGTGTGTGTGTGTGTGTGCGAGCAACTCTTTATACTACGCTTATAGTCATATTTAATGCTATTGAATTATCAAATATTGTGTGTACAGAATCTTAGATTGTATGATGTGGATGGATCTAAACTGATTTTTGAAGCTTCTGGGGATGCTGAGCTTCTGGATTGTTGTTTCCAGGGGAGGCGGCTGCGTTTAGTACCGGTTCTGATTGTTCAATAACTAGGTTTGTTTTCTGGTTCACGCTGTTTAGTTATATTTAGTTGACAACTTTTATATCTAGAAGTGTGTTTTTGGATTCTGAATTTGGATATGGTTTAGGATAACGCATAGGGATGATAGTGACAATAAAAACCTTATGGTCATCTTGAATGCAACTGAGTTGAATTTATATGTTTAAGTGTTCTATAGAAGTAGTGAATCTTGTTTCCACTTTATAACTTTGATAGAAAGTGTGTTTAATACATGAAATTCTTTATTATGTATCTTGGATTCAAGGCATCTCAATATCTATACTATGTAACTCCTATCGGTATATTGATTTTATATCTTCATTAATCACTAACAGGATATGACCGGTTATAACTTGTAACTTCACATTCTTTTCTTTTACTACATGGTTAGTACTAAATAGCGAATGTTGAACAGTTGAACATATATTTTAGGTGTTAAGCTGCACAGTCTTTAGTGCTCAACTGATCATGTACTGTTTTGTTACACTATCAGTTTTCATTCGTCACATATGTGTTTTGCTTTGGGCCAGATTTATTACTTCATAACATAATGTATATTTTCATGTTTTCTTTGTAATTTTTTTGTTCTATGCATGACCCTTCATATTTTCTCTTGTGTAGGTATGATTTACATTCAGGAACCAGTAATTTTTTTGGGAATCATGATGATTTAGTAACTTGTGTTGAATATTCTGATCAAACAGGTATACTGCAACAGTTGTTACTTTCAAATCGGTAACTGTATAATCGCGACCATTTATTAATTATATATGGTTATTGCCATTAAAAATTATCTTATTTTATCCATTTCTATACTTGCCAATTTTTGCCTTTTGTATCGGAATTTCCTGTAACTGGTCTTCTTTTTCGTAGGTCAAGTTATTACTGGTGGTTGGGATAAAAAAATTAAGTGTTGGGATTCACGTTCAAAGAAGGCCCTAACTTGTGTAAATACAGTTAGTGTGGTGGTCGAATCTATGTCCCTTAGTGGAGTTATTGCAATGGTTGCTGTTGGATCATCGGTTTATTTGTATGATTTGCGAAAGTTCAGCAGTCCATATTATAGCAAAAGTATGGACATCCAAATTAAGTGTGTCCGGCCATATCTAGATCAAGGTAATCCTATTATAAATTTGAAGACCTTTATGGTACTTATATATTGATGTCTAACACTGTCTTAGTTTCTAAACATTGAATAATTAAGTAGGTGATGGGTGACCGACCATATTGTTGTAAAAGTTAGGCAACATGTTATCCATTTGGTGGAAATCTATATAGAAATAAGTTATTCTATGAATTTTTATGTACTTATTGTTCTCTGTATATGACCTGCTGACAAGATGGGTGGGTGAATGGGTTGGGTTGAAACATGTCATTTTTAGTATGGGTCAAACTGACTAGGTCGGTTGAATAGCACTCTATTTTTTGTCCATTTAGTACATTTTTATGAATAATTAATTGTGTTAGATAGGTTTAAAAACCGATATTATTAGTTATTACAATGATAGTCTAAATCTTTGAATAAAACAGTTTTGATACAATTCCTTTCCAGCTGATTTTTTTATTTGACCTATTATATAAGAGCATATAACATAATGCTGCATCTACTTTATGTATTTTATTATTATCGTAATGCAGGATTTGCTGCTGGATCAGTTGAAGGACGTGTATCGTTGAAATATTTTAATCCTTCCAATCAAAACAATGATGGGTATGTTTTCTTTAGTAATGTTATGACGGCAATGTTTTCTTGTCAATAATCTAATGTATCAAGTTATAACTATATATGTTGCAGGTTTGCTTTTCGCTGCATTCCAAAGGCAACGGAGAAGAGGCATAATATGCCTGCTGTGAATGATATTGTTTTTAGTCCATCGTATGCATTTCTTTATCTACTCACTAATCATGAAATTTTGTAAAAGTTTATCACTGATTTTTTTTTGTGTGTTCAGGACTTGTGGTGCCTTTATCACCGGTGATAATGACGGTTATGTCACCATGTGGAATGCTCAAAGTAAAAAAAGAGTTTTTGAGGTAATTTTCATAATCTGATGGTAAGCTCTTATGAACTCAAGCCAACTTCTTAGTGGCACTAAAAGAGCTCTAAATGATTAAATATTCAATTTATTTATTTATTTATTTATTCGTTTATTTTCTTCAAAGAAACCATAAGTAAAATGTTATTGGGATTTGACACAAATTTGATCTTGTTGCCATGTCAGATGCCAAAGTTTGAAAACAGTATTGCCTCATTATCATACAACAGTGGAGGACAACTTCTGGCTGTTGCTTCAAGCTATACATACCAAGAAGCGAATGAATTGTTAGCATATCTCGACTCATCTTGATTATTATTATTTTTTCAGCCATTTTTGTCAATAAACAGCAAAGTTTTTAAACTTGAATTATATAAATTATAAAATACTTCCTTAGGTATTATTATTATTATTATTATTATTATTATTATTATTATTTTTATCTGATCTTGAAAATATTTTCAGGGAAATACCTCCAATTATATACATACATGAAATGAATGACCAACACATGAGTTCCTTTTCGGCAGGAAGTTCAAAATAGGTGCTTTTTACATAAACACAAAGGTCAAAAACTTTAATACTTGAAGTTCTTGATTATATCGTCTTTTTTTTTTGTTAGATCAAAGAGTACTTGCAGTTTGTCAAGAGTGACTAGTTTTTATTGCTAACCCGTGAGAAACAGAGGATTTCTTTTTGTACACAACTCTTTAGTTAATGTTCTTCACTTCTTTGTTGCATTTGCATCAGGTTTGCAAGCTTAATAATAGCATTTAAGTTGGGATTTAGTTTAAAGATGGTGTTCAACTTCAACGTCTTCACATGGGTGTCAAGACGTGAGCTCCCATGGGCAAAACTGACAATATTAGTTTGTATTGCGGGGTAAGGTGTTATTGTAACTTAATTCATTAATTCGATGTAACACCTGTATAAATAATTGTTATAATTGGTATTATCTTTATGTTATCAACATCATGTGTATTAGATAGTTATTGAAACATTATTTGGATTCACATCAAAACGCAGCTGTTGATCGTATCAATCAAGTTTGAAAGGACGAATTGAGATGTGTGCATGCCGCTAGCACAGATTTGAAATAACTTCTAATGTTTTAATTATAAATCTTACAACACTACTAAACTCAAGAAAATACATTTGAAATGATGATGAAAGCTTCTTTAACACACATGTAACCATCATAAGTTTTAAATTTTCTATTTCAACTTGAGTGATTTTTTTTTAATGGCTATGGATTCATTCAAAAAAACACAGATCTAGCAAGGAGCAAGAATAAAACATCAATTACAAAGTACATGAAGAAAGAATAAAAATTTAAAGTTACTTCAATCTTCCTGCTCTAAAGAAACAAGTTTAGAGCCCTATTCTTGATACACATGAAACTCAAGCATTTGAATTTTTTCGTATTCCGGCTAATGGAAGACCTTTTCGTTGTTGAATATTGCATCATTACGAGCTCTCCAAATCACAAAACAAGCCGTAAGAGTCACAACATGTTCATTTTTTCTTTTACCGAGTTTGGACGAATATATTTGTAAAGTTCAATATGATGGAAAAGGGATAAATGGGTGACAAATTACACCATTGACTAACAAATTGCCATATAATCAGCCAATTCATTCATGACACTCGCGAATATGACCCTACAACTAACAACTTGGGTGATTTCGAAAACCAAATTACGCCAACCAGTTAAATCACGAACCATTGGTGTTTCGGTTTAGCTACAAGCTAACGGATTAAACACAAATGATACAACTGGTTCTAAGTGATTCAGTTTTAAAAGAAAAAAAATAACAGTACTTCCCTCTTCCTTTTTGTTAGTTGAACGGTTTTTAGACTGAACTAACCCATTTTATTTGCCAAGATTTTTTACACATAAATCTACATATTCTTGCACTAGTCAGGATTTGAACTCACATTACGTTTGTAGGTGGCAATCACCATACAACTAGACCACTAGGTCATAAGTACCAAACTAACCGGTTGAACCAAGGAAACACAAGAATTTCTCCATTAAATTATCCATCATGTATGAAGTACTTAAAAATGTAGCTTTAAAACAAATATACAAAAAGATTAGGTGTATCATATGACTAATGGATTAAGGAGACCGGTTAAATCAGGAACCATTGGTGTTTTGGTTCTTTTACAAGCCAATGGATTAAACACAAATGAATAAACTGGTTCTAAGCGAGTCACTCTTGATATAAAAAAAACAATACATCCCTTATCCTTTTTGTTAGCCAAACTAACCCATTTTAACAACACTTTTTTATACTTAAAACCCACCTAACCACTTTTGTAGATGACAATGACCATACCACCAAGTCATAAGTGCCGGTTAAACCGTGGCAACATGACAACAATATGTATGAAGAAGAGCAATTCGTTAACCATTGCTCACAACCTAATTCGCCTTATTCCCACACCTTCCTTGAAGAGAGAATGTCAACGCAATAGACACTTCCCTTTTGGGTATTGGTAACATGTACAAAGGACTAGTGATATTAGTCCAAACACAAGTTTGACTTCGTACTCAGGACATCCAACCTAAACAACCAGAACCCCTAAACTCTCGTTCAAACAAATTATATCCGGGGTTAGCCTAGTGACACAACTAAGTCCAACCTATTTTGTAAACACCAAGATATTCAGACTCTTTGCTTCGTTTGAGAAGACTCTCATACAGGATGACTCGAGTTTTTAAAACATAGTTCAAACCTTTAACCTTGAGGAAAATAACAACTTAAAATAAAAATAAAAATAGGGGTGCCATATAACTAAGAATAATAACTGAGGGGGGCTTATACCAATCAACAAAAACTAACATAATCCAACGGCCAGGATTCAATCTCATGAAAACCAAATAATATCTTTCTGTACGGCGGTTTAATAAAAACCCTAACCCATCAATCTCTACAACCTCTACTTCTACTCTTCGTCACTAATCTCCATTAAATCTTCTGCATCATATTTTAATAACATGTCTGACGAAGAGCACCAGTTCGAGTCAAAGGCTGATGCCGGTGCATCAAAGACCTTCCCTCAGCAAGCTGGTACCATCAGAAAGAACGGTTACATTGTTATTAAGAATCGTGCTTGCAAGGTATCCATTATTATTATTATTATTATTATTATTATTATTGTATAAATTTTAGATCTGATTTACTTTTGTTGAATTTGTAATAGGTTATGTATTTGGTAGTGGTTTGTAGGTCAATTGTTTTTGATAAGCTCTATTGGTTCATTTGTTGATCTGATTAGTAATTTAATATAGTTTGATCGGTATGAGATCGGTACTGTTACCCGTACCTGTACCGGACAGAACTGGTAATTTAGTTAAAACCAAAACCGAATACCGTACCGTGTATGTTCGGTTGTTATATGTATTGTACGGTGCTGCATAGTTGGGGGTGTAAACGAGCTGAGCCCAAACTCGGGCTCAATTAACTTATGAGAGCTCGAGATCGAGCTTTGTTTTTAAAAGTTTGAGCTTGACTCGTTTATTATTTATTATATTAAATGAAAATAATATAAATAATTGGCTTGTATACTAAACAAGTTTAAACGAGGAGTAAATATTACTAAATATTAATAAAACTAATATTATGCTAAGGCTCGACGAGCCTGGCGAGCTTCAAATGCTAGGCTCGAGCTCGATAAATAAACGAGCTTTGTTTTAGGCTCAACCTTTGCTCGGGCTTGATAAGGCTCTCTTCGTTGCGAGCTTTTTATCGAGCCGATCTCAAGTAGCTTGCAAGCAGCTCGGCTCATTTGCACCCCTAATAGTATTGATATTGAGCTAAATCCAAGATCGAATACTGTACCTTATGGTACAGTTACCGTAAATTTGTCCTTTCTGTATTTTGATATTCATTTTGGGTTGGGGTTTTGTTTGAGTTGTTGCCTCTTGAAGAGATTAGTTTGGAAGATGAAAGCAATTTATGTCATGAAGTTAATGTTATTTATATGAATAAGGGAGTGCATGTTTTTTGCTGTTTATCATCTTCATTCGTGTGTTAAATTGTTTAAATCTGTTTTGAAGGTTGTGGAAGTTTCAACCTCGAAGACTGGCAAGCACGGTCACGCCAAGTGTCACTTTGTTGCAATTGATATCTTCAATGGAAAGAAGCTTGAAGATATTGTTCCTTCTTCCCACAATTGTGATGTATGTCTTATACACCTCAGCAGTGTTGTAGAACTCGCTAGGCGCTAGTCGGCCGGTGGGGTACTGACTAGGGATTAATGTGATTAATCAAGATTAATCGGGATTAATCGGATTAGATTTTTATATATATTTTTCCAAATTTATACATATATAATGCTAATTTTATACCTTATAGGTATAAATTTAGAAGTTTAGGGACCAAATATAAACTAGTGAATATGGAAGGGGGGTTAAATATTAAAATACCTAAACTTAAATAACCCTAATCACCCCATCGTTCACCATATCTGTTTTTCCTCCCCGTTCCTTCTTTCATCGTAAGGAACCATCAAACGCAACTAAGGTTTATGGAGTTGCATCGATTTTGCTTCTAAAACATGGATTGTCATCAAATTTTGATGTTAAAACTTGTTTTATTTGATTGATTTGCTCCAGTTTTGACCCGTTCGAATTCATTTTTTACCTAATTTTGAGTTTTTTAGGCCCGACTAGGACCAATTTGGTCTGACTAATCGGTGATTAATCGTGCACTGATTAATTGAGTGATTAGCCCAAAATCAATCAGTAAAGTGAAGACTAGCGATTAATCACCGATTAATCAGTGATTAATCGGGATTTTTACAACCTGGCACCTCAGTGATAAGTTTTATGAAATTCTCTCTGTTTCATGTGTTTGGTGTACAACCTTATGGTATATAATCTTGTTATTTGCAGGTTCCACATGTCAACCGTACTGACTACCAGCTCATCGATATTTCCGAGGATGGATTTGTATGTACATCTTTATAATTTCTTGATTTCATCGAATATATAGTGTGCTTATTCTGATATCTTACTTGTTGTATAGGTGAGTTTGTTGACTGAGAGTGGTGGTACTAAGGATGACCTCAAGCTTCCAACCGATGACACTCTGCTTACACAGGTTTGTGGAAAGCATTTGGTTCATAAGAGTTTGATTATTTGTTAAATATGCAAATACATGCTTTGATAAAAACAAAATTTTGTGCGCCCCACCAAAATCCCTCATTTTGTTTGTAATTGGGTTTCATTTAACGCGTATTAAATGTGTCATTGTTCAACTCTTAATTTTGTGCAGATTAAGGATGGCTTTGGTGAAGGAAAGGACCTTGTTGTGACAGTCATGTCTGCAATGGGAGAAGAGCAGATCTGTGCTCTCAAGGATATTGGTCCCAAGTAAACATTTTTATTAGCTTTCGTATGACGGTTTTATGCGATCAAGGGCTGCTTCAGAACCATATGCTCTGATCATGGTGGTTATTTGAAGATGTCTATTTAGGTTTCTGTTCGCTGCAATTTTTGTTTTGTTTCCAGTTTTTATTAATGTGTTGAAGTATTGATATTTTGGCTGTTGGGCAGATGGGATATGAACACTTTTTAATTTGTTGGGTAGCCGACTTTTGTTTCACTTTATTTTCTTATGTTTGCAAATACATTAATCCTATATATTTTAAGCATGGTATTTAGGATTCATACACCCCTTAATTAGAAAAATGAATTAATTAGTAATTTTGAAATGATCGATGTTAGAAAAACAAAGATAACAAGACCATCAGAGTCTGGAATGTATAGATATACAAGTTAAATCACAATTTAAAGTGTAAAGCACAGGAGTTAGGATTTAGGGATAACTAGTTAGTTAATAATTTAGTTTCCTCATAGATGGAAAATTCTTAGACAATCAAAGGGCATTTTAGGCATTATACTAGAATTGTCATTTCTTCTTTATGTCCCTATAACGCTTAGGGGATGTTGGGACGTTATCAAAGTCATTAATGCCTATACAACGCACGTTGCGAATGGTTTGGTAATTAAGTAGTTTGAACTTGTTATTTCTATCAAGTTATTTCTATCAAATATGATCATGAGATGAAATCAAAATTGATCTATCCGGATATCATGGCTAAACCAATGGAATCAAATACGAAACAAAACATACAAATCAAAACTGACAAAAAGAAAGCTTACTATCTTGAAATCGAACTAAAACCACAAATAATCGACCGCTTCTTGAATCTTGATTTGCAGAGTAAAAAATCATTATGCCGTATCCGAGATTGTCATCCATTTTTTTTAAACAATCAAACGAAACTTCATTTCACCAAAAGAAAACATTACACGATCATCCAGACACAGTCTAGCAAGTAACTAACTACCTGGGTCGACAAAAAAAAAAAAAACAAGAAACAAAATACAATATCATTACATAACTGATTAACCAACCCACAATAACTAGCATACCAGTCGTAGAAGCCACTCAGCCATTATCAAATAAGGAAAAATCCCACCATGCCGCCTTTTCCAGCCCTTGAATTTTAGCCCAATTATTCATCCACTAGAACGACTCAATTTAGATATGGTTAATTGGTTATCAAAATTCTGATTTCATATTCTTTTAGGCCAATAGGATGAAGTGGTTATCAAAATTAAACCCAATGGAATTTAATCCAGGCCCAATTTCCGATGCATTTACGAAAGCAATCAAAACGATTTGTTAATCAAAGGTGATAATCGAACCAAGATTCCAAGAACACAGTTCTTTATATTTAATAATAAAAACTATCTAAACATAAACCGTAGATCTTTTTTTTTTAAAGTAAACTTCATTAACACATGCGAAAGGTCCTCAATCAAGGACCACCGTCAAGAACATTACAACATATACAATGGAAACATCGCCCAATCCTTCCAAACCAACGCTTTATAGCTAGACCTAGATCTTAACCAAAGAAAAGACATTGACTTCACCTTGGCCACGACTTCACTCACATTCGGCTCTTTAGAACTAAACTCCTTATCTTTCCTAGCCAACCAAATAACCCAAAGCGTGATCCTAGCAATACCTTGTAATATTTTCTTCTCATTTTTATTTCTCTTGTCCTTGGCAATATGGAGAATATCTTTGATATCAAAAGCAAAGATAGGGCCAATTTTACACCAATGACCGATAGTAGACCAAACGCCAAAGGCGAAACCGCAACCTGTGAAGAGGTGTGTTGGGCTAGACTTTAGAAGGTTTGCGTTGTCTTGGATTATGTTAGTATTGTTTGTGGGTTTCGGCCTTTACGGCCCATGTAAAGTGACCGCCCTATGCACTTATAAATAGGGGGTTTCTTAGTTATTTTTCGGTTGATAGTCTTTTGTTTTATTGATATTCTCGTGTACCAGATGACTCGACTCCTTGAAGTCGTGTGCACATCATCAATCCAATCATTTATTTCAAGTATCTTCTTTGTTCTTAATATACAATCATTGTTTCCGCCTTTGATTGTGTGTCGTTTAATACCCGGTAGAGAGGATTCTGGACTTACAATTGGTATCGGAGCCTAAGAAGTCTTTCGAAGGCTCGGTTGTGGTATCAAAAAGAAGAAGATCAAAGGAAGATATTATTGTGAGAAAGGTTGATTTCATGATTTTCATTAATATTGATTTCATTCTTATGTGTTATGGCTAACCTGTTTTGCTAATAATGTTCTTTTTGTGTGTTTCGTTTGTTTTGATTATGTTCATGACTGTTTCTTCGCACAAAATTTCCATAAAATTCTGATTTGATTCATCTTGGTGCAAAGTCAAACTTGTTTACTAAAATCAAGGAGATAATTAGTTTTCAAAAAAGGAAGTGTTTTTATTATGAAATTATCTCTTTAAAATTTTAAATTTTCGAAAATCCTGGAAAGTTTGTTGCCAATCTTATGCAGGTTTCCATATTCAAAATGAGTTCGACGTCTTCTTTGGAGTTCGACCTAGCCTGAGTTCGACCTAAAAGTGCTTGAGTTCGACCTTCGTTGCTGAGTTCGACCTAAAAGTGCCTGAGTTTGACCTTCGTTGCTGAGTTCGACCTAAAAGTGCCTGAGTTTGACCTTCGTTGCTGAGTTCGACCTAAAGTGCCTGAGTTCGACCTGACGTGGCTGAGTTCGACCTGTCGTGGCTGAGTTCGACCTGACGTGGCTGAGTTCGACCTGACATAGCTGAGTTCGACCTTCGTTTGAGTTCGACCTCTGCTGAGTTCGACCTACTGGACTGAGTTCGACCACCTACCTGAGTTCGACCTTATGCCAAATTTGACAAACTGATTAATGTTCAAACTATTATATTGGACTGGACTTAAATAACTGCTGGACTAAAATTAAGTCATATAAATCTACACTAATCACTTTAAATTTTCTTTCAGAAATGGATCAAATGGTTAACCAAACAAATTTGAATGGACTTAATACTGATCAGTTACTTGTAGCTGCTCAAGTGGACAAAGCCATGGAATCTGTCATTGGCACACATTAAAAGATACCTGTTATTCAACTTGGAATGTCCTATTCTGAGTGGAAGTTCAGATTTATTCAAGTCATGAAAATTAAAGATGCTAAGGCTCTGAGATCTATCATGAACGGACCCCGTGTGATCACTTATGTGGTTAATGAAATAACTGGAGTCACTGCTATCAAACCAAAGAGTATGTATACTGATGATGATCATGAAAAGACTGATATTGATGAAAGGGCAATTGCTTATCTTCATCAAGGACTTTCACCTGAAGTATCAATTGGAGTTCGTGACAATGCCACTGCCAAAGAGCTTTGGGAAGCTCTTGAGAATCTGTACGAGGGAAATGAAGAAATGAAAGAAAGCAGAAGAGAGATGCTGATTCAGAAGTTTAATGCTTTCAATCATATTCCTGGAGAAACACTCGAAAGCCAGATCCAACGTTTTGTGGCCTTAGTGAGTGAAATGAAGTCAAATGATATGGTGGTAGACAACTCCGTCATGAACAAAAAGCTGCTCAATACTCTTCCAAGGAGTTGGGACTCAAATGTAACCCTTATCAAGAGAACCAAAGATCTAGCAAGACTCACCCTTTCTGAGACCATATCTTTGATCAAGTCCCATGACCTTGATGACAGGCAACGCTACATGACTCAGACTGCAAGTTATAACAATGCAATCATTGCAACTCCCAACAATGCTTTAATGTCTCAGCAAGAACCTCAGCGTCCATCATTGTACTCTTATCCAGCAAGTGGATCTTCGTATCCACCTATGTTTGCACCTAGTGCTTCAAAAGGGTCAGCTATGCTTGCTTCCTCTGTAGCTACCACTGCTGGACCTTCGTCGCCTGCTTCACTTTCTTCAGCTGCACCTTTGTCAGCAGTTAAAATTCCAAAGGAGCTTGAAAGTAATTTAGGTTTATTTGCTGGATTCATGAATTGCTATAACGCGTTTCTGACAGGCCAACTTACTGCACCTTTGTCGTCTGCTTCACTTTCTTCAGCTGCACCTTTGTCAGCAGTCAAAATTCCAAAGGAGCTTGAAAGTAATTTAGGTTTATTTGCTGGATTCATGAATTGCTATAAAGCATTTCTGACAGGTCAACTTACTGCAAAAGATGTTGGAGCATGTGACTTAAATGACGTCAATCATGATGATATTGAAGAGATGGACTTGACTTGGCATATAGCTATGGTGGTGCATAGAGCAAATAAGTTTGTGAAGAAGACTGGTAGAAATGTGTGGGAAAACCCAACAAAGAAACTGGGTTGGGACAAGATGAAGATGCGTTGTTACAACTGTGATGAACTTGGACATTTTGCTTGTGAATGCACCAAGCCAAAGAAAGAAGGAGACAATTCTACTCCTACAGCCGCTTCTCCCAATGCTACTCCGGGAAGTCAATCATCTACCACTCACACTGGATCTGAATCCTCTAACTCCAACAAAGCCATGGTCGCTCAATCAGGAGGTGGATGGGATTGGTCTTCTCAAATGGAAGATCTGAAGATTGTTGAAGATACTGTGTACAAAGCTCTTATGGCACAGATGGATGACGACTATGTTCCGTCAGCGGCTGAGGTACATTCTGAAACTTTAGCTGAATCATGTTGCACTGATAGGTGTAAACTTAAAATTAAGGGTTTTAGAGAAGAAACTCTCTCCGCATACAAACAGCTTGAATACGAAAAGATGGCCACTTGGGACATTAAAAAGAAATTTAATTCCTATAAAGAAATGGTCGAAAAACAAAAACTTGATATCAAGCGTTTGCATCAGGAGGTGAGTGATCATAAATGTCGATATTTACACTTCAAACGACTGTCTGACACTTTGACCACAGAATTGATCGACTTAAAATCAAAATTTGAAAATGCAGATTTTCATTTTAAAAAATTTGATTGTTCTAGTCCTAAAGTTGAAAAAATGATCAATACCCAGTTAAAGTACAGACCAAAGGAAGTGCGGAATAAGGGAATCGGCTTTGTGGAAATTCCTCCTCCTTTCAATGAAAATTATTCCTCAATTCCTATGTCGGATGAAGAACTGTTGGCTCTTCCTTTGAAAGGATATGGTCCACCCATAGAAGAGCCAACCAGTCGACCATCACGGGATCAAGTTGAAATCACTAAACCTGCATCGATCCCAATTAGAATTTCTAAACCTAAACAAAAACAATCTCAACAAAAGCAGGCTCCCTCAAAAACATTTGTTAAGTCTCAAGATGCTTCAAAGCAGTCTGAGACATTAAATTATGAGAAAAATAAAGAGGTTGATAGAGTTTTTGAGGTTAGCAAAGATGAGGTTCCCTCCTCATCTGAATCAGATGAATCATTAGGTGTTTCTAAAGAGTCTAAACATGAAGACATACAAGTTAATGAACCAATTCCTGCTTCGACCACCTGGCAAAACTCAAGTGTAAACTATGAGTTTGATTTCATGAAGCAAATTAGAGAGCTGTATCTAAAGCAAAGAGCAGACAGTGAACATACTCTGCCCGATTCTAAGTCTCACTCAGATGATTCGTCAGTGACTGAACCTGAGTCTGACTCTGATCCAGACTCAGGAAAGACCGACTCATCTAGTTATCAATCATGTGAAACCACAGAATCATCTGAAGACATGACCAGAGTAAATGAATATGTTTCTGTGTCTACTTCAAACTTATTTGATTCAGAACAAATGTGCTCAATTTCTTCTGAATCTCCCACTTCTTCTGTGGATGAAAACTTCTATACAGAAAATTGCTTAGATGTCTCTGATATTGTGAATGTTACTAATTTGGTTGATTCTCGTGCAGAAAATATGATTGTTGAGGATTGGGTAGATGATGGGGGATGAAGTCGATGACACTGATTCACTTGCATTTAATAATAAAAATCAGAAAAACAATTTCTCAATTTCTGATAAAGACAACAATATTTGTGCGGGCTCGTTTGTTTTGAGCATAAAACCTTGTGACTTTGCATCTGACTCTTTGTTTGTTCATTCAGATTCTGTTATTTTGCCACATGCTTGTGATAAAACGAAAAATCTTTTGGTTAAAAAATCCAGTAAGGACCGGACAGAGAAATATGTCCCACCAAAACAGGTTTTTACGAAAATATGAAAAACAGAATTTTTGAAAACAAAGGAAACAACATTCCAAAACAGCATCACATAGGTATAGAGATGTCTCCACGCTCTTTGAGCCTGGAAAGTATGCAAGATCTCAGGGGATTCACATGTAAAATGTCAGACATGTTATACATGTGGAATCCCAGGACATATTGCCAGAAATTGCAAAACTAATCAACAAAATCTTGCAAGCTGGAAACATCAGAAGGCTCCAAACGGGAATCATAATCATACCAAGCCAATGAAGGTTGAAAAGCCTAAGGCAATGTGGAATGACAAATCCACGGTGAAGCCTTCTGATGGTGATTGGAATAGAAATAAAATGTCTAAACAGTCTGGTAAAAGATCAAATTCTCAGATTCTGACCAACATGGCAGCATCTAGTTCGAACAAAAGATTATTTTCTAATCATAAATTTTACTCGAAGCCAAAATGCTCTATTCCAATCTCTTCCCCGTCTGTAGGTTCTTCATGCTCTGTGAATGATAAATCTAATTACCGTGCTAATGTTTCAACTGTTGACATGCAATGGATAAAAGTCCAATATACGGATACCAACGGTGTACCCAAAACAACTATGGCCTGGGTACCTATGACTAACTAATCCTGCATCATGTGCAGGAACGGCTGTGGAGGACTATCATTCGCCTTTGGTACATTGATAGTGGCTGTTCAAGGCACATGACAGGAGACTTATCCCAGCTTACAGATGTTGAATTTTTCAATGGTGGATTTGTCTCCTTCGCAGGAGGTGAGAAGGGTCAGATAACACAAAGAGGAACGGTAAGAAATGGTGCTCTTCAGTTTAATAAGGTAAACTACGTTCCTGAATTAAAACATAGTTTACTAAGTGTGTCCCAAATCTGTGACAATGGCTACTCAACTCATTTCACTGACAAAGGTTGTTTAATATTGAAACCTGGAGTAGTTATTCCAGATGAATGGGTATTACTGAAATCAGATCGTCGAGGTGACGCTTATGTCATTGACATGAACAAACCTCCCTCCGATAATTTCACATGTCTTTTCTCAAAAGTCTCTCAAAATACTGCCATTCTATGGCATCGTCGTCTTGGACATGCAAATGCTAAAAACTTGAACCGAGTGGCTAAACTGGGATTGGTAAGGGATCTGCCGGTACGTGATTTTATAACAATTGAAAAATGTGTTGCATGTGCCAGGGGAAAGCATCATAGAAAACCCCATCACTCCAAGTTGGTAAACACTATTGATTCTCTGCTGCAGTTACTCCACATGGACCTATTTGGCCCAGTGAATGTACTCAACATTTCTCGTAAAGCTTATTGCTTAGTAATAACTGATGACTACTCACGTTTTACTTGGGTTTTCTTTTTGGCTAACAAGAGTGAGACTGCAGAAATAGTAAAATAGTTTATCATATTGATGGAGAATCAGACCAACTTGAAAGTAAAAGGCATTCGATGTGACAATGGAACTGAATTCAAGAATGCAGAGTTAAACTATTACTGTGCTCAGAAAGGGATTGCGCGTCAATTCAGCTCAGCAAGGACGCCTCAATAGAATGGAGTTGTTGAAAGAAGAAATCGCACCTTAATTGAAGCTGCCCACACAATGTTGTGCGACTCATAGCTTCCGACATTCTTCTGGGTAGAGTCTATCAACACAGCTTGCTATGTGCAGAACCGAGTTCAAGTCAACAAAACTCGAATGAAAACACCCTACGAAGTGCTGTTTGGTACTAAACCCTCTGTCAAGCATTTTTGTGCTTTTGGTTGTTCGTGTACACTGCTGCATCTGGATGCTATACCAAAGTTTGATGCGAAAGCTGACGATTGTTATTTTGTCGGTTATGCTGGCAAGACTACATATAGGGTCTACAACAAACAAACCAGGCAAATCGTAGAGTCGTTTGACGTGCGTTGGCTTGAAGAAAATGCAACAGATGCTAGAGTGGGTCCAGACTGGTTATTTGACTATGAGACTCTCTTTTGATCTTTTCGTATTTTTGACGATGTTTCTAGTGGTGTGAATACAGGTTTTACAGATTCCTCAACTACCACTGCTGGAACCTCATCCTCCGTGACTGATGATGCAACGGATGAGGGGGATGTTGCACCCACATCTCCATTACCACAACTGTAACATCACGTATAAATACATATTTTTTTATCACTTTAATTATACTTAAATTATTTCAAAACATAATAATAATAATAATAATAATAATAATAATAATAATAATAATAGTAACAATACATTTGGGTTAAAAAAAAAGGTGAGGTTAAGAACAAACAAAACAACTATAAGCCTAGCCCACCTCTTCTTTTGTTTTGGAAATAGATCGGAGCTCAGACACATGTCCAGCCCATGAACCGGCCCAACCCCCTTCTCCTCCTCCCCTTGATACCTGTTAAAAAAAAAAAAAAATTCTGCTGCGGGCCGGACTCGAACCCGAGTCAACCCTGAACACACACACGCACCCCACCACTAGACCACATACTAACTATTGCTAGACCTTGGGTTTATGAACCCTATATACCCAAACAGACCGTCCCTCTCCTTCTTCCTTTTCACCCGCTGCAGACCCGGCAAACATAGAATTTTTTTACGCGTAATCACAGCAACGAAATTTATTCCTTTTGCCTAAAATAACCCACGCGTGAAGACCGGATTCCAGCTATCAATTAGTGAGTCAAGACCATTATTAACCTTCCATTTTGACCCATATTAATACATTATAAATACTCGATTTCAATTCAATTAAACTCGCACCTACCCTCTAAAACCAGCGACTAAGACAACCCAACAATCACTTAACCTTATCGCATCCTCATCCTTCTCTGATCTAAGTTTTTTTTTCGTTTTGGCTTGCGTTTCAATTGAACGGCTATAATACATTGTAAGTTCAAATTAAACTTAGTTGTAGGGCCGATTATATGCGTATAATAAAAGCCCTATGGTTTTGTTTATTATCAGTATCGAAATCTTGGGCAATTGATCGATTTAGGAAGTTAGGGTTTATATTAGAATTGGGGATTCTTCTTACTGCAGGTTTACATATAAAGGCTTTCTGAATCTAAAACAAAATGAAGCCTAGAGCAGTTGGTTGGGTTGTTTGGTTAAAAACAGTGAACCGGCCACAAGGCCAGGTTCGATCCCCATATCACACTTTAATTTTTTTAAACGAATTTCTATACATTACATACATATATTTTGCATTTTATATCTCAATTATGTTTAAAAATATCAAACATGATTTATAAATTTTATAAAATTTATTTTATGCTATTCAAATGGTAAACTTTATTATAAAATTTTTAGTTTTTCAAAAATCATTTATTTACTATATATTACAAATATTTCAAGTTTATTCAATTATAATTTTAAAATTCTATAAAAATATCTAAACGATCTTATAAATTTCCACAAAAATTATTTTGAGTTTTTATAACAATAAACTTTTCTGAAATGATTTTTAATTCTGAAAAATCATTTATTTAATATTTTTAATCAATTTTTGTTAGTTTTAATCATAATAAAATCATAATAAATCCAATTTTTAATATTTTTGCACCAAAATTTTATACAAATTATTTCTGATTATTTAGAACAGAAATACAAATTTTAAACTAATAGTTCTTTAATTTTAGTATTTTTAAATATTAAAGTTAAATTTTGATAATTTGTTATAAATAGAATTAATATTCTATTTTAAAGAAAATAATTTTGTAAAAATTATTTTCATACTTTAAACACATTATTGTGACCATCTTAAATTTAAATTTTATAAAAAGATTTTTGTCTATTTATTTACTAAATTTCTCTCAATTATCAAACATTTTTATTATTAATCAAACGAGCATTTATCCCCAATTCGAAGCCCTAGAATATATATATTGGTAGACTAGATAAACTTAGACGTATTTATTACCTTATTATAGGGTGATATTTGGCGTTGTTGGGCAACACATATTCTATATCACGAGACTTAACATTTTAAGGTGAGTTTACATAGCCCCTTTTTCTGTTTTACATTTTTGGGGTGAAACATGTTTAAACATTTTATACTATCATTTACTCATTCTTACTTGTGATTCAATTACACTATCATTTACTCATTCTATCATTTGACTGTAACAAAAAGACACAGTACAATAATTAACATTGATCAAGCCGCCTGTTTAGATTATAGCGCTATAGGTCTGACAAACCCACCCCCCCGCATAAATTCAGGGATGATCGATAACAGTAACAACATTTAACTAACTTGCGAGTTAGTCATCATTCGACACAAGGTTTGATTGTACAAAGACGCATTGTTACATGTCGGTATCATACTCTATCATCATACAACTGTGAATGTTGTACAAACTATTGTTACCAAGTATTTACAAAAACCTATGTATTCTCACCAACATTTTGTTGACCCAAAATATTTTCAACTTAACATGTTTCAGGTTCTACTTGCTTGAAGATTGAATTAATGCTTGAAGATGTGTGCATGGTTTTATTCAATTTGATGTACGAATTCTTGTAGAACAATTGTATGTAATTTATTAAAATCATTTAATGAAATTTATTATTCACCATGAGCTACTGAACAATCATCAATACGTGACATCCGGATGTTTCCGCCATCGGTTGGGGTGTTACAACAAACACTCTCAGTTCCTGCCAAACCATTCATTCCCACTACGGATCCTGTGCAACAAGCCGATGATGAAAATGTGTCTGATGATACTTCAATTCCTACATTCCATGATCCCATTCCTACTGACTGCATGGTGGATCATAGTGACGCAGTCGAAGTTGATCATGATACTGTGGAAGAGACCGCAACAGGCGGTGTTACAATCCTACCTGGAGACTCTTCAGTTCCAGACATAGTCATTCCTACTAGCATTCAACGAGATCACCCACTGGACAACATCATTGGTCCAGTAGACGCAGGTGTTCTCACAAGGAGTCAAACTGGTGACATCAATAGATGCTTGTATTCATGCTTCATTTCTCAAATTGAGCCAAAGTCTACTGCGATGGCCATGCGAGAACCAAGTTGGGTTGATGCGATGCAAGATGAACTAAACCAGTTTGAGAAACTGAAGGTTTGGAAGCTAGTTGAGTTGCCTCCAGAAAAACGACCACTTGGCACAAGGTGGGTCTACCGAAACAAAAGAGATGATAGCGGGGTCATTGTAAGAAACAAAGCTAGGTTGGTTGTGCAAGGGTTCAGACAGATTGAGGGACTCGATTATGATGAAGTATATGCACCGGTTGCGAGATTGGAAGCAATCGGAATTTTCCTTGCATACGCATCGTTTAAGGGATTTATTGTCTATCAGATGGATGTCAAAACTGCGTTTTTGTATGGAACTGTGAAAGAAAAAATCTATGTTGGTCAACCACCGGGTTTCACAAACCCCAAATATCCAGAGCATGTGTACAAACTAGACAAAGCGTTGCATGGGTTACATCAGGCACCTCGTGCTTGGTATGCTACCTTGACTGAACACCTGCTTGCTAATGGATACACTCGTGGTGTTATTGATCAAACTCTATTCGTCAAGACAGTAAATGACGATCGTATTCTGGTTCAAATTTATGTGGACGATATCATTTTTGGTTCCACCAATGATGCTCTGTGCAAGGAGTTTGAAGAGGTGATGAAGAAGTAGTTTGAGATGAGCGCTCTTGGTGAAATGACCTTTTTCTTAGGTCTGCAAGTTCGTCAAAACTATAAGGGTATCCTGATTCATCAAGGAAAATACGTGGATGACAATCTTGCAAAATTCAGCTTCAATGATGTTAAGCCAGCCGACACACCAATGTCTGAGAGACCAGGTCTCACTCAAGATCTGGAAGGGGAAGTCGTAGAAGAAACACTTTATCGTTCAATGATTGGTTCGCTAATGTCCCTGACTGCTAGCAGACCAGACATCATGTTCGCAGTGTGTCAATGCGCACGTTATCAGGCTAATCCTAAAACTTCTCATTTAAATGCTGTCAAGAGAATCTTTAGATACCTTAAGGGAAAACCCAGATTTGGTCTTTGGTATCCTAAGGATTCTCCTTTTGATTTACATGCTTTTTCTGACAGCGATTTTGGAGGTTGTGACATTGACAGGAAATCTACTTCTGCGGGGTGTGAATTCTTAGGCGATCGGCTTATTGCATGGCAATGCAAGAAACAACAAACAGTGTCCGTTTCAACAGCGCAAGCTGAATATGTGGTTGCCTCCGCATGCTGTTCTCAGGTTATCTAGATTCAACATCAGTTGGTAGATTACGGTTTGGATTTCTCTCTTACTCCTATTTTCTGTGATAATGATGCTATTATCCAAATTGTGAAAAATCCAGTTCAATTTTCAAAAGTAAAACACATTGCCATAAAAGAACATTTCATCCGCGACTCTTTTAACCAAGGTTTGATTGTTACTACACACATTCACACTGACGACAATGTCGCAGACCTTTTTACAAAACCTGTTAACCAAGCTCGTTTTGAAGCTCTCTCTGCACTGCTCAAAATGGTCCATTTCGAGGACTGAACTGGTCTTTAATACAAAAAAGGGGTCTTTTTGGTTTTTCTTAGTCTTAGGTTTGTAAATTTGTTTTTTAAATTTCTATTTTAAGCACAAATTTAGGGGGATGTGTCCTACGAAAAGTTCAACACATTTTTAGTGTCAAAAACGAGAGATGAAATGAACTTTCACAAGTTGGATGGCTGACTCACGTAAGACGTGTATCGAAACAGTTTGGCTCTAGTGTGTTATGTTGGTAGGATTGGTCCTAAAGGCTGAAATGTTAATGATCTTGTGAAGCACTTAAAGATAAAGACACGACCTCAGTAAGGAACATCACTTGGAATCAGGTACAATCTCTATTTGAATGCTTGTGTGATGTCCCGAAGCATAACACTGTGGTCTAGGTCTGAAACCTTTTCTGAAAAACTCGTGTATCTCCTCTGTTTTGTGTAAGCAAAGACCTGGAGATGCTAGGCAACGAAAGCTTCTGTTGCATCCAGATATATGCTGACCTAGTTTTTCGTTGTCGTGCTATAGATCATCCTTCACCTAAAAGAGACCCCAGTGTCCAAAGATGTCCTGGCTGTTCCTCTGCTGCATCCAGATATATGCTGACCTGGACACAGTCAGGATATCATAAAAGAGACCCTCTAGAGTCCAAAACCCAAAGCCCTCGTCATTTGAGAAATCATCTGACTTGCATATTACTCTAAATCTCTTATTGATCTATTCTTTTCTTCTCTTAATCCAGTCCCAGTCAAGGTTTCAGAATTCTAGAACAGATACTGTGAAAAATATGTGGTAGGGAAACTGCTTGCATGATAGAGTGTACCACTTGATATTCTAGGATCTGATTGTAACTTGCTCGAGTGTTCGTACTAAATATACCAAAACATGATAAATAATATCACAGATCATAGTACGAGAAGGCCTAAGGAAATAAGTTTAAGGGGACAAATATACTGGCAATTGCTAAGACCGACCCAAGTAGATTAAAGTCGATAAGTGTAGCCTAGCCTGAAACACAGTGATTTGATCTCGTGACAAAAATATTTATCTTTTTGGTATCTCGTTTAAATAATTTTAGATAAGTTTCTGTTTGACCAGTTCACGATCTGACTTGGACCCGGTTGCTAAAACACACTTCAAATAATTTTAAACAAGGCTTGGGGATTCACGTGGGGCCCACCACACGTTTGGTGGGCCACACAAATCAGATTCTGACTTAAAAGGGGGCGGAGAAGATTTTTTTTGTTTTCAAAATCATAAAAAATCTAAAAGGTTGATCTCTCACACTCTCCCACACACATACACATCGCTGATTCTTGTTCATCACCGTATTCAGGAAGAGAAGGAAGGAAAAGAAGGTAAATCTTTTATTAAATTATTGATGTTATGATTGTGGTGGTTGTTAAGTGTTTTACAGGTGTAAAAGGCTGTTTGTGGCGTCGGAATGATCATCGGAGACGAGATGGGGAAGTTCGATCGTTTCAGGCGGCGGCGCGTGAATCTCACGCGCCTGGGAACTCGAGTTCAAAGCGGCGCGTGACTTCCACACGCTGGGAGTTCGACCTCAGATAAGGGAAAATTACCAAATTACCCTTGAACTCAAACCTGGTCATCGAACTCACCCAACAATTACTAAAATGACCTTGACTGTTGATGACAAATAACAAGAATGCCCTCGAACTCAGACATGGTCATCGAACTCAGCTGATAAATGACCAAAATGCCCTTGAATTTAAGCCTGGTCATCGAACTCAGATGGGAAATGACAGAAATGCCCTTGAACTCAAACTCACTCATCGAACTCAGAGTGCAAATGACCAAAATACCCTTGAACTTATTCCACCACCTCGAACTCCTCTGCAGTTTTACCAAACTACCCTCGAACACCCCTGAATGACTCGAACTTACATATTTGGGCCTGTTTGTTTATGTGAAGCCCAATAGGCTTTAAACATACATCAATATGGACCCGAATATCCTTGGAAATCTGAAAGAAAGGGGGCCCATAAAATCATGTTTTTGATTTCTTAAAATTCTTGACGTTTAAGTCTTGATGTCTAATCCAATTTGTTTCGTGCAGATATGACAACTCCTCATGTGCCCAAGTTCGAGAACAGTCACAACGTTGTGTGCTACCTATCTGATCCTCCGGAAGAGTATTTGCAGGAATTCAAGTCTTTGATTGTGGGACTCAACACATGTAGAGTTTCACACGCCATGAGAGAAAATCCAGTCGTTCTCACTGACTGGATCACGGAGTTTTGGAACAACTCAGTGGCAAACAAGGGAGACACTGTGATTCCCTCAAAGGTTAGGGGAACTGAGGTGACTGTTTCGGAGCAAGATGTTCGAGATGTATTACTTTTCAGTGACTCTCCAGATGATCCTGTCAGTTTTTCAAAAGATAAGCTTGTTCCGGTATTGCAAAGGATGAGATATGAAGGTGAACTGTCAACACCACCATACTTAAAGAAATTATTTCCAAGCTATTGGAGACTGTTGGTGCATATGTATTTGGCTAGCTTGGGTGGCAACAAAAGTGTACTAGATCAGATGGGAGTAAGATATGCTTCTGGAATAGCGGCGTTGACTGAGGGATGGGATTACAATTACTCGAAATGCATCTTTGAGGATATGTTGACAAATGTGAAGACTCTCAACAAGAAGTATTTTTACAAGTTTCCGAGATTTGTGCAGATGATTCTAGAGTTCAAGTATCCCAAGCTCGAAAGGACAGTTGAAACTTATGATAACAAGTGCATGTCGTCTTTAATATTTGGATTAATTAGGCAAGTTCGTAAAGACTCAAGACAGGTGTTTACGGGGAAACTTCCACTGATCAAGTTTGGAAAGTTTAGTGAGATTGTGGAAGAAGCATCAGACTTGCCATCTGCTCTTGTTGCTGAAGAGCATGATGTTCAGATTATTGATCCACCACCCGCTGAGCAACGTTCTCCTCCTGAAAACGTTGACCTGACTGAGGTGGAAAGTGAAGATGAGGTGGAAAGCGAGGATGAGGAAGAGTTGAAATATGAAAAACAGACTATAGGAAATGAAGACGATCAGTTTGAGAACTTCGAGTTTGATGATCTGAATGATGACGAGATAGATGACTTAATTCTTGAAAATGCTGAAATTAAGTCGGTGATTGAAGCTGAGAAAGAGGTAGTTAGAGAAGAGATTGTGCCTCAAGCTGCTGACACTACTACTTCTGAGCCAGTTATTCCTCAAGCAGAAGTGCTTTCAAGCATATTGGATACTGTTCGAGAGGCTGAACAAAGGATTCCTCCATCCGTTGTTGCAGTTGAGACAGTTGTTGATATTGAAGTTACTGAAGATCCAAGTTCTGACTTAAGGCCAAGGAAGAGAAGCAAAAGAGACCCAAGGTTGAATGTTACTGCTGATGTCTCTGTTTCTGTTGATGAGACTATTTTTGCTGCTGTTACTGACACTGTCATGACTGATGTTGGTGTTTCACCTGATATTCCCATTAGTACTGTTAGCTCCACTACTGTACCTGTGATTGCATCTGAAAATTTTTCTCAATTCATGAGCAAGGCACCAATCACTGGGAGACTAAATGAGGAAGCTGGATCCTCTGGTGCTTCTGGTTCGGGTAAAGTTTTGTTTGATGAAGAAGCATTTCAGAGAGCTCAAATGGCCTTTCTCGCTGATAAAGAACAGGGAAAAAGTTTGGATGTTGAATTCCTGACGACAGAAGAGAGAGAGGCAAATCAAGAAGAGATTGAAAGTGATGAAGATGTTTTTGCTGAAGTGGATGTTCACAGGTTACAAGCTAGAGTGCTAAAATTAGAAACTGAGAATGTATGGGTAACTGCTCAGGTGCAGAGCTTGATGCAGACGGTTACTGAAAAGGAGCAGAAGATTACTGAATTAGAGACTAGATTGGGTGATTTTTCAGCCAGACTACTCAACCTGACTCAGAAACTCGAGAACAAGTTTGGAAAGGAGTTTTCAGAGACATCATCCTTTGTTGAAAAAGTATTGACTCCTGCTGAACGTGAAAGATCAGAGAAAGAACATGAAGAACACATGAAGAAATATTTCGAAGATCAAGTTCCCAGAGTTAGAGATCGTCGACCTGGAAGTGCCTACGTTCTCAAGAATTTAGCTGAGCCATCAATTGACCCAATGGAGGAGCATCCAGAAAGATATGTGATGATTACCAGTGATAGGTATGACACTTATGGTAATCGAACTGGGATAGAGTGTTGGAGGTATAATGATGATAAGGGAGTGTTCGTGGTTCATAGAGGAAATGGAGCAGTTGAGTATTATGCTTCCACTTCGGCCTTCAACTCCTGGACCAAGATTGATTTGACAGAACTTTCCAGAGCTCCTTTCATAAACCAGACAAGAAATCCAAGAAATAAGATTGGTCTCATGTTTCATAAGAAGATTTCAGGAGCAGGCGAAAGTGAACTTCAGGGATATGAAGACTGCTAGCTCAATGTTGGTGGAATATAAGGGTGTACGAGGTGCTGATGGAAAGCCTTTCAAGACAGTTCAGTGGCCACCTACTGAAAAATTGAAGACCATTCCCTTGACCAAGCCAATGGATAGAGGTTGCTTGAAGGATATGAGGTTCTGGGTCTATGATCCTACTTCTGCATCTGCAGTGATTGTATGTGATACGGATGAGTTTAGGATATCTGACCCTAGAGATCTGATGAGTTTGCATTCTGAAGATGTTCAAGTTCTAGCTAGACATCAGATTCAGTGTGACCCCACTTATGAAGTTTGTGCAAAATCATTCACCAGTGCTGTAGCTGGGGTTGGCGTCTGATAAAAGGGGACGAGTGGAGATGGAACTGTTTGGTCCGTATGTTGGCAAGTCACCTGAGGAATGGAAGAGAGCAATGGAGGAAAGGAAGAAAAGTTCAAAGAAACGCAGCAAGAGCAGCAAGAAGCAGTAGAGACACCACAAGTCAACACAAACCTAGGGGGATATTGTTGGGCTAGACTTTAGAAGGTTTGCGTTGTCTTGGATTATGTTAGTATTGTTTGTGGGTTTCGGCCTTTACGGCCCATGTAAAGTGACCGCCCTATGCACTTATAAATAGGGGGTTTCTTAGTTATTTTTCGGTTGCTAGTCTTTTGTTTTATTGATATTCTCGTGTACCAGACGACTCCTTGAAGTCGTGTGCACATCATTAATCCAATCGTTTATTTCAAGTATCTTCTTTGTTCTTAATATACAATCATTGTTTCCGCCTTTGATTGTGTGTTGTTTGATACCCGATAGAGAGGATTCTGGACTTACAAGGTGCATTGTTGATTCTTCATCTACCTCGCATAACATACATCTCGGGTCAGCAATATTGATCTGTCTTTTAACAAAAGCGTCTTTAGTTGGAATCCGACCCTTTTCAAGTTTCCATATAAAAATGTTATCTTTTAAAGGGACCCAAGATATCCATTTCATATCATTCTGCCTTTGAACTCTTCGGTCACTATACATCTTTTTCTTGAAATTTGCCACCGAGAATAAACCATCTGAAGAAGCATCCCATATCCATTTATCTAGTTTATAATTAATGGAAAAGATAAACTACGAAATTTCAAATACCCACAAAGTTCCCCTTACTTTAACTGCAACCTAATTAAGTTCAAGAGTAAATTACTATTTGAGTCCATGTGTTTTGGTGGTTTTAACTAGTTGAATCCAAAATCAAAATGTTTAACTATCTGTGCACCTGATTTTTCAAATTGTAACAATCTGAGTCTAATTTACTAACTTTGTTAGATTTTCTTAGTTAGTTTTTAGGAAATGACTAAAATACCCTTATTTACATTTCATTGTTATTATTATTATTATTATTATAATACATATATTCACACAAACAGAGACAAACATACGATTTATCAAACAAAAATTCAAACAAACCCTACAAAATCAAGTCTCTGAACAATTACAAAGAACAATACTTCAATCAGCGTTTATCCACACACCCACCGTCTTTTACTGGTTGATTTTGTAATCGCCGTTTAACTACACACCCATCGTCTTCCTCCTCTCCACCGCCTCCAACCTATCATCGGTAAACCACCCGACCCGCACCTCTGACCCCTTCACCACATACCCGACCCACCTCTGTTGTTTCCCACACCCCCTCTCCTACTCAAGTCCAGCCTCATCATACCACTACAAAAACATCCTAATTAACCCCCAGAAGAGAGAGGGCTAGAAAGAAGAGAGAGAGAGAGAGAGTAGGAGAGAGAGAGAGAGAGAGATCAGGGAATCGAGAAGAAGAGCCACCGGCTGTGGCCTTCGGAAACTGCTTCCAATCGGTGCAACCCCACACCCCCTTCACCCACCTTACAGATTCAACACCACTGCACCTCCACTCCTCCCACCACTGCCCATCCAACACATCACCCACCTAGGTGCACCTCCCACCACCATGGCCGGCCCTTAATAGGGGCGGCGTGGGCGACGGCCCCAGGCCCGAAAATCCCGAGGGCCCGAAGTTTTTTTTTTTAAGTTTTTATATATATATTTATGGGTTGTGGACTACTGTGATCATTTTTTTTGAACATTTACCTAATTAATAAGGCCCAAAATCATTAAATTTTTATACCTATCAAAGCAAACCCAACCCAAAACTAGGGTTTAGAAGCCCAAAGGGTTTACCGTTTATACAACCGACGCCGAACACTCTAGACTTCCAGCCGTGGACCCTGTTTTTTTATAGTAGATTTTATATATCATGATTGGGTTTAAATTATATGGGCCCGGTTTAATTGTTGTGGCCCCAGGCCTAAATTTTTTTTACAGTTTTCGGAGACGGCCCTGCCCACCACCGCCACACTACCCTGCCACAACACATCTGGCAAGTAAAGATTCACGACAGCTAGGGTTTGTAACGAACCCCAACGGCGGCTGCTCTAGTCGTTTCAATTATCTAGGGTTTCAACAACCAGATATGAGTAAATTAGAGACAAACATCAAGATCAGTGGGTACTTTCCGAGGAAATGATAAGTTCCTACCTTCAATTTTTGTTTCCGATTATCCTCGATTTTGTTGATAATGGTGATTGTGTATAGTGATGTTGAAAATGGAGGTCAAATCGTTGTTGTTGGTGGTTGCAATTCTGAGGTGCGACGTGTTATGGTGGTGAAGGTTGTGAAAAGGGTGGTCGAGGGTTGTGTTTGTGGTGGGGGTTTGGGGCGGTGTCTTGTGGCGATGTGAGGTTTAGAGGTGTTCGTGGTGGTTGTGAGGTGGTGCAGTGGTGGTTGTGAGGTGGTGTAGTGAGGGGTCAAGATCCGCAATTCGATCATTCTATGTGTGCATAATAATAATAATAATAATAATAATAATAATAATAATAATAATAATAATAATAATAATAATAAATAAGGGTATTTTTGTCATTTCATGAAAACTAACTGAGAAAATCTAACCAAGTTAGTAAATTGGACTTAGATGGTTACAAATTGAAAAATCAGGTGCTCAGATAGTTAAACATTTTCATTTGGGATTCAACTAGTTAAAACTATCAAAACATAGGGACTCAAATAGTAATTTACTCTAGGTTTAATTAAATTGTGTTGGTGATGCGACACTTGTTTCCCACAAACAGTGGCGGATTCACTCCTTGAGGAGGGTGGGCCGGTGCCCACCGTCTAACCCGTACTGCATGTGTGTATATATATATATATATATATATATATATATATATATGTATTTTTTAATTTTTTTCCGGTGAGTTAGATGTTTGCAGAGGCGGTATAAGGTGTTTGCGTACAAGGAGTCAAAATTGAATGGATAGGAAGAAGATAGACATTTACTTTTATATGATTTCTATAATATGATACCCATATATCGATGTTGAAGTGTCTAAAGAAGAGTGGGTGACAGTAACTTTCCACCAATATTTAAAATCATTAATTATATTTTATTTGTATTAATATTTAACTAGGTTTGAGACCCGTGGGTACCCACGGTGCAAACCAAAGTAAATTAAAAAAAAATATTAAACTAAGACTTGTATTATTCAAGTTGAGTGTCCATAATGTAAAGTCTTAAGAATAATGGTTAGCCTGATATTTTTTTCTTATATAGACGTCATGTTTCAATATTGCGTTGATATGATATGGATATTAAAACTAATATATAACTATGGTTTTCATGTCAAAGTGGATAATTTAGGTAATTTATAAATAACGATAACAACGAAAACCGATTACCTATTATGATCAGTACTCAACCAAAGTATAACATTTAACAAACAGCACAAAAGAATAAATACATTTTGTTTTTGTAAATTATCTTTATTATATTTTTATTTTTAATGTAATTGTAATTAGGAGCTAACTTGTTTTACAGACCAATGGCCACGCACGGTTCAAACCAAACAAAAAACAAAAAAGTTTTAAAATAATACTTGTATTATTGTGAACAGTTAGAGTCCTGTGTGTACACACGGTAAATGCCCAAGTCAAATGGAAAAAATATCCTATAAAGATTGTATATTGAAGTTTATAATTTTAATAAAGAATTCAAATGTGTAAAGCAAAATGGGCTAAAAGTCTTAAACAATATAACTATTTGTGATAAACAATTAAACTATTAAAATGCGCATAATTTTTTTTTCCATAAATGGTTCTATGATATTGTTGTGTTGCAAGAAGCCAACATTCTTAGGATTGTTTCTTATAGGTTGATAATTAACCAAAAAATAACATCCAAAAATGCCAACAAATGTTAAAATTCTAACCAACATTCTTAGGATTGTTTCTTATAGCTAAACATACCCGGTACCTATCATCCACTCCAAGCCCCCATCCCTCAACAAATAAATTACGATGAGAATTCGAACCCAACCCAAATCTCACCATAATAACCAGATACTCAAAACCGCCCAAATGAGAACCCAACTCTCAAGGAACCATAACGTTATCATAAAAAAAACTGAGAAAAAGGATTTTCAATACAAAATTTTAGACCTTGTAGCAACACTTCTTTGATAAACACACAGTCCCCCAACCAATTAATCTGATTTGATATAAAAAAAACTATTTTATAATTGTACGACAATACCTTCAAAACATCATCTAATTATGTAAAAGGAGCCTGACAATTTTTTTTTGATTCCTTTCCACTCTCTGTATAGCATTTGAACATTGCGCTGAAGCGTTCATGTTTCCAACATCCCTTGACACTGCTCATGAGCGGTACCTTGATAGTCCTTTTAGGAAAGAACCTATCCAGGATGTCATTCGTGAACATGAATTATAGGGCAATATCGTCAAAATTTTGATATAAAATCGAACTCTAACTCCGATCAACAATCAAAAAAGAAAAAAAAAAGGTACCATCACAAAAGTAACGTAAACCCAAATAGTAACCCTAAACTGCAAAAAACATAAAATACATTGTATTGATATGATGACGGGCTAAAATGAATCAAGAATAGAGTTTATTAGTTTATATTGAGAACTACAACTGTAACACAAATAAAATAAAAAAAAGCCTTTTTAAACCATGCTTCTTTTTATACTAAAAAGTCAATCAACAGTATTGAAGTTGGCCAAAATTAATACTCAATTACAATTGAGAGACCTTGGTTAATTATAGCATCCTTGACGTACAACCCATGTCCTTTTATTTGATGTCAAAAGTGTTCCTCTACAACCTCCATTTGATTGTTGCCCCTTCATTTTTGTATCAGAAAGCTCTTCTAAAAACCATATAATAAGCATGTAAAATATATACTCACACAACCCATGTCCTTGAAGTTTGGTTCGTCTTTCGATGCTGAATGCAATCCATCCATCACATACCTGCACAAATGCATTAAAAAGTCATTTCCGGAAGGAAAAAAAAGTAAGTGTGTGTGTAAGACATATATTCTCAATGGAAGATGTATGTTTTAAACATCTAGAGCACACTTCATTTTTAATTCAGCACCTGCATTATTAATACCCCTACAACACATACTGCTTTGGCTTCAATATTGTTGTTGAGAATTGAGACAATAACACGACTGAAGTGAAATTATGGTTTCATGCTGTGCCTTTAGATTGGTAGTAACTTTGATTGTATCTCCATACTGGATTAGTGAATGCAAGGGCAAAGTAAGATAATCACATATCAAGGAGAAGAATACATACATCTTTGTTAGCAAAAAGATAGTGGTGGTCCTTTTTCGCACCATAACTGCACCGATTGCCTAATCAGTCTCACCTCAATCGAGTCAGCAGTGTCATCGGGTGTAGCAATGGGAACTTTTTACACGTCATTGTATGATGCCTTTTACAAAGTGCAAACAACCAATATGAAAGTAGATTAGACAATCAAATCTACTATGATATTGGTGGTTCGGTCCTAATTCGGCATATGAAATGCTTAAGTTGCCACAAATGCTTGTTTTTCTCATTTTTTGCATGTAAAATTTAATAATAAAGCCAATTTGACAAACAATTTAAAGCCTAAAATTCTAGGTCAGCAAGAAAATGCATATTTGTAAGTTCCATTTAAAAGTAATATCCATAATTTTTTTTAAGAAATAGTCAAATAGGCCGTGATAATAAAACCCCATGTTAGTAACATTTCCTTAACTCATAACTGACAAAAGTATAGTCCTGTTCTACAACCAAATCCAACATCGACATAATTTCTTGAGGCAACTCTTATTATCTAATTTTCTGGTAAATGTTCAATACCTCCAATATCAAAATGACCCGGTACCGTGTAGAGGAAACCGTCGTGAATGGAGGTCGCCTGTCCTCGCCTGAACCCTAATTCAGTTCTTTCGCTGCCACCATCTCCCTGTCAAAACCGATCAAATAAAGACCTGTTAAATTAGGCAAAACAATTTCTCTTTTATTTTTGTTGCAAGCTCCTCTACAACCTCCATTTGATTGTTGCCCCTTGAAGTTGAACACAACAACAGTGTCTCATAAATTAGGCAAAACAATTCTCTCTTTTATTTTATTTTTAATTTAATTTTCTTTAACGGATGTAAACCTACTATCTAATATAGTTTTTTATTTGACTATTCAATACGCTTATGCGCTAGTTGCATATGTCTTCTTCAAAACCATACACCAAACCTGAAACCCCATTTCAATCTCTAACGTCGTTTTTCTTCTTGCCAGCGCCAGAAAAAAAATCAAAGAATCACCTTTTCAACTCCTTTTTTCGACACCGTGTTACACAAAAAGATCTCATCTCGTCAGCAACCCAACACCATCACCATCACCATCACCATCACCATCACCATCACCATCACCATCACCATCAACCGGCACCGCAACGACCACCCAAGAACCCAAACTGTTATGTTTCAACCAAACTACGACTGCCCCAAGTCCCCACCCACCTTTCTGTTGAACCACTCAACTACATCCAACCTAACATCAAATAAAGAAGCGAAATAGAAAAGTAAGAGACATACCTTCGAAGAAATACTCTAAAAGTCCCAAGTTTCATGCTACTCCGTAACATCGACTGTAGACAACATGCCCTATAGAGAATAAAGTCTGTTTAGTATTTAAAACTTATCACATACAATAGTGAATAACAAATGAGCCATTAAAATCAAAGTTGATACTTAACTGATATTATATAAAGTTTATATTAGACCTCTACTACACATTTTATACAACAAATTAAAAACAACCTTACACATCCAACTTTATCTCCATGTTTCATAACCATACACTCAACACCTCAAATATACACTACAAAACATCACCCATCATCACACTGCTCCATGCCAATGTCAATGCCAATATCTCCATGTTTTTCAGTCATACCTATGCACCACCATCCAGGTAATCATCTCATCTCCCTAAAACTCCTGCAAATTTTCTTGCTGTTTAATCTCTATTAGTTTCATTGGTAGGTGTGTTTATTACCAATCAAACCAATCGTAAGCTTCCTAGACCAGTCAACTTTGACATTTTGAAGCCTAAGGTCAACTCTTTCCTCACCAACTGTTTCATATCTGTTCATATTTGTATTGCTATATTCATTTGATCCAAAAAAAAAAATTTGACTTTAAAAGTCAAATGGCTGAGTTTTATGATTTCAAGATTGTTCAAAAAATTTAATTATCTGACATAAAGTTTGTGAATTTAATAAACTATGTTACCATCTCTAACTGGGTAATTGGTTTTTTAGTTTGTGTAGAAATCTATATTAATTTTGCAGTTGAAAACGCAAAGTTTGACTCCTAAAAATATTTCAAAATTAACATCAAACAAAATTACAAAACGAATTCCACAAATATTAAAAAAAATAAAGTAATCATAATAATGATAATAAACCACAAACCTTAAAGCTTAGTTATTCTTTGTTTTCATCTTCTCATTCAACAATGTTGCAACATCCTCTCTAGTAAACTCAAACCCTCCATAGTCCAAACTGGCAACGCTCCCCGTCCATAAATTGGTCGCATATACGCATGCACATCAACACCTCTAACAATAACAACATACATTATTTTTAGTAATGGAAAGTATGAAACATAAGTTTATAAACAAAGACTTAAATCAAACGATATGTTCTATGTTCAACCAAAAATTCAGCAAAACTGCATAGCTTGTGAACAGGGACAATTAGTCGCATCGTATGCCGATTAATAGACAAAAAGCAAGAGTCCACCATGACTGCACATTAAAGAAACAACATTTAGAATTAACTTCCCATCGTAATCTCATGTACAAAAGCAAGAATCCAAATAATGGAACTTAATGAAATCAAAACCCACCATGTAATTGAACTTTTTTGTTCCTCGGTTGGACTTACAGAAGATTCTAACGCATAAGCTGAAACTTGGCATTCCAAATCCTCAGATAGCTTATCAGACTCATCAACTGTTACTCGATCTTCTTGCTCCTCGGTAGGACTTACAGAAGACTCTAACCAATCAGCTGAACTTGGCATTCCATATTTATAAAACGAAAAGCAAACACTGATATGAATGACTACGCACTTACCCAATGTACAACCATGCATACAGCCATTGCCTTTGCTCTTATTCATCTTGGGAAAATTTCTGATAAGAGAAGCACAGGTGCAGGCCGACACCCATGGCAAATGCCAAGATAAATCTGCACTTGACAACTATATACGGCAATTGAATAGTTCTAATCAGCTTGGTGAAGGCTTAATCAACATACCGGGTCAAGTCAAGGGTAAATTCGTTTCTTGTAAGAATCTTTCATACATTGCTTTATTCTCTCATACTTGGTAGGAATCAACATTTCACCACCAGATCCCTAATACCAAGACATGTTATGCCATTCTAATAATGGTTTAGAATACATCTACAATTGGTAACCTGAAGTCTTATAGGTTCAGTATGTAGGTATTGGTATAATAATATGTAATCATATATTCATATAAATCATATAAGCAATAATGGTAAAAAAACAAAAAAAATTATATACTCCCAAATTTGTGCACCAAACTAATCCCTCTTGACACGTCATTTGCCCAATAGACAACACTATCTTCTTCAAATTGCTTAGTCTTGTAACTTAAATAAACCAAAAAAGAATTACTCAGTTTAAACTCGCTACCCTCCAAAAGATCCATAACATGCAAAAAGTGATTAAAATTTGTAAATAAATTTAAAATCGCTACTACATGAATACAAAAGCATAATATTTAATGTACTAAATATGATGATTATTGGATAAAGCAATGACGGGTCACTTGACGCCTTGAAGAAAGACGGAACCATAGTGTTTGAACAGGGAGAGAAGTATATATCTAATGAAATACTTTTAGACAGGACCATCAAAATGCATTATATAAAATGAAAAAAATAATAATTGAATATGGATATAAATATAAATAGACAACAAAGTGTATAACCTCTTTTGTAATTTCAAAAGGTTAATAATCAAGACAACTGCAATGGAAATGGACAGTCATAAAAATATAGCCAATGTGCTTAGTCTTTTTAGTACATCTATCTCCTATTTAATATATATTTTTCATCTACAAATCTTTAAATGCATATGAAAACAAAGGCCTATTCTTATGGTATGCATATGTTAAAATTGATTTTACTAAAGGGCATAAAAACATCAATACTCCTTGAATCCTATGAAAATATACACAATAATCTTTGAATATGAAATGGAAAAAAAGCCATGAAAAAACTAACCCATGTTTTAGTTAAATTGCTGATACATTATTCCCATGTTCCAAATTTGCCTACGGAAATCAAGTAAAAAGAACTTAATGGAAATGGCAATATCACAATGTAAAGAATTCCTCTTACCAGGCAAAAGATGTAAAAGTGATACCAGCAAGATAAGGGGTAAACTTAATTAGACAATCATAAATAACCTTTCGAATATGTTTTTTTCTTTTCGTAACGACGTGATCTCATAAAAAAAAACAGCAAACTGCGGTCTCTCTTCGTCACCTACATCTTTGTTTTCCTCTTGCTTGGAGTGACTTTCGTCGTTGTTCAGCTCATCTCGCCTCAATGCTAATTTAGTCTTAATAGTTAATACACAAATTTAAAGCAATAGTTACCCAAAATGTGAATCCTTAAATAAACAAAATTTCTATGTCTAAAGAAAGAGCGTGAAACTTTCAATAATCATTTCTTAGTTTTTTTTTTTTACAAAATTACTCAAATTTATAACAGAATGGCATGGAATTCATGCAATTTAACCATAATTGACGATTGAACCTAATTTCAGAATTTTGAATTATTGAACTCATTGAGTAATTAATTTCACTAACTAATAAAATTCAGAATTGGAGAAATGAGAACTCAAGATACGGACCTACACTGATTAACTAAGTAGCAAAAGTCAGAAAAAAAGCCTGCAATCTCCAAACTGTTGGGGTTGAAACGTGACCCTTTCTTTCTGGTCTTCAACTCCACTATTAATTTGCAATCAATTAAGATTTACGTAGCCTACAATAAACAAAAGATGGTGGTGATGGGATGTGAAAAAGACAATGCCATTGAAAATATAGAGTTAAAAAATAGACTATCGACACCTTGTTAAGCGTTCAATCCATTTTATCCATTTCCCTTTTTAGTTAAACAAATTTACTTGAGCCATTTGAGATGAAAACCCAATCCAATTCAACTCAATCATAAGTAAATGGGTCAAAAAGCCACATCGATCTCAATCATAAAAATTTGTGTGTTTTAAATTCAATTTGTGTATTTAGTATTTACAAACGCTTAAGAAGTAATGTCTTTTTTTTTTTCCCAAAAATACAAATACAAGTTGGCATTTTAAAGTCAAAACAGTTAGTTTCCAAGTATATGATTGTTATGGATTCTTATACTAAGTACAAACCAAATAAATAGACTGATTAGTGCAAATAAATGTGCAATAAATCAATTTCATGTGTTTGGTCTCTTGAAATTTCAAAATGAAGTAAACAAAGAACTTTTGACTTTCAAAGTCAACTGTAGTTTAATCAAAACTGATGTGGACTTCCCAGAAGCATAAAACCAGAATATTTCTTTTGGGGGTCTGTTTTAAGTTTTAGTGTTTCAACTTCTAAAAAGTTTGATTTCTTTGAGAAAGTTGGCTACTTAAAGGGAAGATGAGTTTAGTGTTCCCAGTCATAAGATAAAAAAGCATAAGCAGAAGATTAAATCTCATCTTTGAGGCGAGTCATCTGATAGTCACACCACTATCAGCAAGAGCCAAGAAGCCCAAACATGATGCTGGTCAAACATAAACTGAAAAGTCAAAATCAGAAGCAGAAAGTGAAGAGCAGAATGTGAAGATCAGAAAGCGAATGGCATATAAAGATTAGTATATTCACGAAACAACAAACAAAGATGCAATTAAATGAATTGAAGTTATCTACTAAAAGGCAAATGTCATATGAAGAAAGTACAACTAAAAGCAATAAAAAAGAGGAAACTCAAATCTTAAGATCCGGCAAAGGTACTTCTTTATTAAGCATATCCTGTTTACCGTAGTGCTCATACAAGTTTCAGCTAATGATGAAACTTGATATGTTGCTGTATTACTGTATATATACCCTTATTACTCAACATGAGAAAGTGATGAAGAGAGTGTGTATCCACTTATTACTCAAACCCCACATGTAGCTCTAAATATGAATTTGGAAGGTACTTACTTAACCAACAAACTATAAAAAAAATAAAAGACTGAAACCTATAAAATGCATAACTTTACCCAAATAAAAATGAAATACAATGTCATTTCCCAATCATTAAATAAATGTAAAAAAAAGAAAGCCAAATTAGACGGTTTGAGTACCTTCCAGAAAAACACAAGAAACTTAATTAATATCAAACTTTAAATTGAATCTCTATATATGATTGAGATCGAAATTAAAACAGACCTATGAGACATCAATTGAAGATTAAAGACACAAATATGATGTAGAAACTTGAATGAAAAAAACCCTAGATCGGTAAACAAATCAACAACGAACATTAATATTTCAAAACCGATAAACAATAACAAGCAAAATAACATATAAATGAAATATTTCAAACCAAGTTCATGGCTTATACCCATTTTGTACCAGAAACAATCAATGACGAATTAGACGGTGTTAGAGATGCAAAAACCATAAAATTGTGTTTGGATTTAATTAGGCAATCGAAAAACCCTTTAGATCTATTGAATCAACAACATATCTGAATGTTATGAAACATTTAAAAAACCCTGATTTATGAAAAAAAAATGTATGAATCAGATTACATCAAATATAAATGTTTTCTCAATCGGAAACACAAAACGATGAAGAAAATATAATAAAAAATCCCATGAAAGAAACCCTAACTTATGAAAACAAACAACAGATAAAAGAAACAACGAAAAAACCGGAGTGTGTAGACTACTGGATCCAAACCCTAACTCCATAATAATCGAACGAACAAACAACGTATGTAGATAATATCCATACCTTAGATATATTGAATAAAGGCAGCGAATGGATCTGAATGATGTTGAATGAGATGGTTTGTTCAATTAGACAGTTCATGAATTAGATAGGTTGATGAGGGAAAAAGGAATAATAGATAGTGATGTTAAAGAAAAGATAAAGGATCGATGGGGGGCAGGGGATTAGATGGGAGGCTTGATACTGAATATTAGGGTTTCAGATCAGGAAAAGGAAGAAAGGAAGAAGGCTCTAGGGATGGCGATTTTTGCTGAAAAAAAACAAAAGAAAAGAAAAAATGGTTCTTATACGGCAGGTATTGGAGGTTAGTTGGAGCTCCATATTTCATTTGGAGCTAGATGGACACTCTAAGAAGGCTTCATTCGACCCGAGTGTTTTGGTTTATTATATAGATAGATAAAACTCTTCATCTTTGTTTTTTTATTTATTACTTGTCAAATTATATTTAATGATCCTTGTAAATATCATTATGATAAAATAGAGAAGATTACATTGCATATCTAATACCAAAATACACTAATGATAAAAAATATTTTTTTTATTTGGACCCCCGGTTAATACTTTTTTTGTTCTGTGAATGTGTCTTTCGGTTTTCAAAACGTTTATTAGAATATTTAGTTTAATATAATTAGATTATCCGGTTATAAGTGGTTTATATTATTATAACTTGATTTAGGGTATGTTTGGCAAAATTAGCTGCAGGCTGGTAGCTGTTAGCTGTTAGCTGGTAGCTGAAAGCTTTTTAAATATATTTTGGTGTTTGGCAGAGTAGCTGAAGCTTTTAATAAAATGTATAAAATGACCAAAATGGGCATAATTAAAAACTTGTAATTAAGAAGGTTTTTATTTTATTTTTAAAATAGAATGGGTATTTGTGTCATTTACTAATTAAAAGCTTGTAGCTAGTAGAGCGTTTTCTTAAAAGCTAGTACTAGCTAGTAGCTTTTCACTATAGAGCTTTTTCACTAACCTAAAAGCTTCCAGCTCCTTCAACCAAACAAGGCTTTTTATTGAGTATGAACTTTTTCTTAAAAGCTTGAAGCTTGAAGCTCCTAAAAACTCTTAAAAGCTTTTTGCCAAACATACCCTTAATATAGTTATCACCTATTTATGATATGACTTGACTTGTTATCCGGTTAACACTGGTCAATGTTACCACCTGATTTGTTATCCAAATATCATTTAGCGGATAAGTATGAACTGGTATTACCTGACCCATTTTGACCTGACTTATTATGACCTGCCTTCTTTTAACCCAATAAATTTGTGCCCCTGTGGAAAAAAATTCTGGATCCGCCACTTGCCACAAATATATATGCATTTGTAACTCCATTTTTTTATTGAACTCTTAATAAATTTGATTCCTTCCATTAAGTCACCAAAACAACATCATGGACCGGAACAATTGGGTTCTGCGGAAAGTTAATGCTTTGGCTTGGCGTGATCTCCAGAACCATCTTTGAACGTATGATAATCTAATAAAGATGTTATAAATCAATTCGAGATGGCTAATCTCGCGATAGATAACCCTTAGAGGGGGTCAAGCTCCAAGAAAACTAGAGAAGAAGAGATTATTTAAATCAATTCGAGATGGCTAAGTCTAAGCTTTTCTTTCATAATATTCATTCATAAACTCAATGTAATACATAAGGTTGCTTTGCTTAAATTATTTAAATAGCAATATAAAAGAGAAGTAACCGAAAATAACTACAACCACAAAACCACTAACACTTAACTTAGTGCAACATGGGAAAGGGATGGACTACATGAGTCTTTTAGGGATAATGGTACGTATCAAAAGATGAAAATCCTTTCTGGTCCAGAGATATGCAGCTGTTTTTTGGCTTCGGGAGAGTTAGTTGATCATGTTTTTACTTCATGTTACATCGTTTCAGTAGTGTGGCAAAGGATGAGTTGCTGGTGTGATGTTCCCCCTATCTATGCTTTCTCAATTCATGACATTTTTCAGATCCACAAGTATGTTCCCATTGCCTAGCAAAAGAGGAAGATGGTGGCATGTTGGTGCATTTGGAAACCACATATTCTCTAATAGTTTCTCCATCCCACATCCACTCATAACCAATCACAACCACATATTACACTAAACCCCATTACAGTTTCTCTCCCCTCCACTCACAACCACTTTCAACAAATATTAAAAAATAAATACAGTTTTCCCGTTTTCCCCAAAAGATTCCCAAAGAACCCAAAACTTACTGATAAACAGTAGATTCCCTATTTTTTCACTCACAACCACTTCTAACCCCCACAGTGGCGAAGCTTGGTCCTCGAATCGGAGGGGGCCAGACTCAATTTCTTTTGATCGGTAGTGGCAAATCGGCGGGGGCCGGACTCAACCCGGACTCAATTTACCTACGAAAATCATAAATTTTCACCACTGCGCCAAAAAACAGAGGGGCCAGGGCCACCCCTGCCCCTTATATATCCTTCGCCACTGAACCCCCATAAAAAAATTTAAGGTTTTGTCTCACACAAATATGAGGGCTCTATTGTCAACGCTCTAAGCCAGTTAAGGTTGAAAACATCCTCAGAGATATTAACGTTTTATGTTATATGTGGATTAAAATTAGAGCTAAATGCTTCGACTTAGATTGGACAAAATGGAAACTATTAGTTGATTAATTATATTATGTTCTGTTTGTTTGGCCACCCCTTGCTAGCATCTTGTTAGCGGGGTGTTTGGCTTTTCGATGGAAAGTTGCAGCTCAAAAAATAAAAACAAGAGAAAAATTAAGTCACCAAAATTTAATCGTGCTTTAATATAAAGCTTTCCAAAGTCCATTGGGATAGTCCGGTTTGCACCTACAAAACATTGTAACAATCCAAGGTATATCTTGTTAGCTACAAATTGAGAAGAATCAATAGAGAAACGAAATCGGGTCAAATTAGAGCTAGTTTTATTGATATTATGGTTGGGCATTTATAATCGAAAACAATCCAGTCTTCCCGCCTATCAACTACCTCACAACAAACATTCAAATTATACAGAATTACATTTTTACCCTTTATATTCTTAGGCAAATGACTAAAGTACCCTTTTGTTGTAACACATCTTCCCCCAAACATGATTCCTATCCTCAAGAATCAAAGCCTGGGAACCTAAGGTCGAACTCATTTTTAAATTCCCAGCTGGCATCTGTAATGGGCAAGTCATTCCAGTGAACCAACAACTACTGAACCATCTTGTTACCCTTTCGAGCCACCCGACGATCAACACTAGCCCTAGGTCGGAGCAAAAAACGATTTCCCACTGGCAATGGCAAAACAGGGCTGTGATTTACATGAGCTGCTTTCAACAATGAAACGTGGAACACATTGTGCATCTGGGCTTCTTCATGTAAGTCCAATTTATAGGCTACACTTCCAATTTTATCGATAATCAAGAAAGGCGGACCCAATTTGGAGTGTTTCTGAACTCTCAATAAATCTTGAACAAAAGGCCTAAGCTTTAAGTACACCCAATCCCCAATTGAAAATTGCCTTTCACTTCTGTTTTTATCTGCATATTGCTTCATTCGGTTCCTGGTTTGTGCCAATGTCTGTTTAAGCTTCACAATCATTGCTTCCCTATCTTTATGCATTTCTTCTACTGTAGCAATAGTTGTATCACCAAGAATTTATGGAATATGAAGGGGGTGGAGGGAACCCATATAGGGCTTAAGAAGGTGAGAGTTATTGTTGGATGACAGGTGGTGTTGTACCACCACTCAGCCCAGCTCAACCATTTAAGCCACTGATTAGGAGTATGCATACTCATACACCTAAGATAGGACTTTAGGCACCTGTTTAGAACCTCTGTTTGACCATCTGATTGTGAATGGTAGGCAGTATAATAGTTTAGTTGAACCCCTTGCAATCTCATGAATTCTTTCCAGAATTTGCTTAGGAATATAGGGTCTCTATAAAAAACAATGGTCATTGGACAACCATGTAGCTTGAAAACAGAATCTAAAACAGTTTGGGTAACTTGTGTAGCAGAATAAGGGTAAGACAATGGTAAGAAATGGGCATACTTTGTTAGACGATCCACAATAACTAAGATGGTATCTTTTCCTTGAACTCTAGGAAGTCCAGAAACAAAGTCCATTGAGATGTCAGTGAAGACATGGGAGGGTTCAGGTAGGGGTTGTAATACTGGCTACAGGCTCATACTTAGCCTGTTGACATTCATGGCAAGCTTTTATGAAATTAAGAACATCTTTTGAACACCCTTTCCAATAGCAAAATCCCTTAAGTTTCTTTAAAGTAGGAATGTACCATGAATGACCACCCATAGGAGATGAATGAAAGAGTTTATGAATGTCACCTTTAAGCTGATCATCATTCCCAATCCACAGTTTGGCTTTTCTTTTCAACACCTTACCATCCCAACTGAAATGTTTAACCCTTTGGCCTACTGTTAGTTTCTGAATAATACCCTTCACATTGTCATCATTTTTCCAAGAGTCTTGTATCATGTTTAGCAACATAGGATCAAGTACACTCACAACCATTTCAAATAAAGCCATACCACTGACTCTTGATAACCCATTAGCTACCATATTTTCTGTCCCTTTCTTATAACAGATCTCATAGTCATACCCCATTAGTTTGGACAGCCAAGTTTGTTGTAAAGGTGTGGTTATTTTCTGTGTAAGCAAGTGTTCCAATGGTTTATGATCTGTTTTAATCAAGTATTTCTTGGTGATCAAATAATGGTGCCATTGTTTAACAGCCATTAAGATTGCGAACAATTCTTTTTCCATAAACAGATAATGCCTATTGTCTAATAGACAAGGCTTTGCTAATAAATGCTAAAGGGTGATCCCCTTGCACTAACACAACACCTAACCCTTTGGATGAGGAATTAGTCTCCACTATAAATTCTTTATTAAAACCAGGAAGTGCAAGTACATGAGCAATTACCAGTGCTTGTTGTAACTGTTTAAAAACATGCTCAGCTGATGAACTCCATTGGAAAGGATCTTTCTTTAACAAATCTGTCAGTGGCCTTGCAATGATTCCAAATGACTTTATAAACCTTCTGTAGTACCCTACATGCCCTAAAAATCCCCTGAGTTGTTTTACATTCTTAGGGATAGGCCACTATTCTATAGCAGTAATCTTGTTTGGATCAGTGTGTACCCCTTTTCCTATGATCACATGTCCCAAATAATCCACAAAAGACCCCCTAAAAGAACATTTAGATTTCTTGGCCACCAATGAATACTTTCTAAGCAAAGTTAGTACCTATTCCACGTCTTTAACATGCTGCTTCATGTTGGGACTGTATACTAAGATGTCATCAAAGAAAACCAATGTACTCTTTCTGAGAAGGGAGTTAAAAACTGAGTTCATAAGTGCTTGAAAAGTAGCTGGGGCATTTGTCAAGCCAAAAGTCATGACAATGAACTCAAACATTCCTTGATGGGGTTTAAAGGTTGTCTTAAAGATATCCCTTTCATCCATTCTGATCTGGTGATACCCTGCCTTCAAATCCAACTTGGAAAATACATTTACACCCCCACTTCTTCTAACAGTTCCCCTCTTAATGGTATAGGGAATCTGTTTTTAACAGTGGCAACATTGAGTTGTCTGTAATCTATATAGAACCTCCATGTTCCATCCTTTTTCTTCACCAAAACGACGGGCAAAGCAAAGGAGCTCCGGCTGTCCCTAATTACCCCAGTGTCTAATAATTCCTTAGTCAGTGTTTCTATCACATATTTTTAAGCAGATGGATATCTCTAAGTTTTTGATTGATGGTAACAACATCATCTTTGAGGATGATTATGTGATCACAATCTCTTTTAGGGGGTAAGGTAGTGGGAACAGCAAAACCATCTTCAAATTTTACCAACAATTCCTCTAATACCCCATTCCCCCCTTATTTTCACCTTAGTTTCATGATGAAATGAATGATCATTTGCAGCATGCAAACTGAACATCTGAACCTCTGCCAAGTCTTGTTCCTTGACCAACATCTCTTCTAGCTTTTTAGCAAAACATATGGTCATATCATTATTATCCACACCTTTTAATTCCACCCATTTATCTTCCACTTTAAACTTCATAGTCAATTCTTTAAAATTCCACATGATATTAGTAAGGGTTTGTAACCATTGAACCCCTAAAACCATATCATAGTTTGTTAATGGAATCAAAATGACATCAGTTTTGAACCATATACCTTGCATCATCCATTGAAAGTAAGGACACATTTGGTTGCAAACCACCTGTTTGCATCTGCAACTGTCACCTTGACTTCAGGAATAGGCTTCAATGGGCATCTCATCTTTCTTGCTAACTTTTCATCTAAAAAATTATGGGTAGAACCTGAGTCAATCAAATTTTTGTAGAATCTTTGTACCAATAGACCCTTTTACCCTCATTGTAGAGAACGAGGGTACCCCCATCATTGCATGCAATGAAATCTTGGGTTCTTGTAGGTTCTATTGCAAAAATGCTGTGTATTCTTCCACCTCTTCCTCCTCCTCTTCTGATCTAACCAGCTCTATAGAAAACAATTGCTTTTTTTTTTTACAAACATGTCCAGGTGTATATTTCTCATTACACCCAAAACATTCTCCCTTAGCCCTTTTCTCTTCAATCTCCTTGTGAGATAGAGTCCATTTTTTTAAATTGAGTGGTTTAGGGTTGTAAGATGGTTTAGGTAATAAAGGTAAATTGTTGGTATTGGGTGTAGTGGTTAATGAAGTGGTTTGTTTGGTTCCATTAGTGTAAGAGGATCTAGGAGTTCTAGACCACCCTGTACTAGTGGCTGCAAGATTTTCAGCTTGATATCTGGCCAACATATAGGTTTCTGGTAGGTTCTTAGGCCTTAACATCCTAACTGGATATCCAATTTCTGGCTTAACAGCCCTCTGGAACAAACTAATAGCATATTCATCAGGAATTGACACCTTTGTCAATGCTATATCAAATTCTTGGCACAATTCTTTAAGGGTACATGTTTGTTTAATTGAAGGTAGGGATCCCATAGCATCTTGGCTTATGACAGACCCAAAACTGGCCATCACAAAGGTCTTATACTCAAACCATGTCATTCCTTCAATAGAACCACCCTGGATTGAACAAATCCTTGGTGCCATTAAACGGCTATATCTTCCATTTGCACAATGGCCAATCTAACCTTAAGATTTTCAGGTGTAGCATCTATAGAGAAAAAGTGCTCCACCTTACACAACCATCCTTCAACATTTTCTCCATTAAACTTCGGAATGTCTATCTGATTTAACCGGTTACCGTGGTTGTGATAGGTTTTGAGTGCATTTCCACCGTTGGTGGTATGATTAATTTGACCAATTCCTGGATTAGTGTTAGGAAACATATTTTAGATTGTTTTAAGAATCTCAGAAACTTATGCTTCTATTTGATCTTTCATGGCTACGACATTGTTCTTCAATCCTTCTAAAGAAGAATCATGTTCTTGAAGTTTCTGTTCTAACGTTTGATTATGAGTAGACATGATTGACAATTGATTAAGAATAGACAAATCACAAATTGATCGATCTATTGGAATTGAATTATCACAAATTGATGAATTCAATGGAATGATATGATCAAAAATTGATCAAATCAGGGTTTGAAAAGAAAAAGAATGATTGAAATGAAAATAGAGTGATTTGAAAAGAAAAGAGTGATTAAAAAAGAACAGAGTGTGAAGTTGAATTCGAACAGAATAAGGAATTGAACGAAGATCAGGAACTGTTAATGGTGGATGAAGGTGTTTAGGAGGATTAATGGTGGTTTATGATGATGGTGATAGTTGGTAGTTATGGTAGCGAAAGTTAGTTATGGTAGTTAGTTGATAAACGGTAATTGGAGGCCGGGAGATTGACGACTCTGATACCAGCTTGTTAGCTACAAATTGAGAAGAATCAATAGAGAAAGGAAATCGGGTCAAATCATAGCTAGTTTTATTGATATTATGGTCGGATATTTATAATCGAATACGGTCCAGTCTTCCCATCTATCAACTACCTCATAACAAACATTCAAACTATACAGAATTACATTTTTACACTTTATTTTCTTAGGCTAGTGACTAAAGTACCCTTTTGTTGTAATAAATCGTGTTCTATTAATTCATCTGTTGGGCAAATCTATCAAAATTACAACTAACAAATGCATGATACATGACAAAAAAAGAGAGGAAATAAAGTGTACTAAAAATGCTTAAAATGCAACTAATAGTGAAAGCCATGCTTAGGTGCTGTTTGTTTTTTCTGAAGCAAAAGGTCTGCAGTCTGCAGACCACATCTGCAGGAGAAGAGCCGGACCAAAGGTCTGCAGTCTGTAAGAGGAAGACTGTTTGTTTTTTAAATTCTAAACTACAACAACAATTAACAACAAATCAACACATAAGAACATTATGAACAACAACAAATCGACACATAAGAACATTATGAACAACAACAAATCGACACATAACAACAAACAACAAATCTGAAAAAAAAAATATATTTAAAACTGATTTAAAAAAAAACTGAAACTGATTTAAAAAAAATTCTTTAAAAAAATTAAACTGAAAAAAATATAACAAATCTGAAAAAAATATTATACAAATCTGAAAAAAAAATAACAAACATAACAGTTATCTCAAAAGTCTTTATACAAATATTTAACAATTATCTCAAAATCAAATGCCTAACTTGTTATTAAAAAAAAAAAAAACAATTCCGAAAACAAAAATTTCCGATTCACGATGGAGATTATCTCCAAAGCCTTTATACAAATCTTTAACAATTATCTTTTCAAGTCAAATGCCTAACTTGTTATTAAAAAAAAAAAAAATTCTGAAATTTTTTTTTACCTATTCACGATGGAGAAGGAACCACCGGAGGAGAAGGAGGGGGGAAGGAGGAGGCCGGAGGAGGAACCGCCGGCCGGAGAGGCGTCTGAGGCCGCCGTAGGTGGAGGAACAGGGATGGAGGCGGGTCTTGTAGGGTTTTGGGGAGAATATGAGGGAAGAAGAGTTGTGAGTATTTTGTTTTGTGAGAAGAGGTTAGAAGACAAGGGTATAGGTCTGTGTGGGGAATAGGTTTGGAAGAGGTTTTTTAATGGTTTGTCTTCTAAAAAACAAACAGTCTGCCCGTCTCATATGTCTGCCCGCGTCTGCGCGGCGCAGACATAAGTGGCTAGAAGCTCTTTTCAAGAAAAAACAAACACCCCCTTAGTAGTCTCTTAAAAATTAGTGTATGCACGTTTACTCAAACCAATTAACTGCTTTGATCTATCTCTTACGCTGTGTTCTCGAGTTAACTTAACGAGAGAAAAGAAATGGAATGAAAGGAAAGAAAATTTGATTGTGTTCCCGAGTTTCATTTTATGGATGAAAAAGAAAGGAAAACAAAATATGTCGTGTTCCCGAGTTTCATTTGAGAAAGGAAAAGAAAGGAAATGGAAGGAAAACTAGGCCAAATCCTTTAATTTAGTTGTCCTTCTGATTTGGAAGGAAACGAAAGGAAAGGATACATATACTTTCTTTTACTTTCCTTCGGTTCTTTTCCTTTCTTTTTCCTTCTTAAGTAAACTCGATAACGGAGCCTTAAGGTATTAACCCATGATGTATGCCGCTTCACCAAAATCTGTCATTATGAAGCCCTTTTTGCCAAGATTAAACATTTTTCAATATTGGAACGCTATTTTCAACGAGTACGTAGTATGTCATCTACATAGAAGATCAATATAACAATTGCGCCCCCACTTCTCTTCATGTAAACACACATCAAAGCAAAGATTCTAGCTCCTTGATGCTTGCTTCAGCGCATACTGGAATTTCTTAGGATTACATAAATTATTAGAGCATTCACATAAGCTTAACCATCCCCCATTTATTCACAACCAATCACAACCACATATTACATAAAACATCATTATAGTTTCTCTCACCTCCACTCGCAACCACTTTCAACAAATATTAAAAATAAATATAGTTTCCTATTTTCCCCAAAAGATTCTCAAATAACCTCAAATATACCGATAAACAGTAGATTTCCCATTTTCTTCACTCACAACCACTTACACAGTTACACCCACCCCATATAATTTGGAAGACACACTCACAAAAAAATGGGGGAGCTACTGTGAATGCTCTTAGGAAAGGCTTAACCATGTAAACGTCTTCAATAATATGTCCATCTAGAAAATTTATTCTAAAACCTATTTGTCATATCCCTGATAGAGAATAAACCGTGATTGATTTCATTAATTTGTCAACTATAAATAATACAATGTTATCCCTTAATTATGGTAAGGGATAATCACAATCAATACAAATTACAATATACTATATATAAATCTATTACACCCCTGCAGTCGAAGCGGGAGGAGACTGGATGCTGAGACTGGATCTGAAGTCTTCAAATAAAACACGTGGCAACCCCTTTGTAAAAATGTCTGCGATCTGATATCTGGATGGAACATGGAGAATGCGGACATGACCCCGTTGTACTTGTTCTCGAACAAAGTGAATGTCCAGCTCTATGTGCTTAGTTCTCTAGTGTTGTACCGGGTTTCCTGATAGGTAAATGGCACTGACATTGTCGCAGTAAACTATCACCCGGCCCAATCAGCGTCAGTGTAAGCGATCAAAGATGACGCGGTGGAGGGACCCAAAGATAATCCGAAATCAACAATGCCTTTAATGTATCTGATGATGCGCTTTAGAGCAAGCCAGTGAGCAGTGCAAGGGGCGTGCAAGTGCATACAGATTTGTTGGACTGCATAAGTAATATCTGGGCGAGTGAATGTGAGATACTGAAGGGCCCCTGCTAAGCTCCGGTAGAGGGTGGGGTCTGAAAATGGTTCATCTGGTGAAGCACCCAGCTTAGCGTTTAAGTCAACTGGGGTGTGTACAGGGTTGCAGGACTGCATACCTGCTCGAGCAATAATATCGGTGGCATAGGATTGCTGAGAGAGAAACATGGAGTTCTTTTGTCGCGTAACTGAGATGCCCAAGAAGTAGCTAAGAGGACCCAAATCTTTTATGGCGAATTCAGCAGCAAGGTTCGCCATGAGGCCCTGACGGAGAGTGTCAGACGAGTTGACCAAGAGAATGTCATCCACATATAGTAATAAATAAGCCGTGTCGCTTCCCTGCTTAAATGTGAAGAGGGAAGCATCACACTTGCTATGTAAGAAACCCAAAGATAAAACGTAATATGTGAAACGTTCATACCACGCCCGAGGAGCCTGTTTTAACCCACACAGTGACTTGCGCAATAAACACACATGATCTGGAAAATTTCTGTCCCTAAACCCCATTGGTTGGTGCATGTAGGCAGTTTCCTGTAAATTTCCATGTAAAAATGCATTGGTAACGTCTAGCTGATGCACTGCCCAACCCTTTGAGAGGGCGAGAGAGAGTACCGTACGTATCGTGGCCGGTTTAACAACCGGGCTGAAGGTCTCACCCCAATCTATGCCAACCTGTTGGGAGCGACCATCGCACACAAGACGTGCTTTGTATCGTTCCAATGTCCCGTCTGACCTGAATTTGTGCTTAAACAACCACATTGAATGGGTAATATTCATGTTAGGTGCACGAGGGACTAACTCCCATGTACCGTTTCTAATTAATGCATTGTACTCGGTAGTCATGGCGGAAAACCATTCCGGACTGGCCAAGGCATCGATGGGGTTCTTGGGTACAGGGAGGATGTTGGGGGTGGTGGTGGTGGTGGATAGGTTGAATGGTTGTTTAGGTTTGTAGATGCCGCTCATTGAGCGTGCATGGATGGTGCGGGTATGGGCTTGCGGGATGGGTTGTGGAGGAGGTATGGGTGCAGGTGGTGCATTGTGTTGGGCAGTGGGTTGTGAGGGTGTGTTCAGGTCAGAGGGTGCGTCCGGTTGAGTTGGAGTGGGCTGGGGCGGTGGGGTTAGAATAGTGGGGGTTGGGCCGTGAGTGTGGAGATGTGGGCCGGAGTTTTGAGTGGGCTGGGTAGTATGTGGAATAGGAATAGGGGACGAGGCATGTGTATTTTGGCCAGAGTGGGTTGTTGTTTGAATGTGGGGCATAGATGGTAAGGGAACGGGTCACCTAAAAATTCATAGGTGGGAGTGGGTCCAACAGTTTGGGCGAAGGGGAAGGTAGTCTCGTCAAAGGCGACATGACGCGAGATGAAGAATTGTTTGGTGGTTAAGTCGAGACACCGGTATCCACGGTGAGTTGGGGGGTAACCAAGAAACACGCACGGGTGGGAGCGGTTCTTAAGCTTGTGGATTGTGGTAGATGGGTGAAGTGGGTAGCAAAGGCATCCAAAGACACGGAGATGGTCATAAGTGGGTGTGGACATGTATAGTAGTTCGGTTGGTGTTTTGTTGTGGGTGATTTTGGAAGGGAGGATGTTTAGGAGATAGGTGGCGGTTTCGAGGGCAAAGTGCCATAGGTGGGTAGGTAGTGAGGCGTGAGCCATTAAGGTGCGGACCATATTATTTATGGTTCTGATTTTACGCTCAGCCTTACCGTTTTGGGATGATGTGTGGGGGTAGGACAGGCGGTAAAGTATACCGTTTGTGGTGAATTTTTTTTTGAAAGGAGTGGTTTACGTACTCGCCACCATTATCACATTGGAATGTTTTAATGGTACGCTTGAACTGGGTTTTAATGTTGGATGCGAAATGGGTAAAGGATGGGAAAACTTGGGATTTTTGTATAATGGGGTAGGTCCATAAAAAATTGGAGTAATCATCAAGAAATAAAACGTAGTATTTATGGCCTGAAGAGCTAACTATGGGTGATGTCCACACGTCACTATGAATAATGTCAAATGGTTGTAAAGTAATATTATTAGAAGGAAAAAATGGTAAACGAATGCTTTTACCAAAAATACAAGACTGGCAAACTTTATTAGAAGAAACATCAAAGTCTAATACATTGGAAGTTTTTAAATTATTTAAAGATGCACGTCCTGTTTGTCAGGTTGATTAGATCGAACAGTAGGTATTTTAGGAGAGGAGATGGGTTTGTTGTGAATAAGGATGGAAACAGGATGGGGAATAGAAAAGTTTAGGATATGTGCCAACAGATCCGATGGAAGTTGCAGATGAATATGGTCGAACGAAGGTCAGAATTGACTGGAAAAGAAGAGGTGACGGCAGGGGAGAGGACTAGGGTTTGGCACACTGGACTCGTGATATCATGATCGAGAATAAACCGTGATTGATTTCATTAATTTGTCAACTATAAATAATACAATGTTATCCCCTTAATTATGGTAAGTGATAATCACAATCAATACAAATTACAATCTATCTATATATATAAAAGAAAACGTATATGCTAACGTGGCGTGCATTGGAGGCATCAACCTCCCCTTGAGAGTGCCACGTGACATCATAATTGAAAGATTTTAGTGTTTTTGAACTATTTTTACCTTTTTAATTAAAAAAAAAGATAAACATAAAACCCTAAATTAAATTGAGTTATTTTAGGAAAAAAAGAATTTAAAAATAAATTTAAAATTTTCCCTCTCATGTTCCTCCCATAATTTTTAAACGTTTATATCTTTTATATACGGGATTTTTAAAGAAAAAAATTACACCAAATTAACGAGTGTTTTATTATCTTTCCAACGAGTACCATAGTCCTATATAAAAAACGGAAAAAATCGACTATTTTTATGGGGTTTCGTTCATACAGGAAAAACACACACAAAGTGTTCATGTTATTCATTAATCATGTTTTTTCTTTTAAACTAGGTTCTTATCTACGATGTTGAAAATCAGCCCAATCGCCATGTTATCATTGGAATTTTACTAGGTATACTTCATCAAGAGAAGTTAGGAGAAAGAATCGCGCAACACTGCAACACATAGCGTCACCTTATAGCAAGGTTTTTTTTATTTATTTAATTACAAGAGTAATAATTATTACTATTAATATTAGTATTATTAGAATGGTTATATTTTTCAACCCCCAGGACGCTCCCAGAAAGAATTGATAGTTGCTGACGTGGCGTTCAATGGTGGCCTCAACCATCTAATGATTATGCCACGTGGCATAATGAGATGCAATAATTACAACTTCCAACTTAAGTGTTTGTTTAGTTGATTATGTTAGGAATTATAAGAGCCATTAGAATGTGAGAAATTAGAGAGATGTGATGAGTTTTTTAATAGTTGTAGCTTACATAAGTGATTCTTTAGATGATTACTAATTAGGTTTTAGATTAGGGAATATGAGTTATTACTGATTAGAATACTATGAACATGTAATGATTAAGAGATTTTGTGGTTAGTTAACTTGAGCCATTTGCAATAGGTTATCACGTAAAATTAAAATTTTCAACCCCGGGACCCTCCCGGGGTAATCAGCTAGTATACTATACATAAATCTATTAATCCCACGGTCATAATATGATGCCAAGTTATTAAAAAATGATGGAGTAAGCATAAATACTGAAGAGAAGGTTTCCTTATAATCAAATCCTTGAGCCTGTGTAAACTTTTCCCCACAGGCATAACTTTGATAGTATAAAGGTTTCCATTAATGTTTGTTTTATTCGTAATTAGCTTACTCTACATAACCAGCTTGGTGTTTGGAGGAAGATCAACCAAGTCCTAATATTATTGAATGTCATACGTAGATTGTATCTTAGGAGCCTGTGGCTTCAAGCCGTATATCAGATTCAAATCTTTAGCATCATCTTGTAATTGATCGCTCACATTGCTCCACTAAAGAAATTTCCTCCTCATGCATGATCAACCAAATCCAGACATAGCACCATGCTGTGGTGTTCTAGTCGGAGTTATTTGTGAGACAACTCCACAATTTGTAGATGTTTGTTATAGCTAAGAATCGAATATGCTTCAGATAAATTTTGTACTTCATTTGTGAAGACTTTAGAAAACTTCAGATAATTTGTGTTTATGTTTCGTGACAAAAACATAACCATATCTACAGAACTTACCAGTAAAGGTAAGAAGTGTTGATCAATTCTTTGATAATAATACATAAACATGAATAAGTAAATCGAACATGTACCTTATTAGCCAGTAACCACTGAGAGGGAATACTTCATGATCTACAGGATGATCGGGTTCCGTTTAGGGTGTACAGTTAGGATGGCTTAAGGAGATCAAAGATCTCAATTTTAGAGAGGAGAGGGAAGAATTAGGGTTTAGAGTATTGGTGTTTCATTAGTCCTTAAGCTCTCCTAATAACCTCTATATATATACACCCAAGGGAAACCCTATTTAATGGTTCATTAAGGGTAATTACGTCCATCACATAAAGACCAGTTAAACCAATAGGGGTATTTAGGTCATTGATCATTTATTAGATAAATGATTATAAGGGCCACATAATAGAATATATAAATATATTCTTACATTCTCCCACTTGGCCGAGTAATCATTTATTATGAGCATTAGATAAGCCTGATCAGGAGTTAACACTCATTTTAGTTTTAAACCCAGAAATGTAGCAGAGAAATACAGTCGTTGAGTCAGTTATTCAACTCAGGACCCCCATTAATCATAGTACACCCCAAATTTAAAACTTAACATTAGGATAATGACAAGTAAGCCCTTAACGTTAATTTGTATAATTAGTGTCTATACGTCCTTAGGCATGCATGAACGTATTTAGAGACAAACAAATATTAAACGGATGAGGAATAATTAATAATTAGCCATTCATAGTGCAATATGCAGTTGTACATGGTCATTAGTAAAACCCGTCTCAATTATAGGCCCTTAGAGAGACTTATGGGTGATAGACCTTTAGTTATTGGATCCATAAGAATATCATGAATGAATTCGATACAAAGAATTAGTTTCCTCTACTTGTTCATAAAATAAGTGAACAATAAATTTCGTATCGAATTTCTAATGCAGCTCCGCTCGAACTGTTACTGTTCGACAAAACAGGGTAACTGACTTTATCACAGTAAGTCTTTAATATAGAATTTAGATGGAGTTATTAATTATGAGTCTACTGATAAAATTCCAACAACATTTAATGACAACTGCGTTGTGATAAGCAACATATTATGTCATTATTATTTAGGTTGTTGTTAACAGTTCATTATGACTCCTCCATGAGATAAGTTTTGTCTGCTGAAATAAGGATATATCCCAAAGTTGACATATTGTTTTCTTTGAATACACCAAAGTTAGAATAAGAGTATTCAACTATTTTAAGTTCGCTTCTTCTTTAAATTATGGTCTCTCGTTTCTTAGAGATATTGTAATACTTTATTAGATGCTTCACAATAATCTAGACGAGTCTAGTGTTCAGCAACATGAGCAATATCCAAACGAGTATAGACTTAAACTTACATAAGGCTTCTAATTAATGAAGCATAAGGTAGTAATCTCAATTATCATATTAGCCTCTAAAGGAGAGCAATTTTGTATGTTACATGTGTAAGGACCCGCTTAGAGACGAAACTAATGTCTCGTTGAGTCTATCTCGGTGAATTTTGATTCCTATAACATAAGAGGTATCTCCGAGATTCATTATGTCAAAGTATGCGCGAACAATGATTTGACTAACGTAACATATACTTGTCAAAGAATGTCATCTATATAAGGACAAGTTTGCATTAGTTGCTCCCACTCATCTTGAGGTAGGGGTATTAATCCACTTGGTTCTTGATGAAAAGAATTGCATTATAATTTCATCATGTTTAAATGCTTGCATCAACCCATACATGGATTTCATTGACTTACAAACTAAGTGTTCTTGACCTTCAGTTTAGAACTTTCAGGTTATTTTATGAACATGTAGGTCAATGTTAGGGAAAGTTATCTAATGTTCATCTAATGTAGCTCTTAAATTATTATAAGCTACTAGAACGGCAATGATCCTCAAATAAACCTTTTGTAAGACGAGTAAGAAGGCTCTTTGATAATTTATTCCCTCTTGAGTATAACCCTCAGCAATCAATCGTACTTTTAGTGTGATAACGTTTCCATTCAGATTCAGCTTAGTCATGAACACCTTTAGGTAATTCAACTAAATCCAAACGTTATTCTAATTCATGGAATCAAGCTTGCCAATAATAGCTTTGTCCCATTTAGAAGATTTAATTGATGCCGATGATGTAATTAGAAGAGGTAGGATCGATAAACTTTCCAAACATCCATTTCAACTTTAGTCAGGTAAGGTACTTTATCATCAAAGTTAGTAGGCCTTTTTTAGACCTAGATGACCTCCTGAGTTAACTATTGGGTTTATTAGGATACATATGCAATTTTATGAATTAGATCTTGGTTAGGTGCTTTCATTCTCAGGTAAATAAGGAGCAATATTAGTTTCTAAGTGTATAAGAGTTGGTGCAGTATGGTGTACAAGAGGTGTAATCGGAGTTAAATTCGGAGTAGAATTTAATGAGTCTCTCCCCCCGCCTCTTGTACTTCTGGCAAGTCATGATAAGGACTTTTACTGCTCCCACTAAACTTAGAAATCTTTAGGAACTTAGTATGCATATGGTCTAAGATTGGAAGACTAATAGATTCTAACAGAGAAACAAGACAATGATGTTTATGTTAGTTTCTCTTATTGAGGATTACTTTAGTTTTGGTAAGAAATCTAAGTTCTTCCCATAGTTAGGCATCAATGAAACTTTATTAGGAGTATCATTATATTTTAAGGAGACAAGTTGTGACAGAGCAGTGTCATACAAGAGGTGTACTTTGAGATAAGATCAAAATTGTCACATCCCCACCTCTTGTAACTTTTGCAAGTTATAATTAGGACACTTAATACTCCCACTGATCTTTTAGGTCTCTCGGAACTCCATATGATAAGTTTTAGCGATGCATGTGAATGAGAATATTTCATATATTTTAGACTTGATTTCCTTGTTGTCCAGAATTCGTAAGAAATTTTAAGGACATATTTAGAAGGAAACTATTTAAGTATATATGAATTTATTTCTTTAAGAATTAGGTCCGTATGAAACAGGTTAGATACAAGTCGATATTTTTCTAAGCTCCACTAATGTCAGGTAATTATACCATGTGATGGAAACCCATTTATTCCTTCTGCCATTTTAAATTTTAGGGCATTTAACACATGCTTTAAAGTCACTAAGAATGATATTTGATAACAAATCATCCTTCATTAACCTATTCATGATTGCTCATGAAAAATTTTGGTCTCAATGGATGAAGTGTATAGGTCTCATTATCCTTTGTTAAATTTTCATTTTCATGATAACAAAGTTGTGAAAATGTGTGTATCATCTTGTTCTATTTTATAAGGTTTCTGTTCAGATAATGACAACAAATAATATGAGAGTTTAAATTAATAGTGACTTTGTTTTGGTCATAAAACTCATAACTGTCAAAGTGTGGCTTTAGTGTTGATACTAAAATTCTGAGTAATATCCAGAATATCGTAAGGTATCATAAAGCCTAATACAAAGATCAGTTATTAATGGTTCTGTCAACCTTAACAATAAATTCGCCACTTACTCCCATCTTAAGTATTTGTTGAAATCTGGTAAGGAAACGAATAGAACTACAACAATCATGTGTTAATTGGAATATTTATATTTGTGGAATCAAATATCATTGATTTTCTACTACTTAACATAGCCAGCTGTTTCCTTAGCTTATGGATTATCTCATTGCTTGTGCCTAGTCTAATGGCATAGTTTTGCAGTGAGACACCCGCTTGGAAAAGTTAGAGCTAGAAGCAGTACTTGAATTTTGTTTCCGGACTTTAAAACTATCCTCTCTATTGTAACTTATCTTCCACTTTTAAGTTTTAGTGGTAGTAAGGTGAATAACATCTGATTTTTCAGTATTAGGTGTTTCTCTTCCTGTACGTATGTTACTATCAACACACTCATTTTCCTTTGGTACTTCTGAGTGTTGTAGTTGATTCATAAGGCATCTTATCGTACTAATGGAAAAGTTATTGTATAACGCACTGAAAATCATTATCGATTCCATGAATAAGCCCTTAGTTTAATGGGTCATGTTATTCAATATTATGATCTATTCACGAATGTCACCAAACCTTTTAATTTGAGTTAGATTTATTGCATGCTTCTTTAAGAGTTCTTTTGATTCTTCCATAGAAAACCAAAATTAGTCTTAGGAATTTCAGAATCTTTAATGACTCCCCTAATAGCAATTATTAATTTGAGTTCTTGATTACCATAAGTGACATTATATTTGACTTATCCCACTTCTTAATAAAAATAAATTCTTTTTGTAAGAAAAGTTAGTAGGAGTGTCATGTCTTAAGGGATAATCAAGACTCAATAAGAGCAAATCATAATAAGTTTTAGAATAAGTGTGGATTAGTTAGTTTGAGATATAACCTTTTAGAAGAACTTTAGAGTGATTTATGTTATGGGATATTCAAGTAAGGCAGACAAAAAATTAGGATCAATATATTAATGAAGGATCATTAATATGTGAGGATCATTGTTTTGATGAAGATGTGATAACATCTATTATAAACACCAAAATATAATAGATTAATTAAAAGTTCTACTTAAAATAATAGCACATCACCTTTGGGCAGAAGTGAAATCATTTAAGCATGGAGTGCAATTAAGTGTAGCACATCACCTTTGGGCAGAAGTGGGACACTTAATTTATTAGGCACAATTTAGTTTTACAGGGCATGAATGCAACACATCATCTTTGGACAGAAGTGAGACATTTTTGTTAATTAGGCAAAACTAATTTTATATGCTTAGTTAGACTTAGATAACTATGTTAATGTAGCACATCACCTTTGGGCAGAAGTGGGACCTTTTAAGTGTTATCAAAGTGAAGCAAAATGTTTATTGATTTAGGTTTTGAAAACATATTAGTTAAGGTTTTTCAAAACTAATAAACTAATTAATAGCAAACCCCGAGAAAATTTTAGATTACCAGTTCTCGGAAAAGTAGGTTTAGTTCCCGGGAAAAGAGGTTCTCGAGAAAAATAGTTAGTTCTCGCAAACAAGGAAGTTCTCGAGAAAATGGTTAGTTCTCGAACTTGTCATAGTTCTCGGTAAAAATTGAGTTCTCGGGTGGCCTTTGGTTCTCAGAAAATAGTTAGGTTCCCGGAAAAACAAGTTAGTTCTCGAATTCTTGAGAGTTCTCGGATTCAGTAATGGTTTCCGAATTTAGTAATGGTTCTCGGTTTTGGTTTAGGTTCTCGAATTTAGGTTTTCGAAAACAGAAAATCGAGAACTGTTGGTTCATGAACCTGAATCCAGAAACCTGTTTGAGAATAACTTTTCGAAAAAATGTTAATCCATGAACAATTGAATGCGAGAACCTTGATCCCATTAGTGCTATAATTTAGGGATTTGAGAACATCGGTTTCAATTAATTTTGGGATTTCAGTATATCTCCAAAAGATTTCGAAAATTATGATAACCTTTAATTTAAAACTCGGAGATTAAGTTACTCCCAAAATTTTTAGGAAACAAATTTTAATCCATGTTGTAACCAACTTATATTATTTTTCATCAAAATTAGGATGAAGATAGTGATTAGTTCATAACACATTCAAGAACTTATTTATGCTATGATAATAATGGAAACATATTTTATAACATTTAGAAAAATATGTCACCAATAATTTTGGATAATCACACAAATCTTTACACTATAATATATTAAAGCTTACGTACAGTGATTTAAAAAAAATCATGGTTCATGAATGATTCAATATAGATCAATTTAGACCAAATAAAATCAATCCATATCCATACATCAGATTATAAACCTCGAAAGAATTAAAATGTTTCGAAGTTTCGTGATCCTTTTCTAAAGTAAAAGGTGTCAATTAATAAAATCAAAATTGTATTTTTCATGATTCGAAAGTCTCTGTGATATTATTCTTAAATCAAAAAACTTTGTATTTTTTTTTCGAGATTCACAGAAACATAATAAAATCAAAATACTAACTATGATGATTATTTGATTTAATATTACAAATCAAAATAGAATTGATGTAATCAACATATGCTCTGATACCACATGTTGATCAATTCTTTGATAATAATACATAAACATGTGACACCCGGCATGTTTGGTGTAACGACCAGCGTTTCCCGAATAATATAATAATAATATTTTATTCCTAAAACGATTCGTTAATTCGTTATCAATAATATCTCGTTAACTAAGGAATACATACTTATTCGTTAATAAATTTAAATTATTTAAATTCGCCAAATACCGCGTCGTAAGTAATAACATACTAGTAAACGACACTTATTCTTACTAATATAATCGCGACTAAAAATATATATGTAACAAATATATAGTCCAACTGCTCGTTTTAATTCAGTCTACATTTATATAATTTATGAAATAATTATGCTAGTGACTAAACGGGTCGAGTTCATAAACGAGACCCGAGTCGGTAGCTAGTTCGTACACGCGGTATCCTTTCACTTAACCTACACCAACCCCAAACCCTATATAATCACCTCTTATTCTCCTTCTCCTTCATTCTAACCCATCTTCAACCTCCAACCCTAGCCACCACTACATTTCACCTCCTCCAATATATCTCCTTGCACATCTCCCTCTCTCTCTAACATAAGACTCCCCCCCCCTCAATCGCTCTCTCTCTCCTCCCTCACATTATAAAGAGCCGCCGGCCACCACCATGGGTGGTTGTGGCGGCGTTAGTTGGATGACACGACAGGGACGGCGACAGACTTCACTACCACCACCCGAACACCACTGATGCCATACATCTCAGGTTCCTCTTTCCCCTTTCTGACCACCGTCACGCGGCGCCGCTGCTGACCACCAACAGCAACCACCTGAGCCGCCAACCACCCTCATTCTCCTCCAAATATTCCAGCTTCCTTCTCCCTCTTTTTAGCCCGGACGTCGGACTTGGGTTCCGAACCAACCCGTCGGCCCACAGCAACAGCAGCCGACCCTCTCTTGCTTCAACCTAGGGTCAGTTCAGGCTCGTGATGGTTTTCAGGAGCGGCCGCAGCGTCATCGGTGAGTTCGTTTGTTTGTTACTAGTCCAGATCTGTTTTAGTTCAGTGATCGGGAACCTGTTGTGGCCCCCGAAACAGCGCAGCAAATGGTCTAGTATGGTTCTTTGGGTTTCGAGTCTTGATTGGGTTGTTTGTCTGGTGCGGGTTATGGTTATAGCGTGGATATGATGTCTAGTGTTGGATCATAGATGGAACATAGGGTCGGGTGAATATGCTGAATCGGAATGGTAGTAGATGATGATACAGACCCGATTATCGTGACTGCAGCGGTTGTGTTCCGCTTTGTTCGAGTTCCTGTTTGGCCATGTATATTTCGGACAATTCGGTCAAGATTTGAATCTCGGTCAACACCGGTTGACCAGGTCAAACATGGTCAACATTAGTCAAAGCTGGTCAACGTGGGACCCGAACGGGTTACGTGTCGTGTGTTGCACGAGCATAACTAACAGGAAGGTATAACGCGCGCCACGATCTTAGTTTTTTTTATTTATTTATTTATTTTCGTGTATATTGTGTATAAATATTTATTCTAAAAGGACCAAACGAACCGAACCAACTTATGTGTATAAAATGGCTAATGTAACGATGAGGCGATAAAATGGTTAAATGTATAAATGGATATACTTATGAACATGTTCACGACACTAACTATTAAATTGTTTGAAACATACATACAAATATATCCTAGCACAACATTAAGCGAGTTGTATAGTATCTAGAGTTTCTAAAGCGTTGATAAATTTGAGTGACTTGTTTTGAAAACGGACTATATATAGGTATATTATTTGTTCAAAACATATAGTTCTCGTTTATTACAATCTTGATAACTTGAACTTTTTGTCGCGTTTAAAGACTATAAATTGTATTGGTTTTTGTTTGGTCTATTGTTGTTTTGGGATAAAATAGACGACTTGCGTTGTCTGGTTTCTTACAAAAACAGAGGAAACTCTGCTCAAATTTTTATAAAATATAAGAAACGTATCGGATGGTCAAATCTATTATTTCGTACAAAAGAAGTTATGCTTTACAAATAAACGCTATTCAAACCTTATTTTGTCATGATATAAAAGCGTACGTAAATAAATATAATATATATATTGACCAGTCTTCGAAAACAAACTAAAATGCGAGTCAAGTCACGTATACATTATTTTCGCTAACTTAAATGTTTCCTTCTAACTAATTTCAAGATGCGACTTCGTATACCATATTAAGGTATTTATTTCAATAACTATTTACACACGCATACATTCGAACAACTAAACCTAGTACAATCGGTTCGTTAAGTCATACACACTTTAAGACGCGCATTCGTTCAATGCGAGTCTAGATAGTTGAATAAACTATCTATACAATCGATTAATGAAACAAGCTTATTTGTATTAGAATTTAAGGCATCATTTATTTGTATTAGGATACAAGGGTTCAATTAATCCAAGTTCAGACTTGTTGCTACTTGCTAGTATTTACACGGTGATTTTCAGGTGAGTTTTACATAGCCCCTTTTCTATTTATCACCATTTTTGGGGTGAAACATGTTACAACATCATTTATGCAATTCAATCATCAATGTGTCTATGTGTTTTCTATGTTGCATTATGTCTTGAGCATGATTAGAGTAAGCACCATTCTAGCATAATCATTAACTCCGTACAAGCCGACGGTATACATTGATAGATCTATTGGACTGACAATCCCACCCGGATACGTGCCTCCTACAAAGGTTGCGTGGGTGTTTGTTATCGCATAACATATTCATTGGGACCATAAGTGTATGGTATGTATCATTTTATAACAGTCAGCAGGGTTGATTATGCACTCGATTTATTTCTAATATGTTCTCACATATGGGCTAGATTAACATGACACATGAATTGCACAACATTTTATTCATTTTATCATCAAAAACCTATGTAATTCTCACCAACTTTTGTTGACCCGAAATATTTTCAAACTTAACATGTTTCAGGTTATAACATGCTCGAAGATTAGAGTTAATGCTTGAAGATGCGTAGCTTGTATTTTTCATTTTGAAGTACAAATTCTTAGAACAATTGTATGTAATTTATTTAAATCATTTATTGAAACTTATTATGTACCATGAGCTATTGAACAATCATCAATACGTGACATCCCGATGTTTCCGCCATCGGTTGGGGTGTTACAGATTGGTATCAGAGCCATGGTTATAGGGAATTAGGTTATTAGAAAAATAATCTAGTCTATAACCTTAGGACTTTAACCAGTACTTGCTTCAATTACTTGTAGCTCTACCTTATCCTTATCTCTATCCCTATCCCTATCCCTATCCCTATCCTCATCTTTATTCTTAGCCTAACTTAGTCTTGCATACTCTCTTCCACTTACTTGCTATAATCCTAACGTAACTCTAGATTATTAGGGCAAATTCGTTGGGCTTAAACCTGATCTGTTTTGATAAGCCAACATTTTCGTTTATTCAGGGTTAGATATTTACAATCTTTGTGTTTCAATTACACCCCCTCACTCCTGAATAAAAAAAAAAAATCTAAGTTTTGAATCTCAAAATTTTTACAATTCAAATATATTTTCTTCTTATATAATTCTCTCATTAGCTTAAACTTCATGAATCATTTCTGGCTTTCACAATCCTAATTCATTTTACAAACTTATAATATTACCCATAAGTCTAATTATTTTTAACATCTAACTCAAATCATATGTTTCCCTTTACATCATACATAAATCTATCATCTTTGATGTTTCTGACCAATTTTATTTTAAACTCCCCCCTTACATTTTTATTTATGTGTATATATATATATATATGTATATTTTGAAAATACTATCAACCATAAAAGTTCATCATATTCAAGATTTTAAAATCCTTGTTCAAACTATCATCTCGTAACCTGTTTATAAGAGATATTTAGCACCAAAACTAAAGAGTACTGAATTTTGTCAAACTTTCATCACTTGGGAATTTCACAAACTATAACAAATAAATATACTTTTTTTAAAGAGTTTTATTTCCACAAACTTATTTGCTAAATTTCAAATTTTTATTGAACAATTTATTGGCGTAACAAATGATTTACGATAAAAATGTTTTAATCTATTAAGAATGACTTCTTTTATGTATTACTCGAAGCTTATTATACAAAACGTCTGAACAAATTCTTGATTTTTTTTTTGAAATCCGACATCGTGTTTAAAACCTATGACTCATCGAAATATTGTAATCTAAATCAATTTAGTTGTACAATTTAATGACTTTGCTTTATATACAAAATCAATTTTGAAAATAAAATCTTTCCCTCCACAGGAACAAAATTTACTCTACAATTTTTCCATTGACACATACTTATTTTAAAACTTGTTTGAACTATTACAAATTTTTGGCAAATACCACAATCATGTTTTCTCATACGCTTGTATCTAACTATTTATTCAAACCCCACGATTATTCTGCATGATCACCTTATTACTTGCGTCTTTTTGAAACCCTATAAATTAAACCCTTTATCAACCATCTACACATTCACCATTGTTCACAACCTTGATGTTACTTTGAGTTTTCATTATCCCTCAAAAAAAAAAAAAACTAAATTCACATTCTCTACCTTTTTGAACATGAACTTGATCCCTACGATAACCAAACTATTGAAAACTTGATTGTTCGTTGCATCAAACTTGAATTTTAGTTATACATGAGGATTTGATTATCTACCTGAACATTTGATTATTCTTGATAGTTGAAAACATGGAATATAAACTATTTGTTATAAACACACCTAGAGTCATTAACCTTGTCTAGGGCAACTCTATTACAACTCACATGCTATATTTGATACTTGATACATTTACAAACTTGATTACATGTATGTATTATCAACTTGCAACATATGTGTTAAATAAAAAACAATTGTTACACTTAATCAAACAACTGGTAGAGGATGAAGTACTTGCTCAACAGTTAGTAGAGTATCTAATAACCTGCTCAACGATTGGTAGAGGTCATCATGCCTGCTCAACAGTCGGTAGAGGTTCTAATAACCTGCTCAACGATTGGTAGAGGTCATCATGCCTGCTCAACAGTCGGTAGAGGTTCTAATAACCTGCTCAACGACTGGTAGAGGCTATCGCACCTGCTCAACAATCGGTAGAGGTTCCTACTCACTGACTGGTAGAAGTCTTTTTCGTGCTCAACAGTTGGACTCATCTTTGGATACATTATACATGTAAATTGATACAAAGATTTATTAGACTCATTGATACAAAGATTCAATCATAATGTTATTTTTGCATTACTTACATGTGTGTTTAGAGTCATAGAAGGACACAAAACCCTAATGTAAGGTAAATTGGTGATTGCGGTCCGGAACGTAATCATGAATTTACAGGTACGTTGGGGTGGTGTGAAATTCTATTAGGACTTTGGTAAGAAACACTAACGATACATCAGAAATGAGATTTGGGGTCGAGCCAAAAACAAACCCTAGTTATTTGGTAGTTCATTTAGCCTATCCATAGTCTATTATCTCATGTAACTTAGGTTTGGTGTTTATTCCCCCCTTGTTATTTTAGACTATCGTAATCCAACCCTCATAACTCATACGTAACACTTTATCCTAGTATCCATAAAACTTCTACCTTACTTTAAACTAAATTATAACCGTCCAAGCATTTACCTAAACCATGTGTTTTTAATAACTTCGGGACGAAGTTTCCTAAAGTAGGGGAGACTGTAACGACCAGCGTTTCCCGAATAATATAATAATAATAATATTTTATTCCTAAAACGATTCGTTAATTCGTTATCAATAATATCTCGTTAACTAAGGAATACATACTTATTCGTTAATAAATTTAAATTATTTAAATTCGCCAAATACCGCGTCGTAAGTAATAACATACTAGTAAACGACACTTATTCTTACTAATATAATCGCGACTAAAAATATATATGTAACAAATATATAGTCCAACTGCTCGTTTTAATTCAGTCTACATTTATATAATTTATGAAATAATTATGCTAGTGACTAAACGGGTCGAGTTCATAAACGAGACCCGAGTCGGTAGCTAGTTCGTACACGCGGTATCCTTTCACTTAACCTACACCAACCCCAAACCCTATATAATCACCTCTTATTCTCCTTCTCCTTCATTCTAACCCATCTTCAACCTCCAACCCTAGCCACCACTACATTTCACCTCCTCCAATATATCTCCTTGCACATCTCCCTCTCTCTCTAACATAAGACTCCCCCCCCCCTCAATCGCTCTCTCTCTCCTCCCTCACATTATAAAGAGCCGCCGGCCACCACCATGGGTGGTTGTGGCGGCGTTAGTTGGATGACACGACAGGGACGGCGACAGACTTCACTACCACCACCCGAACACCACTGATGCCATACATCTCAGGTTCCTCTTTCCCCTTTCTGACCACCGTCACGCGGCGCCGCTGCTGACCACCAACAGCAACCACCTGAGCCGCCAACCACCCTCATTCTCCTCCAAATATTCCAGCTTCCTTCTCCCTCTTTTTAGCCCGGACGTCGGACTTGGGTTCCGAACCAACCCGTCGGCCCACAGCAACAGCAGCCGACCCTCTCTTGCTTCAACCTAGGGTCAGTTCAGGCTCGTGATGGTTTTCAGGAGCGGCCGCAGCGTCATCGGTGAGTTCGTTTGTTTGTTACTAGTACAGATCTGTTTTAGTTCAGTGATCGGGAACCTGTTGTGGCCCCCGAAACAGCGCAGCAAATGGTCTAGTATGGTTCTTTGGGTTTCGAGTCTTGATTGGGTTGTTTGTCTGGTGCGGGTTATGGTTATAGCGTGGATATGATGTCTAGTGTTGGATCATAGATGGAACATAGGGTCGGGTGAATATGCTGAATCGGAATGGTAGTAGATGATGATACAGACCCGATTATCGTGACTGCAGCGGTTGTGTTCCGCTTTGTTCGAGTTCCTGTTTGGCCATGTATATTTCGGACAATTCGGTCAAGATTTGAATCTCGGTCAACACCGGTTGACCAGGTCAAACATGGTCAACATTAGTCAAAGCTGGTCAACGTGGGACCCGAACGGGTTACGTGTCGTGTGTTGCACGAGCATAACTAACAGGAAGGTATAACGCGCGCCACGATCTTAGTTTTTTTTATTTATTTATTTATTTTCGTGTATATTGTGTATAAATATTTATTCTAAAAGGACCAAACGAACCGAACCAACTTATGTGTATAAAATGGCTAATGTAACGATGAGGCGATAAAATGGTTAAATGTATAAATGGATATACTTATGAACATGTTCACGACACTAACTATTAAATTGTTTGAAACATACATACAAATATATCCTAGCACAACATTAAGCGAGTTGTATAGTATCTAGAGTTTCTAAAGCGTTGATAAATTTGAGTGACTTGTTTTGAAAACGGACTATATATAGGTATATTATTTGTTCAAAACATATAGTTCTCGTTTATTACAATCTTGATAACTTGAACTTTTTGTCGCGTTTAAAGACTATAAATTGTATTGGTTTTTGTTTGGTCTATTGTTGTTTTGGGATAAAATAGACGACTTGCGTTGTCTGGTTTCTTACAAAAACAGAGGAAACTCTGCTCAAATTTTTATAAAATATAAGAAACGTATCGGATGGTCAAATCTATTATTTCGTACAAAAGAAGCTATGCTTTACAAATAAACGCTATTCAAACCTTATTTTGTCATGATATAAAAGCGTACGTAAATAAATATAATATATATATTGACTAGTCTTCGAAAACAAACTAAAATGCGAGTCAAGTCACGTATACATTATTTTCGCTAACTTAAATGTTTCCTTCTAACTAATTTCAAGATGCGACTTCGTATACCATATTAAGGTATTTATTTCAATAACTATTTACACACGCATACATTCGAACAACTAAACCTAGTACAATCGGTTCGTTAAGTCATACACACTTTAAGACACGCATTCGTTCAATGCGAGTCTAGATAGTTGAATAAACTATCTATACAATCGATTAATGAAACAAGCTTATTTGTATTAGAATTTAAGGCATCATTTATTTGTATTAGGATACAAGGGTTCAATTAATCCAAGTTCAGACTTGTTGCTACTTGCTAGTATTTACACGGTGATTTTCAGGTGAGTTTTACATAGCCCCTTTTCTATTTATCACCATTTTTGGGGTGAAACATGTTACAACATCATTTATGCAATTCAATCATCAATGTGTCTATGTGTTTTCTATGTTGCATTATGTCTTGAGCATGATTAGAGTAAGCACCATTCTAGCATAATCATTAACTCCGTACAAGCCGACGGTATACATTGATAGATCTATTGGACTGACAATCCCACCCGGATACGTGCCTCCTACAAAGGTTGCGTGGGTGTTTGTTATCGCATAACATATTCATTGGGACCATAAGTGTATGGTATGTATCATTTTATAACAGTCAGCAGGGTTGATTATGCACTCGATTTATTTCTAATATGTTCTCACATATGGGCTAGATTAACATGACACATGAATTGCACAACATTTTATTCATTTTATCATCAAAAACCTATGTAATTCTCACCAACTTTTGTTGACCCGAAATATTTTCAAACTTAACATGTTTCAGGTTATAACATGCTCGAAGATTAGAGTTAATGCTTGAAGATGCGTAGCTTGTATTTTTCATTTTGAAGTACAAATTCTTAGAACAATTGTATGTAATTTATTTAAATCATTTATTGAAACTTATTATGTACCATGAGCTATTGAACAATCATCAATACGTGACATCCCGATGTTTCCGCCATCGGTTGGGGTGTTACATTTGGGTCAACATTTTATAAACACATAAGTCTACCTTAGCGAAAAACGTTTATTAAACATACTTGACGGGGTCAGTAGAGTCGGAACACAGTCCATATTGTCCAGGGTTCAATGATTCGGGAGATCATTGGGTTAGTCACACACACACACACACACGATACGAGTCCCGTTGTTGGTGAATTACATAAACTAATTAAGTGTATGTGTAGACTAATTGTCGTATGGTGGATTATATGGTTAGATGTGTTTAAATGATGTGTAGATAATCATCCATGCTTAAATATGTTAAACATAGACTAAGGTTGCATGCTCGTATGTTAGGGTGCGTTAAAATGCGTTAAACACGACAAATTGAAAAACTAGAAAAACGTGAGTCCTGGTTCGACCAATCGAATGGGCGAACCTGGACAATACTCCTGGTTCGACCCTTGTAAAAGGGGCGAACCTGGAATATGGAATTTAAAGAATTTCATTCGACCAAGTCAGGGTACGTTCGACCCTGTGAAAGGGTCGAAGGAGGGTACATTCGCCCAGGTAAAAGGGGCGAATGTGGACATAGTATAAATACCACACTTTGTCATTTTCACCATTTCACAAACCCTAATCATCTCAAAATACTCTCTAGCAACTTTAAACATTGGGGAAGGAGTTTTTGCCCTTATTTCCTATAATCTAACCTACAAACATCTTCTACACAAAGATCTAAGGTGTGTTCTTCATTCTAAATCATTTTTAAGGCATTTCAATTCATTTTCATTAAACCCCAAGAGTCCAGATCTGATTCAAACATGTTTTCATGGATAAAAACCTTCCTAATATCTTTCTAAACAAAACCTATTCATAAATAATGAGTTTTCATACAAACTAACATGTGTTAATGGTGTTTTATGTGGTGTTATGTATTGTTTGATGATTGATTGCTGTATAGATGTTATGACAATGATCTAGGACTGTTATTGATGATGTCTTATGATTGAGATAGGTTACAATTGATTATTGATGATGTTTTGTCCATTTTGGGGATTTTGGGTTAGATCTAGGGCTTGTTCATGATGATAGTGATAAGGATATGATTGGGGGTTTATTGTTCATGATAATCTGAGTACATTAAGTTAATTATTGATTGATTTCAAAAAGTTTCCTAATTGGGTAAAGATTGCATGCGTTTGATGTGACATCTCCATAATTTGCTATTTCGGGTAACTTGTAAAACGGACGGATTTCGGGATAAAATTGGTAGGGTTTTGTAGGAATATGTTAATGATAGTTGACTGCTGTGATTGGTGATGTTTCGTGATGTTTTCGGATCGTTTAGATGCGTTTTGGTGCGTTTTATAAAATGCTGATGAAAACGGGCGAACGTGGAATAAAATTGGTTCGAATGGGCGAACGTGGAATAAAACATGGGAAAAACGGGCGAACGTGGAAAAACGGGCGAACGTGGCTCAAACGGGCGAACGTGGAACAAAATGTGGGAAAAACGGGCGAACGTGGCTCAAACGGGCGAACGTAGAAATGGGAAAACCACATTCGACCATCTGATGTCCGGAATGAGATTTTTGATGCAAACTAAGTGTTTTATGCTTGAAACTTATGTGTTAAACTTATGTGCATGACTAATTGATGTAATGGGTCACCAACGGGATGTCGGGTCGGTCTGGGATGTCCGGTTAACGTTTAAACACACTTTTTAACACACGTAGTCAAGATATGGACAATCGGGGACTAGTTAGCCTTCGGGTTAATAGTCATCACACTTATGTAAACTCATTGATAGGTTGTCATTAGTTGGGATTATCATACACGTGTTGGAACTCTAGTTATCAGAAGACGCACTCTAAGGTGAGTTCACGGCCCCTCTTTTATACACTTTTCTCTCTGGGGAGAAGCATGCCACACGTTTTAACAAATACAACGTTTATGTTTTGAAACGCAACGCTTATGAAACATAACGCTTTTGAAACACAACGCTTTTGAAACACAACACTTATGAAACGCAACGCTTTTGAAACGCAACGCTTTTGAAACACAACGCTTTTAGAAACATGACGCCTTTTGGGAATGTGACTCTTTTAAGAAACGTGACACGTTTGGCACTTGGCATATTTAAACATTGGCATTTGGCATATTTAAACATTGGCACTTGACACTTTTAAACATTGACACTTGGCATTTGGCACTTGGCGCTTGGCACTTATTTACTATACGACGAAACCTAAGTCCCTATTGAAACCATGAATGTGCGGGGCACAATGGGGAAATGTGGATAGATCTATCGGGTGTGACGAACCCCACCTGACGGCTGGGAGCCGGGCGGGTGCATATTGTCTCTACTTGACACTTGACACTTGGCACATGGGCAGCAACTTGAGCAACGTTTGTCAGTAATGGTTTTAGCAACATAGTCGTAGTAGTAAGGGAACGTTTGTTATTTACTTGGAACTTTTGCACACTTGGCACTTTATGAGAAATCGCTTTACACATGAAAACGTTTACGAACTTAAAACCTGTGAACTCACCAGCATTATATGTTGACATCTTTTTGGCATGTTTTCTCAGGTCGCTAAGGTAGCAGCATTGAGTATAGGCGCACGGAGTCTCACGGCGTCTAGGGATCATATGCATGTTTTGTTAAACATTTCAGACTTTGAGCTTACTTTGAAGTTGTAATAATACATTTTGCTTCCGCTGTGTTAGAACGGTTTTGAAACTCAATGGTAGTTTACGTTGTTTTCTTATCATATAGATGTCGTTTATTGTGACCGTTGACTTGGATCCTGGTGTGTCACGCGCCTCGCGGTAAAACCCCGCATGTGAAAATTTGAGGGTGTGACAAAACATGAATAAGTAAATCGAACATGTACCTTATTAGCCAGTAACCACTGAGAGGGAATACTTCATGATCTACAGGATGATCGGGTTCCCGTTTAGGGTGTACAGTTAGGATGGCTTAAGGAGACCAGAGATCTCAATTTTAGAGAGGAGATGGAAGAATTAGGGTTTAGAGTATTGGTGTTTCATTAGTCCTTAAGCTCTCCTAATAACCTCTATATATATACACCCAAGGGGAAACCCTATTTAATGGTTCATTAAGGGTAATTACGTCCATCACATAAAGACCAGTTAAACCAATAGGTGTATTTAGGTCATTGATCATTTATTAGATAAATGATTATAAGGGCCACATAATAGAATATATATATTCTTACAAGAAGTACCTTTCACCATTCCTTGACGTGGGTCTTAAAGGTCTAAACACATCGTCATGTATGAGTTGTAATAGATCCGAAGACTTCTCACCTACATAGTGAATGGTGTTTTACTCATCTTGCCACTAATGTAAGGCTCACATACGTCATTGATGAACTCGTTGCTCTTGAATTACATGGTTCCAACGGGCCAGATTTAGAAATGTGCTTGTTATATATGTAATCAAGTCAAAGAATGCTATAGATATGTTTGATTATATATAGTCACACTTTGAACGTTTGCTGTCCAAGCTAAATATTGTATGAACTAGTTACATTAATTTCATAGATACCATCATAGGACAAGACTCAAAATAGAAGACAACCTCAAATATATCCGTTACAAATACCAAAATATATCCTTGATCATACAAACACCCAACATAAATAATATTCCTAGTTATGCCAGGAGTCTTAAATTTATGTAATCACCGGGGTGACTTATTTAGTTTACACACAAGTTATTACCTTTCGGAAAGTATATAGGCAGAATATGATGTATGATAAACATACAATTTTGATCAATAATTAGCGAGTGCCTTCATGTAATTAGGATCTCCAAGTATGGCGCTAATGTTTCCTGGCCTTGAGAATACAACCTTCAATAAACAATAAAAGGCTAGATAGTTGTGATGTTTTGTAGGGATAATAATTGTTGATGCAAAGTAGAAAAGGCAACTCTATAAAAATAATCAAATCCACAACAATCATTTTTAGTAGAAATAAAGATGTCTTTATCTATGTGTATAGGTTCGTCCAATTCGTGAACAAAGTGATTTTTTGCTTGTGAAGTGTACCATATCCAGGATAGACATGCATATATTAAGGCAAGAATATATCAACCGTTCAATTACAAGTGCTTTTAGATGCACCGTTGTAATGGTTTAAACACAACATTATAACTCCATGACAACTTTTGGACACACCATTGTAATGTTAGATGCATCAAAGTAAATTTTTTATTTCTAAAACGACGAGACACACTCCTTAATTCTATACCACCTAAAAGGCCACATAAATACCCACATTGATGTTTGAACTCTCACTTAATTGAGGGATTCACGAATGCAATTGGGCCATAATCATCTCAGCATATAAATTGAAAAAGTGAGACAAAAACACTTCATTTGTTTCATTCCAAAAATTACTTATACACATGTGTAGAAAATAGATATAAAAGGAGGGTGATACTATCTACACAACCAACAAAAAACCCTAAACAACCTTAGGACGGGTCGTCGAGGCCTAGATGGGCCGTTAAGAAAAATTAGGGTTTCAGGACGGGCGTCCAGGCCTTGACGGGCCGTTTGTTTACAGAAAAGACAAAACCGACGGGCCGTCGAGGCCCAGACGGCCCGTAAAAGTACGAGGTACGAGGTGATCAGTCTGAACTCCTGCAAAAGCAGGCAGTTCAGACTGAAAAGCCTGAAAAAGGTGCTTAAGGACGGGCCGTCCAGGCCCCGACGGCCCGTTGAAACGTGTTAGGTTAGGGCATTTAATCCCTAGACGGCCCATCTAGGCCTCGACGGCCCGTCGACATTTCCTGATATAACCATTACACGATCAGCTTCTTCCCCATTTGAACCAAACTTTAAAACATCACCACCACCAAAACCCTCGACCCATTTCGACTTCCCGGTTTCACGATGACATATTTACAAAGCTTTTCAACCGTTGACCTGTCTGAGAACGAGTCTTACGTCTCTGAAAGCGTAGGGTATGAACCCGAGGTTCAAGTTGGTGAAGATGAGGTTAAATCCGGGGTTCGTGGTAATGACGGGAACATGCTGCCCGATCTCAACGAGGAATATGTAGAGGAACAGGAGTCTTTTTTCGTGCCACCGAGCTACCCGCAGTACACGTACGGGAGTTACCATTCGCGCGGGAATCGTGCTAATGATGACAACCAGGAAGATGCTAACATAAAAGTTGAACCTAACCCGGATGTTTCGTATGAAACCGAGCAGGTGCGTTTATTTATTTACACTAGTATATCTTTACAGTAGTATATATTTTCAGGTATTTAGACTAGTATGAATTTAGACTAGTATATCTTTACAGTAGTATATATTTTCAGGTATTTAGAGTAGTATGAATTTAGACTAGACTGTTGTGTAAATTTTCAGGTATTCGGGTCTGTTGAAGAGATGAAACAATGGGCTTACGATAGAGCCCTTGCTAGCGGTTACGTCCTAGTGACAGGACGTCCTGTTTCAAAAGGCAGTGGAAATAATGCAAGAAAAATTAGGATAGACCTGAGATGCGACCGTGCTGGCGAATACCATACTACAGCCACAGTAAGGTCTACTGGTAGCAAAAAGATTAACTGTCCATTTATGTTAATAGGGAGGCTACGCAAAGAGGGTTGGAAGTTGGAGGTTAAACACGCGAATCATAACCACGACCCTTTTGTACATGTTGAGGGTCACGCTTTTGCTAGGCGGCTGACACCACAGGAAGAAGAAATGGTGGAAACACTTTATTTTCAAGGCCTGGAACCGGCAAACATACATTTGGCCATCAGAGCACAAAACCCGAATAATAAATGTATTCTAAGAGACATACACAATACAGTGAGCAAGATTAAACATAGAATTTACGGCGATAAAACCCCAATGCAGGTATTATTATTAATTACTATTATTGTCATAGACTATTATTAATTTTGTTGTTGTTAAATATTAAATATTGTTATTATTATTGTTATGCAGATACTCGAGAGTATCCTGGTTGAAAAGAAATTTACTTATTTCACCAAGCAGAATCCAGAGACAGATGCTGTTGAGAATATTTTCTTTTCACACCGGGTCTCGTACAATCTCTGGCGTGCCTTTCCACATGTGATGCTGATCGACGCCACCTACAAAACGAACGAGTACAGAATCCCGTTTGTTCAAATTGTGGGTATGACGTCGACAAACCAGTCGTTTTGTATCGCCCATGCATTTATCGTTAAAGAGAAAACGAGTAACTACACATGGGTGCTTGAGAGGCTCAAAGATTTGCTGGAGGGGAGTATGGAGCCACGTGTAATTGTTACAGATAGAGATCTGGCTCTGATGAGTGCATGTGCTTCAGTTTTCCCGGATGCTACGAAATTGCTTTGCAGGTGTCATATTCAACGAAATATTATTATTATTATTATTATTATTATTATTATTATTATTATTATTATTATTAATATTATTGTTGTTGTTTTGCAGGTATCATATTCAACGAAATATTGCAAAATATCATAAAGCAGGATTTCCAAAAGAAGAATGGGAAATATTTTTGCAGTATTTTGGTCGACTGTGTAAATCTCCTGACAAAGAGGCTTACGAATTCAATCTTGAAGCGCTCTACAGACGACTTTGGGGGCAGGATCGAACGGGTATATATTTTATTTTTTATTTTGCTTTACAAGCGTACATATTTTCTGTATTGACATCACTATTCTGTTTTTTACAGAGGTTTATGACTACATGGAGTCAGTTTGGCTCCGAGATTATAAAGAAATGTTTGTGGAAGCATGGGCAAATGAAAACCTTACGTTCGGTCAGACTACGACCAACAGGGCCGAGAGTCAGCATGCTCTTATTAAGAGGTACATAAAAGGCCCGAACAGCTCGCTCCACGCGCTTGTGATGCAAATAGACAAAGTTATGGAATCACGGCGCGTAGCGATAAAGCACTCCTTCGAACAAAGCCGATCAACAAGAATGTGGAAACATGATCTACCGTTGTTTCAAGACGTAATCGGTAGGGTTTCCCATCTAGCGCTTAATTTGATGCTCGGAGGGGTCAACAAGATAAATTATTATATGGAACAAAAGAGGTCTTGTGAACACCGACTCAATAAGACTTATGGATTGCCTTGTTCCTGTCAATTGCAATTGTATGATACGAAAGGTAACATCATTTTTTAGACTTATTATAAATGTTTGAAGCGTTTTGTAGACGACTTGTGTTGTCTGGTTCGTACAAAAACAGAGGAAACTCTGCCAAATTTTTATAAAATTATTGATTTGTTGTTGTTGTGATTGAATATATATCAGATACACGAGTGTCACTGGCTGATATCGACGTCTTCTGGACACGACTTGACTTTATGCCAGAAGTAGCTGAGAATCCCGAGTTTGACTTTCAGCACCAAATGAATGCATTCGCTGAGCAGCTAAGGTCGCAACCGGTGCAAGTGAAAAAAAGCATGTTGCAGAAGATGAAGGAGGTGTTGAATCCGATTATGACTAAACATAAACCTCCTGAGGTACAAACCAATACTCGGGGTCGGCCAACAACAAGTGAAAAGGAAAAAAAGGAAGATAAGGCTGCGGTTCGTATTATTATTATTATTATTATTATTATTATTATTGTTGTTGTTGTTGTTGTTGTTGTTGTTATATAATTTTTTGCACGTAGGGCAAAAAGCCTTCTAGAAGAGGTAAACAATCAAGGGACAAACCGATTGTTTACGATGAAGATTTTCCACTGTTGGAAAGGGAGAGGTACAAACTACTAATATATAAATTCACACATGCATACATATTTATACACATATTAAATCTCACTTTTTGATGGGTACAGGTACAAACTGGAGATCGAAAGGTTTAAGAAATGGCTTCCACCTGCATATCATAGATACATTACAGACATTCGGGATGTCCATGGAGACGGTCACTGTGGCTTTCGATCCGTAGCTGTGTGCTTAGGGTGGCAACAGGATATGTGGTACTTCATCCGCAAACAGCTTAAGGAGGAGATCGTCGAGAATGAAGACCGGTGGAGGCTAATTTTAAACGAAGTGGATTACGATACTTACGACAGAGTCTCCAACTCATTCGATCACATTGGAGTGGGACCAGCAACGCACGACCAATGGATGGAGATGCCCGCCTCAGGATTACTGATTGCTCAGAAATTTAAGGTGGTTGTTCAATTTCTCTCTCCGTATGATCAAAGTGAGACGTACTTCCCTATGTTCGATGGTCCACACAGCGTTGAAGAACATGCGTTCGTATCGTTTGCTTTTGTTAACAAAAATCATTTCATCAAGATTGAGTTGGCAGAAGGCGCCCCAATGCCAAAACTGAATCTGTCATGGCGTAAGTGGCGATATGAAGAGGCAAGTGAGTGGGAGACGGTATATGACGACCGTATACAAAGGGTTGATGTTCGACCACCTCAATACTTCGACTTAACTTAGCTTATCGTATGTTACCGGACCGGACGAACGGAAAAATTTGTTGTATGTGTTCATTTATACTTATTATAAAAATATACTCCCTTTTTTTTTTATAAAAACTACAAATACCAAGCTTAAAATATACAAAATACACTAAAAATTTAAAAAAAAAAAAAATTATGGTCGTCCAGGCCTTAATGGGCCGTCCAGGGAAAAAAATTGGCCATAGACGGCCCGTCCAGGCCTAGATGGGCCGTCACTAGTGGACCACAACGGACCGTCTAGGCCTAGACGGCCCGTCTCAAACACAAATTTTTTGTCTCGTTGAGGCTGGACGACCCGTCCTCTATCTATCAAGACGGACCGTCCAGGCCTCGACGGCCCGTCTCAAACACAAAGCTTCCAAGGGAAGCTTCCTCTATTATTTAATTAAAAAAAAATTAAAAAAACAACGGACCGTCGAGGCCTGGACGGCCCGTTGTGAAACACCAAAAAGCCCCAAATGTAGCAGACGTTTCAAAATTTTTCACATTTTCAACTTCTCCCTCTCTCACTCGTTCCTCCTCCTCCACAAACCACCACTCTCCTCCACGAACCACCACCCTCCACCTCTTCTCCCTCTCTCTCTAACACCCACCACAACCATCGTCTGCAACCCCCCACCTCTTCTCCCTCTCTCTCTGCCTCTCTCGTCTCTCTGCACTCTCTCTCTGCCTCTCTCGTCTCTCTGCACTCTCTCTCTGCCTCTCTCGTAAGGTACTCGTATTATTATTATTATTATTATTATTATTATTATTATTATTATTATTGTGGTTGGGGTAGGTTGGTTGTGGTGGTGGGCAATGGTGAGGGTGGGTTGTGGTGGTGGGCAGTGGTGAGGGTGGGAGGTGGTGGTGTTGGGGCAGTGGTGGGTGAGGGAGGTGGTGGGCTGTGGTGGGTGGTGGGTTGGTTGTGGTGGTGATGTGGCAGTGGTGGTGGTTGGGAGGTGGTGGGCTGTGGTGGGTGGTGGGTTGGTTGGGGTGGTGATGTGGCAGTGGTGGTGGTTGGGAGGTGGTGGTGTTGGGCAGTGGTGGGTGAGGGAGGTGGTGGGCTGTGGTGGTGTTTGGGTGGGTGAGGGAGGTGGGGCAGTGGTGGTGGTCTGTGGTGGTGTGGTCTGTGGTGGTGGTGGCCTGTGGTGGTGGGGCTGTGGTGGTGGTGGTTAGGTTGTGGTGGTGGGTAGTGGTGGTAGTTGTTTAGGCGTTTTATTGTTTAGGCGTTTTTTTTGTTTAGGCGTTTTTTTTTGTTTAGATGCTTTATTGTTTAGGCGTTTTAGTTGTTTAGGCGTTTTATTGTTTAGGCGTTTTATTGTTTAGGCGTTTTTTTTTGTTTAGATGCTTTATTGTTTAGGCGTTTTACTGTTTAAGCGATTTAGGCGTTTTAATGTTTTGTTTTTGTAATCTGCGTTGACTATTACTCTCTTTTATCTATTTAGGCGTTTTACTGTTTAAGCGATTTATTATTTAGGCGTTTTAATGTTTTGTTTTTGTTTTGCAGATATGGCAAACAGAAACAACCGAAGACGCCGTAACCAGCCTGCGGACGGGAATCCTCTTGCAGGTGGCGACTTGAGAGATTGGCCCTACAGGCACGATAACGACGACTACGAGATCGCGCGCTGGGGTCAGATGGAGCTGCGTCCGATACACGGATCGCGCAGTGTTGACTGGTCCGCATTACGCGCGATCGGTGGAGTGGAGAGGTTTGAGGAGTGGATCCCAGACGACAGCCCTTGGGGGCGGATGTTAGCTGACCTCGACCATGAGTCGTATCGGCCACTGACGATCGAGTTCATCTCGACATTCCGCTACACGCCGCATCCAGCAGGTGTTGAGCCTCCAGTAGGTCCTGACGGCGAGCCTGAGCCGGAGGTACAGTTCCGATTATTCGGACAGCTCTACGCATATACGATGGACCAGTGGGCTACTACTTGCTGCTGGTACAGAGAGGAGGAGCTTGTCCAGGATATGTACACCACGGCCTTGACGACCTTGCCAGACGACATGCTGATGGCCTGGTGGCCCACTATCGGTGGTCGAAAGTATGGGGAGGACGGCGGCGAGAGGTATTATTATTGTTATTCTTTTAATTTAGTTCAGTTCGTTATTATTATTGTTATTTAGTTCGCTTAGTTAATTAATATTGTTATTTAGTTAGTTTAGGTTGTTTGTTTTTGGATTTTTGTAGACGACTTGTGTTGTCTGGTTCGTACAAAAACAGAGGAAACTCTGCCGAAATTTTTTTAATGTTATTATTATTCTGTGCAGGATGGATAGGTCCAGCAACATCCGGGACCCTCTGATCCGTTACATACACCGTTTGGTTAGCTGGTCGATTGCCGGACGGTGTAACTGTAACGAGAGGGTCCAGCAGATTGACCTTTTCTACCTCTACTGCATCTTGAGGGGTAGGCCGGTTGCGCTACACAGGTGCTTTGCCGAGTACATCGCGACCTACCCTCATAGGCACCCGGCGGGGGAGATTCCGATTGGTGGGATAGTCACCGCCATCGCGTTGCGTCTTTGCCCGGGCGAATTGTGGACGCATGCTGAGGAGAACACGTTACCTCGTCCGATGATGGCCAGGTAATATTATTATTATTATATATTATAATTTAATATTATTATTATTATTATTATTATTTATTATTATTATTATTATTATTTATTATTATTATTATTATTTATTATTTATTATAATTTAATATTATAATTTAATAATAATAAATAATAATAATAATAATAATAATATTAAATTATTATATATTATAATTTAATATTATTATTATTATTATTATTATTTATTATTTATTATAATTTAATATTATAATTTAATATTATTATTATTATTATTATTTATTATTTATTATAATTTAATATTATAATTTAATAATAATAAATAATAATAATAATAATAATAATAATAATAATATTAAATTATTATATATTATAATTTAATATTATTATTATTATTATTTATTATTTATTATAATTTAATATTATAATTTAATATTATTATTATTATTATTATTATTATTTATTATTATTATTGTTGTTTTGCATTTCAGGCCGTTAAATATTAGGACTATGACGCAGATGAAGGTGGCAGCACGGGTCCCTCGCAGCAACCCACACGCTTATTACCAGCGTGCTTTCGGACCTCCTGGCGACCGTGGCGAGCATTTTGTGCCAGAGCCGCTCAGACATCTCGATGGGCCGATTGCCCCTGAGGTCCAGATGCCACACGTTGCCGACGGCGACCCACCGGTGGATGTAGAGATGCCAGACCCCCCGTTGATGAGCTACAGCGTCCTGCCCGCGTTTATCATGCTGTCAGGTTGCATGATAGCACGACCCAGGTACTTCAGCAGATCCTTGATCAGTTGGGGTCGATGCGGGGTGACATGGCGTCGATGCGGGGTGACATGCGGTGGCTGTTAGAGAGCGAGAATGAGAGACGACGAGCAGCTGGTTTGGAGCCGCGTCCACTTCCAGATTGGGCGTCTAGCAGTCAGCATGGTGGGGCGTCCACCAGTCAGCCGGGTGGGTCGGATCAGCCGGGTGGGTCGGATCAGCCGGGTGGGTCGGGTTAGACGGGTGGGTTATATTTCTTTGGTTGTACATTTTGAACTCATAGTTTATGTAAATTTTTGGAATATTTATGCTTATTTATGCTTTATTGTTCGTTTTGAATGTTTGGTTTTTATAGATGTTTATTGAACTCATAGTTTATGTAAATTTTTGGAATATTTATGCTTATTTATGGTTTATTGTTCGTATTTTGGTTTTGTTTAGTTCGGCAACATAAACGACATTCGTTCATATTCATATACACAATTATATAAAAAAGATCATATTATACAAATAAAAAAACAACATTTATAAAAAACCAAACATTTATAAAAAACCAAACATCTATAACAACCAAACATTCAAACCCATTTTAAACATCCACACTACACTTTTAAAAAACCAAATAATCATCACCTAATCATTGCCAATGATTACCAATGATTGGATTGGATTTAAACCATTAGACGGGCCGTCTGGGCCTGGACAGCCCGTCCTTTTGCCTTTAGACGGGCCGTCTGGGCCTGGACGACCCGTCCTTTTGCCTTTTTGGCCCTCCACGGGCTGTCGAGGCCTCGACGACCCGTGGAGGGGTTGTGCAAATAAAAACCTAGTTGTGCAAATAACCGGACCCTAAAAGGATGATTTTGGTGGTCACTTTAGTGAATGTCATGTAGAAAAGATGGAAAGAAGTACCTGGTAGTCCATAAGTGTCTCCGTCTTAAAACCAGCAGCTGTAATGTCAAAGTAGTACTCCCAAGTACGGATGAATTCTTGATTGAAGCCTAAAGCAAGGATTTTGCTAGGAGCAATATAACCAACCAACCAACCATCAAATCATAGAATTCATAAATCAAAACAACGGTTAAGTGATGAATTGATATTAGCATTTTACAATTTACCTTTGGTTTTTCAAGAAGTTAGCTCTCCAACATCGAAGTGTTTGATAATAATGCGTTCCTATCTCTTCCACATGATCCACGCTACAATTTAAAGCATTTGATAAGATCTTAGATGACCATAAAAGCCAAAACAAAGAATTACTCATATATATATATTTATATATATATATATATATATATATATATATATATGTGTGGTGTGTGTGTGTGTGTCTCTATACACTGTGACCGACCACCAACAAAATACTTACCGTAATTTGGATGATTTAGTCATGGCTGATATTAATATGTTAAGTGAAGGTATGTTGCCTCCAGGAAATATGTATTCTCTGACAAAGCCTGGTGCCCGCCTGAATTCATCATACCTCTGGTCTTGGACTGATATGAACTAATGATATAGGAGTAACAAAGAATTGTATCATTATCCTTGAAAATTTATATAAATACATAAATGACCATAATTAAATAAAATTTGTATATTATTAAACTAAATAAAAATAAAAATATAAAGTAAGATACACATGATTTTGCTTGTATTCAAATTAATTGATACAAAAATGTAAATAAAATGTTAAAAGTTTGAATGGCGACAAAAGAAATCGATGATAAAAAGTAGAATTTAACTGAAAAATTAACCGTTGAGCGTTGCGGTTAAATCACTCCTCGATCCATCACTAGTTCTCTGTTAGACCACTGCAATCTACGTCATTGGGGAAATCCTTGGTTGGGTGGGGTTGACTGGGAGGAAAAAAGCGAAGGACGATACACGTTTTCAAGGTGGAGTATATGAATCAAAGAGTATATTTAGGGTGTTAATAAGGGTACACTTTTATCTTAAATTGACACCCTCTATACGGGCCGTATAACATTATATGACTCGCATACTATTACATCACACGCCAAAAGCTGTGAAGCATTTTATAGTTGTGCCATATTAATAATTGATAGTTTCAATAAGCATTTTATTATGGAATTAACTACCTGTAGGACAAAAATCCCATTCTCTGCCAATGCGCGTTCACAACATCCAAAAAACTCTCCATAGTATTCATGGCCAAAATGTTCTATCGCTTCACTGAAAATAGATATATCTTGCTTAGATTATGAGTAAATTCACACCATATATGTGTTGTACTAACATCAACATGAAGGAATTATAGGGATGGGAAATGCTTAAACTCACCAGCTTATTATCCTATCGTATTTGAAAGTATCAGGTAATTGCCTATAGTCACATAGTAGAAATCTGATTCGGTCCTGAACAATTAATTGCATTAGGGAACTCATAGAAGGATTTAAAATTATATCCTATCGTATTTGAAAGTACCATGTAATTGTCTATAGTCACATAGTAGAAATTTGATTCGGTTCTAACAATTAATTGCATTAGGGAACTCATAGAAGGATTTAAAGAGAGTGAATCTTATAGTTGTGCAATACTAATGCTTGATTTCGAATTTACATGCATGCTAGATTGATCTTCACTTTAAAAATGTATAACATATACATATACATATTAAATATAATATTGACGCCGGCCTACGATAACCGTTTCGCGTTTAAACTCCACCGTTTGATTAAAATTTGGTGAGATCTTGGCCACATAAATTGAAGATTTGGAGATTTCGCAGCAGTTAATTCCTAAATGTTCCCGCCTATTTTTTTTTTCACAAAAAAAAAACCCACGAATTAAGAAGCTACTTTATCTCACCACGTTTGCCTCATTAACCGGTAAAACCACGAATTGAAATCCTACATTTGAGGAAAGTAATCAGTTAGTGGGGTAATATGAGTGGTATAAATACAAAGGAGGTATCTTATTTTTTGTTTATTACTATCACATATACAACAGCACACAAGAAATGGATTACTTCAACACCAAATCAGGGAAAACTTTGAAGAACTATTTTAAAAGTTCGACGAAATCGAAGAAATTAATGTTGGAGCAGACGGTTCAATTAAGGATGATGACAAAAAAAAAATAAAAACACAGTTTCATATAAGGTACATAAGGTTCAATTAATGGTCCATGATTATTAGCATATTGTCATTCCTTTACTATTACTAATCCATATTTGTTTACTGCTTCACAGCGGACTTTTGAAGACCTGAATTTAGATAAGGTATTTGGTAACATTCCATATTCTTCCCATCATTAAGTCTTCTTCTACAATGACTAGGGTTTTGAATTTTGTATCCTAAATCCGTGGTTTTAATGGTGATATGTTTCCATGTTTGTAGTAAAAATTCCATTCTTTCTATCTGCTTCAGAATTCAGACCCTCCATCAAGTTTTGGAAGTATGAGAGATGAAAACTACAAGAAAACAAGGTTTGTTTCATCAAGATTTCATTTGTACTTGTCACATAATTTGTCAATTTTACAGATTTTGTAGATTTTTTTATAGTAGATATAAATTGGCTTTGAAGCAGCAACTGGAGCGAGAGTTTGGGCCTGTTTGTTACTCACCTCCTATTGGCTAACCAAGCTTTAAGGTATTTGCACAATATCTTTTGTGTAACTTGCAATTCATAGCAATGTTGACTATTTAGGTCAAACATAACTGTCTTTGCCTGACACATTTGATTGTATAATGTATATTTACATAGGGTGTGATCTGTATGACCATGAAAGCTTATTATTCAAGGATTTCAATAATGGCAAGTCTGTGTGTATTAAATTTCAGTTGGAAAAAAAAACTATAAATTGTAACATGAAAAGCAGGTGGATATGACACTCTTGAATAACTACTTCAAGTGATCACATGGGCTCTACTCGTCATTCATGATAAACTTGTAACTTTCATTCATCTAAAATAACAAAGAATAAAACAATCATAAGTTTCAAATCATGCAGGTCCGTTTGTTGAATGTGGATTCTTTGATTCTTAACAATAGATTTACTATAGTTTGTAGTGTTTGCTCAACAATGATTTCGTTTGAGTTGAATGAGGAAACCCCTATGATTACTAAGAGATTGACTCAAAGATCATTAATTAGTTATGGTGTTTAATGCATGTGATTAAGTTGATGTACTTAGGTATCAAGGTTGTGAACAATTTGTTCGAGAAAGGGCTGAAGCAGTTTGGGACAGGTGGAGCATTGCCGCCTAAGAAGGATGTTCATAGATTTGTGAGATGACCACAAGTTGTCCACTGCTATGAACCACTAAACAAGACACTTGATTAGAACCTTGGTAATAATCTAAATACTAACTCACAATTTATTCAAGCAATCAGTTGTTAGCTTTAAATTGTATCAACACTTTCTTAAATTTTCATTTTTTATTTATTTATTGATGCATTTGAGTAGACATTTGGATTTATGTGTGACATGGACATATGGTTTGGGGATTTTTGCATGCTTATTGCTTATCATCTCATTTTTACTCACTACCAAACCTACCGGACAGAGCTTTTGACTGTTCAATTGCAGAAACTTGAGGGCTTGCATATAGCTTCTTTAGCTTCCACAAATCTCATTTTGTCTGTACTTTTGAATCAATTTTCTGACTAGTCTACAAGTGTTCTAATGATTTGTTTATTTATATTTCTTTTTTAACTCATTATAGGAATGTAGCTTTTATTTTATTTTTTCCAGATTTATTATTTGTCTACAAATTGTTGAACTTCTTTACATCATTTGCATGACTGTTTTGTATACTTTGTGCCATTTGTTTGTGATGTGCAACAACTACCATGTCCAAATTTGCGAAAATGCAGGGCGAGGGTGATGTGGCTATGACTCCCGAGGGTTTAAAGTGGAAGCTCTCTCAGGTTTTTGGTGACCGTGCTGTAGGAGAAGAGGTTCAAGATGGTACATACATTATTGATCTAGATATACTGACTCCCATATAGAATTTTGGTTTTATTTGAAACGTTTCTGGCTGATTGCTGCCTAGTGTTCCTGAGAAAACTGATATTTTGCGATTAAAAATTGATTTGAGGATCTAAAGTTGCAAGTTAAGGGCATTTGGCCATCAATGTTAAATTGTGAGTGGAGCACTTTATTCAATAAAACTACAAGTGAAAAGATTATAGCTTCTTATACCAGTCTCACATATGGCCCATTGTATCAATAAGTTATATCTGCCTATAATTTGAATAATAGCAATCTATCATGGTTTTCATAGTATTTAAATTCTTTCATTGTGTTTTATCACAAATCTGGTAACATGATTGTAGTGATAATAGTTTTTCTTTTTTCTTATGTTTTGTTTATAGTCTCACTTTTATCTAACCATTAGTTTAAATACTTTGTTGTAAAAATTACATCCACTAAAAGTCCTTTTCTTTAAAAGTTGACAATGTAGTCTACTTATTGCAGTTTTGAATGCTTTACTTGCAGCTGATAGCATTTCAACAATAGAATTTGATAAAACTGGGGATCATCTGCAACCAGCATTGTAGGGGCCATGTGGTTTTGTTTGAATTTTGAAATAATTGACATAATAGATGTATGTTGCTTTCATTCTTCTTTTAAATTTCTGCATGTTCTTGCTTTTTTGTATTATAAATACTATTGACGCTGGCTCATTCTAACAACTTTTTGTTTGAATTTGACCGTTCGATTAAGATTTCCCAACTTTGCACCAAATTGAAACCTGCTGCCAAATCGATTGTGCCAAACCGCATGATATGAAGATGTGCTTGATTGTTTCCGGAGTTTCACCACAGAAAGAGCATAGATCAGATCCCACAACAACATTTCGCCTAATTAATGCAACTTTGTTGGAAGTCTTCCAAGTGCAGCCCTCCACGCGAGTATGACGACTTTGCGCGGCACCCATGAATTTTGTTCCAAAACCATTCATTTCTTGAAGCCGACCCATTTGCAGAACCTTGAGGTTGCTAAACGGGAAGCTGCCCAACCCACTGATGCCCCAAACCCACCATCCCGAGCTGCAGACAGAGCCGGACACTGCAGGTATGCATGCAGATCGACAAACTCTGTTGCAGCAACCCTGCCCAGATCCGATGAGACCAACCCAACCCAGAACTGGACACCCTATCAGCGACCAGATAAATTTGTCCCTATCCTTCCTAAAAAAGGTCGGAAACCTCTCTGTTAACAGCTCCTCCATCGCCCGTCTATCCAACCAAAACGCCACATCCATTCCGCTTCTAACTTCCCCTTTAATGGCTTCCTCAACGTTTACGCCAGCCCGATTCAAAGCATCAATCGAGACCAAGCATAGACCTCTTTACGGAATCGGATTCCACGCTCTACTCAACTGATGGATTGACCAAATCACAAATACATGTTGACTTAGATGGTATTTTTAGAATCAAATATATATGGTTGGAACGTAAATAAGATTGCTACCATGGCCCATTTAAGTATTTGTAGATGACATGTTTTGGTTTTTAGAATTGAATTTTGTTTATCAAAGGTCCTCGCAACCTGGTGTTGGAACCGATCAAACGTGTTTGTTGAGTTTGAATGTTGATAAGTTCAGATTCCGAACTGGAGTATAAGTTATGGAAACACGCCATCAACTGCGTCAACTTTTGATCTCATTATTATAAAGTAAACAACTAATTCTCCAGTCATGCTCAAAAGGATATTGAACCTTCATTTAGTAACTAAACTGGTGATTAAATTGGGTTTACTTTGTCATAATACGATTATTAATATTGATTCCATTGAGTGAAGTAAGTTATACAACTATATGAAATAAAATCGTTACAATGGGGCGAAAAGAAAAAAATACATTTGGGTGAACATGCTAATAAATAACTCTTACAAAATGACATGTTTTTTAATGGAAAGGGATGATGCCATTTGATTTAGTGTATTACGTAGTAATTTTTTTACAAGGAGAGGTTCTTATTGACATTAAATTATACACAAAATCAATTGTTTGTTGACTTTTTTAGTGTAATAATGTTATTGGTTATATTGTAATTATGTTTTTTTAAGAGTGAGGTTTCTGTACAAAGTGTATTTTTCGTCTAAATTGTGAGAAGTCTATATAGGCATTCTGTGACATGATGTTTTATATTATTATGGCATCTATCTACTACTATATATAAATGAAAGTAAAGTTGGGACACATGTCATTATATGGGAGCATAGTTTCTGTTTTCCCCGCTCATTTTACCGGGTTAATTAAATGGGTTATAGATACTCCATCTACTATTAAATTATTTTTTCTCTCTCATGTGCATGGCACATGCACTTTCCCCTATGATTTATAAATGTTAATAACTTTTTTAAATGACATTATTTTTGAAAAAAAAAAATTACACCAAATTAACGAGCGTTTTATTATCTTTCCAAGGAGTACCATAGTGCTATACAAAAAACGAAAAAAAAAAACGAGCGGTTTATTATGAAACAGAGCTTAGTAACAACTGTTTAAGGTCTGTTTACTAAAGACCAAATCAAGAAGTCAATCATCTGTTGCAAGCAAAGTCTGTTTACTAAGGTCTGTTCTAGAGCACTTTGTCTGTTAAGGAGAGCTGTCCGAAACAGCTGTTGCTTCAAACAGCTGTTACTAAGGTCTGTTCCATAGATGATATGTTTATGGAAGAGACCTTAGTAACAGCTGCTTGAAGCAACAGCTGTTTCGGACAGCTCTCCTTAACAGACCCAGTACTCTGTAACAGACCTTTATAAACAGACTTTGTTTGCAACAGATGATTGACTTATTGATTTGGTGATTAGTAAACAAACCTTAAAAAATGATATAGTTTTTCCGTGGTTTACAACAGTTGCTTCACACAAATGTCTGTTCCATAAACGTATCATCTATGAAACATACCTTAGTAACAACTGTTTTGAAGCAACAACTGTTTCAGACAGGTCACTTTAACATACCCACTGGTCTGGAACAAACCTTAGTAAACAGACTTTGCTTGCAACAGATGATTCACTTCTTGATTTGGTGATTAGTAAAACAAACCTTAAAGAAATATAATTTTTATATATTTGTGTAATTTTGTTGTACAACCGTCCAACGGACTGGTATAAAAACTAGTAGTATTATATATAAAACACAAAATGTAACAATTTAAAACACTAATTAATGTATTCTTGACATGCAATCTAAAATACTATGCGAAAAAAGTAATCAGTGTGTTTTAAGTTTCATGTCTAGAATATATTTGATTGTGTTTTAAACTGTTACGTTTTGTGTTTTTCAATATAATACAATGTAAAAGAAATCAAAAACAAAATAGCCAAAATTTAACATACAATAACTACATAAACTGCTCACACTTTGCACGAAAAATGCACTTTGTACATGAACATATACATTTTTTAAAATATGTAGGTAAAACACATAAAGAAATATAGAATGTTCATATCCCATATTAAAAAATTATTATCTACAACATAAACATATTAGATAAGGTATTTGTGCTTTACAACCTTTGTACTATAAGTTGTGATGCTACCGTTTCATAAGTTTAAATTCCAATGATTTCTAAATATCGGTTTGGTTCGTTTTTTCAAACACCTTTGTTTCATGTTTTTCGGTTTTACTAAGTGATTGTTTTGGCTTATCAATTTTTTTTTTGTTTTTTTAACAACATTACGTAAAACTTAAAAACTAAAACGCATAATCCAATAATTATAAAAAACTTTCTTACATGTTTACATTTATGTTAATAAATTTTACCATTTAATCACATCAACCTAACCATCTAAGCTATTTTATGTTTCTTTATATTTTGTATTTAATGCTAAGCGATACTACCGTTTTGACATTTATACTTATATAGTTTTCATCATGGCGGTTATGAGGGGATGCGGGGAGGACTCCCGGCCCGGGCCCAATTTCTAGAGGGGCACTTTGAGCTGCGACAAGTGTTTTTCTTTCTGCAAGTATCTCCTTTCTGTTTTTGACACATTTAAAAAGATCTCATCTTGAACATCACTGGATATAAACGCAAGAAGGTAAAGAGTAAATAAGGAAGAAGATGAGTCATACATGAAAAACTAGATTGGAAGGATACGACAGAATTAAAAAAGGTTGAAGTGTGTTACTTGAGATTTGTGTTGTGGTACAGTAATTGTGCGGCCTTTGCAGTAAATTTTAATATATAGTAGTACTACAAAAAATAATTGTCTCACGCTTTTGCACATGGTGCAAGTCAAATTCATTTTATTAACAAACTTTTGAAGTCTAGACATAAGATAATGGCTCTTCAAATTATTATGGAATTTTAAGAAAGTGTGGTTTTTTTATGAGCCAATTAGCCAAATATATTAAAATTTATAATTATTACGAAACTTTCAGTTCTATATCGGTTCGACGGTCCGACTAGGAACCGGTAAGGACACCGGTTCAACGTTTGCTTCGGTTATGAAAACATAGCTTAAAAGACCTAAGACTAAGGGGCACATATTTCGCGACTCGGCCCGGACACATAAATTTTCAGAGACGGCCCTGAGTTTCATATACAAAGTTATTTCAAAAATTGTAGTGGTAGTAAACCAAAAGACAAAAAAAATAGTGTTTATAAATATTTGTATAATTTTATTGTACAACCCGTCCAACGGACGGGTATAAAACTAGTTTGTTTTGTATGAGAGGGTTCTACGCAAAACATTTTATTTAGAAAACAAAGAACAAAATAATTCATCATTTTGACAATTTCAAATATTTTCAATTATAAGAAATTGGTTAAAATGTAATGTTTATTCATCATTCTGCCGAAATATAAAAAAGTAAACGAACATATTCGATCGTTTATTCATAGAAACTATACATCTGTAGGTAAAAGTTTAATAAATTTAAAATATATTTGAACAAATTAGTTAAATGGTTTTTTATGTGATATGACTTTGTATTTGTATGTATAAAGTAAATGTTTAAAATATATAAACAACTATACAAAAGTTAACGATTTAGGTTTGTTCTTTTTTGTTTATGCAATAGTTTAGTGTTAAAAGTAATGAAACCTCAACCATGTTTTGTAATCTTATAACGCTTACCTGTAGATTAGCTTCCTTCACCTTACTTTCTGCATATACGATTTGCTCTTTTGATAGGGTAATGCCGGTGTATTTGCATCCAGTTTGTTTGACTAGTTCGATAGCGAAACCACCCCAACCACATCCTATGTCAAGAACTTCATGGTGTCTTTCAACTCTTGCCTACACATAGTTCAATGAAACTTCTTAGCACAAAGTTTATTTATAGAAAGATTTGAAACATACAGGAAGGTGAAAGTATACAAACACTCACTTTTTCAATCAAGGAAGATATTTTTCTCATTTGTGCTGTTTTCAAGTGTTCATCCATGCTCTATTGGAAGTATTACATTTAGAATGTCTTATGCTAATTGCTTGAAATGCAAAAAAGGGGAAAAAACATCATCAAGTTATGAAATCTTAACCTTGAATATTGCACATGAGTATGTCATGGTCTCATCCAAAAAGAGAGAAAAATGTTCGTTACTCTAAAAAACATGTAAAGACAATTTATTAGATGACATAATAAGAGTCATAAACAAGGCACAAGGTATGTATGAAGATGGTAAATTTTGTGCTAACATATATCCATAAGGCTAGAAAAAAAGGTATTGAAGATTATAAGAAACTTTCACATGCCAGATCATAGTGTTGAGATATGTTACTACGTGCTTGAGTAACAGTATTTTTCCTCAGAACATGGTGAAAGAAATACTTTGCAGATGAAATTCCCGCTGTTACAAAAATTGGGGTCGACCATCCTCTAAAGCCACACACAACATATAAAATTGGTTAATATTGCAAATAAAATCCACGATTAAGGTGACAATCACATGGAAGTTTTAATTACCTTTTCTTATACCTTGAGGCAGAACTTTGTAAATCACCATTAATAATAAAAAGCTGCAACAAGGGAACATTCAGTAGGGAACAATGAAAAGGAACTAGTGAACTGGAAATCAACCAAAAACCATACCGTCAACATATCCTGAAGACCTTCATTTTTATCAATGAGGGAGAAGTCTCCATTTATGTATGCATCAGCCAAACCTAAATCAGCTTTCGTGACAACCTACAACATGTTTTAGGGGGTGAGCATAATTCGGGTTATCTAGAAAAGGCGGAACAACTGGTCCTATATTAACCGACAAGTGGCGGATACAGAAAATTTTTGTACGGGGGGCACAATACGGGCAGGGCGAAGAATCCTTGGGACCAGATGATGCCCCTTTTGGGCGCAGTGGTAGAAATTTGCGATTTTCGTAAGTAAATTGAGGCCGGGTTGAGTCCGCCCCCACCGATTTGATATTCTGGCCCCCGCTGATGTAATCTTCAAGCTTCGCCATTGAATACGGGTCAAACTCAACATAATAATAATCGTTAAGGACTAAAATATATAAAACATTGCAAAATAACAATTATTTGGACTCCAACATATAAAACCTTATAGAAAAGAAACAGGTAAACCCTATTTTTAATAATATTTGTGACTAGTTTAATACGTTACTAAAGACAAATCATACATACGAAATTGTGTGATATATATATATATATATATGTTTAGGAACATGAATAATGTTATATATAATGGTGTAATTTATATATGTAGTAATTTTTTATTTAAAGGTGTAATTTTTTGTATATAAAACATCTTTTACGAAATGATCAAAAAACCAAGTTACATCTAGATAGTGGGTAAGCGAGCAGCAAACTGCGTCGTTATCCCCTTTTTGAAATACAATAAAAAGAAAATAAAATTATAAATCATATATATATATACTTTTTTAAACTAAATCATAAATATATTTTTAAACTAGGATATGTTAAATTCACAAGTTGAAAATAAGTAAAACATGATAGTAAAGTAAAAAAGAATTATTATTAATATAAACTATTATTATATTTTGAAAAGATATTGTGTATCGTGATTTTGTGGATAGTACAACTGTACAAGCCTATCAAACTAGATAGGTTTAGTTACCAAAATATCCATCATATGTACTAGTATTTACCCTTCTATTCATCTTCCTCCTTAGGTCACCTGCAACTCCACATATACTAAGAAAAAAATCTGACGAAACTTATTATCATTTTTCTTCTTTGACGAAACTTATTATCATTCTTCTTCTTTCTCTTCCCAACAACTCAACACAACTGTGGTGGGCACCGGGATTTCAACTGGGTGGGCACCGGCCTTTTAAATAGGTGGGCACCAGGCTTTTCAGGTAGAAAATACAAAGGAAACATGGATCTTACGGTGGGCACCGGCCCACCGTGGAATGTGGGTGGCTCCGCCACTGCCGACAACTAGACCGATCACTATTGAATAGAGTGGTTTTCGTTCATGTTTTCACAAGATTTCAGTCACCTTGTGAAGACCAATGAACCTGACATTGGAAAATCCTAGTCCGATATTTTAACAAATTGCAATTGCCTATATACCTGTTTTCAATTTTGTTTAACATAAAAAAGGGCAACAGAAAGACATGACACTAAGGTATTATAAATAAGATTATAGATTAGCAAAATGAATAGTAAATCATTTGATAAGAATTAACAAAATGTTGGTGTGGAGTGTTTGCGGGGCATGTTTCATCTTTGAGGTCTCGGGTTCGAAACCCGTTTCATGCTTTTTTTACAACACACACACACACACACACATATATATATATATATATATACACACACATATGGTTTAATAAGAATTAACAAAATGTGTTAGTGGTGGAGTGGTTTGTGGTGCATGTGGCTTCTTTGAGGTCTGGGTTCGAAACCCGTTTTAGTCTTTTTTTTACAACATTTATTTATATATAAATACTTATGATTCAATAAGAATTAACAAAATGGGGTGGTGGTAAAGTGTTTTGTGGTGCATGTATGCGCTCTGAGGTCTTTGGTTCGAAACATGTTTCAAACATGGAATTAACAAAATGGGATAGTGGTAAAGTGGTTTGTGGTGCATGTATACGCTCTGAGGTCTTTGGTTCGAAACCTTTTTCAAACATGGGATTTCTCAACACTTATTTATTTATAAATACATATGATTCCATAATAATCAACAAAATGGCTTGGTGGTGAAGTGGTTTGTAGTGCATTTGTATGGTTTGAGGTCTCATGGATCTGATCCTACACCGCTGCTCAATATCTTAGTGGACCGGCTCTATTACATAAGTGGATTCCTAACGTTTGTCTCACATCATGACATAAGTAAGCAGTTCTTATTGTAAAAACCTCGCTAATTGATCTTTACGGTTCTTAGGAGCCATGTGAGATGAGAGTCTCATGCACGGTTTTGAATGAGAGAAAGAAATCTCCTTGTGCTTTAGGACCCCACAGTAATAACATGTCATGTCATTAAATTCCTCCTGATTTATTAGAACTAAAAGAATTCTATTTAAGGTCTCGCTACTCTGCAAGTGACTCAATAAGATAGACTGACCCATTCCAACTTCCCAAAGATTCAATCCATAAAGAATCATTACAAATCTCTTTCCCCTTCAAGTTTACCCACTACGGTACCGGCATGAATGTGATCTCTACCAGACATGGGTTTTTTTTAATTTTTTTTACAAATACCTATTTATTAATAAATATATATGATTTCATAATAAATCACAACATGGCTTGGTGGTCGGGTGCTTTGAGGTGCGCGCCTTGAAACACACTAGTTAATATTATAAGAGAAAGGCAATAGAGATTTAACCTTCCAATAAAATTGAGGATTGTGAACTTTTAAATAAACTTTTAACGAACTTTTCCTTTTGGTTCCTTCAAAGGTGAACACTCTACCCCCTTCTTCAATGAAACTGCCAAAGGTAAAATTTCAAAAAGTTATGAAGTATCATTTAGACAATAGATAATGTTTATAGGGTCTAATAAGTCAGGATTTTAACTTGTTTTGTTGACGATCCAGTTGAGTTTCTGTTTGTTTGTTTTTTTTTTGTCATAAAGGGAAGAAAGAATGATCGTCATGTAATACGATGTTGAGAGTTAATTCAATACTAAATCGGTGAAGAGCTAGTGCTTCAATAAATTCTTTTTCTGTGGGCATGAATGTGACCATATGTTCACTTTGGTCCAATTTCTCTAACAATTGGTATACTTGCAAGTTGCAATTGTGAATTCGAGACTAAGTCCTCTATCAAGGTTCTTCAACACTAAGGGTAGAACTCAAGATCAAAGACATCTCAAGAACAAAGTTTGATTTCTAGGAGTTTGATGAAAAAATCAACATGGATCGTCTCAAGTTTGGTGTAAAGAGTAGCCTCCTAAGGATTTTCATGCCATTATTCGTCGCATTGGTTGTTACTTGCTATGTTGTATAAGGGGGCAGTCCGTGATACACAGTTGTGATACACCACCCTGCCTGCCATGTGACGGACAAAAACCATCACGAATGTGATGTGCATCGCAACCGTGATAAAAAGATGTGTAGGGTGGGTGGTTTGTTTGAAGATGAGGTGTAACTGTGGTTCAGGCACTACTCCACACACACACACAACACACTCTATTATGCAAACTGATGTATGTATGTATGTAATATGTATGAGAAGAACTAATATTAATGCAGAAGAAAATGAAGTATATGTTTCGATAAAACAAGAAAAGGTACATAAAACCAAACTAACTCTATCCTATTTATTCTAAAACCAAAGTACATTCAAATAAGAGCAAGTCCATGTCTTCCTTCTTTTTAGTAACAATCCAACGTTCAAGACCATCAAACTCGGTCACCCACTGACAAAGTCTTTAAAACTAATTTGACCCGTTTACCGTTACTATTGACCCGTGTGAACCGTAAACAAACCCGATTAACCCAACAGTAACGTTGTGATTGGTGGGGAATGATTTAGTTATGTTAGTGATGGTGTGATGACCACCTCATGTGTCTAGTGATGGATGTGATAAAATGTGAAAAGTTGAGGTGGCACAAGTTGATTAGGTGTGATCCAATGGTGTGTGATGACAGCCCCGCGTAGTGATGAAAGAGACATCTACTGTTGGAATTTAGACAAATTTGGAAAGTTTGTGCTTGCCAATTGAATATCTTAAGGAGCGCCTATACACCATTCAGTAGCCGGATTAGGGATCACACTAATGAATTTTAAAAGGTGATTCATCATCTGAAAGTTTAGAATTTATTATCCTTAATCTTTAGGTGCACGTTTTATCTTTCTTATTTAATGTACGTATTATCGATGAATGAAGTGTGTGTGAGTTCATCCAGTAATTATTTATCTTGTATGTGAGTTCTTTCTTTAGTTGTGATAGGGGCCTGAACCAACAAGTAACATCGATATACTTAAATCTAAAAAGAAACATACACGTTTCAGAGAGATATCCAAAGATATTCAAACTACAAAACCTACATTTATCAACTTGTTTTTGCTTGTACATCTTCCTTTAGTGTTGACAGAATCAGGCCACAATAAAGCTAATGTATGTTTTTACAAATCTAGAAACTAAGTAGCACTATCCGTTGAGATAATTGACTTGGCTTATCTTTGATATAGAGAATAAGCATTAAAATATGGAAGGCGATAAAGTGTGACTCACATTAAAGTTCCCATAGCAATATAACCTTGAAGAAAGTTAACAATAAATGACCGTGCACCAGCTTCCATCATAGAGGGTACCATCTGTTTAGGGCTGTTCACATTTCATGACTTTTATCAAGCATGATGTTTGCTGCCACAATACCCGCCTACAACATATTTAAAATCCTTATGAGACATATTTTGATGTTTTTTTACTCTATTTTGTGTTGTAGATCGCTTAATACAACATGGAACCTTAAACCAATTATTCACAAGATACTCTGAATATATCACATTGTTCAACAAGATTTTATTTACAAGTGAAGTTACCTTCAACCCATCTTCATGTAATCCATAACCTATTGGAATTAAGTATGGGTTAGTACACCTGAAGTAACTTTAATTTACAGATAAAGAAGATTACAAAGATTCCTAACTTTAATCAATAAATACTTAGTAAAATACAAATTTGGGAGAACATTAAGATATATATATATATATATATATATATATATATATATATAAGTTTAGCTCAAGGATAAAATGAATGAGTCGTGTACATTAAGTTATATAAGTTTAGCTCAAGGATAAAATGAATGAGTCGTGTATGGCAATTTTTAGTTCTTTTAACTAATGTTGATGTTAAAAATATTACATTTTGTAATATTTTTTATTCAATTTTATTTCTTTTATATATAAATATTTTGCATAAGTATTTTTCAGGTGGGCTTTGGTTTTGGATTGCTTGTAGAGGCCCAGCCCTGATTCAGTGAAGGTCCAGTCTTGTTGCTGGCCTGGTTTGTTTTTTGGCCCAGTTCTGCTGTGTGTTTTGACTGTTGGCCAATGGCCCAGACTTGTGTGCTCGTTGCCTTGCTGATGTGGCAACACGGGTGGAGTGTGCACATCTATTTCTGGCCGTTCGTTTGGGTTTTTCCTGGCCGTTGATCTTGTCCAAAGAAACACATGTCTCTGAGTAAAAATAGACTTGTGTTTCTTCCTTTTGTTACTTTCGATACTTTTGTTTTGTTTATCTCTCTCTCGTTCATCTGATCTCTCTTGTTTCAAATACTAGGGTTAACCAGATTATCTTAATCTGTTAATCTTTTGTGTCTTGTGTATTTGTTTGATGATTATTGAAATAATAATCATCTAAGGGTTTTAAGCGTTGTAGTGAGGTTTGATTGTATCTTAAGTCTGGTCAGAATCTTTTGATTATATTCTTGATAAAAAAGAGTTAATCTGTGTTGACCATATTATTGACATGGTATCAGAGCTCTGGTTGAGCTCTTGATATTTTGGGTTATTCCGCTGTTGTTCTTGGTGATTAAACATCTTGGATCTTGGCTGTTCCAGATCTAGGGTTTGGTGTTCTTGGAAGCTTTTTCTTTGTTCTCTGGTGTTTCAACCCTAAGTGAAGGTGAACACTACGAGTTTATTGGCGAACCCTAACTTGGGCCTTGCTCGATGAGATCGTTCTTACTCTTTATTCTTGGGTCTAGATTTGTCCTAAGGGGTCGTTTGCCAGGGTTTGTGTCCCTGTTCAGATTTAGGGTTTTGTGTTTGATCATTGATAGCTCCATCATAAGGACCTGGACCAGCACCTTTTGAGTGACGAACTGGTTATCTGGATCACCTACGAGGCTTCGCTGGTTTGATCTGGTGTGTCTGTCTATTTGTGATTGTTTGTGTGACTTGTCTCTATGATTACTTGTTCATCTGCTCTGTGTTGGTATGGGGGATGCTATTGTGAACCCTCCTGATCCTGTTACTCTGGTTAGTAAACTTGATGCTAGTGATCCGTTATATTTACATGCTAGTGATTCTACTAATCTTACTATCATTAGTATCAAACTTAAGGTACTGAAAACTACACTGTGTGGGCTAATTCTATGACTCTTGCTCTTAGGGTTAAAAATAAACTTGGTTTTATTAATGGGGAATGTGTCAAACTTGTTGATGATTTAGTTCTTGCTAATCAATGGGAACGATGTAATAGTGTGGTTCTCACTTGGATTCTTAACTCTGTCTCAGAAGACTTATATATGGGACAAGTTTATTCCAAACTTGCCTCTGATGTTTGGAAGGATCTAAAGGAGACCTATGACAAGATTGATGGGTCTGTTGTGTTTGACTTGTATCAAAGGATTAATTCCTTCAATCAAAATGGTTTGACTGTTGCTAAATACTATCACAGGTTAAACACAATGTGGAAACAATTAGATCAGATGCTTCAATTACCTTCTTGTGTTTGTGATGCTTCTAGGGATTTCAACAATCACTCTAATATGAATAAATTGATGCAATTCTTGATGGGATTAGATAGTTCCTACCAACATGTTAGGACTACTCTATTACTTAGAACTGAGCTGCCTTCAGTTAAGGAAGCTTTTGCTTTGGTTTCAAGAGAAGAGTTTCATAGAAACTCAAGCATAGGAAGTTTTAGTAAACCTAACCAAACAGTTAATTTTCTGTCTAAAGCTAATCAAGAAAGCTTTAATAAGAAAGTTAAAAAAGGCTCTAATCAATCCCTAAAGTGTACTCATTGCAATAAAAATGGGCATTCTGTGGATAGATGTTTTGAGTTGATTGGTTACCCTACTTGGTCTAAGTCTAGAGGCAATCCAAATAGGAAACCTGTGGTGAGTCATAACAGTGTTTCTGAATCTTCTAATGGCTCTGTTAGTAGTCTTACCAGTGATCAGGTGGCTAAACTTCTGAGCTTATTAAATGAGAAACCTGCTGAGTCCTTTGTGAGCTGTAATTTGTCTGGTAGGATATTTTGTGCCTCTGCTATTAGTCCAAATATCTATTGTTTTACTAGTAGTAATGGCACTTTGTTAGGCATAGGTTGGATAGTGGATTCAGGAGCTAATGAACATATGGTAAAAGATGAAACTGGATTGTTTGATTATGTTGATGTGTCTCACTTAAACATTAAAATTAAACACCCTAATGGTACATTTGCTGTGGTTACTAAAATTGGTAAACTAAAACTTGATGATAACCTTATCTTACAAGATGTTCTAGTGGTTCCTGAATACACTGTCAATCTCTTGTCTGTACACAAACTTGCCAGAGATAATAAGATTTTTGTTGGTTTTGATGAGGAAAAATGTTATTTGCAGGACCGGTCAACCAGGAAAACCCTGGTGACTGGTAGTCAGATAAATGGTTTATACATGTGTGGCAATGCTTCTGTTGTTTCTAAGGTGTGTTGTAATAGTGTTGCTTTAGTCAATTTGTGGCATGCTAGACTTGGTCATCCTGCTAGTCATGTTTTTTAATTTTTAAACCTAGGTACTGACTTGAGAATTGATAATAGTCATGAACCCTGTGAAGTTTTCCATAAGGCCAAACAACACAGAGAATCATTCCCTTTAAGTGACCATAAGAGTACTCATATTGGACAACTTGTTCATCTAGATGTGTGGGGGCCTTATAGGGTTGCTGACAGGGATGGTAACAAATATTTCTTGACTATTGTTGATGACTACTCTAGAGTTGTATGGGTGTGTCTGATGAAGCACAAATCTGAGGTTTTTCAAAATATAAAAGATTTATATCATCTTGTTCAAACTCAGTTTAAATAAAATATAAAAATTTTCAGGAGTGACAATGGTTTGGAATTTGTCAATAATAATATGAATGAGTTCTGTAAGGAAATGGGTATTATTCATCAGACTACTTGTGCCTACACACCTCAGCAAAATGGGATTGCTGAGAGAAAGCATAGGCACTTGCTTAATGTTGCTAGAGCCTTGCTTTTTCAAAGCAATGTCCCTATTAGGTTTTGGTCTGATTGTGTTCTTACTGCCTCTTATTTGATTAATAGGACTCATTCTTCTGTGCTAAATGGGAAGACTCCTTATGAGCTTATGTATAAATTTGAACCCTTCCTTGATCATCTCAAGGTGTTTAGTTGTCTGTGTTTTATCACTATTTTAAATGAGTCTAATAAGTTAGAAAGTAAGGCTGAAAAATGTGTCTTTCTTGGATATTCAAATGAAAAAAAGGGGTACAAAGTGTTCAGTTTTGATAGCAAGACTGTTCAGTACTCAAGATATGTTAAATTTTTTGAGTCTTGTTATCCTTTTAAAGAGTTAACCATTTTTCAAACCTTTGATTCTAATTCTGATTCTAGTGTGAATAGTTTAAATTTTTTCAATATTTTTGAAAACACAGATGATCAACAACACTTAGGAGTGAGTGATCCCAATGATGATTGGAGGGGTAATGGTAATAATAAGGATTCTGGAACACAAAGTTTTCAGCAATTAAGTTTGTCTGAGGATCACACAGGCATGGCTGATAAACAGCAGCCTAGTGATATCACATCAGATAAACCTGGTAGGGTTGATCCCGTGAGTATAGAAAGTGACTTAAATGAACATTCTGAGGGTGACACTGTTATTGAAAATCTGGTTACTCCTAGAAGATCAACTAGGAATGTTGTGTTTCCTAAGAAATTAAATGATTATGTTGTTGATGGTAAAGTTAAACATGGTATTGAAAAGGTGGTCAATTTTTCTCATCTTCCTTTTGAATATAAATGCTTTGTTGCCAGTCTTGACAAAAGTAATGAACCTAGGAACTATTATGAGGCTGCTAAGGACCCTAATTGGGTTAGTGCCATGAATGAGGAACTAGCAGCCTTATATAGAAATCAAACCTGGGATATTGTTGACCTACCAAAGGGTAAACATAAAATTAGTTGTAAGTGGATATTCAAAATTAAGTATAAGTCAAATGGAGAGGTTGAGAGGTATAAAGCTAGGCTTGTGGCTAAGGGATATAGTCAAAAGGAAGGGCTTGACTATGAGGAGACTTTCTCTCCAGTAGTCAAGCTCATCACTGTTAGATGTGTTATAGGTCTAGCTGTTCAGTATGACTGGAAAATTTTCCAATTTGATGTCAATAATGCCTTTCTATATGGGGACCTAAATGAAGAACTCTACATGAGTTTACCTGATGGCTTTAACAGTAATGTTGGGAATAAAGTGTGTAGACTTAGAAAATCTTTATATGGGCTTAAACAAGCTCCTCGTATGTGGAATTCTAAGCTTGTTAGTGCATTATGTGAGTTTGGCTTTGTTTAGAGTCAATGTGATTATAACATGTTTGTGAAAAATCATGGTTCTGTGTTTGTTGTTCTTCTTGTGTATGTTGATGAAATCATTCTTACTGGGAATTCTATTTCTGAAATTGAGAAAATAAAAGATCTATTTAAGTCTAAATTTTTTATTAAAGATTTAGATGAACTTAAATATTTTTTGGGAATAGAAGTGATTAAAAATGGGATTGATATTTGTCTTTCACAGAGAAAATACTACACTGATCTTCTTATGGAATATGGGATGCTTGGGTGTAAACCAATTTCCACTCCTATAGAAGCTAATCATGGTATCACAAATTTAGTTAAATATCATAGTAATCCTATCACTAATGTCACTGGGTATTAACAATTAGTTGGAAAATTGATTTACTTGTCACACACTAGACCTGATATTGCCTATGCTGTTCACTATTTGAGTCAATATATGCATAAGCCTCTTGATGGTCATTTGAAAGTAGCTTTAAGGCTGCTCAAGTATCTAAAAGGGGCTCCTGGAAAAGGTTTAATTTTTTTCAAAGGGTAATTCGCTTGTAGTTAGTGCCTTTTCTGATTCAGATTGGGCTAAATGCACTGATACTAAAAAATCAGTTACTGGGTATTGTGTTTTTCTGGGTAATTGTCTTGTTGCTTGGAAAAGTAAAAAACAACCCACAGTGTCCAGGTCTTCTGCTGAAGCAGAATACAAGGCAATGTGTTCGGCTGTTTGTGAGGTGATATGGATTAAGAATTTGATGTCTGAGTTAGACATTCAAATCAAGCTTCCTGTTAACCTTTTCTGTGATAGTTCAGCTACTCTCTCTATTGCAGCTAATCCAGTATTTCATGACAAAACAAAGCATTTTGCTTTGGACTTGTTTTTCTTAAGAGAACAAATCTCTAAAGGTATTGTCAAGGCCATTAAAATTGATTCTAAAGATCAAATGGCTGATTTGTTTACTAAAGGGCTACAAGTTTCTATGCATCAAAAATTTTCAAACCAAATAAAAATGTTTGATTCATATAAGAAATAAAATTGAGGGGGGATGCTAAAAATATTACATTTTGTAAGTGCATGATGTCCCTAGGCTAGTATATATGTTGATTGGACGTGTCACGGGGTGTTTGGAGATGTGTATACGCGTTTCGGGACGTTTGGGACACTTCAGGCGAGTAGGAGTTGGCTTTAGGCATTTACGGCCTATACCATATGAGTTTACATACTTGATAGCCCTACTCGTGTGAAGCTACATACTTGATAGCCCTACTCGTGTGTAGCTACATACTTGATAGCCTCCTACTCGTGTGAAGATACATACCTGATAGCCTCCTACTCGCCTAAAGGGGTCTGTACGAGTATGGGAGGTATAAATAGTCCCAATCATTGCCCTAATCATCAGTTCTTGCCTCACACACTCTCCAAACACCCTCCCATGGTCTGTAAGGTCTGATTTGATCTCTGTAAACACTCGTGCTCTGTTTTTAGTGATTAATCGATAATCTTTTGACCCGTGTGTGTGTTGTGATTACTCGTTTGTCTTAGTTTCATTCTCGTATCTGTTGTTAAAGCATATTAGAGGGATTCCGCACCTCTAGTATAAACCCCGTGATTGTTGGATTTAGCGTTATTCGATCCTACAAGTGGTATCAGAGCCGAGGCTCTTATCACGGGTGTTTTAATAACAAAAACGAGCAAAAACAGGTTGTTTTTGGTGTAAAAGTTCAGATTTTTAAGCAAAAACCTGTTCTTATTTTTGAAACTTTGAGTTTTTGTCAAAAACCCATCTTTTTCAACATCTTGGTGTGTGTTTATGGATTAAAACGTGTGTTTTTGATTAGGTTTTGTTCTAAAAGTGTTTTGGAAACTTTTCCAATCATTTGGGGTATAAACACATTGTTTTAGATAAGATTTTGAGGCAAAAACGGCTGTTTTTGAGCAAAAGTGGGGTTACAGATCAGATCTAGCGATTACGCAGACATTCTAGCGAGTAGGAAACCCTAATCGCCTCTTTTTAGGCGATTACAAGAAGTTTCACACGATTAGGTCCTATTCGCCTATCCCTTAGGCGATTACAGGATTCTTCACACCTGATAGCCCCTACTCGCCTCTAGTTCTAGCAAATAGAGGCCTACTCGCCTCTAATTCTAGCAATTAGAGGCCTACTCGTCTAAATCAGGTGTGGTATAGCTCCTACTCGTGTGTAAGGTCCCAAAACACTAGCATTTACACCCTAATCGCCTATAATCACACAAATAGTGTTCCTAATCGCCTATAAGGACCTGAAACTGAAAAATTTGACTAAGTATCGGACTTTTGACAAATATTAACATATGGCAAACCCGTGGGGTCACCTAAACCAACCAAGGCAACATAATAACCAACAATTGAACAATCAAGCGAACGTACCCACAAACCCTTGGCAATACTCAGCCGAGCGAAACGCGCAACGGATGCAACAAGCTCAAATGCAAGCGAATGTTGCCGGAATCAATCCGTGGGCGCTAGCGGCTCAACAACAAGCGATGAACGCAAATCCTTGGGCACTCGCGGCTGCTGCAAACTCACAGACGAATCATCTGTCTTCCGTTCTCATGAGTGACTTAGAGACGGGTAGTTCGAATAGGGCGCCGAAATTACAATACATGTCAGACTACCATGGTTGGAAAGGCAGATTTCAAACATATGTTGAGGGTATAGATGGTCTCGTATGGTCAGCAATAGAGACTGGGTATAGTAGGCCTATGGTTGAGAACTCCACAACTCCGATCTCAATTGAAGACATGAATGAAGATCAGAGGAAGAAGTACAATTATGAGAAGAAGGCGATGGCAGCATTGAAGCAAGCTCTTCCAAAGGATATTCTTCATCAATTCGCTCAGTGCACAACATCACAGATGCTTTGGTTAGCACTGGCTGAGAGAAATGAGGGTAATCTGAAGACGCGAAAGGTTAAAATGGATCAACTCAAGAAGGAGTTCGAGAACTTCAATGCTATAGGGAACGAATCTCTGAGAGACTTGACTGCTAGATACTACCATCTGATGTCAGAAATGTATCAGTACGGGGTCTTATATTCATCTGCGGACCTTGTAGAAAGATTTGCTGAGGCGCTACCTCCTCACTGGCATCAATGGTTGGATATTCTAAAGTCGAGCAATGCATATCAGACTCTCTCCATCAATGAGTTCATTACCGAGCTGGAGAACAAGGAGATAGAGGAAATCAGGAGAGCAAATAAGGCGCTCATTCCACAGAATCCCAGCATCTATTATGGGAATCCTCTTCAGGAAACCAGTGTGGGTGGTACCAAACCACAAACTGCTTTTGTGGTTAATCCGGACCCAGTTTATGCTTTCGACAATTATGGTCCCCCAGCTGATGTTCCTCCTCCTACATATCCTTTTGGACCAAACCCGTATCCTTTGAATTATAATGCTAACCAGTTTGGTGTTAACCCGTTTTCTCATCTTGCAGCACCAGCGCAGGCAACTGCAAACTTTAGTGGACCCTCTTCTGCAGGTTTTGGCGGGGCTCCAACTACAAGTTATGGTGGATATGGAGGTGCTTCTAGTTCTAATCAAGGTGGCTATCAGACCAATACAGTCCCAGAGCAGCTGAACACTGCGGGTTTAGGAAAGGTGACTATAGAGCTAGCTCAAGAACACATGGCTTTATTGTCGACTTTGGTGAACTCCTATAGTGGACTGGTTGCTGGACAGATCGGGAATCCTCATCTTACACAGGAGGATTACTCGCAGATTGATAAGGACGACATGGATCTGATCGACATACAATGGCACTTCGCGAGCGTGGTGAGAAGGGCAAAGGATTACATGGAAAGGACGGGAAGGAGAGATGTCTTGATCAATAATAACACCAAGTTTGGGTTTGACAAAACAAAGGTCACATGCTACAACTGTGGCACAAAAGGGCATTTTGCAAGGGAATGTGACCGACCTAAGCAGCAAGGACATCAGAATCCCTTCAACAACAATAGAGCCAATCAAAATCAGAGGCAGCAAGCTCAGGGTCAACCTAATACTGAGCGTGCCATTGTTCCAGTCAACAACCAGAATCAGAACCAGAGGCCGCCTGCAAACAACAATCAAGGTCAAGCCATGGTTATTCAAGCTGATGAAGGCTATAACTGGAACCATCTGATCATCGGAGACGAAGCTCCTCAAGGTGGTGCAGCCTGTTTCGCTCAACAAGCATCTGAAGCACCAGCCGAAGTTGAAGAAACCTCGAGTCAGTCTGACATCATCACCTCTGAAACCGAGATGTCTGACTGTGACTCGGAGTGCGATTCTGATAGTGGAGAAGATTTGGAGGAGTTGTTAGCTGAAGCAGATGCATTGATCAGTAAAAGGTCATTTCTTGTGGATGCTGACTGCACAGAGAAGAACTACGGCGAATTCTTTGGAGCTCAGAAGACAGCAGCTCACTATGCATTGATGGCCATCACTGAATCGTCGAACAAGGTAAGTTCTTCTTCTGATTCAAAGTTAGATTGTGTAGAGTGTAATCAGCTGAAATTCAGAATTAAAGAATTAACTGAAGAAAATCTGAATTTAAAAGCTGATGTTGGTCCGTTGCAAAGGTCAATTGATTCCTTGAGACAAAAGGAGAAAAATTTTCTAAGTACAATTGAAAATTATAAAAAGGATGTTTCTGAACTGTCCAAAACCTTAGCTAACAAACAGATTGCTATTAATAATTACATCAATGAGGTCGAAGACACTAAGAAAAAATTGGCCATTGTTAACTGTGACTATGAAAAGATCAGGAAAAAGCTTGAGAGTTATTTAAACTGCAAGTATGTCCTTGATCACATAGTTGAACACTCTGACAAGGAAGGTTTCTCCACCAGTCCCAAATACTCTCAGTGTCCACCTCCGGTGAGATTCGAAAATCACAATTTTGATGTCTTACCGAAGGAGGAACTTGTGGACGTGGCAGCCGAGGCAGCAAAAGCTGCAGAGGCAGCCAAGGTTACTGAAGCAGCTAAACCTGCTAAAGTCACTAAGGTTGCTACTCCTGCTAAAGCTGTCAATTTGTGTGAGAAACCTGATGATATCAGTGTATATGACACTGACACTTCGGATGATGAGCTCGATGAACCTCCTAGGTATGCACCGGTTAAAACTATAGATGTTCCTCTTGAGAATCATATCATTACAACTGAAACCTTGAGTGAACTGCAACCGAAAGTGCAAACCGAGGATGGGAGGAGGATTAAGGTGTTCTATAAGTTAAAAGGGTCTGAAAGGGTGTATGCTGATGAGGAAGTCCCTCTTAGATGTATCACCCCTGGTCTTGTTGCCAAAATTTGGCAAGAATCTGTCATTACCATAGAAAAAGAAACCTGGAGTAAAAACAAGGGTAAGGGTAAGGGTAGAAAGGATCAGGGAAATCAGGCAAATGAAAATAACAAGAAAAATCAAAAGTCGAACACCGTTAATCCTCAAAATCAAGCTCAAAAGAACGGTCCGAAAAAGCATGTGACTGAGTTTATTAGATCGAGCGGCACTGAAAGAAATGACGATCCTCAAGTCGATCAGCAAAGAAGATGTCTTGAGGATCTAAAACATAAAAACTCATTTGCCGTTCCATCTAACAAAAGAAACAAAAAGGAGACCAAACCCGATCTCCTAAGTTTGAAGAATATAGATCCTGTCACAAGTGCGGGGAACGTGGGCATTTAGTTGCTGCGTGCCCTGAATTGAGACGAGAAAGGATCAAAGTGGATGATCCTCCCTGTTCTAGCAAATCCAAGCAACCGGTTTCTCCCAAACTCTCAGAGAAACAAAAGGGAAAGCAGGTTGTTTATGATAACCGCAACAAAATTGCTATGAACCAAAAGCCAGTTGATGGCAGGGGTCCACAGCTGAGGGGGAGCACTGTTCCTCCAAAGGTTGAAGCAGCGCCTAAGCCACCAGCAAAGGCTGCAGCTAAACCGCAGGGCAATCCCAAAGCTGTTCCACGCACAGTTAATTCTGAAGTGGATCCAAAATCAGTTCCTCCAAAGGAATCCAAGGCTGGACCTTCTAGCCCACAGGCAAAGAAGAAGCCCAAGCCAAAGAAACCTGAACAGATTTGGAGACCCAAGTCACCAACCAAAGAAGGAGAGTCATCTGCTGGAAAAGGCAGTGCGGTACCATCGGAAACAACTCCAACACCAAATGGGAAATGGGTTGACTTTCCGATGTTAGATGAAGTTGGTAGACCCAAGACCGTGAAGGCTTGGGTCCCCCTTAACCACTGAACTTTGAATGTTTGTGCAGGGAGTTCCACAGGGCCTTATCAGCAGCCTATGGATTGTTGATAGTGGAGCTTCAGGGCACATGACGGGCGATTTATCCCTGCTTTTTGACATAAAGAATATCAATGGGGGGTATGTTGCCTTTGCTGGTAATAAAGGGGGTTATATAACAAAGGAAGGAAGTATGAGCAACGGTATAGTAAGCTTTGAAAAGATAAGCTTTGTTAAACAGATAGACCACAACCTGCTGAGTGTTTCACAGATATGTGACAAGAAGTTCACTGTATTCTTTGATGACAACGCATGTTTCATTCTGAAGCCTGGATTCAAAATACCGAAAGAGTGGGTCATGATCTCAGCTCCCAGGGTCAACAACTTATACGTCCTGGATATGAGCCGAGCAATGACAGCGAAAGGTCAAGTCACTTGTTTTCTGTCAAAGGCGACAGAGAAGGAATCGATAATGTGGCACAGACGAATGGGGCACATCCACTTGAGGAAAATGAACCATCTGGTCCAGAACCAACTAGTGGAAGGTGTTTCTGTTAAGAATTTTCATTTAAACGATGTCTGTGTCTCATGTAAAAAAGGGAAGCAGAAAAGAAAGTCTCACAAGCCTAAGAAGACAAACTCAGTTAGTCTACCACTCGAACGACTGCACATGGACCTGTTTGGCCCAGTCAATCGAAAGAGCAAGAACGGTGACTCATACTGCTTAGTGGTTACGGATGATTATTCTAGGTTTTCTTGGGTTGTGTGCATGAAGCACAAGAGTGAAACTTTTGATTACTTGAGGAATCTGTTTACTAAATTGGAAAATATATATCAGCTAAAGATCCGTAGGATCAGAAGCGATAACGGAACAGAGTTCAAGAATCACGCTATGGAGGCGTTATGTGCAGAAAAGGGTATTCATCATGAATTCACAGCGCCATACACTCCTCAGCAAAACGGGGTTGCAGAAAGAAAGAATCGGACTCTTATTGAGGCAGCCAGAACTATGCTCGCAGACTCGAACTTGCCTGTGATCTTCTGGAACGAGGCAGTTCACTGCGCGTGTTATACTCTGAATAGGGTTCTAACGGTAAAGAAGCTTGGAAAAACCTCTTACGAGCTTCTGAACCGAAGGAAACCGAACTTAGAGTTTCTGGAACCTTTCGGAGCTCCATGCACCATGATACATCCCGATGGGAAGTTTGGTGCAAAGGCAGAAGAAGGTTTCTTTGTTGGTTACAGCACTCCAAATAAAAGGGTGTACAACAAAAGAACCAACAACGTTGAAGATTGGCTTAATGTCGATGTTCAGCGTTATACTGCCAATGCACCTGGTGTTGGACCTGATTGGTTGTTCGACTATAAGGGTCTATTTGATTCCTTCAACGTGGAGAATTTGGTGGATGATGCTGTAGCGCAAATGTATTACGAATGTGAAAACGCAGCTAGCTCTCCGCTAATGCGTCCGATCGTGGTTAATGCACCTGCGCCTGCTCCATCTGATGCCTCTGCATCCACGGGTCCCCCCGATAAAACCGCAGCAGCAGAAGTTGAGGAAGTTTTTCAGGAAGCGTCTGCAGAGGTTCTCGAATCTTCATCTTCCGACGACGATTTTGCAGAGTCTCATGAAACTCTCACTGAGGAACAAGCTGGAAATGGTGAATCTACCACTACAGCTCCAGTTAATCCGACAGGAAACAATCAAGCTGGTCCTTCTTCTTCAGCAGCTCCAGGGATAGGTCTTCGGATTGATCTCTCCGGTTTTAATATGCAACCCGCTGCTCCCTCTAGTTCAAGCGCAGCTGAGACAAATATATCTCAAGGTTTGGAGAACCTAAATTTGCATTCGGATGATCCAGTGCCGGCACATCCGGAATCTCGGATTCACGACACTCATCCGATGCAAAATGTGATTGGTAATCCGTCTAGCAGAGTCATGACGCGCAGTCAGCTCAGAAATGCTAGTTCAAGTGACAATACAGGTACTCTGGCACTCTATTCGGAAATTAGAAAAGCAGGTCATCAGAACGATTGGTCCTTCGCCTTATACGTTTCTCAAACTGAACCAAGAACTGTGCAAGAGGCACTAAGGGAAGAACCATGGATTGAAGCAATGCAAGCCGAACTTCAGCAGTTCCAAAAGCTAGGAGTGTGGGACTTAGTTGACTTACCTCCAGGCTCGAAAAAGATTGGAACAAAGTGGGTCTACAAGTGTAAACGGGATGACCGCGGGGTGATTATAAGAAACAAGGCTCGATTAGTTGTCCTCGGCTTCCGTCAAATCGAAGGAATAGATTACAACGAAGTATACGCTCCAGTTGCGCGCCTTGAAGCTATCCGGATGTTCTTAGCTTACGCTTCGTACAAACGTTTTAAGGTGTATCAAATGGACGTGAAAAGTGCTTTTCTGTATGGTGTCGTGAAGGAAGAGGTGTATGTTGCTCAGCCACCGGGGTTTGAGGATCCGCTGCATCGCGAAAAAGTCTACAAATTGAACAAAGCGTTGTACGGACTCCATCAGGCACCGCGTGAATGGTACCAAATGCTTAGCAACTATCTGATATCCAACGGGTTCAAACGCGGACTCGTGGACTGCACCTTATTCACCAAGGAAAAGGGTGGTGATCGTCTTCTGGTACAGGTTTATGTTGATGATATTATTTTTGGGTCTACTAATGATGTCATGTGCAGGGAATTCGAAAAGCTTATGCAGGACATATTTGAGATGAGCTCGATGGGGGAGATGCAATTCTTCCTCGGTCTACAAGTAGAACAACAAGAGTCGGGGATCTTCATCCACCAGACAAAATACGTTGCTGACATCTTGAGCCGGTTCCAGATGGAAGACTCTACTCCAGTAGGCACACCGATTCAGACCAATCACGGGATTGGGCCTGACGAGAAAGGACAAACCGTTGATCCTTTTCTCTATCGAGCTATGATAGGCTCACTCATGTACCTCACTGCATCAAGACCTGACATAATGTTCGCGACATGCCTACTATCAAGATACCAGTCAAGGCCGAAACAGTCACACCTGGTTGCTGTGAAGAGGATCTTACGTTATCTAAAGGGTTGTCCGACCAAAGGTCTTTGGTACCCTAATGACGATAAGTTTGACCTCATCGCATTTAGTGATGCTGACTATGGCGGATGCAAGACAGACTTAAAATCCACATCGGCTGGATGCCAGTTTTTGGGACCAAGACTAGTCTCGTGGCAGTGCAAGAAGCAAGCCTCAGTCGCCTTATCCACCTGCGAGTCGGAATATGTAGCAGCATCGAGCTGTTGCTCCCAGGTTCTTTGGATACAGCAACAAATGAGAGACTACGGTTTGAAATTTCTTAATACTCCCATTCACTGTGATAATGAGTCCGCTATAGCTCTTGCTAAAGACTCAGTTAACCATTCCAAGGCGAAACATATCTTGGTTAAGTATCATTTCATACGTGATTGCTATGAAAAGAAACTTATCGATATGGTAAAAATCCACACAGACTACCAACGTGCCGATTTATTCACCAAAGCTTTTGACGGTCCTCGTTTTGAGTACCTGTTAATCTTAAACGGCATTAAAGTTAAGCAGGATTAGATCCTCATCGGTAATCGTTTTTGTAAATATTTTTCTTTCAAAAATCAGAAAAATCCAAAAATATTGTCTTTTCGCAAATTTTTAGATTTTTAGGGGGAGAAAATTTCAGAAAAATACAAAAACATTCAGAAAATGCAAAAATTCAAAAAAAAAATGAGAAAATTCCAAAATTAAAAAAAAAAATTGATTGAAAAATGCAAAAATGAGTTTCTTTGGTGAAAAGGGGAAGATGATATTAACCAATCAGTCGGACTGTCTGGACCCTTATCATCTTAAAAAAAAAATATTGGAACTGATAGGTAGCCTCTACAATGATGTGTCGGTAGGCTCAAAATCATTTCCAAGTTCGGCACGGTGATATAAACATAAATCATCTGAATCATGTGTGGATCAACGTGCGTTGGCATATGGTCTTGGTACCGAAATCTCGTTTGATAGCATGCCAAAATCCGAGGTTTCATGGTCTTTAAGAGGTTGGTTCATCCGGGGTGAACTGGACGTCTCTCAGAATAAATAGGAGTGGCACACGTGTCGTACGTTGGGGTCGCAGCCTACGACTGAGACACCCCTATGTCATTTCCTGAAAAAAATAAAATAAAAAAATAGAATAAATTCTGATCAGGAGACGTCCGGGAATCCTAAAAGAGCAAAAAGATTCATATATGCCAAAACCCTATTCTCAATGAGAATTCGCTCTAGGTATCAAATCATATACCTAAAGCATCGTACCGTGAAAAATCAAATATACGGTATTTGACTTGAACCCTGGTTTGGATCTCACTGGTCTCTCTGTTGCAGCGTTTCTGCAGACCTGATCACCACTGAGTCCACTCCTTGTAAAATACGGATGACAACAGCTTACTCACCGGTTACGAGGAAGCTTTGTGCATGACTTGATACGGGAATGTGTCGCGTGGCGGGGAACACCTTGTATCTCAGCCTTAATATTACCTTAAACGTATCTAAAGTGCCTAGCGATAAAACTTGATTTTGAGTTTAGGTGGACAACAATATCGACAGTTGTTGTAGGATGCTTATTGGTAATTTAAGCGAAAACTGAAAATATAAGGGTTCTAGTAATGTCAGTACACTGATATGATTCCCTAACCGTTGAAACTCGCAAAAATATGTTAGTGTACAGTTAGTTGATCTCCCGTTTTATTTTATTTGTGCTTTGTTTAGCTTAATTAACCATTCTTGATTGCCGATGATGGAATCCTAATCCATTGTAATCTTACTTCTTCAAAAATAAAACGCCGAAAAATAAAAAGGACAACTAATTGGAAACTTGTGTTTTTGCCGGGTCAAAACCGTATGTTTTATCAAGTACATGGGTCAAAAAATGAAAGTTTCTTAAAGTCATGAGTCGTCATCTGTGTCGTGTGTTAAAACGTGGTGAAAAACGCATGTTTTGAACCTTAACGGGCCAAAAATGCGAGAAATGGTGCTGCAGGGGCATTTTGGTAATTTTTGTGAAAGCTGGACACATTTAGAATCATATTCGCATGTACATAGGCGACTACCATATAATTGTGTGTTTGTATACACGAGTACACTTATACTCGTGAGTTAAGTCATGCGAATAGAGGACTGTTGCTATAGGCATTTAGTAGTCCACTCGTGTGCATATATAAGCGAGTAGGCAGATCCGTGTATTCCATTAAACGAGTAGAGCTTCACTCGTGTGTTTGTTGGAGCGTTTAGTCTTCTAATCGTTTGTTTGGGCACACGAGTAGGAGCTCATATAAAAACGACACTTAGACTTTTCTTACTCTATCTTTTTTCAAACAGCCCAACTGTTCTCTATCGTTTCCCTCTATACCCGTGTCAGATTAAACTCTTGCCCGTTTTTCATTAAGCTTGGTTTATTGTTCTACACATTCAGGTAACAATTCCTCATACTAACAGATCCTAACAACATGTTTTTAAGGGTTAAATCGTGATTTAAATGGCCGAAACCCTAAGGCAAGTGTTCTTGATCGTAGGGGATTAAAACATGTTTGTTAATGCCGGTTCTTGATAGGGGTTTCTTAATCGGGGGTTAGGGATTCTGTTTATACAAAAACTTTTATCCAAATCATTCCAGAATCAAAAGCCCCAATTTTAAAAGCTTATGAACCCTAATTTTTCAAACATCCAATTAACCCTTGTTTATGATCTGTTAGTGTAATAGTTGATAGGGGTTATGTTAGTTGAATGTTATAGGCTTCATTGTGACAAAAATCAGACTAAAACAACACATTTCAAGCTTGTGACAAAGTATTGGTGATCGTGAACTCTGTTCATGCGATTAGAATCTCTAATCGCTAGAACAGTTAAGCGAATAGATAGTTATTTCTTCTACTCGTGTGAACTGTAACACAAATATGTAATTTTGTCGTCTAATCGCTTAAAACTGTACACGAGTAGACCTATTCGCCCATTGCTATAAGCGAGTACAATCTGTAATCGTGTATACCTTGCTGTTGTCCAATTTTTGTCAAACTTTGTCAAGTTTTAGTCCGTTTATGACTGTTTAATAAATATATGATCTGCCTGTGATACTTATAACGTGTTTTGATGTTCAGGATGGAGAATTGGACATCGTCTCCCAAGCACAACTGTTGTGCTTTTCTCGGACCAATTACTAAGGATAAAGGCAGGATTTTTCAGGGTGTTATAGACTTCTTGAAGCGATCGAGGATACACTATGCGATATCCAAGCAACACGCTGCATACAAGGATATCTTGCTGGAATTCTACCGTAACGCCAAGGTTGACCCCAAGGCTGATCCGATCGTGATTACTAGTTCGATTCAAGGGAAGGATGTTATTGTCACCGAACAAATAATTCGAGAAGTGCTACAGTTTGGAGATTCTGACGCTGATCCTATCGTGTTTGATGCTATTCTGATACGTGGCGGCTTTCTAAGGATGAAGTATTTGGGAAAAGTCGTCAAACAGGCGATGCTCAAGAAAGGATTACTTCCTCCTGAGATCAAATATCTCACACATGTAGTCGTGAAGTGCCTTGGTCCGAGAAAAGGCGCTTTTGATGAGATTAGAGACACTTTGGCCTCTGCGATTGTCGCTTTGACACTCAACAAGCCATTCAACTTCTCCAAGATGATCCTGCATCAGTTAAAGGAGATCATATTATTGCCGCCGACAAAGAAGACCTTCATAGTATATCACCGGTTCTTACAGTTGATTATTGATAATCAAGTACCTGATTTGGTGAAGCATCCTAATGAGTATATAGGAACCGATGATATTACTGAGGTGGAAATGAACAGGATGAGGAGTTATAAAGGCCGACCGAAGTCTGAATATCCTCCAAGTCGACGACTATACGGGCATTTGAAGAAAGAAGACTATGTGTCACCACCAGGCAACAGGTGGAGACACGAAGATAGTGATTCGGAGGATGACTTTCGTATACACAGGTTAGTGTTTAAAGAAGGGGACAATATAGGGCGTAGCACAGATGAGTTGGGAGAAAACGCCCCAGGCAGGATTTCTGACACTGCTGAAGGTGATGATGAAGAGTTTGATCCGAATGTTATTGGATTCTCTGAACACTCGGGAGCAGCACAAGAACCCGATACCTCTCAGTCTCATAGAGGTAAGGCACATATTGATGAAGACGCACCAGTTGACATAACTGATGCAGATGATGACTCTGAAGCCACAGAAGATGAGTCAGCTGATGTACTTACTTTAGAAGAAGATAGAGCTCTCACAGCTGAGGCGAGAGACCTTGCAAGAGATCCCACTTTCTCTCCAGGTAGTGGTGATCTTGTTGCAGATATTGATGCAGAACTTGCCTCCTCGCCTCCTGCAAAGAGACAAAAGACAACCGCCAAGAAGGACAGGGTACGAGGTAAGAAGACGATGTCTGTTAAACCTCAAGCTGAGAAAACCTCAAGAAGAAGACGGTTTACCCTTCCTGAAGCTTTTGGGGATCCAGTGACTCAATCCTCTCAAGCGGCGACAACAGCAACTACAACAACAGCAACAACAACAGCAGCAACTGATACAACAACGTCTGTCCCACTCTCCTTCAGTGCAGCTATGCCTGCGAGTGTGACTATGTCAATGCCTTCCTCGGTAATCTTCACTGAGCCGGTCTCAGTTACCGTTGAAGCGACAGGTTCACAGTTGGCTGCTAATCCGATAGGTGACAGAATCCGGATGATGAAAGAAGCAGCAAGATCGTCAGCTGCTAGACCTTCGACCCAATCCTCATCTTCGACTCCAACAACCAACGAACAACTCCAGCGCCAAATCAAAGAGCTTACTGCTTTAGTGGCCGCCCAAGCACGGGAAATGGCCGAAATGAAGAGCAAAAACGCCAACATAGAAGAAAATGAGACGGCGATGTTGGAACTGATTGGAGACACTATCACAGCTAACACTGAGCTGAGAACCACTGTCGACGCACTTACTTTATCTAATCAGCAAATCTTGGAGTCGAACAGGCAGATCACGGAATCACATCAGCAGCTCATGGAAACACAACAGCAGCTCATGGAATCACATCAGCAGCTAATTCAGTCTAATCGTGATCTCCAGCTCGCAAATGTGAACAACGAGCGTCGAATCACCAAGTATAGGAAGCAAAACACAAGGCTAAGGACTAGGTTGAATGCGCTGACTGGAACTCAACCTAGACTTACTGGTGGTTCGGAAGCTGGAGCTAGTACTGCTGGTGATGATGATGATGAGGATAGTGAAGAAGATGATGATGATGAAGAAGAGGATGATGAGTCTGATGACGATGATGACAACGATGGTAAGGGTGATGGTGGTGATCCCGGAGCCACAGGCGGTGGTGGATCAACAGGTGGGTCTGCATCGGGACGAACGAAGAAAAGTCACGATCGCAGAGGCGATGATCCCAAGGCAGGTTCTTCTGCTCAGGGGAGCCAGCTCCTATGATGAGCAAGATTCAAGAACTTCGCGATAAAGTAAAGAAGAAAGCGATAGTTCTTGTTGAAGATGTGGAGCCCCTAAACAGTTACTTTGCATATGATGATGATGGCAACCTGTGTGTTCCTCATGTGTCCTCTGATTATGATCTGGAAGAGGGTGAAATACCTCCTGAGGTTACACCTGAGGACTTGGAAAAGATCTTTGGCCTGGCACCTGGAGAATCTTCCAGTGCTAGCCACTTCGCTCCAGAACTGCATCCAGATAATCATGAAGTGGAGATGGAAGATGGAACCAATATCACTACACCTGAGTACGTAGTTGATGAGTCGAGCAGCGGGATACCTAAGATCTCTGAGGAGATGCTTAATCAGTCTGAAGAAAAGCTAAAGTCTGATCCTACACCTGTCCCAGACAAGGTGAAAGAACGACATGACAAGATCAGACAAAAGTATCCTGAGTGGTTTCCATCTGGAGGCGAGTCTGAGAAGAAAAAGGAACCTGTACAGGCTTCTATGTTCAAGAAACAGTTGGTGAAGATGTCAGGAAGCGTGATCAGCTGGGCTTACATTAAACATGCTAAGATGTTGGGAGTAAAGTGGCAGGATGGTCTTCTCTACTTTCAACCATACACGAAAATCCTCAGTCTGCCCTTCTGGCATATACGCGATTTGGTTAGACTGCACCTTCCATTGTATCATGAGTCACGCTATGAGTTTGAAGGGTTCTACAACATTATGAAAAGAGAAAGTGTTGAAGGATGGGACCAGTTCCAACCGCAGTACCCAAAATCTGTTGTGACAAACAAGATACATCCCATCACAAAGAAACCGATTTGGAAGCACATCATCAAACCACCCGAAACCGCGTCTAAGATTCCATTAGCTCCGATTGAGCAAGACTTCGCTTCTAAATTGTATTACTGGCACTATGACGCAGAGACCACAGAAGCCGTAATAGTCTTGAGCAACTCGCCAAAACCGTGCAGGAAGATTAGAGTATGGGATCCAATGTGGCTGATTAACTGCTCGGAGAAAGACGTGGAGACATTGTTCTTATATCCAATACAACATCTGAAGGCCGAAGCCGATCAAGCATTGAAGTTTCAACGGGTGATTCGTTTCTGTCACGCCAACAAAGTTCATGCGGGATGCGACTGGTCAAGACTTTCCAGGATCGAGACAATGTCAATTTGATGAAGACTGAAGATGCTGCATGTTTGTTTATGTTATGTTTGCTTTGTATTTTTTCAATTTTGAGTCTGTAAAGTTGCTAGTTGTTGCTATAAACGTTGTCTTAAGTAATTTTTGTACGTATACTAGCCTGGTCCAAGGGGGAGTCTGTAAGTGCATGATGTCCCTAGGCTAGTATATATGTTGATTGGACGTGTCACGGGGTGTTTGGAGATGTGTATACGCGTTTCGGGACGTTTGGGACACTTCAGGCGAGTAGGAGTTGGCTTTAGGCATTTACGGCCTATACCATATGAGTTTACATACTTGATAGCCCTACTCGTGTGAAGCTACATACTTGATAGCCCTACTCGTGTGTAGCTACATACTTGATAGCCTCCTACTCGTGTGAAGATACATACCTGATAGCCTCCTACTCGCCTAAAGGGGTCTGTACGAGTATGGGAGGTATAAATAGTCCCAATCATTGCCCTAATCATCAGTTCTTGCCTCACACACTCTCCAAACACCCTCCCATGGTCTGTAAGGTCTGATTTGATCTCTGTAAACACTCGTGCTCTGTTTTTAGTGATTAATCGATAATCTTTTGACCCGTGTGTGTGTTGTGATTACTCGTTTGTCTTAGTTTCATTCTCGTATCTGTTGTTAAAGCATATTAGAGGGATTCCGCACCTCTAGTATAAACCCCGTGATTGTTGGATTTAGCGTTATTCGATCCTACACATTTTATAATATTTTTATTCAATTTTATTTCTTTTATATATAAAAAATATTTTGCATAAGTATTTTCAGGTGGGCTTTGGTTTTGGATTGCTTGTAGAGGCCCAGCCCTGATTCAGTGGAGGTCCAGTCTTGTTGCTGGCCTGGTTTGTTTTTTGGCCCAGTTCTGCTGTGTGTTTTGTCTATTGGCCCATGGCCCAGACTTGGGTGCTCGTTGCCTTGCTGATGTGGCGATCCGGGTGGAGTGTGCACATCTATTTCTGGCCGTTCGTTTGGGTTTTTCCTGGCCGTTGATCTTGTCAAAAGAAACACAAGTCTCTGAGTATAAATAGACTTGTGTTTCTTCCTTTTGTTACTTTCGATACTTTTGTTTGTTTATCTCTCTCTCGTTCATATGATCTCTCTTGTGTCAAATACTAGGGTTAACCAGATTATCTTAATTTGTTAATCTTTTGTGTCTTGTGTATTTGTTTGATGATTATTGAAATAATAATCATCTGAGGGTTTTGAGCGTTATAGTGAGGTTTGATTGTATCTTGAGTCTGGTCAGAATCTTTTGATTATATTCTTGATAATAAAGAGTTAATCTGTGTCGACCATATTAGTGACAGTTGACCCAAAAAAATATGACATGCCATAGCTTATCTGTCATCCGTGATTCCACATCAATATATGAATTACAAATGAGCATAGGAGTAGCTAACATGCTGCTACTTTCTAAATAGGTAAAATATTCCATAAACTTGTACAAATAAGCAATATTACCTTGGTATGCTCCACAAAACACCATGTTTCTCTTTCCCTGAATGGTATGAAGCTCAAGTGAAGCCTTTGATGCAGCAACGGATGGAACTAGACGTCCAGTTGACCACTTAAGCACCATATTTTTTGGGGTTTTGGGTGGATCAATTGTAACAAGGAAAGGTTGTAGTCCCTTTTCATCAGTGTTCTGCATTTTAATATAATTATTGAATGGTTGTTACACTAGAATAATATGATTACTACCGGGAAGATGAGCAATATTAAGTCCAAGATGAGTTTGTTCATGTAATACGATACACCGCGTATCCTTGACTTTCATGGTTGCACTTATGACCATTTATACTATTTAATTGCTCGAATGTTTAGAGCCTTCTGCAAAACATTTTCACTTATATTAACAAAATTTGATATATCTCAAAGTAGATTGATGTATTATAATATAATCTTATGCACTTAAAAATAAATTACGTATTCACGCAACTTTTACACCAACTTGGTATGTATTTCAACTTTCATTCAAGAGCTTTTCCAAAATATATTAACTAATCATAAAGTATAAGGTACAAAATCACCATAGGTACCTGTATCACATTGAGCCAGTATGTTAAGTATACTTTCTTATCCACTGTTTCGAGGAAGTTACATGCACTCCATGCTATCTGGTTTTGCGGCATTAATGTTGTGTCACGATGTAGAAACATATTGCTGCAAATTAAGAAGCGCAACATGTTAATCATAAAATAAAGGCGTTTCAGTGCACATTTGGAAAGTATATATTTAAATCATGAGGGCGAGCATACCTATAGACATAGTTAAAAGCGCCAAGTATTCTTTTCTCTTCATATGATGCTTGTTTTCCTATAATTCTGAGAGCATTTGGGGCTTGTGTTGCTATTATGCATCCATTACACCTTTCTTGAGAGCCATCTTCACATATTACCAAACAACCTGTATTTGATGAATTCATTATTTGTTCAGCTATAACTTATGATACATATTATTCTTTAGCATCATGATATATGCTATCAATGAGAGGAATTTAGATGACAACTACATTAGAGAAATAAGAACTAGTTTTATGTATGTGTTTGATATTTTTTCTTTAACAACAAGCACAAATTCACTCGCTTATACATTATAATCCAAGGAACTTGTTTTCCAAATTATCCATTACCCATGATGAAAACAGCAAAGAAAAGAGAACAAGCCCTAATAGAAAGGGGTGGATCTACATGGTTTATCACAAGTGTCGCTGCACTTATTTTATGTGTTATATTATATCTTATACTTGTTTTTTTATATGTTATATGTGTCTGAAACTCGAGTGACATAGGTTTACAAAACAATTTTGTTTAAGAATGACACTAGTAAAAATATAGGCATGGCAACATCGCAACTAATTCAAAAGGAAGCAACAAATCAAGTAACCATTTCTCATGCAACTATTTACCATTATCAAGTTTTGAGACAGATTCAACTGAACAACCCGTTCTTATTTGGCAGCCTCTACATTCCAGATCCTCTTTGAGCTATCATTCATTCGAACAAATATTTAGTTAGGATGGTCTAACAATGAATTAGCGATTGAAGACAAAAGAATCACCTTTTTAACATAAGTTTGTGAACGGCTTCTGATCGTGAGCCATTGAGGATGACCAAAAACCTGATAAAAGGATGCACAAATAAATAAGCCCAAGAAAAAAATAGAATAAAATAAATTTCAATTAGCAAGATCACATGTTAGCTAAAATAATACTTCACCGAGTTCAAACTTATGTTACCTAAAATAATAAAAATGAAAAATAACGAAGATAATTGTTTTTATAAGTGATATCGAAAAAGTTTCAACAACTTAATGTGGTTGGATGGTAAATAATAGTAAAACTACAATATGTTAAATAATCCAAAAATAAGTGGTATTAAAAATCAAAAGTTAATTCCCATTTGAAAAAAAACAAATGTTTTAAAAATTAACTTAACAAAAGTTATTACAGTCACGTCGACAATGTTCATTAATTTAAATACATATATTGACAACTGTATATGTATACAAATTATATTATATATTATTCAATTAGTATAATACACCGACTTTTTCAACCGTGAAATGCATATGTTTTCTTAAACATAACTTTTTTTGTTAATAATATAACATTACATTTATCAATCCGTGTAATACACTGAATTGTAACCTAGTTGCATGTTACACACTTACACATGATCTGATGATCAGTACTCATGTAGTATATGTTAAATATAATTAAGCATGCCTTGTCTAATCAATACGAACAAAGAAACTTTGATTTAAAACCCTAATAATTGGAACACGACATCTTATATACTCTTTTTTGTTAATTCGTATTGAGATTAAAGATCAAATTGTAAAGTTAAGTCCATTAATTCGTATTGAGATTAAGAATCATATTGTAAATGTAAGTGTGATTAAATTTACGTCATCTTCATGCTTATCTTTTGTAATAGACCAACAACGACTTCATGTGTATATATGCGGCAATTTTACATGTGTAAACTGTAAACCTATATAAAGGCAATTGCGTTTCATCATGTAATCTGTTAACTTTCCAAGAGAATTATATTAGAGTTCATGATTATCTTCTTGTTTTCCAGATAGATATAAGTTTTTTATTTCAGGATTGAATTACTAGTCTAAAAAAAGACAAACTTGGTATTAGATAATAAACTATGAACTTAATATTTAGTTATGTTTATAGTGTATATGTTGTGTGTAAATTAGAATTGTACTTGTTATAGTATAAGGATTAAATGATCAAGTTTGTTATCGGCTGCAAAGATTCAATAAAACACAACAATGAACAACAAGGAGTTGCAGCATTACACAAGGTGCGCCTTAGAGCAAAATGACCAAAATACCCTTACAGTTAAAATCAATTACTTGGCGCTAAAACGATTGAAGGGATGAATGAAAGGTTGCAGCAGTTAATGAAGTCGTTTACTTAGTATAAATATAAGTCAATTGTGTACCGAAACATTTACGAAGATTAATTCAATCCAATTAATCCTTAAAGAAGTTTATGTTCTTCGTTTTCATAGTTTCACTTAATTACCGAATTGTTATTTGTGTTTGATATTGTTTACTGTGATACAAATCTGTTTATTTGATCATATTTCACTGCCAACAAAACCGGTATCAGAGCGTTGGTTTAAACAGATTTCACTTTGATTCCATTTCAAATTCATCAAGCACTTATTGTTTTATCGGTTACCCAAAGTCTCATTCAGAAATGTCTCAAAGTTCTGTTTACTATTATGGTCTGAGAAAAATAAAGTCAACCAAGAGTGAAGGCAAGATTACAAGACGAAGAACGATGAAAAGAAGATCTATTGAAACACTAACATGTTATTACTGCCATGAACCAGGCCATCTTATCAATTCTTTCAACATGAAAGAGAAAGACGAACGAGTGCAATTGATAAAGGATGCTATAGATACCGGGATAAGTCATTATCCGGTTAATGTCACCACCGACAAAGATGAAGATTACATCCTATACGATACTGATCATGGTAACTGGAATGAGATATGGTATGTAAGTCCCAATTTACAAAATCACGTATGTGGAAACCTTGATTTCTATTTAAAAATAAAAAGATCATTTGGTGTCGAAAGCCGTTTCAAAGATAATTTCGTTTTTATACGAGGAGTGGGTGTCATAAATATCACGGTGGATGAAACATTGATCATTCCAAATGTTTTTTATTCCACGGACATACATGACAACTATCTAAGTTTACACCAATTAAAACTTGAAGGTTTTGTGGTTAGGTTGGAAGGAAATGTTTGTTTCATTCAAAACATGTTAAAAAATATTACTATGAATCAAAGAAATCTGATTGATACAATGGATACGAAAGAAATGATGATGAAAACATTGGAAGATGACAATGAACATGAGAAAATAAAGGAAGAGTATTTAGATAAATACTTTGAAGAATGTCAATAGATGCCAAAAAGAGAAGAAAAGAAATAGATGATTCGGCTTATGATATTATGTTTTCATCATTTGACGACTGTGTTAGATTCCTCGAAATGATTGATAGTATGGAATACCCTTGGGCCTACAGAAACAAATTGAAAGGACCATTCCTTGAAATGATCTCATGGTTCATAAATGATTACTTGAACATCACTAGTAGGCTAATACCACAAAAGGTTGAAAAGGGTAAGATGGTGAAACTATATGATTTACATCTACTTGTGAAAAAGGAAGGAGGCCATAGGAGAGTATCAACATATAATTTGTGGGTTGTGATTGCCAAAGACCTTGGGTTAGAATATGAAGACAAGGACTACATAAGGATAATGTATGCTCATTATTTAGATGTAATTGAATGGCAATACAATGTGAGAAAGACCGCAATGAAACTAGCAGAGAATTCAAGGAAAAAAAGGAACAGAAACATTAAAGAAAAACATCAAGAATTTGGTCTTCTCCATTCAAACGCAAATTCATTCGAAGAAGACTATGCCTTGTACATGGGTGGAGACTGGAATGCAACAAAAAGGATTATAAAGAAAAGGAAATTTGACATTACAAGAGCAGCCCGTGCATTAGACGAAGCAAAACAAGACCCTGCCTGCTTCAAACTTGATCTATTAAGTTAATGTTTAGGGGCGAGTATTAGATAATAAACTATGAAATTAATATTTAGTTATGTGTATAATGTATATGTGTATAAACTTACGTATACGTTGTGTGTAAATGAGGATAGTACTTGTTATAGTTTAAGGATTAAATGATCAAGTTTGTTATCGGCGACAAAGATTCAATAAAACACAGCAGTGAACAACAAGGAGTTGCAGCATTACACAAGGTGCGCCTTGGAGAAAAATGACCAAAATACCCTTACAGTTAAAATCAATTATTTGGCTCCAAAACGGTTGAAGGGATGAATGAATGGTTGCAGCGGTTGATGAAGTCGTTTACTTAGTATAAATATAAGTCAATTGTGTACGGAAACATTTACAAAGTTTAATTCAATCCAATTAATCCTTAAATAAGTTTATGTTCTTCGTTTTCAAAGTGTCATATAATTACCGAATTGTTATTTGTGTTTGATATTGTTTACTGTGATCCAAATTTGTTTATTTGATTATATTCTGCTGCCAACACTTGGAACTATACGTTACTCGTTTAATATATGTCTATATATAAACATGTTTGATCATTGTTAAAAAAACATACTATTTAGTTTCATCAAGGTTTCACATGATCTCTGAGATTGAGGGTTATTTAAATGCATTATATCCTTCTCTATATCAATTACTAAATTATGTTCTTTTTACTACATTTTCCTTCTTCTAGCAACCTAGTGTTTCTAGCTTGTTTCTAGAAGAGTTGTACCTGAAGGTTGTGGTGATTTTGTAAGAATGAGAGAACTGAAAAGGCAGAGAAGCTCAGAACTTGTTCTACAGGGCAGGGCCAAATGGAGGAGCATATTGGTACCTGCAGTTTACATGCATACACATATACACATAAATAATTTAGATGAACATACATACACATATACACATAAATAATTTAGATATATAGAGATCATAAGAAAACTTGTATAAGATATTTGAAAGTTGAAACTACAGAACACCACCACTAACTACATACATACATACATTCAATAGATTCATATATAAGCTGATTTAAGAACGCTGAATAGAGTTTTGAAGTTTCCTCACAAGATAAGCCTTTTGAAATAATTCAGAGTAACCATGTGATCGGATGAAGCTTTGCAATGTTTCATGGTGACTAGTGTCTCGGTTGTGTTCTAGGTACCTGTGTTGGATATAATATCATAAGTTAACTGCTGGCAAATTTTGATACATGCATGTGCATTAATAGTTGACTATCAAAAGTTATAAAAGCCATATCCTTAAACAAATTAACCTCTTACGTTAAAGTTATCCTTATCCTTATATCGTACTTGTAATAAGTGATTCTAACGAATGTCACGTGTGACCATCGTGTTCTCCCTAATATATAATTTTCTTAATCTAAGTAAGTTTGAATTTTCAAATATAGTTTTCGAATTTAAATACAATTGTTTATATTATTTCATTGTAACACCCCAAAATTTAAAATAATTCTAGTAGAAGGTAGTGGGTAAACATTTGTAGAAATAAATGGAGTTAGTTGCTAATGTTGAATAAATAAAGGGGTAATTGGTTAGTAACCTAAGTTATAACCTAAAGTAACTAGTAACCAAAAGCGAGGGGCTGAAATGGTATAATTGCTCAACTATGGGTTATTAGGGGAAGATTGTTCAAAAACAACAAACTCCTAGAAAGGAGTTCATGTTTTTTATAGAGGAAGAACACCCAACCCCTACACCCACTAATCAACCCCAAATCCAAGCAAAAACCGGTTGATTAACCTGCATGTGAAGAGAATTCAAGTCCTTAGGTCATATTAAACACAAGATAAGTTGTAGGATGCTTTTGGTGATTGTTTTATGTTGATGAGATTCTTGGATAATGGTAGTAATGTATGATTCTTGGTAATCTAGATTAGAGATTGAAAGTAGTCTGTTTATTTGTGAAAATCTATTAAGTTGCATATATAATTTCTATTAATTGGTGCTAAATTGTATGAAAATGTGGGTATGTGAAAGTGGGTTTTAGGAAGGGAGTCCATGTTTGACTTTCTGCAGGTCAAACAAGGTTATAGCTTAATAAAGATGAAATTTATGTGGTGATTTTGCTACTTGTAAGATAAGTAGAGATGTATATTGTTGATGGGAAGGTTATGTGTCCATAATTAGGTACATGAACTTAAATTGAAGATAATGCACACCAAATGTATGTTCAAATGTCTAAATGAATTAGTACAAAAGTATCTAGACTAATGTGGTGTGAATTAATGTAAAATGATTATGTACATGTAAAGTTATCATTATGATATGGCTACGTGTGTATGAAAGAAAAGATGAGTTCATGAGTTCTAAATATAAGTTCATCAAGTGTAGGTATTAAGACGGAAGGATCAAGCAAGCAAGGAGGGCACGACTCGCAAAACAAAGGTAAGTTGGTTTGACTTACAATTATCCTAAGTGTTAGGTGCATATTGTTGTATCCTAGTTAAAGGAAGCAAAATGGTTGAAAAGACCTTAATGGGTCAAAGGTGGAAAGTAAGTAGAAGAAATGGGCTGACCTTAACGGGTCAAAAGGGTAAAATCATGTAGAATTGGTAGAATAACTTTAATGGTTGATACCATGTAGAAAGGGTAGAACACCTTAACGGGTCAAAAGGTTGGAAAGACCTTAGCAGGTCAAAAGCTTGGAAACACCTTAACAGGTCAAAAAGGGAAGTATATAAGATGTTTCATAATGGTGAATGTCAACAATGGAATAATCCTTGGTAGAATACATAATTAACTAACTTTTGGTTGTGTTGTGCATTAGGTAAGGCACATGCTTGAAGATCAAGTCGTGGCTCGGATTTGGAAATAAACATGCGTTTGGTGGGATTAGGTATTATGGCTAAAGCCTTTGGGATCTATTTTTGTTAACAATATTTTATAACTTAAAAATGTTTTGGTTGGTGTTTTGTTACATGTTGGGATAGATCCCCATGACAACTTTTCCAAACTATGTTTCTGAATCTTGAAATAGTTGTAATTGTTAATACCACCCACCTTATGGTGGAGTGGTATGGAGGCTTAGTGATAGAAGATCCATGGCTGAAAGGTCATGGGTTTGATTCTTGAGAGCGTCGGGTTTTACTTATTATTCCATTGTCGTGCTTTCGGGCGGATGGATAGTCAGATTTTCCCGGAACGGATGAACTTGGTGAAACTAGGAACTCCTTTACACTTCTGGCTATTCCAGGGTGGAAGGAGTCCTGAATTTTGCTGAGTAGGGACTCCGAAGAAAGCTCTTGGTGAATTTTGTTGGTCGTTCAAAAAAAGTTGTAAATGTTAATGGTTGGTATGCAAGTATTTCATGTGTATGAATTAAAAAAAAAGGGTCCTTACATTCATTTTCTATAATAACAAACTTTTCTGCATGTAAGTTTTCGAATTTCAGTATACTTCCATTCAATTTTGATTATTGATAAAGTTATTTTTTTTTTATTATAACAACAAAATTTTCAAGATATTTGAGATTCAAAATCACAGTTTCAACTTCAAAATGTCTAAACCCAAAATTATGTCACGATATATGTGCTATTCCGTTCATAAGGAAAATTTCTTCGTCCCGTTCATAGGTAAAATGTGACACCCGGCATATTTGGCTTAAACATTTTAGTAACATCTAAGTCTACCTTAGCGGGAAACGTTTATAAACGAACTTAACTAGGTTGGTTGGAGTTGGGTCAAGTTAGGATTGTCCAGGGTTCAATGATCTGGAGGATCATTGGGAGTCATTTTGGGAATACACTAGTACCGGGTCCCGTTGTTGGTGACATTACATGAACTAATTAAGTGTATGTGTAGATTATGGGTCGTGTGGTGGATTATATACATAGATGTGTTTAAATGATGTGTAGATGGTTATCTGTGCTTAAATATGTTAAACATAGACTAAGGTTGCATGCTCATGTGATAAGGTGTGTTAAAATGCGTTAAACACGACAAACTGGAAAACTAGATATACATAGGTCCTGGTTCGACCACTTCGAGTGGTCGAAGGAGGAAATATGTCTTGGTTCGACCCTTTGCAAAGGGGCGAACCTGGGATATGGAATTGGAAGAATTTCATTCGACCAAGTCAGGGTTCATTCGACCCTGTGAAAGGGTCGAAGGAGGCCACATTCGACCATTGATAGGGGTCGAAGGTGGAATAGCATAAATACCAAAATTTGTCATTTTTCGCCATTTCACAAACCCTAACCGTCTCAAAACACTCTCAAACGATTTTAATCACTAAGGAAGGAGTTTTTGCTCTTCTTTTTCATAATCTAACCTATCTACAACATCTAAACAAGAATCCAAGGTGTGTTCTTAATCCTAAATCTTTTTAAGGCATTTTAATCCGTTTTTATCTAACCCCAAATTTCCAGATCTGTTCTAAGGAAGATTTTTTCAATAAAAACCTTTTAAACACCTTTCTAAATCTAAACCCTATCATTAAACGTAGGTTTTGTATCAATAAACATATGTTAATTATGTTTTATGTGATGTTATGTGTTGTTTAATGATTTGCTGCTGTTCTAATATTAGAAACATGATCTAGGGCTGCTATGAATGATAATTCAGGATTGTAAAGGTTATTATTAGATAGATGGTGATATTATGGGTATTTTGGGGATTTTATGAAATCTAGGGCTTGTGCATGTTAAGTATTATCAATAAAATGATTGGGGGTTTTCGATTACAAGATAAACTGAGCATTTGTAGATGATTATGGGTTGGTATTAAAAAGTTTCCTAATTGGGTAAAGATTTCATGCATGATGTGACATTTCCATAATTTTGCCATTTTAGGAAAGTATTAAAACAAGCTGGTTTTGGGGCAAAATTGGTGAGGTTATGTAGGGATATGTTAATCATACTTGACTGCTGTGTTTGATGATGTTTCGGGATGTTTTGAATGTGTTTGAAGCGTTTTTAGGAAAATTATTAAAACAGGGGCGAACCTGGACTCATTCGACCATTCGAATGGTCGAAGGAGAGAATCCAGGGTCGAACCTGTAAAATGTTGGGCGAACCTGATCAAACGGTCGAACGTGGAAAAACGGGCGAAGGAAAACTTAAAAACGGGCGAAGGAGACTTAAAATGGGCGAAGGAGATTGTATCTGACTGGTTCGACCGTTCTGATGCAGAAATGAGATTTTTGATACAAACTAAGTGTTTTATGCTTGAACCTTGTGTGTAATCTATGTGTACTTGATTAGTTAGGGTAATGAGTCACCAACGGGATGTCGGGTCGGTCTAGTGTGTCGGTTAAACATTTAAACACGCTTTAAAACATACTTGGTTACGATCTGGACAATCGGGGACTAGATAACCTTATGGTTATTAGTTGGAACACTTATGTGAACATTTTGATAGATCTCCGGTAGAGGGATTATCGATCAAGAGCTTAGCATTTTTACTAGTAACCGAAGAACGCTATCTAAGGTGAGTTCACGGCCCCACTTTTACAGCTTTAACTTTTGTGGGAGAAATCATGCGCTAAACTATTTTGGTAACATATGTTATACTATGATTTTAACTTGTATTGCTATACGATCTTTGGAAGTCCCGGGGGAAACCATGAATGTGCGGGGATGCACAACGGGGGAAATGTGGATAGATCTATTGGGCGTGACCTGCCCCACTCGACGGCTTGGAGGGCCGGGCGGGTGCATGTTGTCTCGAACTTTGCTAAACATGCTGAACATATTCGGGCTGCTTAAACATATGCTAAACGTGTCCAGTAATGGTTTCCAATCGTAGTAGTAATAAAACATACGCCTAGCTAGCGTACTTGGTGACATTGGTATAGTATGGACATGGTAACGTTTTGGTAACTTTGGTATCTTATTGAACAAACCTGTGAACTCACCAGCATTATATGTTGACGTCTTTTTGGCATGTTTTTCTCAGGTCGCTAAGGTAGCAACAGAGGACTAGGCGCACGAGTCTGCATGGCGTCTAGGCTTAGTTTCATGTTTTGAATAAAGTTTTTGAACATTGTCGTACATGGTTTTGTAACTGGTTAATTGCTTCCGCTATGGTTTTATAAATTGAGAACTATGTTTTGTGTTTACGTATTTCATATAGTGTTGTTTATTGTGACCGTTGACTTGGATCCTGGTTTGTCATGCGCCTCGCGGTAAAACTCCGCAAGTGGAAATTTGAGGGTGTGACATAAAATTTCTCTTCCAGACACATTCAAGATATGGAAACGTAACTACGTGTCAATACTTCACTCACCATTTAAGATATGGTTTCATCTTTGTGCAATATACTGAATCCGATGCCATCACAGCAATGTTGCTATACGCGAATTCAACTTTTTCTTTCATCTTTAATTAACAAAACAATTAGTGATGCAATAATGAAACCCTCGTACTATACGGTTTCAAAAAAAGGATGATTTTTTATTACTTCGGTAATTCTTTGGTGTGGTAATTCTTTTTTGGGTTTGTTTTGGCTTCCAACACAACACACGAAGAAAAAAGCATCTCCGTTGTTGGTGAAAGTAATTGTGGAGACCAAAGGGTTTCATCTTTTTTTATGGGACAATCACCAAAAGTGACTTACCAAATATTAACATTGAGCGCGTTGATCATAGAGACTATGAGGGCGATGTGGCACTCTCGGTTACCATATATCAATCTGCAACGGTCGCAGATTGGCAATACCGCCACTGCACACCCGTTTCCATAAAAAAACCTTCTAGCTTGGTCATTTTTTGCCGAGCTGTAACAGTTTCTTGCATTTAATGTTTTTGACCATTATGTCATTTGACCTTGCAGTAACGGTCAAAAAAATGTATTTTTTTTAAACCAAATTCTTTATAAATATACACAACCATCTCATTTTTCACCCACAAAATCCATCGAGCTCCACCGTCACTTTCACCTTCACATTCAATCTTCACCATCCCTTTGGCCTTGTGTCCCAGCTTACTTCAAACAACTAGTGGATGACACCAACCGCACGGTTGATCCACTTCACCGGAAGTGGGACGACATTAAAAAGAAGTGTGAGCGCTTCAATACCCAATATTGAAGAACCATATCGGAGGAGGGTGTGAACACGCGTGAAGACGTGGCCATTGGGCTCACCTAAGTTGAGTACCAATGTTGGTACTGTTCGGAGTTTCCGCACATCTTGGCATGTGAAGTCTCATTGTGTAACCTTTTTCTCGTTTATTTTTTACATGATTTTTAAATGAGCATAACGTTTTCTTATTTTTTTTGATCGGTGAACAACTGTGTGGCAACCACCCTTGCGGGGCGTCGTGCCCAAGAATCGACTACTCGACCTCCAGCAGCCCCCGCCTTCTCCCAATGCGCGGAAACCCGAGCCCCACCCGCCCGAAGGCACGGCAGTGTTATAGAACTCGGTAAAACCTCGCCGCCCGTCAGATTCGAACCGGCGCCACCCGTATTCGATCTTTACCCGGATACCAAACCATAATGTTGGAAGTGGGAATTGAACCCTTGATCACCTAAGTGAACAAAAGGCCTCTTTACCACTCCACCACTATGGATGGATGCATAACTTTTTCTTATAAAATTACATTAAATTAAAGATCCTTTTGTTCTCTTTAACTGGGTGTCATTTATAAAAAAAGAATCTTTATGTCCTTAAAAATAATTGGGAAAATAAAAGAGGAAAAGGGTACATAATTCATCTATATAAAGTCTCTAAGGTAGATACATTCAATGTTTCTTTAGTAGCTTTTCGTGAGTCGAAGTCCATTTTCCCCTCCTTTTAGTCCTATGAGTTGTAATTTTTGAGTGATATTTCTTACTTGTCTTCACTAGTTTTGAATATTCCATTGGAGTAATTTTGTGCTAAGTTGATTATAGTGTATGCCTCTAGTTTATCGGTAGAAGATTTTGTATGCTCTTTTATTGTGATAGTGTATGCCTCTAGTTTATTGTTTTTATACCTTATTTATTTGTATCATTACAGGTTCATTCGGGTTGAGATTTTTTTTGTCAGACGAAGATTAAATCCGCATTGTTTTTACCATTTTGGCCGGTTGCACATTTTTCTCATCACAATTCAGATTTAAGGTTTTAAAGTACCTAGTTTATTTTGCTGTAAATAAGTGTCGCCCTTAAATTGAACTTGTGTACCTCAAAGCATCATCTTTAAACTTGGTTACTTCCCATAGCATTTGCCAAAAGTGAGGATTTAGTAGGTTCTTTTTTTGTGAGAACAAACTTGACAATCCATTTCTACTGCCCCATTCGTAGCCATGGCCATCATCTAAGCTCAAAGATAAGGACATATCAGAAACCTCCATATCAATTCCAAGTGTCTCAAAAAGCTCCATCATGTTGGGATGTGTCACCTGCATATGTATGAATCATTTTAGGTACTTCAATGGAAATAGTTCAAGATTAACCGATCCATCTATATACAACCTGGTAAAATACTAAATGTTGAGCAATCATATTTGTTACAATTTTGTTCTATCTTATTTATTATAATAATACAGTATAGCTAGATTAAGTAATATTCAGTTTAAAAAAAATAATCCAAAAACTAGATTGAGGTATAAAACAAAGTGGGATCTTTTTTTTTAAAATTAGCTCATCTTGTGTAGTTGTGCACCTCACACCATTGTGCCGAACTAGATCAAACTTATTTATATATGGTAACGAACTAATGATATATTATAAGCTCACCCTATGTTTTTTTTAACGGCCAATTGGAATCACTCACGGACCACTGTTACCACGCGATCATTTTCACCACCAAAGTCACCAATTCAGGAGGAAACTTATAATTATGAGAAAACCAATTAATTATTTCTTAAAGCAGAACTCATCATAGTTTTTACTACAATTAAATTTTGTATGTTCAAATTGAACATATCGTCTTGCATTCTGTCAATGATAAATGATTTTTCATTAAATAATAATATAATATAAGGGTTGCCGGGCCGGGCGCCCTCGGCAAATTTGCCAAGCCCCATCAAATCCCCATTGGCCACGTCAAAATCACACCTAAAATCATCAAAATGTGTGGTTGCGGATCGATTACTTGTTGAACGGTGATGTTTTAGAGGGTAGCCGGGGGTGGCGGTAGTGTTGCCGCATGACAATCTAATTGTGCTCTCCTTGCCGTGAGTGCCCCGACCTCCCTAACATATGAACGATAACTGTATTAGTACTAAGAGCATAGAAGAAGACATACCGGATTGAAGACCATTAATCCTAGGTCTAGATCGATGCCATCCACAACCACTGTCTTAGCATGACCACCAAGGCGGTCCTCCTTCTCGTATACCACCACCTCCGCCCCGGCTTTGGCTAAAACGTGTGCAGATACCAACCCGCTTATACCTCCTCCAACGACCGCAACTCTCATCTTAATAATGTTTCTTTACAGAGTTATAATGTTTTATTCCTGTAGTAACATTTCATGGGAAAAATTAACCGAGTGAGGCAACGATGATAAGTTTAGACTTGATAAACCAAAAAAATCTAGTTAATAATTAAATGATCACTTGAAGGAGTTCTAAGCTTTCACATTAATAAAAATAAACACAAACATGTACGCCTTAAACTTACATAGCCTCAAATTTATTTTCTTAGATTAAAAATAAAAATAAAAATAGGAAAATTGGAAACTCACTTTGGTTTCTTCGAATGGTTCCTAGAGAGAGGGTAATGCAAGACATTTATATAGAGTTAATAGCTACGCACGTAAGCCCACTCAACACGACAATTATTGTTTTAGGTGTGTTCTTTTTCTGCAACATGTGCTGTTCGTTTTTTGCTTATAGCACTTCTGATCTCTTTTGTCTGTGTTACACAGACGCGTGCAAAGGTTTGGGGTCTGCAGATTGTTTATTTTTTGGAAATCCTTTCACTCAAAAACGTCTTCCTGACCTCTTCTTGGTGCAGACTTGTTCCAAAGTCTTCTAAGGTCTTCAAAATTCTTCTCCACTCCTCTTCTCCTTACCCACCACCACCACCACCACCACCACCAACCACGGTCCACCACCACCGTCAACCACCACCAAAAACCACGGTCCACCACCACCGTCCACCGCCACCAACCACCACCACCACCACCGCCCACCACCACCACCCACCACCACCATCGTCTACCACCACCACGGTCATCACCACCACCAACCACGGTCCACCACCACCACCGTCCACCACCAGTCCACCACCACCGACCACCACCACCACCACCATCCACCACCACCGTCCACCACCATCCACCACCACCATCACCACCACCGTCCACCACCACCACCACCGTCACCACCACCGTCCACCACCACCACCACCAACCACGGTCCACCACCACCACCCACCACCACCACCACTACTAGGGATGGCAACTGGTCGGGTATGGATCAGGTTTGACAAATACCATACCCATACCCGGTTATAAAATCTCATACCATACCCGTCCCATTACCCGTCGGGTTTTTGTCGGGTATTACCGGTCGGGTATAGAGCATACCCGCGGGTATCGGGTATACCCGTTGGTATTTGCATGCATATATATATATATATATATATATATATATATTTTTCTTTTATAGTCTTATGTTTTAAGAAATCTAAAGTATATGAAATTGTAATAAATAACATATGTATTATCATCACCATAATAATATTTGAAACATTTAATATGTAAATATATATATATATATATTATAGTATGAATTTTGAAAACTATTTATATATTTCATAGCATATAAATATAAATAATAATGTTATTAGAATATATATTTTAGACGAAAAGTTTATTATTCTAATAATTAATCTATTAGAATGAAACATTACTAAAAAAATAGTTAAGAAAAGATATATATAAAACTTAAAAGTATTCGGGTATATATTTCGGGTAGACGGGTATTTAGTTACGGATAATCGGGTCGGGTATCACCTAACACCATACCCGTCCCATACCCGCGAAATGTTTTTTTTTCCAATAACAAACCCGTCCATACCCGTTGGGTATCAGGTATACCCGTCCCAAATGCTTCGGGTTTCAGGTATACCCATCGGGCTCGGGTTTTTTTGCCATCCTTAACCACCACCGTCCACCACCACCCACCACCACCACCACCGTCTACCACCAGACTGCTGTAAAAAAATCAGTTTATTTAAATTTCAGTTTATTTCAGCAGCCTGTAGACATTAACAAACAAATAGTCTTCTTCTTGCAGACTGCAGACCTTTGGTCCACCTCTTCTCCTGCAGATGTCTGTAGATATGGTCCGCAGACTGCAGATCTTTTCATACTAGAAAAAACAAATGGCACCTTATATTCACATTCTGAAGTTTATTTTATCTTTTTGATACATATAATAAAACTTAATGAAGAAAAAAAATATACGGAGATTTGTAATAGAAATGGTAAAAAAATAAAAATAAAGAGAAAACTAAATTAAGATTCACAACTAGCTTTTTTTTGAAAGGTAAATTTTTTGCTCCTTGTGAGACTTGAACTCAAGACCTCACACTTTTAGTGTATTAAAAGACTTTGCCTTGCCATTGGACCACCAACCCCAATGGTGATTCACAACTAGCTAGGCCTTCCAACTAATGCCGACCTTGGTATAACTCATATATGCGATTCATATATATATATATATATATATATATATATATATATATATATATATATATATATATATATATATATATATATATATATATATATAGGGGAAAGGGATACTAGAAACCCTCTAAAACGAAGAAACTCCCGAAAACCCAACTAGTGGCTCTCATTAATCTACATCACCATGCTTTGTTTTGGAGGGAAAGGGTATATTAGTCTTTTTCATTGGTTTGATTATCTATGTACTGACAAGTGATGTACTACATGTACCAAAAAGTCAAGCATCATTATTATTTCACCTACCCTAGGGGTGAGCATGCTTCGGGTAAGACCGAAAATACCCGAAAACCGACCCGAAGAAAACCCGAAACCGAACCTAATATATGCAGTTCGGTCAAGCATCGGTTCCCTATTGAAAGATAACTCGGTTTCGGTCTCGGGTTCGGTTTTTGACCGAGAAACCCGAGGACAACCAAACGAACCGAAGAGAAAAAACCCATAGCATTTTTTCAGCCTTATTCAGCCATGCATCATGTTATGGAGATGACAACTTTGACCAATCGTCCAACCTATATTCATATTTCATGTGCTTGAGTTGTTGGCACCAGGAGAATGATTAAAAATTAAAATAGTTCATCCTCAGTCAAATCTAATGTTGCTGGCACCGTGTTATTCTTCGTGGTGGCGTGGGACGGTTGTGGTGATGGTTTGTTCTCTTCCAACGTAGAGAGTTTTGTGGAAAGGGTTCTAGGATTCATACACCATGTGACGTCACATTTGGGAGGGTATGACATCACATTTTGAATATGTGGCAGCTTCCTGTTGGTCTGTGATGTGGGCCAGGGTGTATGAATCCTAATTATATGGTGTATGGTTCATCACAACTATTTTTTCTATATCCACGTGTTTACTTTTTAATTTTTGTCTTCTTAAAACGGTGCCAGCTTTTAAATCACTAAATTACCATCTTTCTTTTTATCTTTTCTAAAGTGGGTTTGTAGATAAATATGCAAATCATCTTGAAACCTTTCAATGTCTTTTCCGTTTTAAATCATTCCAAACCTTAATGGATTAGAAAGCCGAGAGAAGATGATGATTTGAAGATATTAGAAGTTAATTAATACTGTGCTAAAGTTATCTTTAAATTGTCGGTCTCGGTTTTAGTCTGAAACCCAAAAAACCGAATAGTACAATACCCGAAACCGGATTTATACATTGGTCCAATCATTGGTCATGGTTTTTTCATGTTTTCGGTCTCGGGTTGGTTTGGGTTTTACCCGGATTGGGTCGGGTTAACACATTTGCTCAGCCCTAACCTACCCCATATATCTTCCCCCCTTTTCACTCTCAATAATATACAAGAATGTCTTTTACTTCTCATTAACTTCACTGAAACTTCTCCCTGCCTCATTAACTTTTTCATGCGATGGAATCGAATCCTCAAATGAATCCACATTTAATGATCGTGGATTCTGTCAACAACCATGCACCGGCTGATTTTGCTTCAACTTTCTCTCCTGTATCAGAAATAGAGCATGATAGTGATGATTCTAGATCCGAGGGTTTGTACATGATTTTTTAACGCCGATGATATAGTATAGCCTAGTATGTTATAGTACTGTTACAGTTTTAGTTATTGTCTGTTCATGATCATAGGGTTTTATATATTTTAGAAAGTAGCATTTGTCTGTTCATGGTTATAGTGTTGTTATAGTTATAGTGAAGTAGTTATAGTTGTAACAAAGTTTTTAATATTTTTTCTTAACAGGGTTACATAGTGTTAGGATGTTTTCTACTGGGTTTCCTAGTACCATCATCCAAGTTATTTTTTTGTTTTAGTGTGGTTTGTAATGTTTTATATTTTTTCGTTGTTTACAGGCCTTAATGCTGGTTCCTCATCTGGGTCCTCATTTTTGTTGAGGAATGTTGATGGAGGGGAGCCTGTTGATGGAAATCAAAGAGGACCAAATGAAGATATATATGCAGGGGTTGAGTTTGGTAAGCAACTTTTCCCAAACATGGACTTTAGTTAGTGGGTGTGGTGATGATAGTAGTGTGTGGCATAGATTACTAGTTTTGTACATGGTGATAGCTATTTTTGGCCAAAGCAGACATTTTTTAAATTATGGACAGAATCTACATTATATATGTTACATGTGTTACATAGAAGCTGTTTTTTTGTAGAGTTCTTTGTAGCAATTCTTTTTATCCGAATATATATTTTTGATAGCTGTTTTTGTGTCTTATATAATTTAGGTACAACATGATCAAAAAAAATATAGAATTATAACGTATGTAACACACCCTTTCATAAAATATAGAAATCTAACATGATCAACCATAAATATAGAAATCTAAGTTGTGTTTTACTTAACTGGTGAAAATGAAGACAGGGAGCCGTACTATGTTATTGCAACCCTGAACGGCACCTAATTCTGGATCCCCAATGTGAGTCCCCGGTATTTGCCTGCTATTGGTCAGACTTTCCCGACGTTTGAGGCTACAATGTCCATGTATAAAGAATATGCACAGTAGGCTGGTTTTTCAGCTAAGAATGGACAAACCAAGGTTTGGATGGGGGAACCGACACATAAGTACATCCGTTGTTGCGAATATGGTAAACCTCAGGTTAACAAAACCTTTGACACTTTAGATGAATCTTCTGTTAAACCCCGTAAAACTTCGTTCAGCCTTTCGAACTGCCAAGCCCATGTGTTAGTGTCAATCACTTGTGGGGGTTCGTTGTTTAAAGTCATTCGTTTCAATGATGTTCATAACCATCAGCTATGGGATAAAGATAACATTGACCTTAGTAAGATTTCTCGGAAACTTTCTTTCTCGACTAAACAGTTCATTCATAACATGTCTCTAAATCGAGTTGGACCTGTGAAAGCTCATCGGTACTTAGTGTCTCTTAAAGGCGGCCACCATAATGTCCATGGAACTGCTTCTGATTTCAAGAACTTTAGTAAGGAGCTTCGAATTTTTATTGGCGAGAGGGACTCGTCTTTATTCCTTGACCGCTTGCGTGATCGGCTTGAAAATTTGCCAGACTTTTTTTATGACTTTGTGGTGCGCGATGGTAAACTGCACTCTGTTTTTTGGGCGGATGAAATTTCAAAATTGAATTATAAGGCCTTCGGTGATGTTGTGGCGTTTGATGCAACATACAACACAAACAAGTAAGTTACTTTAACGTGCGTTACAGCTTTTATGTGTTGCATTTTTTACTATTTAACATACGTAAATAACATGCATCTGTTCTTATAATGTGCAGGTACAACATGATATTTGTCCCTTTCACTGGTGTGGACCACCACAAGCAGTGTGTGACCTTTGGTGCAGGATTGATAATTAATGAAACCATAGATTCCTACATGTGGTTGCTTGAATGTTTTTTTAAAAGTTCATGGTTCACAGCCCAGGCTAGTGTTGACTGACCAAGACCCGTCGATGATGCAGGCTGTACCACAAGTGTTCAGTGAGGCTCGCCACAGGCTATGTATGTGGCATATAATGAGAAAACTACCCAACAAGGTAATGCTATGTAGGCACACATGTTATGTATTATGTTATGTTATAGTTAGATCCTCACGCACATGTTAAAGATGTCTTACCTTTATTTATGCTTTGCACCTAGGTTGTTGCAGATGTTTTAGCCAACACTGAATTTCGGTCGTGCATTCACAAATTAGTGTGGAACATTTGCATAAAACCTTCAACGTTTGAATCTCGATGGAATGCGCTGCTAGAGACATTTGGTCTTGAAGAAAATCAGTGGTTGAGCGATATGTTTGCAATCAAGGAACTGTGGCTGCCGGCGTACTTCAGGGAGATTCCAATGTCATGCTTGATGAAAACAACATACAGAAGTGAGAGTTGCAACAGCGCATTCAAAGTCAATTCCACTGGTGCACACACACTAGTTCAGTTCATGTTATGTTTTGGATCCCGTCTCGATAGCCAACGTTACCGTCAGCGTGTTGCCGAGTACAAAACCTCATCGACGGTTTTTGTTGGGTCTACGGACTTAGACATTGAGCAGCATGCGTTTAGTCTGTATACCAATAATGTATTCTAGGAAGTTAAGAATGAGATTGTGAAGGGGAAGTTTTCGTGCTACATATCGAATGTTGATGAACAGGACGACATGCCTGCCGTCTTTTCAGTCACCCAACTCGACAAGCGTCGTGATGTTACCAATGTTTACCAGGTACCCATTTTTTCAACTTCCTGTGTTTTAGGTTTTTCTGTTAAAACTACTAATATTATTGTTATAAATGCTTAAAAAAATGCTGCTACATGTGTAACAAGTTAGTTGTACCACACCATATCAGGTGTATTTGACTTTTACTGTACTCCCTGTGATTTAGGTTTTCTGCCAAAACTGTAAATATTATTGTTAGACATAATAAAACCTCATGCTACATAAGTAACAAGTTACTTGTACCAAACACTATATATGGTATTTGACTTTTTTGTACTTCTTGTGAGTTAGGTTTTCTCTATCAAAACTGCATTATTTTTGTTATAAATGCTAGAAATTTTGCTACATGTGTAACAAGTTACTTGTGCCAAAACACTTGTTAGGTACCCATTTTTTCAACTTCCTGTGTTTTAGGTTTTTCTGTTAAAACTACTAATATTATTGTTATAAATGCTTAAAAAAATGCTGCTACATGTGTAACAAGTTAGTTGTACCACACCATATCAGGGGTATTTGACTTTTACTGTACTCCCTGTGATTTAGGTTTTCTGCCCAAACTGTAAATATTATTGTTAGACATAATAAAACCTCATGCTACATAAGTAACAAGTTACTTGTACCAAACACTATATATGGTATTTGACTTTTTTGTACTTCTTGTGAGTTAGGTTTTCTCTGTCAAAACTGCATTATTTTTGTTATAAATGCTAGAAATTTTGCTACATGTGTAACAAGTTACTTGTGCCAAAACACTTGTCAGTTTACATTTTGTGGATGTCTTGAGATTATACACCAGTTATAATGTACATATTCTTAATACTTGTTGCATTCCATAGGTCTTACCATTTCTACAATGATGCAGGTGCGATTTGTTAGCATTGATTCAACGGCTGAATGCCCGTGCCGAGGTTTTACGCGTCTTGGCTACCTATGCCGCCATGTCTTTGCAGTTTACATGATTAAGAAAGTTAACCGCATCCCGCAGAAATATATTGTCGACAGGTGGTTACGTGATATTCTACCCAAGAGAGTGTTCTCCATTTCCGGCCGTTATGGTGTTGACACTCATCCAGGTTCTCTATTGAGGAATGAGGTACTTGAACTCGTAACTGAATGTGTTGATGTTGCCAGAACAGATGAAATCGCGCTGGCGGACTTGGTTGAGCAGCTCAAATCTATCAAACTGAACTTGTTATCCAGGGAACCTATTTCTGTTATTCCGAATCAACCGTCTCAATCGTATGTGGAAGACATTATTGAGCAATCGGCTGATACTGAAATTGTGGTTGCCAATCCTGATGTGGCACGCAACAAGGGTTGTGGGAAAACTCGCAGAATCTCTGGAGCTGGTGAGAAGGCCAACACAAAGCGTCCCAAAATGCCTAAGGTCCCACGTTTATGCAACAACTGCCACCAATATGTCACGGATAATGATGCAAGGAATTGTGAGAAGGTTGCTGCGATGAAAAGGGCCAAGGAGGAGGCGGCACAAGCCCGGAAAGCCTAAAACAAGTTGATGGCAGTTGATGGGGCAGCATTACTAATCTCTGCTTTTTGATCCATGTTGGACACTGGTAACAGTTAGAAACATATGCAGTCCCTTGTTGTTACGTGTGTAACATGGTTGCCACACTTTCATGTGTTTGTTGTTCCCCAGCTACTTCTATGTTTTTTTGGTACAACTAGTTTATGTATGATGTTCACCCACTAGACATGCTGTTTTGTGTTTTGTAATATATAATGTGGTGTGTTGTACTTATTATGTTCTGTGGGCCCATGAACAGGAAGTGTTGAGTATGTGTGGTAGATTTGGTACGGAAGATAACCTACCAAAATCTAATAAAATAATGATAGACAAATAAACAAATGAAGAGAATAAAATATAAATTGAACTTTATCACCCAACAACTTTTATTCAATATTGATTTGACATAAAGCAAAGTCTACCACTATACCATTAAACACAAATTAAATTATTACTAACCACCCATCCTTGAATTTACTTTTTATACTCCATTCTCTTAATAGATTGAAGTTCCATAATAATAGTGTTCCCAACTTACCAAAAGAAACACTTTCTGCAAATGGAAAGCCCTTCAAACCCTCATGTAGCCAAGCGCCAGAAGACAAAAAGCGAAGAGGAGGTCACTTCAAAAGTAACTGATTTTTGGGCGTTACTGGAGCGTACCGAACGTCAAGCCATTCATGGTTGGAAGAATGTTATTGATACCAACGAGATAACACTACCGAACAAAGGCGTCGACACCACAATGATGGAAGATGGTTCTAGTACACAGGAGACATCGGGCGATGCAAAGATGGAAGTTGATGGAGGGGTGTCAGTTGGCACTGCGTACTCGGTAACCAAATAGGATGTAGCAATATCGGACTTTGAATGTCTAGGTGTTGAGTACGACCACGAGTATTGCGGTTGTCCATTGTGTCCAAATTCACCAAATACCCTCGCTAGGTGGGCAAGCTATAACCCTTGGGAAGACGAGGACCGCGAATTGTCGGAACTGAGCTTGGAAGCGCAGTATGGATCATTCTCGCCATGACGGCGGCAACTTACGATGGTTTTCCTTTTGTCTTTGAACTTATTTTCCGTTTTGGTCGTACTTTTTTTTATGTGTTGTTTTCTACGTACGTTTCTCATTAAAGACAGTCTATGTAGGTTTTTATTCTCATGGGTTTGTTTAAGACGAGTAGGGTATGTCACACTCTGACCGTGTAGCTATCTGTAATGTATGTAACAGATTGTTTGCCATCTCAATAACATATTAACCATCTCTTATGTAGTATCCTAGAACCCACTATCAACAACACTCAGAATACCTTACTACCTTACTATTTTAAACGATATTAACATATGTAAGATTCCTACATACTATCTGCTAAAAACAGTTTAACATATGCAACATAATGCATATTATAACCGACGCAGTTAGGCGTTCGACAGGTGACCATATTAGTTAAGTTATATTACAGAACCCAGCAGTATTATAGGTGTATCATCACCCAAAAAACAGTTTAAACACTACACAGTTGTCATACATAGTTGTCATTCCCCCCTTCACGAACGTTCCTCCTTACTTCAAACGTGCCCCAGCTTCCACCTCACCCTTCTTTGTGTTAACCGCTGAACGCAAAATATGTGCTGTGTACTTGGACCGTAGCTTATTGATCTCCCCTTCTTTAGTGCGCCAATGCTTACTGAAATTGCATTCAAACGGTACATGAAGCCCCATGAATCTCTCCATGTGTCTCAATAGGTAGACGCCACAATCCGTGCCATTACCAGCCGTGCCCCACTCTACATCCAACCTATGTATTTCTGCCCCTCCGATCTTTCCCGCCTTCGGATGGTTGATGCTTTTAAGGAACTCCACAAACATGTGCTTCTGCAATAACCGTGGAACATGAAACCCAAAAATAAGATGTCAGCGAAAAAAACATTGTTTTAAATCACCAATGTTTTATTTGTGTACAGTATCCTTTTTGTGAAACTCAGCATGATCCTTGCACGTTCGCCTCCCTCGCCTTTTGTCATTATCAATCAACATTATGGCAATATTCTTCAGCTCAAAGACCAATAAGTAGAAGTGGGCCCTTTCAAGGATCGGGAAAAAGACGATATCATATCGTTTGAAGTCATGGTTGGTCTCATAGGCCGGCACTGCAGCAAACATCGCGCCTGAAAACCTTGAATTTCGTCGGGTCGGATCACACTTTGTATCATTAAGCATCCATGGAACCTATTTTTTTGTTAACAAAATAAAAAAAAAGGCGTCAATATAAGTTACATAACATACGTAAACCGATGTTGGCTTTTTAAATAACGTACCACTGCGTTTGTTCCTACAAACAAACGAAGAGGTGCCCCGTCCGATTTCAACCTCTCCTCGTAGTTTAATACATCCACCCAACAGTCAACTATCACATCCATCACCTGCTTCCCCGGCTTCAAAGTTTTGATCATGCTACGTGTGGCTTCCACGTCACATAAACTTCTAAATAACACCTCACTGTATATATTAACCAAGATAAATTTAGGAAGCAGTCTTATAAGTTAAAAAAAAGTCATGGTCTTACTTGGCAAGCGCATTATCTATTTCATCATCTGGTATGTCTACATTTTTTACCTCTTCCCCACGCTCTAGACTGAAAAAACAGAAACCAAAATGCCACATGTTACACTAGTTCAACAAGTTATTAACACATACATTGTTCAACTTACTTACCGATTTCTTATGGCTACCCTCCTTCTTTCCTCAGAACCACACAACATATTCAATGGATCCTTGTCCCTGTAAACAAAGTTCCACACAGCATCATCATCCTTTGTAACCCCCTCTCCCAAATTTACCCCCCTTATGTAAAAAGGTGACTTATGAACATAGGTCACATTCCTTTCACGTAGGGGGTTTCGCTTGGTTGCATCCATCTTTGCAATCATTGCTTGACGCATCGCCAATGTCATGTCATCGTCATCTCCCTCCAGATTACCACAAGCCCCATACTCATTGTAAACCTGAGTCTGTGCATCATATGAACTAACGGGATGCACCAACGGATACACCGGTGATCCGACAACCTCCTTCTTATCAACTGTCTTTTCATTCGGAGCTACACCACCACAATCTGTAACGTACGTCACAACTTTTGTTAGCTGAGTGATCTGTTCCAGCGGTTCAACATTGGTAACATATAGAGTTGATACCTGATTCACCTGGTTGGTCCTTCAAACCACATTCCATTTTTTGAGACATTGTGACAGATTCTGTAAGATAAGCATTAAAAACTGTTTAAAACACAGAGCATTATCTAACATTTCTGTATAGTTATTTTAAGAACTGAATTCAAACCCGACTCCCCCTGATCTGCTGGTTCTGGCTGTGTTAGGCCAAAGCTAAAAGTTGGCGCATCGTTGCCATCTGGTGTCGACATACATGGAAATATCCAGGACATTCCTGCGAATGTATTACCAAAAATAATTTGTGGACTCTTTTGTGGATTATAAACATATTTCATTTTTCTTTTATTTGCGTACCTGCTTCTTTATCTTCCTCCGCTTCACCAACCTGCTTGCCCCTATCACTAGATTCTGCCCTATCCGGATGTACTTCTGTAGGACATTTCCGCACCAGCCCACTTATAACACATTCATATCAGCTATGCATGTACTTATAAAATTTACAGTACCATACCTGACTCATTGTTGCTGGTTGTGGTCACCTCTGCTTCACCGATGCAAAATCGCTCACACCCTTAAATATAACGTTAAAATACGTGCTTAGTCTGTTGTTTGTTTACCAGCTTTACTAGTGGATATATATGGTTTTATAATAATACCTGTTTTGTCCTCTTGCATTTGTGCATCTGCTTTTGTGTCTCCAACCTTCACACTTGATTCATCCTTGGTGTCGTCGGCAGTATCTTCCTGCCTTGGAGCGCTGCCTTAAAATAATGTAACATACGTCACCAGATAACAATCATCAGACAGTTGTATATATTAGCAATTTTATACTAGTCCACGGGCATACCTATTGGTTCACTTTGTGTTGCTGCCCATGGTTGTGTGCTCACCAACTCGTGTTCAATCTCATATTGGTTGGCGCATCCGGTTCTGAAACAACAATATTATCCCGTCCTTAAAGTTAATTAACATTTCACACGTAGTCAATTTTCAGAATTTGGATTATATGATTTACATGTGTATAAAAAAGAATTCATTTTTTACCTAATTGTTCGTTTTGTGTTGCTGCCAATGGTTTTGTGCTCACCAATTCCTCTTCATTGTAATTGGGTACCACATCATCTAACACATTCTCAACAATTTTTCGGCTGGCATCGACATCTGCTAAACCACATAACATTACAATCTTAACAAATACCCCCTAACCGCTGACTTATGTGAATACTATGCGTATGTAACCGAACCTACCCTAGCTACTCTGCTTACCTTCTTGTTGTAGGTCCCTGATTGTCCTGCTACATGCTGTTCATTTTTCCTGTCTTCACTAACCTCAGCAAATTTGCTGGTTAAATTCTTGGCCAGATCTTCATTTCCTGTTAACATATGTTAAAGACATAAACAACCAAACACAATGTTCCTAATGATTGGAATGTGCATAATGTTCTTTTACCTTCAGTTATTAAAATCTCCTGGCCTTCCGTTTGTTCCACACCTGTTGTTGAACCATCATTTTTTTGCTTTGCACTGTCATGCAGATGCTTCCTGTATTGGCTTAGAATTGGACTTTCAAATGCCCCCGCCTCGTCCGACATGCCATCAACGATTTTCTTTTTTGAGCGTGTAATTGGGGACTTGTTCAGTGGCGAATCACCCAAACTCAAACCATCATCCTCGTCTAGTTGTTTTTTGTTGCTTTGTTCAGCCTTATCTGCTGATTTCAAATACAGATGTTCAATGGATTTATAGTTTACAAATTTTTATATTAGGCATAAACATCAAACTTACCTGCACCAATGGTGCTACATTTACTTATTGCTGCTAAAACAGAGGAGATTTCTCCATCAGCATTTACACGCGCAACAGCTTCGGCCTCATTCGCCTTCACCATGTCTTTAATGAACGCATCATACCTAGACTTGACAGCAACAACTTCTTTTCTACCTGGATACTCCTCATATAATTTGCAGATGGCCGATTCAACCCTCTTTCTCGTTCTAATCAAAACATCTACCAGATCCCTCACAGTTGCTACCCTTTCCTGTTTTTTATATTTGTTAGCATACCATATATATGTAATACACGAACTATTTGTTGGTAATACACAACATGTTACAAACCTCGATGCTTGGTTCATCTAATCCAACCTTCACACCCTCGTATGAAGTTAACGGTTTCACAGTACCCCTTCCGAAACCCCCTCCTTTTATTTCAATCCTTTCTCGGTCTCTTAACCTTTGGAATGTCCAGAAACTCATAGGGACCACTGAAGAATCAATATCAATACCTTTGCATTTAAAACTTTCGACGTATAAAAGCTGCAAAATAGATGTCGTATACATGTTTAGTAACAAGTAAAGAAATACTGTCAGTAGTACCTATGTCACTATGTAACATACGTAAAAAATAACTTACTGTCAAAAAGGTAAATGGGCCTGTAAAAGGTGGATCCAAACTGTCTCGTCTCCAACCATTTTTACAACTCCTTAGGACCTCCACTACTAACTCACACCAGTCCAGCCCGGCAAAATCTAAGTCATCCGTCAGATAGTCCAGTATGTTGTCCTTTAAACTGCCTTGTTTGTGGCAATCAACCATGATAGTATAGAAGCACATAATAGAATCCATACGGAAATTAAAATCATCCTCACCATTGGACTCTTTCTCAATCATATCAACCATTTGTTTTGAAGATATAAATCTGCTCGGCGGGTACCTCTTTTTCCATTTAGATATCCCTTCATCATGCGCGTCCCTACTCTCTAGAGCATTGAAAGACACCCCTTCAATCGGAATACCGAGTATCTTGTGCACGACCTCAGCATCAATGGAAAGTGTTCCATACGGCAAGGTCAACTCCAAACTATCCGGGTCGAAGTTATCTACAACATAATGCCCTAACTTCGCTGGTATCCCATCCATTTTTAGACTGAGCAGGTGGCCGAACCCCATTTCCTTCGCTGCCAGGCGTTGTTCGTCACTTAGTATTTTTATGCACCTTGTAAATTGTGTTGGTGATGATCTAGTACGTATTCCCAGCCACTCGTTCAACTTTGACCTTTTGCGCTGCATACGAGGCTCAAGTCCATCGTTCCACGATTTCTCTGCCCTCTTACGTTTATTTGCCTTCGTTGGTCTGACATTTTTGGGCCTTGGTTTTTCAGATGAAATCTCTATTGCTCGTGCTTTTGATCGGGTTATCCTAACCGGTGAGCTCGAGGACACATCATACACAGGTATGGCTTGTTTACCTGTTACACATGTAACCATTTTAGGTCCTAACTATAGTAACAATAGCAGTGTAAATATCAGTTTATTATGTAGTGTCAACCCACCTTTCTTTGCTCTTGTTTAAACTGCTCCACATGCTATATTATTGTCTGCTTTTACAAAACATAAAAATCAGGATACAGAAACACCATATGGCTGAACGACATCATATAAAACTGATTTACACACGTAACCGGAAAAGTATCGAAAACACATTTAACACGAACCTTTATTTTTCGCCGCTTGTCGAAGACGTCTGTTACAAAAAAAGGACGGCTTCTCGGCTGGACACAAAACACAACAATTAGCCAATTAAAGCATAGGAATCTACATAACATTGTGTTAAAATCTATTTTTAATACCGACCCTTATCCTTATGCTCCTTCACGCTTGATTCATCATCATCACTTTTTCCCGCCCCTGAAAACTCCGCATCACTATCATCAGACGCTTCAATGGATGTTTGTCCTCCCTCCTCATCATCTGAAGGTTTTCCCCTAGATGGCCCTGGATCATCATGCTGACAATCTTTGACGACTCTTTTACACAGTCTCTTTAAATTGACAAGCGGTGTGTCCGAATCATAATATACCAACACAACATTTATAAAGAAAATATCCTCATTAATACAACTACAAATAGAACCACATCATACTATAATTACAGTCCTATCATTTATAAAGCAAAATATCCTCATTAATATCCATAATATATGTAACACCTACTTAGTTGACGTTTTTCTTCTTCATGGTCAGTAGTTGATTTTCTAGTGTGCTTACCATGCCTTTTTGATGTTGAATCATCAGACAAAATGACAAGTTTTCTTTTCCTCCTGTTTCAAACAAAGTATATAGGTATTCAAGCCATATCAACTTTTCCTCATGAGTGTGTCACATTCACAAGATACCCTGTAATTATTCACACCATAAAAAACAATTTCGAGAACCCCCAATTCAGGCCATATCAACCATTGCAAATTCAAAAACTTCCATACTCAATAATTTATTACACCAGACTCGAGAACCCCCAACTTTTTTACAGTAAATAGTAATGGTAAACAAAAACATTAAACACATACCTTTTTGAACTTTTCTTCGAACCTAACCGTCGAGCAAACGAAGATAGGCTCCACATGAACGATCTCATCCTTTCGTTGATGGGTAATCACTAATTGTTGTTCTTTGTTTCTTCAAAGAATGTTGTTTTCTGATGAAGATGCACCGTGGATACACGATCAGAGAGAACAGGGTTGGAGGGTATTTTTGAATTTGGGAGGTTTGTATAAGCAATAAGAGAGAGGGAGATGTTATTGATAGAGAGAGGGAATGATTTGGAGTTGTCTGCAGAGCATGCAGTAACCAACACATAAGCCATGGAGAATTACTCAATTACCCTTCTTAATGTCTCTCTCCTCCTTTAATGTACTTTCTTGGATTATAATATGTAGAATGAATCTAGACCATCCATCTAGTTTGATCAATGGCTATAAATGGGTTTACAAGGTTTCTTCATTTTAGGTGGGTTTTTATTTTAACCACCCCCTATATATTTATATATATATATATATATATATATATATATATATATATATATATATAAGCAATGTGGGACACATGGCATATTCTTAGGCCATCTAACTAAGTTTTTCCCGCTTATTTTACCGGGTCAATTAAATAGGTCATGGATACTCCATCTACTATTAAATTATTTTTTCTCTCTTATGTGCATAGCACATGCACTTTCCCCAAGATTTTTAAATGTTAATAACTTTTTTAAATGTCATTTTAAAAAAAAATACACCAAATTAACGAGCGTTTTATTATCTTTCCAACGAATACCTTAATGTTATACAAAAAACGAAAAAAATGAACGTTTTATTATCTTTCCAAATCAAGAAGTAAGAAGTAAATCATCTGTTGGAAACAAAGTCTGTTTACTAAGGTCTGTTCTAGAGCAGTGGGTCTGTTAATGAAATTTGTATGAAACAGTTATTGCTTCAAACAAATGATGCTTCAATGGTTTGCTTGCAACAGCTGTTTCAGATAGCTCTCCTTAATAGACCCACTGCTCTGGAACAGACCTTAGTAAACAGACATTGCTTGCAACAGATGTTTGACTTATTGATTTACTCTTTAGTAAACATACCTTAAAAAATGATATAGTCTTCCCGTACATCGCACAGGATTTCACCTAGTATATATATAGGATTGGGTTCATGTGAGAACCCCCTTGAGTTGAGAGAACCATGAGAACTACTCTAAACCAATAACATGATGACACATATACCTATTATCATTATAATATGGAAGGGTATCATAGTAATTTAACTCCACCCCAACCCCACCCCACCCCTCTCAACAGCTTTATATAACTTTTTTATTTTGTTTTTTCAAAAACCACACCTCCTCCTCTCTCTCTCTCTCTCTTCTCACACACTCTGCACACTCTTTCTCTCTCTATATTCCTCTCTCTTTCTTTCCCTCTCTCTCTCATCAACGACAACCCACCACCATTTCACCACCATCTCACAACCATCACATACACACACACACACACACACACACACTCTCTCTCTCTCTCTCTCTCTCTCTCTCTATCTACCTGTCTATCTCTATGTCTCTCGTCTGAAAACAAAGAACAGAGGGTTTTTTCGATGTTTTTTGAAGGGGTGGGAGATTTGAACCTTTGGGGCTGGTGGGTTTTCGAAGACGGGAAGATGAAGACGGTGCAGATCTGAAAAATAGGGGGGCGTTTGAAGATGATGATGGTGGTGGGATGGTGGAGACGAGGCAGATCTGAAAAATGGGGGGGCGTTTGAAGATGATGATGGTGGTGGGATGGTGGAGACGAAAACAGGGGGTGGAGGAGATGGCGGAGGGGCGGCGGTGAGGGGTGGTTTTTCCGGTGGGTTTTTTTCCGATCAGGTATCCCGTTATTATTATTATTTTTTCTTTTCTATTATTATTTTTCTGTTATTATTATTATTATTATTATTTCTGTTATTATTATTATTATTATTTTTCTATTATTATTTTTCTGTTATTATTATTATTATTTTCTGTTATTATTATTATTATTATTATTATTATTATTATTTCTGTTATTATTATTATTATTATTATTATTATTATTTTATGAAATTTTTTGGTTTTTGTCAGGAGATGCTGTGAAGAAGATGATGTAAAAACACCAGTGTAAAATATGAAATTTGTAGAGGTTTTGATGTATAGATCTTTTTATACTTTTGGTTTTTACACTAGTGTATTTTCTATAGAAGTTTGTGGTATATATGTTGTTTTGGGGTTTTTTTACCCCTGGTGTTATATCGAATGTATAGATTATAGATGTTTTCTGGGGTTTAGACTAGTGTTTTTGTTGATGTTTTGAGGCATTTTAAAGGTGGTGTAATACGAATGTATATATGTGGATTTTTGGTTTTTTACACTAGTGTTTTTGTGTAGTAGTTTTGTTTTACGGTAGATTACCCCAGTGTAAATAATTACACCGAGGTAAATCATGGTAGAATTACACTGGTGTAAATAATTAGAACAGTGTAAATCATCGTAGATTAACACTGGTGTAAATAATTACACCAGTGTAAATTATTCTCGTCAGATTTATGTTATTTGTGTTAAAAAATCAAAGGATTTAAAAAATAAAATATAGTAAAAAATATGATATTTTGAATAACTAAATAAAAAATTAGTATAGTTTTATATTAATTATTTCTCTTTCCATGGTGTTTTTACTAAATCACCCCTAATTGTACTTTATTATTTTTAAAATAACATGTAAAGACAAAACTCTAATCATGTAAAGACAAAACCCTTAAGATGTAATCTTAACCATTGATTTCACAAGATCAATGGCTCACAATGGTTCCTATGGTTCTCTCAACTCAACATGGTTCTCAAAATAACCCATCCCTATATATATATATATATATATATATATATATATATATATATATATATATATATATATATATATATAGGGAAGGGATAATATGGAAACCCTAAATAATGGAAAAACCCTGAAAACTCTATTATGACCATTGATCATGTTTGATCAATGGTCCTTGATTAATTGTATATAATAATCAAAAGCAACATACATTGTGTGGTCATAATTGAGATCAAGGGCAATATGGTAATCTTAAATAAGCAAGTGGGCCACTTAAATTTTCTGAATCCTAGGTTTAAAAAGGTTGATTTGACACTTGTCAAATCATCTCTCTCCTACTTTATGGCACTTTTCCAGCACTGATATTAACATACGTTAGTGCTGTGATAAAAAAATTCTGACCTCGTGTGATACATCGCTAACATGTGTTAACAGACATATACTAAAAAGAACAAAATAAAAAGAACATATAAAATGTATATTTAATTAAGAAATGATAAAAATTGCTCATTACAATCAATACTAAAAATGTATCAAAAAACTTTTCATACAAACATAATTATTTGCGAATGATAAAAAACTATGATAACAACATAAAAAAGATCTAGCTATTCTTCGTTCTTGATACCCATCTTCATCTTTAACAGAAAAACATCTCTTCACCTAAAAAAAAGATAACACGTGTTAGTTGGCCTCTCCAAAACACATAATGAGACATCACTAACATGTGTAGTGTATTCTAAAACATATGTTCTACTGAAATAACGTATGTCATATGAACCCTAACACATGTTAGTTGGGCATACACTAACGTATGTCATATGAACCCTAACACCTGTTAGTTAGGCATATACTAGCATGTGTTAGCATCACTAACATGTGTATAAACAAACACCAAATCTGCAGTGCCAAGTGTATCATACTTAATTTTATAACACTGTTAATACAACTACTCAAATACGATTAATAGGGTTTGAAATCCAACAATAATAAATTTAAAAAATCAAATCATAACCAATCCAAATCCATATACCAAAAAATAATCTTCATATTCATGAAATATATAATATAATAAAAGACATCAGTAGCATGTGTTAGCATATTCTAAAACATATGTTTTACTAAAAATAACGTATGTCATATGGACCCTAACAACTGTTAGTTGGGTATATACTAGCATGTGTTAGCATCACTAACGTGTGTGAGCATACAAGACTCGTACCGCAAAAAATAGACATGTACCCTATACGAGTTCATAACAATTTCACTTGCCAAAAATTTATTAAACAGAATACAAAAACCCTAACACCTGTTAGTTAGGTATATACTAGCATGTGTTAGCATCACTAACATGTGTATAAAGCAACATCAAATCTGCAGTGCCAAGTATATCATACTCAAATTTACAACTATTTTAATACAACTACATTAGTAGCATGTGTTAGCATATCCTAAAACATATATTTTACTGAAAATAACGTATGTCATATGGACCCTAACACCTGTTAGTTGGGCATATACTAGCGTGTGTTAACATCACTAAAGTGTGTGAGCATACAAGACTCGAACCGCAAAAAATAGACATGCACCATTAGTGATATATCAACCTCATGTCCCCAATCCAATAACAAACTAACATAAACAAAATAATAAAAAAAAAATAAAAAAGGTTAACATAAGTTTTTTTTTTTCATTCAAGCATTTGATTGAACACTTGGTATGCGAACAAAAACTATCCCCAAAACTGTAATTATTATTATTATAACAAAACCCAAAACTCAATCCAATAAAAATCCAACATATGCAAAGTAATAATATAAAAAAAATCTAATGTAAACAAAAACTATCCCCAAACTTTATATATTATACTTTCTAAATGAAAAAACTAACTATACATACAGATTTGAACCATTAGATTTTAGAAACCCAAAGTACTCAACAAAAATAAAAGGAAAGTAAAATTAATCCAAGATCTACGAAAGGAAAAATCAAAAGAAAAATCAAACCAATACATATATATAATTTAAGTATTAACTAGATCTAGATTTTTGTAAAGTATGAAATCAAGTTTTGGTGGTGAACAAACAGCTCACGAAAAAAAATATTTGTAAAAAAAAAAACATCAAGTTTATGTTTTGGTGGAGAACAAACAGCTCACGGAATAAAAATATTTGTAAAATGTTTATGATTCTAAAAAAAACAACAACACTAGAACAATCATGACTTCTTTCTTACCAATGGTCCTATTTTTGTACCAATCAATCGAAAAAAGGCAGGATCTGAGTTTTGGTCGGAGAAGCAGCAACCCTAAAACACACACAGTTACACACACGATCAGAGTTTTGGATCTGCTCTGTTTTGTTTGGATCTGCTCTGTTTTCAAACGATAATGATGGTGGTCGTGTTTATTGGTTAGGTGAAGATGGTGGTGGTAGACGGTGGTGGTTAGGGTGGTTGATGGTGGTGTGTATGGTGGGAGGTGGTTCATTATCCTAGAGAGAGAGAGGGGGGATTGAGAGTTTAGATCTGAATTTGAAAAAAAAATAAAGAGAGAGAAGAGGGAAACATGTATATATAGGTAGAGAGAAGAGGATGGTGCAAAATGTCCAAAATAACCTTCCTAATATAATATAGATTGATGATGGGTGGGATGATGTGGCACAATATGAACCAAGTATTGGGTTTTCTTGGGGTTTTTCCATTTTAAAGAGTTTTCTCTATATACTTCCACTATATATATATATATATATATATATATATATATATATATATATATAGGGTAGGGTTCCGGTAAGAAAATTGTTTTGTGTAGGAAGAGTAGGAAGCGTTTTCAAACGTTTGATCTAGAAATTGATGGTTTAGATTAAAAGTTTAGGTTAGTTAATATTATACTAATTATAAATTAATGGTTAGGGGTAGGATGGTCTAATTAGTGTTTTAAAAGAGGGTAGAAAAGTCATTTTAATTTATATATCTACTAATCACTCCTTAATTCAAGCATAGTTAATAAATATATCCTATTTTTACTCACCCATCTCTCTATCTCTCTGTCAATATCAACGAAGGTCTTTTACTATATTCTTCTTTCTTATCACTAACAACAAATCAAATAAACCTAATATCTATAGTGTTCTTTTATAATAGTGTTTTATAATAGTGTTTTATGCAGTGTTTTATGCAGTGTTTATATAATATGAAACATTATACGTTTGTTTCCTCGTTAAAACAGCTAAGTTTTGGGTTTTAGATAATTTTGTAGATGGTGTTTTTATAGTAGTGTTTTAAAATAGTGTTTTATTCAGTGTTTACTCGTTAGAACATCTAAGTTTTTGGTTTTAGATAATTTTGTAGATGGTGTTTTTATTGTAGTGTTTTAAATAAAATAAAAAAAACATAAAAAACTTCCTATACAGATGGAATCGATCTATACGACTTCAAATCTGATTATAATAAAAAAAATGTAGACTTTTTATCTAATCTGAATAAACCTCATACAAATCAAAATGATCTAAAAAAATAAAACAAGACTTACCATTCGAAAGATCTTGAAAAACTTCTGCCATCATCGATTAATTGTAAAAAAATGAAGAACCGATTGATTGTTAAGGGATTGAATATTGTGTGGAAGAATTATGTATTTTAGATAATTGAATCTCATTAAAATCCATAATTTTGTTGCTAAATTTGTGGGTTTTGATGATTAATAAAATGACTAAAAAGTCTATTATGCCCTTGATCTAAATATTTAATCAGATTTGATCCAACGGTTGAAAACTCTTCCTACACTTCCTACACAAAACAATTTTCTTACCGGATCCTCTACCTATATATATATATATATATATATATATATATATATGAATAAGATCAAATATGAACCAATACCCTAGTTAGGAACTTAGGAACTAATCAGAGCCATCCATTTTTGATTTTGATCTAAGGGGTATTTGTGTAATTAGACAATTAAATATTAACTTTTTATTTAATTGAGAATTTTTTTATATGGCAGTTTTCTTTTTATATGTGATTTCCTTGCCATTAGTTATTAGGTTTCCTTAAATCTCTCAACCATAACAAAAAAAAAAACATCGATCAAATTGCTTTACGATTGGAAACAGTTATCAACGAAACACAGAAACTAATCAATCGACATTTGATACGATTTTTTGAAGGAACACGAACCAAACCGTCATCTCACAAATCCATGCATCTGGCATCACAGGTTTAAGATTAATTGCCCCCTCCTAGTTAACTATTATTTGTTTTAATCAAGTAAAGTAATAGTGCCGACCAAAAAAAAGTAAAGTAATAGTGATTTAAATTAGGATTTCTTTGTGATTATCAAGGGACTTGTTTGTTTATCTGTAATGCGTTTGTGCTCTTTTTTTTAATTTGTCTAATTTTAATGGTGTATGTTTCATTTTTCATTTGAAATGCGTTTATACGTTTTTAACTTACACTTGTGTATGCTATAAATCTATACAATGATATACATAGTTGTATTTATTTTTGTAATGTTAAATGCATTAACTAATGTTGATTAATAATACTTATTTGTTGTATACACAGGTGTATTCAGTTTCATATAGGTTCCAGCCCAGATATACGCCAATGTATATTTCATTCATATTCAAAAAGGAAGAAACCTTAACATCTATTATGATGTACACTGATGTTGATTAATAATACTTATTTGTTGTATACACAGGTGTATTCAGTTTCTTATAGGTTCCAGCCCATATATACACCAATGTATATTTCGTTCATATATAAAAGGGAGAAACCTCAACATCTACGTAGTATGGTGTATTTAACTTACATTTAGACAGATATACACTAATGTATATGTGTGTCCAAATTATAGTCATGTACGCTGAAAAAAAATGGATATACACCAATGTATATCTATCTGTGTTGATGATGATGAATGAAAGAAAAAAAAAGAAACTGATATACACCAATGTATATTTGTGTCAACGATGATGATGATGATAAATGAAAAAACAAAAAAGAAACTGATATACACCATTGTATATATGTGTCGATGATGATGATTAATGAACAAAAAAAAAGAAACTGATAAACACCAATGTATATCTATGTTGGTGATGATGCTGAATGAAAAGATGATGAATGAACAAAAAAAGAAACAGATATACACCAATGTATATCCGTGTTGGTAATGATGCTGAATGAAAAAAAAATGATATACACCAATGTGTGTGTGTATATATATATATATGTCGATAATGATGAAGATGATAATTGAAATAAAAATAAACTGATAGGGAGATTTTATAGGGATAGAGTTTTTAAAATGGTAATGATTTTTCTTAGTTTAAAAAACAAAAATAATAAATATGATATATATTAAAAGTACCCCTTTAATTAAGATTCTATATTGAAAATAAAAGGAAACTAATTAAACATGTGTTGTTAATAGTTAATATACAATTACCACATTGCCCTTTGATATAATTAAAAATTTAATTAATGTTTTACTTATTTACAATCATTCCATTAGAGATCATTGGCTAAGATTGGTTCCTATAGTTCCTACTTAAGGTATGGTTACTATTTGAACCCTACCCTATATATATATATATATATATATATATATATAGGATCCGGATATTTTGAAAACTCCTATCAGTTGGGTGAACCATAAGAACTCACTTTATAACCAACAACTTTTTTTAATTAAAAATGAATATGTGGTCCATAATTAATCAACAATAAAATAATGAATAAAATATTAATATACTTATACGTGAATAAAAATCTCTTGCACCGGTGTAATTTGACGTAAATTAATGTATTTTTTTTACAATGGGGTTTACGTGTTTTTTCACGAGTGTGCAAAAAAAAAAAAAATTCCGCATTTCACGTCGAGTTCTCACAACTCATTGAGTTCTCAAAGTATCCTAACCCTATATATATATATAGTGGAGAGTTCAAATGAGAAGAACTTTTTTATAAGAAGAAAAAAGAAGAATTTTAAACCAATAGGAATCCTTCATTTCAATACATGTATTGAATGTTAAATAAATGATTAATTTATTGTAACCTCCCATAAACTAGTTAAATAAATGAAAGAGTAAATTGCCAAAATGGCCCCTCAGGTTTGGCCCAAAATGCTTGTTTGGTCAGTTATCTTTTTTTTTTGTGCCAAAAGAACCCCTCACAGATTGAAAATTGCAATTTTGGCCCATATTTAACAGAGTTTCTAACGAGGAACAAAAACTCAGTTAATTCTGAGGGGCATTTTCGTCCTTTCATGTTCATCCCCTAATAAAAGCCTAAGGTTTAAGTTCTTCTACTTCTTCCTCTCTGCTCATCCTCTCTGCTCATCCTCGTCGTTCAACAATGATGAATGGTATTAGAACTTGGGTATTCAAACATGAGGATATTTCCATTTTTAGGTATTATTTTAAAGTTCCAGGTGAGGATTTAGACTTTGGGTTAAGACCATTGAATGGTGAAATTGATTATAATGTAATCATGAGCTGACTTCAGCCGGAAAAATCGTCACCTGGTGTCAGACTTGAATTGACAATAATGGCGGCTCCTGTCAGTTGCTGACGTGATCTCTATTGGGATGCCCCCAACTTCATTTGATCATGTTTCCTCTACTACCCCTGTTTCCTTTATTATCACTAATAATAATAACTCACTACACAAACACACTTGGGCTACCCCTGTTTCCTCTGCTTTTCTTCACCCTAAACCTTATCATAATGGCATCGTCTGCGGTCGTGATCAATCTTAGCAAAGCTGAGAAGGTGGCAGTTGAAGGAATCATGGAGTTGTCTACCCGTCCTCCAAATGTTCTAATGCCCCCAGATGCCTTTGATCGGTTAGCTAAATATTGTGGCCATTTGTTGTCACAAGAAAAGATGCAACTCGACAATGATCAAGGTACATCAGATGGACAATCCTTGAAGATGAAGAGGCTGTCTGAACTAGGTGACATTGCAAAAACACTGAAGTTCAAGTTACGGCGAGTGGGGGGTAGATGGGAGCATGCTCCAAATACCTAGATTTGCAAGTCTTATTGATGTATATATATAGTGATCAGGGATGAATATATATATGATGCCCCTTTTTTGTATAGGATTTGCAAGTCTTATTGATCCATATATATAGTGACAGGGATGAATATATATATATATATGATGCCCCTTTTTTGTATAGGATTTGCAAGTCCTAACTGTATAGGGTTTAGGTTTATGGAATATGGATGTCTATTGTAATGCACAATGTTGCAACAGAGACTAGTATGTTTAGTATGTAATGTACATTGTGCAATGTTGCTATGACTGTAATGGTAATCAATATGCAATGTTGCTATGACTGTAATGGTAATCAATGTGCAATGTTGCTATGACTGTAATGGTAATCAATGTTTCTGTTTAATCAATGTGCAATGTGTTTGACTGTTTGCAAGCATACATTTTGTATGGGTCAAAATGGATGCTTTAGTGGATTCTGTTTGAGCAATGTGCAATGTGTTTGACTGTTTGCAAGCATACATTTTGTATGGGTCAAAATGGATGCTTTAGTGGATTCTGTTTTGATCAATGTGCAATGTCTTTGACTGTTTGCAAGCATACATTACAAATGGGTCAAAATGGATGCTTTAGTGGATTCTGTTTTGATCAATGTGCAATGTCTTTTACTGTTTGCAAGCATACATTACAAATGGGTCAAAATGGATGCTTTAGTGGATTCTGTTTTGTATGCTTTACTATGTTTCTGTTTGATCATTACAAACCTTGGATTGTTACAAAACAACATAAATTGAACATTTGCAAACAAACATTACAACTTGAACAATAACTGATCATTACAATAAGAAACACCATACATTAAGTTCTTATCATTACAAAACAACCAACATTGAACTAAAACATGATAAAATACATGATGATTACAAACCAAGTCATCCATAGATAAGTTTTCAGCTTCTTGTTCTCGGATTTGAGTGTCCCAACAAAGGTCTGCAATGCTGTGTTGTTGAGTCTCAGTTCTTCATTCTCTTCACTATCATTGCTAGTAATAGGAATCTGACCCAAGGGTAGTTCAGCCCAACAAACAAAACCACAGGTCCTCCCCTTCTTGTTGCAGCAGAAAAACCGCTTACCAGGGTTTGTAGAGGTGGAAGACACACGTATGATAGTAGGAGCTCCACATTTGCAGAATATCATCGTCTATGATTTGGGAATTAGGGTTTGTATGATATACTATCATACGTGTGTTCAGGATCGAAATCCACAATAGTATATATTAATCGAAACCTGTATGATTTGGAAGACAAACGAAATCCACACTTATGTATGATTTGGGAATTAGGGTTTGTATGATTTGGGAATTAGGTTTGAATTGAGAGGAAGAAGAAGAAGAAGGTCAAATGATGAAGAAGATAGGTTTAAACGTGGTTTTAAAACATTAGAACATGAAAGGACGAAAATGCCCTTCAGAATTAACTGAGTTTTTGTTCGTCGTTAGAAACTCTGTTAAATATGGGCCAAAATGGCAATTTTCAATCTGTGAGGGGTTCTTTTGGCACAAAAAAAAGATAACTGACCAAACAAGCATTTTGGGCCAAACCTGAGGGGCCATTTTGGCAATTTACTCTAAATGAAACTAATAATTGCTTTTCAAAATATATTTTTTCAAACCAAGCCTAATTTGAAGTGAAGGATAAATTCGATATATATAGGATAAACGTATGCTAGTTTCGACATATGTAGGATGATTTTTTGATATGTGTAAGATAAACATATGATAATTTCGACATGTGTAGGATGAATTTTGATATGTGTAGGACAAATTGTGATATGTGTAGTCGAAAGTATTAATGACAAATTAATGTGAGAAGAGTTAATGTATTTAATGTTTATAGTTATGTCATTTCTTCTTTTCTTCTCACATGAAAATTGTTCTCAAATGATCCTCCCCCTATATATATATATATATATATATATATATATATATATATATATATATATATATATATATATATATATATATATATAGAGTATAAGGTTATATTGGAAACCCTTGTTATAGTGAAAACCCTGGAAACTCTATCAAACTCTAACTTCTCGACTTTATTTTTTTATGAAAATTTTAGGGTATGTAACATACATGATTTTAAGCATTTTGGTCCAAAAAAATTGAAAAAGCGCCAAGCCGTTTTTTTTAAAAAAAAATAAAAACCGTATTCGGGTAAAAAATGGGTAACACGTGTTAGTTTGGCTTAACATGTGTTAGTCAAAATTTTATTTATTTTAAAAAAAAAAGTGCTCGGAGCTTTTTTGATTTTTTTTGGCCCAAAATGCTTAAAATCATGTATATCACATGCCCTAATTTTTTCAAAAAAATAAATAAATAAAAAAAATTGGGAAGTCAGAGTTTCAGAGTTTTCACTATAAGAGTGGGTATCCCCATTATCCTTACCCTATATATATATATATATATATATATATATATATATATATATATATATAAAAGATACAAATCCCTTACCTGCTCTCATTAACTCGCATTTCAATTCTCCCATTGGTTATGAAATTAGGAATTAATATCCCCTTTAAAGATTGTTTATAAACATTGTAACCATGGTTCTTGAAACACTCTATTCAATGCTTCATTAGTTACAAATCTCTTCCATCTTCAAATCATTTTCAATCCCTACCTTTATATACTCACCAATGTTAATTATGTAGACTACATTTGCTCCTTTATCTCCATACTTTCAGGTTACCTACACTCTTTTTAAATACATATATACATATATATATTGTTTATCAATTGGTTGTCAATATAATTGTTGTCAATCTATTTAGTGGTGATTATTATTATATACTTGTGCCGCAGGGATGTCATAAACAATTTACCGTCTTCAAGTGTTACATGTTTTTGCAACCAACAATCCAGAAGCGCACCAGGTATGACTTATGTGATTTTGTTTCTTTTTCGATGTCTAAGATGTTTTCACATTGACATGCCTCTAGAGCTGTAGCAAACTCATTTAATAATTTAACAATAATATAATCATTAATCCCTACCAAATTACCATCCCATTGTTAATACTTTTATTTGTTTGTAGTATATTTGTTTATCACATATGAAATTTGCAATTTGTATTTTCCACACAAGTTTCGGTTTTTTAATCAAATATTGTTGTTATATGTTTTGCAATTGTTTACTGATTAACAGTTAACAAAGCCTACATATAAAATTTTGGCATTTTAATAGTAAGTTAAAAAAGAAAACATGAACGTTGTCATCCATTTTCACATGGATTCGTATTAAAATAAAGAAACAATTCATAATCTAAATCTTTATTGATAGCAACAGTATTGGGAATCCTCTAATCTGTCCAACTTAACCTGGGCAACAATGCAATGGAATAACAGTCATGCCTGCCTGTTTAATCTGATTAAGAAATGGTTTTGTGCAGAAAAAATACTTTCACCAGTTGACGTGTGCGTAACTATACATATTTTACAATGGATTTTAACACACGTTTTGCTTTAATATTTATAAAAATGGTTTAGACCTTAATATTAAAACACACACAATAGGGCAAGTGTACCCTGTCATATATGTAGTAACGTACAGATAAGAACCAGATATCGATCCATGGACGCGCGCGGAGCAATTGTACTAAAACTCTGTCCCCGATTTACCAGTAGGAAAAGATAAGTTTGAGTTTTGTTTAAGACTAAATTAATTCTAAAACATGTAAATAACTTAACTACGACTCCAAATAGAAAATATAACTATATAAGCTGTAATACGCCAATCCTAGCATGTCATCTATATAAGAAATAAAGGCGTGATCAACATTCCCATTTTCCGACAGTTAGTGTCCCTTTCGGGCATCCTAACATGACAACCATATGGAAAGCTAACGCGAATACACACGTTAGCCACCTCAAGTCGTTTATTAGCGCGCAGCTGATATGATCTCATGAGAATCTTTAAAGAAGGGTTAGTATCACCTTTCGGGAGTCCTCAACCGCACTAGCAAAGGAAAGCAATATCGAATACACAATACGACCACCGAGACTAGCATAAAGTAGAGCATTTCACAACCTATTCCATTTTACTAACTTTGAACACAAATCTACTAAGATTGCTATTTCTACCAAAATAACTAGCAAAGATCATTAACCGCGTCAAAGATTAGTAACAACACCATTAAGCTTTTTAAACTCTTTTACGTGCCGGTAAACATTAACCGTGTCAAAGATTAATAACAACACCATTAAGCTTTTTAAACTCTTTTACGTGCCGGTAAACATTTATAATCATTATCCGAGTGACTTTAACCAAACCAATACCCGGTTACAGTTTCATGGTGTAAACTTTATTAACAAGTTAACTAGTTTACTACCGGACGATTAAACGGACGGTTTTCTCAACAAGTAATCCGCCTAACACATTCGATAATCATCAAAGTCATCCGAACACAACTACAAATCTATCAACAACGAAACAAGGTTGCATTATGATCATCAAGATTCAAACATGAAAAACGCCAAATTTATACAAAACTTGATTTCACGCAAATGATTGTTTTAACTACTAACTACTACTAATGTTCTTGCCCGTAGGCGTACGATTAACTAAAATAACATCAATGTAGCAAACAAAATCAGATCTGGATCTAAGAAAGCTTAAAGGATCAAACCATAAGATTGCTAAAGAGATGGATTGGATGATGAAGGATGGAACGGATGGATTCCCGAGCTTGTTCCACGCCTATGCAGCACTTCGTTAGCCCTGAAAATCGCCAGAAATCGCCCCCCCAAAGATCCAATCTTTGATCAGTGGGTTCTGCTCTGTTTTTATAGAAAGTTTGATTTTTGGCACGGCCGTGCGCATAAAGTGCACGGCCGTGCACTCGATCAACTTGATTTGACGTGCAAGTGGGCAAGTGGGCAAGTGGCTGTTCCTGGAAATATCTAGATATTCCGCACGGCCGTGCACCTAAGGTGCACGGGCGTGCGGGTCTGGTTGTGGCCGAGTGCTGATGGTGCACTGCCTGGTGCACTGGCAGTGCACCCGGGAACTTGAGTCGCACGGGCACCCGCACGGCAGTGCTGATCAGGGTGCCCGAGAACCACAGCTGCACGCCAGGTCGCACTGGCAGTGCAGCTCCTCTGTGTCCGGGTAAACTGAGTCCGCACGGGCGTGCACCTGGGGTGCACGGCCGTGCACTATTTCCAGACTTGGCTGATTTTGCAGCAACTTTCCGTCTTGTCCGTTTTTCGCCCGGTTTCTTCGACTTTGTTCGTGGGACGTCGTTTAAGACCTGAAATAAAATATGAAGCGGTTAAGTACCGAATTCGTGCATTTATGGTCGAAAACGCGTAATTTGGGAGTTTAATCGGGGATTTAAATATGTATATTTTAACGTATATCAAACCTCCCCACACTTGAACTTTGCTTGTCCTCAAGCAAACACTTAAACAGAAATAAACGAAAAACTCGCCAAGTGGCAACAAAGACAAAATATATCCTGTACAGACGATAATAGACAAGCCAACAATGATATATAAACAGGTGATAAGATAACTAAAAAGCAACGACTCACTTCTGATCTACAAGCACGCAAACCCGTACACGACTCACAATGTTCACACACACTCGGTTTTATTTATGATACATACGTGTAATGTGTATGTGTAAATCGCTCCATTGCCAAGACAATGAATCGTGCAATATCATAAGCTTGTCAAAAGATCTAGTCTTCACCAACTAACGTGTGAAAAGAAACAACTCAAGAGGTCTTGTAAGGGTTGTAATGTTAGGCAAAGGTAGGGGTGTGGAATGGACATTTAAAGTGACAAATCGGCTAAAACCCGGCGGTTATGTCTAACTAATAGCAACAACTACAACTGTACAATAAGAATTCTACTATAGGCGAATTTTCTTTTGAAACGGGCTAAACACAAACTTTTAACTTTTAAAGCTCTAAAAACTGCTCGAATCACTGCTAATTCACCCTATTTTAGGGTGTTCTATTTTTCTGGATTTTTTTTTTTTTTTTTTTTATATACATATCTATGATATATATATACTAAACAGAAACTGAAATATAATCAACAAACGGGTTCTAAATATATATACCCGAAATGAACTATTTACAACGTAAAAACTAGTCAAACAATAACCTAAACCGAGCTTTAACACAAAAAAGGTTTAAAAGAAAAAGGCTATTTGGTTTAGTGGTGAAATGGTGTGGTAAATAAGAAAAAACACGGGAATAGGTTCAACATGGTTAACTAGTGGATAATATATAGGTGTGGGAAATAGACAAAACGAAAAGAAAAGGCTAAATCAAAAGGGTATCCTAAATGCCTCAATCATGTTCGTACAATCTCACACGTATCTGGTCTAAACAAGTATACTAGTGACAAGTTCTAAACTGCACAAAACATCCGGCACACTCGCAAGCATGTCAAAGAAATGTTATCTATTCTAAGGCTCGAACGCTCACGTAACCGGAAGGAAATGGGTGCAAGTGTACGAATATAACATGCTCGTATCTCATCTGTTTGTCGCGCCTCGAGTTATCTTTGTCAAAATTTAGTTAGGCTTGATGTTTATATGAGAATATATACATATATGTACTTTTAAAGTTTTTTTTTTTTTTTTTTTTTTTTTTTTTTTTTTTTTAAAAAACATATATATATATATATATATATATATACAAGAGGACAAACACGATTATAATCCATCCCCACACTTGAACTTCACATTGTCCCCAATGTGACAATAGAAAGCGTTTATGAATTAGCTATCTATAGTGGGAAAAAGGAGAATAATACTCCCCTTTAGTCGATAACTCGAAAAGCACGGTGATCGCATTGAGCATCCATTCCGGTGCTCGCCGTTTCCTGCACTATCACCATTCTTGACAAAACCAAAAGATATCAAACACATCCGTACATCATCACAATTATTCAAACACAGCAAATATACTGAAAATTAAAGTGCAGAAAAGTAAATAGTTCAAATGCAAAAACTAAAAAGTCATGGGTACGCAGACCCGAATACGAACTGCAAAAATGAATAAAAAGTACTAACACATGCATGCAATAGATTGCCGTGGCTACTGGTCGTCGTCGTGGTGCTGACCGGAGCTACCTGGCTGGTCGCCAGGAGCACCATAAGGGAATGAGGGAGGGTTACTGAAATAACCCGGATGCACCTGCTCTAACCCAGCGAAAAGGTACTCGAAACCGTGCCTCACATCCTGCTGTACACGATCCATAGTAGACCGCATGTACTGCTGGTCCTGCCTGATCTCCACCTGGTTTGCACCGATGTTGTGCATATTCAGCTCCATCGCCTGGAACCGCTGGTAGAACTCAGGGTATGTCGGGATGCCTGGAGGCCACTGCTGGTCCTGGGGCTGGAAGTGCTAAGGAGAGTGGTGTGGAATGTCGTGGTGCTCGTCACCACCGCCTCCTGCATGCTGCTCCTGCATCTCCTCATCCTCCTCGTCGGCCTGTGGTGGCACGGGGTCCCATATAATATCCTGACTAATAAGTCGTGGACCCCCGTCCGTGTCAGCTAGCAGGTTCTGAGACCTGAGTGATCTAAAGTCCAGCATAACCCCATTAGTTACCCATGTCAGCGTGGCCCTGACCTCGTCGGTCAGAACTCCCAGTGCCATCGCAATCTGGGTGACGTACTCTCCGCCATGGATCTCACTCCCGTCCTTGGTGCCCCCAGCAGTGAGAAAGAACTCGGCCATTCGTGCGGCCAAGTTCAGCGGGGCACCCTCATAGAAATGATACATATAGAGAAGATCGGGAGTGGGACAGTTCCCCGAACTGTCCTTTCGGCCACAGATCGTGTGGCTGAACACATGGTGTAAGAGGCGGAGTAGCGGGTCCTTAATCCTAGTGGCCTTGGCAGACCTCGGATTATAAGGTCCACCAGTGGCAATGGATGCCCAAAATGCGGCCCGCTCGTCATTATCCACGAAGCTGTGGATCCCGCAAAAATCCTCAGAGTCAGTCTCTAAATGCTCATATATCCCCAGCTTCCTTCCCAGTCGCGCAACCGACCAATGATACCATTTTCCACAAAGCCTAAACCGAATGTCTTTCGAATGGAAGTCCTTATATACCCCCTCCTTTGGTTTTTTGTAGGAGAAGGATGACAAGAACTCGATCGTGATCTCTCTGTAAACAGGCTGGTTTATACTAAGTAGTTTCGCCATCTGGGGCGAGACAAATCCATCATATCGTTCACGCTGATTCAGCGCGGTGAGTAGGTCTAAGTTAAGCCGAATAGGAACACCGAATGAGTTCCTCCTACCCCAGAGCTTCATGAACTTTTCAATACATGGCGCCTCCTTTTTGTCACGGTTGTCAAAGCCGAGGAAATCATGAGCCATCTGCATGCAATAATTTATATACAGCTGTTAGTACACAAAAAACGTAGGTCCCGGATGCCCAAAACGGACCTGCGCGCATTCTGACCTGAATCTGTTACTGGTGCACGGCCGTGCACCTATGGTGCACGGGCGTGCAGGCTTGGTTTTTTTAGGTCAGAATGCTGCACGCGCCGGTTGCACTGGCAGTGCAGCATGATTTTTGGCCCGCACGGTCATGCGCACGACCGTGCAGCTGACCGTGCACAGTCCCAGATTTTTGAAAAATTACTCAACAACACCCAAATCTCTCTAAGGTTGCAAATAAACTCATAATATCAGTGATTTGGGCCTGGATGTGCACGGTTTTAACATCAACAACAAAAACTATCTACATTAAACTAAAACAAACCAAAATTAGTGGGTTTATTAAACTTTATGAAGAAAACCCACAAATCTTGCCCTAAAAATCAAAAGTACGACAGATCTAAACTAAAAATGCATAAAATAGGTGCAATATTATGAAGGGGTTCATACCTTAGTTGATTTGGAAGGAAAAGATTGAAGATTTAGGCCTAAAGAGATGATTAATCGGGTTGTTTGGCTGCTTGGAACGCGGGTGCAGATTGGGAGTGCAAGTCTTTAGGGTTTTGAAGTTAAAGGTGCTTAAATAGCCACGAATTTGGGCCGGGCTTTTGGGCCCGCACGGTCGTGCGCCTGAGTCGCACGGCCGTGCAGTGGCCTTGCACTCCCCTTTGCACACCTGTGCTGATCAGGCTTGCTGGTCAGCCAGGCTCGCACGGCCGTGCATATTTTTGGCACGGCCGTGCACAGTCTGCAGACTTGCAGAAATGCAGCCTGCAGCTGCGCAGCCACCCTGTTTTGTCCGAAAACACCATTTTAAACCATTTAAACCTGTTTGTCAACTGTTCACGCTCCATTGCTCCTTCCCGCTTTGTTCAAAACCGGTACGAACCTGCACATTACTAGAAACAACGTTAAACTTAAAAAGATTAAAATAAAGCAAGATATATATACACTAATTACATATTTACCGTTTGGCGCGCCCATACACGCCGTGCTATATTTATTAACGAGTCGCTAGCTAGACTCACTTCCCCACACTTTATGAGGCGTGTGGGGCGTAGATATCGATTTCATCTACGGTTTGGTCAATCGGTCCTTCAACATAGACTTTTAGGCGATGACCGTTGACTTTGAAAGTCAAACCCACAGAATCTGCGATTGCGACAGCACCGTATGGATATATTTCCTTAACAGTGTACGGTCCTGTCCAGCGGGATTTCAACTTTCCAGGAAAGAGGCGCAGGCGAGAATTATAAAGCAAAACTAAATCGCCCACCTGAAAATCTTTCTGGCTTTTCAGGCGACTGTCGTGCAGTCTCTTTGTGCGCTCTTTATATAATATCGAGCTCTCATAGGCCTGCTGCCTAAGATCCTCCAGCTCATGAATCTGTAAGAAACGGGTCTCACCGCCGGTCTTAAGATCCAAATTTGCCGTTTTAAGAGCCCAGAATGCCCTATGCTCCAGCTCGACTGGGAGATGACACGCTTTGCCATAGACCAGCCGAAAGGGAGTCGTCCCAATAGGCGTCTTGTAGGCAGTTCGAAAGGCCCAAAGCGCGTCATCAAGCTTGTCAGCCCAATCCTTGCGGTTTTGATTAACCGACCGCTCAAGGATTCGCTTCAATCCACGGTTCGTGACCTCCACCTGTCCACTTGTCTGTGGATGATACGGGGTGGATAACCTGTGTTGGACGCCATAACGTGCTAACGCGCGATCAAGCTGCGCATTGCAGAAATGCGTGCCACGGTCACTTATCAGTGCCTTTGGGGCACCAAACCGCGAGAACAAGCCTCTAACAAACCTCACTACTACTCGGGCATCATTTGTGGGTAAGGCTTGCGCCTCCACCCACTTTGACACATAGTCAACCGCCACAAGTATATATTTATTACCCCGTGAGGAGGGGAATGGTCCCATGAAGTCTATGCCCCAAATGTCAAAGACCTCACAAACTTGGATGGGATTTTGCGGCATTTGGTCGCGTGCCGATATATTCGTCGCCCTCTGGCACGAATCACATGCACCGACCAGTGTCTGAGCGTCACGGAAAAGTGTGGGCCAATAAAACCCGGAGTCTAACACTTTTTTGGCAGTGTAATTTGCTCCGTGGTGACCTCTGGTAGGCCCCTCGTGACAGTCGCGCAAGATCTGCGCCGCCTCAACCCCGAACACGCAACGGCGAATCAGCTGATCCGCCCCGACCCGGAACAAAAATGGGTCATCCCAGAAGTAATGCTTTAGGTCCGCGAAAAACTTCCTCTTTTGCTGGTGCGACAATCCTTTGATGAGGATCCCGCACGCGAGGTAGTTCGCAAAATCCGCGAACCATGGTGATACATCTTCCACCGACTCGACGTTCATCAAGAACTCGTGGGGAAAGTTGTCATTAATGGTATCCCACGCGCAGTTCTCGGCATCATCATGCTCGAGTCTGGACAGATGATCAGCAGCAACATTCAGGGCACCCTTCTTGTCCTGAATCTCTATATCGAACTCTTGCAACAGCAAGATCCACCTAATCAGGCGCGGTTTCGCGTCCTGTTTGCTGAATAGGTATCGGATCGCTGCATGGTCCGTATAGACAATGGTCTTCGACAGCACCAAATATGATCTAAACTTGTCGAATGCAAATACTACAGCAAGAAGCTCTTTTTCAGTCGTGGTGTAATGCTCCTGAGCATCATGCAGAGTCTTACTCGCGTAGTAGATCGGGTGGAAGTGCTTGTCCTTCCGCTGTCCCAAGACCGCCCCTATCGCGAAGTCACTCGCGTCGCACATAATCTCGAATGGCAGCCCCCAGTCGGGTGCTACCAATATAGGGGCCTCAACAAGCAACCGCTTCAGAAGGCCAAATGCCTTCACACACTCTGCACCAAACACAAACGGTGCATCTTTTTCCAACAAACGGGTCATCGGTCGGGCGATCTTTGAAAAGTCTTTGATAAATCGCCTGTAAAATCCCGCATGACCCAAAAAGCTTCGGATCGCTTTGACAGAGGAGGGTGGAGGGAGTCTAGAAATGATATCTACCTTGGCAGGATCAACCTCCAACCCACTTTGGGAGACCTTATGCCCCAGGACTATTCCTTCCTTCACCATGAAGTGGCATTTTTCCCAGTTTAGCACAAGACTGGTCTCCTCACACCTCTGAAGCATCCGCTCCAGGTTCCCCAGACATTGATCGAACGAACTCCCAAAAACGGAAAAATCATCCATGAACACCTCCATGGAGTCCTCGATCATGTCATGAAAAATGGCAACCATGCAACGCTGGAAGGTCGCCGGCGCATTGCACAGCCCAAATGGCATACGCCTGTAGGCGAATGTGCCAAAAGGGCATGTGAAGGTCGTCTTATCCTGGTCCACAGGATCGATAGGGATTTGAAAGTATCCAGAGAAACCATCAAGGAAACAGTAATATAACTTCCCCGACAGTCGTTCCAACATCTGATCAATGAATGGAAGCGGGAAGTGATCCTTGCGGGTGGCGTCATTGAGCTTGCGATAGTCAATGCAAACTCTCCACCCCGTGACGGTCCTCGTAGGAATTAACTCATTCCTATCATTTGTGACCACCGTCATGCCACCCTTCTTGGGCACGACGTGCACAGGACTAACCCAAACAGAGTCCGAGATGGGATATATCAATCCAGCATCAAGCAGTTTAATTACCTCGGATTTAACAACATCTTGCATGTTCGGGTTCAGACGCCTCTGGTGCTGCGCACAAGGCTTGTAGACATCCTCCATCAAGATTTTATGAGTACAGAAAGAGGGATTAATCCCCTTGATGTCTACGATCTTCCAGGCAATTGCCCGTTTATGAAGTTTTAGTACCCTCAACAACTCGCTCTTTTCTTCCACAGTCAACGAAGACGATATGATCACCGGTAAACGCCCCTCCTCATCCAGAAATGCATACTCGAGATGCGGCGGGAGCTCCTTCAGCTCTAGAGACGGTGGATCCTCAACAGACGGCTTCGCCTTCTCCTCTTCTTCTCGCTCAATTTCCACAAAACGCTCCGGACTTTGGGAACCATCATCACCGATCTGATAGACCGGCTGCTCATCTATATGGCCCTCCTGCATAATGCCATCTAGGGTCCCACACAACAGATGTGTGTCCGAAACATCTCTCTCCCAAGCACCTCTGACATGAGAGCTAACACACTGGTCTACTATATCGAGATAGTATAGTGTATCGTCTTGGCTCTCAGGATGGCGCATCGACCTCTGAATATCAAAAGTCACGTGCTCATCATTGACTCGGAGTGTGATCTGGCCCGCAGCCACGTCAACAATCGTCCTTGCCGTGTTAAGGAAAGGACGTCCGAGAATCAAAGGGACTTTAGAGTCCTCATCCATGTCTAGGATAACAAAGTCCACAGGGAAAACGAATTTGTCAATCTTGACAAGCATATTTTCTACAAACCCTCGTGGATACTTGATCGAACGATCAGCGAGGCGAATACTCATCCTGGTGGGTGAAGGTTCACCCAGATCCAACTTCTCGAAAACCTTATAAGGCATAAGGTTTATGCTGGCCCCCAAGTCTGCGAGTGCATTACTGACAGTCATATCACCTATCAGACAAGGGATGGTAAAGCTACCAGGATCGCCCATTTTCGTGGGCAGTCTATTCTGCAGAATTGCAGAGCAGTTCTCGTTCAACAGAACGCAGGACAGGTCCTCAAGTTTTTGTTTATTTGTGAGGATGTCCTTCAAGAATTTGGCATACTTAGGCATCTGTGCTAAGGCCTCAACAAACGGGATGTTTATATGTAGCTGCTTGAACAGCTCGAGAAATTTCCCGTATTGCGCCTCGTCTTTCTGCTTCCTAAGTCTACCAGGATATGGAACAGGAGGAGTGTAGTCTGTGACTGGCTTCGGTAGCTGTGCTGTACTTGCTGGGACTCGCCTAGCGTGCACCTCGTCCGAAGACTCAGTCTGGACCGTCTCAGTGATCGGTGGTGAGCCCGATGTGTCTGGTCCCGTGGTTTTACCACTCCTCGTCATAATGGCATTAACATGCCCTCTTGGGTTCGGCTCAGTGTTGCCTGGAAGACCACCTTGCTGTCTCTCAGACATCATCTTTGCCATCTGGCCAACCTGGTTCTCTATGGCCTGCATCGACGCCTTTTGGCCCCTCATTTCTCCCTCATAATTTGTGAAGCGCTCCTCATGCTGCTGGTAGCGCTGCTCAGCGATCTGATTGGAATTAGAGGTGTTGGTAAGGAGCTGAGACATCATCTCCTCCAGCTTAGACATACCATGAGGGGCATGCTGCTGGGAGCTGCTCCCGGCGCCCTGGTTCTGGTATTGGTTCGGTCTTTGCTGGGACGATTGACCACGACCCTGGTATGGCTGTTGGTTGGACTGGTAAGGTTGTTGGGACTGGTAGGACTGTTGTGGTGCGGCGGCTCTCTGCTGGAATCCGAGAGGGTTCTGATTGGAAGTACCAGATCTCCACCCGAAGTTCGGGTGATTTCTCCAACCCGGATTATAAGTGTTGCTGTAAGGGTTATTCTGGGGTCTCGTTTGATTACCCATGTAGTCCACTTCCTCGTGGCCTGTATACATCACCCCCTGAGCACACGAGCCAGGCTCGTGAGATACCCCGCACTCCACACACAAACAATCGGAGTGCGCTACGTGTTGCTGAGAGTTATCGAATCTCGTAGCCAGAGCCGCTATCTGTGCCGAAATCGCCGTATAGTTATCCACGGCATGCACACCAGCCTTGGCAGATGAAGACCTAGATCTATCATTCTGCCGGGATTTAGATTTTAGGGACGCCTTCTCAATAATGCTCCACGCTTCCCTAGGGACTTTGTTCCGATGTCTCCCCCAGCGTATACATCAAGGCGTTCCTGAGACGCATACCCGAGTCCCTGATAAAAAGTTTGCACCAAATGCCTTTTCGAAAGCTCATGGTGCGGGCAACTCAAGAGTAGGTCTTTAAACCTTTCCCAGGCTGTGTATAATGATTCATCGTCATCCTGACGAAATGTCATGATGCGATTCCTCAGTTTTTGTGTCTTTTCAGGAGGAAAATACTGCTGCATGAATTGTTGTGACAACTCTGCCCAAGTCGTGATCGACCCTGCGGGTTGTGACAGAAGCCAAGTCCGGGCTTTGTCCCGCAGTGAGAATGGGAAGAGTCGGAGACGGATAGCATCATCGGAGATGCCCGTCATCTTAAAGGTGGCTAAAACCTCTAAGAATGCAGCAATATGTCGGCCTGGATCCTCGTGCTCCAGTCCACCGAATTGCACCGAGTTTTGTATCATATTCACGATACTAGATTTGATCTCGAAATGGTCCGCCAAAATAGCCGGACGGACAATACTCGGCGCGAGTCCATCTCCTCCTGGACGACCACTATCATTCAGCGGAATGTCGTCATCCGCCATGATAATGTCGCTGTGGGCGTCCGACCCGTTGTCGTCGGCCAGATCGTGCCTCGCCTCCTCAATTGGGACCTCAACAATAGGAGCAGCAATAAGAATATCAGAAACAAGACGCAATTTATGAAGTCTAATCCGCTCGCTTCTCCTCAGGCGCCTTAGTTCCTCGTCAGGAAGATCACTAGAAGACCTAGGGTTTGTGGACATCAACCTGCATGTAAGAATGATACAGTTGCAACAGGCGAATATATGACAGACCCAAAAAGGCGATAAAAGACAGAAAAATAAATAAATGAAATAAAGAATCAATAAATTCATGCGAAAATAACTGAGCGCAAATATATACAAGTAAGTCAAATATAAACAAATAGAATTAATAAAATGAACAGAAATAAGCAGACTAAGCCTAAAACTATACAACGAATGAAATCAATAATCAGTCCAAATACGAACAAATAAATCTAATTAATCAAATAACGAACAAATCAAATTCATAGACAAACCAATTAATCCAATATTCAATAAATTAAATCTATCAACATCCTAATGAACGAAAAATCAAATCAAACAATCCTATAAGCAGATAAATGAACGAATCTATATGCAACCTATAAACCAATCTAAAATTAATCCAATATATCAACAGACAGATAAATCTAATAAAAATTTAAATAATCATATATGCAAATAAATGAATGAAATAACGAATCAAAGAAGTATAAACAAGTATTCACAAGCATGTACACTGGTAAAAAGTTGACTCGGTTCGTTCCTAAAGCTCGTCGCGTCCCCGGCAACGGCGCCAAAAACTTGACGTGTGCGTAACTATACATATTTTACAATGGATTTTAACACACGTTTTGCTTTAATATTTATAAAAATGGTTTAGACCTTAATATTAAAACACACACAATAGGGCAAGTGTACCCTGTCATATATGTAGTAACGTACAGATAAGAACCAGATATCGATCCATGGACGCGCGCGGAGCAATTGTACTAAAACTCTGTCCCCGATTTACCAGTAGGAAAAGATAAGTTTGAGTTTTGTTTAAGACTAAATTAATTCTAAAACATGTAAATAACTTAACTACGACTCCAAATAGAAAATATAACTATATAAGCTGTAATACGCCAATCCTAGCATGTCATCTATATAAGAAATAAAGGCGTGATCAACATTCCCATTTTCCGACAGTTAGTGTCCCTTTCGGGCATCCTAACATGACAACCATATGGAAAGCTAACGCGAATACACACGTTAGCCACCTCAAGTCGTTTATTAGCGCGCAGCTGATATGATCTCATGAGAATCTTTAAAGAAGGGTTAGTATCACCTTTCGGGAGTCCTCAACCGCACTAGCAAAGGAAAGCAATATCGAATACACAATACGACCACCGAGACTAGCATAAAGTAGAGCATTTCACAACCTATTCCATTTTACTAACTTTGAACACAAATCTACTAAGATCGCTATTTCTACCAAAATAACTAGCAAAGATCATTAACCGCGTCAAAGATTAGTAACAACACCATTAAGCTTTTTAAACTCTTTTACGTGCCGGTAAACATTAACCGTGTCAAAGATTAATAACAACACCATTAAGCTTTTTAAACTCTTTTACGTGCCGGTAAACATTTATAATCATTATCCGAGTGACTTTAACCAAACCAATACCCGGTTACAGTTTCATGGTGTAAACTTTATTAACAAGTTAACTAGTTTACTACCGGACGATTAAACGGACGGTTTTCTCAACAAGTAATCCGCCTAACACATTCGATAATCATCAAAGTCATCCGAACACAACTACAAATCTATCAACAACGAAACAAGGTTGCATTATGATCATCAAGATTCAAACATGAAAAACGCCAAATTTATACAAAACTTGATTTCACGCAAATGATTGTTTTAACTACTAACTACTACTAATGTTCTTGCCCGTAGGCGTACGATTAACTAAAATAACATCAATGTAGCAAACAAAATCAGATTTGGATCTAAGAAAGCTTAAAGGATCAAACCATAAGATTGCTAAAGAGATGGATTGGATGATGAAGGATGGAACGAATGGATTCCCGAGCTTGTTCCACGCCTATGCAGCACTTCGTTAGCCCTGAAAATCGCCAGAAATCGCCCCCCAAAGATCCAATCTTTGATCAGTGGGTTCTGCTCTGTTTTTATAGAAAGTTTGATTTTTGGCACGGCCGTGCGCATAAAGTGCACGGCCGTGCACTCGATCAACTTGATTTGACGTGCAAGTGGGCAAGTGGGCAAGTGGGCAAGTGGCTGTTCATGGAAATATCTAGATATTCCGCACGGCCGTGCACCTAAGGTGCACGGGCGTGCGGGTCTGGTTGTGGCCGAGTGCTGATGGTGCACTGCCTGGTGCACTGGCAGTTTACCCGGGAACTTGAGTCGCACGGGCACCCGCACGGCAGTGCTGATCAGGGTGCCCGAGAACCACAGCTGCACGCCAGGTCGCACTGGCAGTGCAGCTCCTCTGTGTCCGGGTAAACTGAGTCCGCACGGGCGTGCACCTGGGGTGCACGGCCGTGCACTATTTCCAGACTTGGCTGATTTTGCAGCAACTTTCCGTCTTGTCCGTTTTTCGCCCGGTTTCTTCGACTTTGTTCGTGGGACGTCGTTTAAGACCTGAAATAAAATATGAAGCGGTTAAGTACCGAATTCGTGCATTTATGGTCGAAAACGCGTAATTTGGGAGTTTAATCGGGGATTTAAATATGTATATTTTAACGTATATCACCAGTACATCTGATGGAACTATCAACCAAAGAGCTTGGGATAATTTGTTGCATAACCGCATCTTCATGTATTGCACGTAAGTCATTACACTACACATAATTGTCCACACACGCAACACCACTGACAAATTTGATTTACAGGAATCAGATGTACCGGTGCAACCCTCTGATATGTCCAACATGACCTGACCAACAAGTGATTTTTGTTATTCGACAATCTGATTTATAGCCAGCCTATGCTTCATTTTTTATACAATTAACGTTTGATCATTGTCGTAACGAATTTAGCAAACATTGTGCCTCCGCCTCAATGCGCCGTTAAAACAACTATTTATTATATATTCTTGACTTTTGTAAAAATTCATTTGCTAAGACCCAACAACGAATCGTCAATATATATATATAACACATATATAACCAACTTAATTAGTAAACAACTTACATAAACTCACTTATGAAGCGAGCGCAAAAATACAAATTACACACCCGCGCAATGCACGGGCTTTCCTACTAGTATATATATATATATATATATATATATATATATATATATATATATATATATATATATATATATATATATATATATAGGTGGATAATATGGAAACCACATCTTTTGGAAAAACCCTGCAAACTCTATGGTGACTGATCAAGTTTGATTAATGGTCCATGATGAATTTTTATTTAATAATCAAAAGCAAGTGGGCCACTTGCTTAAAAAGGTGGATTAAGGGCAATATGGTAATCTAAATTTTTTTTTTTCTAATTTAATTTTCTGAATCATAGGTATAAAAAGGTTGAATTGACACTTGTCAAGTCACCTCTCTCCTACTTTATGGCACTTTTTCCAGCACGAATATTAACGTACGTTAGTATTGTGATACAAAATTCTTACATCGTGTGAGACATCGCTAGCATGTGTTAACAGACATATACTAAAAGAACAAAATAAAAGAACACTTAAAATGTATATTTATTTAAGAAATGGTAAAAACAATCAATACAATCAACACTAAAAACGTATTAAAAACGTATAATACAAACATAATTATTTGTGAATGACAAAAAAAAAACTACCATGAAAACATAAAAAAGATCAAGCTATGCTTCGTTCTTGATACTCATCTTCATCATTAACACAAAACATCTCTTCACCTACAAAAAAAGATAACACGTGTTAGTTGGGCTCTCCAAAACACATAATGAGACATCACTGACATATGTAGTGTATTCTAAAACATATGTTTTGCTAAAATAACGTATGTCACATGAACCCTAACACATGTTAGTTGGGCATATACTAACGTATGTCTTATGAACCCTAACACCTGTTAGTTAGGCATATACTAGCATGTGTTAGCATCACTAACATGTGTATAAACAACACTAAATCTGCAGTGCCAAATGTATCATACTCAATTTTACAACTATGTTATTACAACTACTCAAATACGATTAATAGGGTTTGAAATCCAAACAATAATAAATTTAAAAAATCAAATCAGAACCAATCCAAATCCATATACCAAAATATTATCCTCATATTCATGAAATATATAAATAAATAAAAGACATAAGCTGCATGTGTTAGCATATTCTAAAACACATGTTTACTCAAAAATAACGTATGTCATATGGACCCTAACACCTGTTAGTTGGGCATATACTAGCATGTGTTAGCATCACTAGCGTGTGTGAGCATACAAGACTCGGACCGCAAAAAAATACATGTACCCTATACGAGTTCATAACAATTTCACTTGCCAAATTTTATTAAATAGAATACACAAATTATTTAAACACCCTATTCACCAAAAAATTAAAAATTTATAATCTGTAGTGCCAAGTGTATCTTACTCAATTTTACAACTATGTTAATATAACTACTCAAATACGATTAATAGGGTTTGAATCAAACAAAAATAAATTTAAAAAATCAAATCAGAACCTATTCAAATCGATATACCAAAAAATTATCCTCATATGCTAACACTAGCATGTGTTAGCATATTCTAAAACATATATTTTACTGAAATAACGTATGTCATATGGACCCTAACACCTGTTAGTTGGGCATATATTAGCATGTGTTAGCATCACTAAAAGATCAAACCTTTTTTTCAGTTTTACTAAAATAACGTATGTCATATGAACCCTAACATATGTTTTTCTGAGATAACGTATGTCATATGAACCCTAAAAAGATCAAACCCCCTTTTTTCAGTTTTCACAAAGCCAGAAACCAAGTTGATCAAGCTAATTTAAACACCACATTCACCAAAGATTAAAAAATTTATAATCTTTATAAATTTTGACCATACAAAAAAAGTAGCATGTAATATCCCAATCATATGTCCAAAACCATTGGTATTTTCCTCATCAAAAATTGAAAAATACATAAAGCAAAAAAAGAAAGCTAAATACGTAAACTGGAATCTCTTAAATTGCAAAATTGAAAAATACATAAAACATACCTTAAAATCCATATAGCATCTCTTAAATTTTGACCATACAAAAGAAGTAGCTACTGTATTTTAAAATACAAAGAAAAATATATCATCATTAAATATTTTCTTTTATTATTTTATGTTTAGTAGTTATCATTATTATTATTTCCTCTTTTATTTTTATGTTTGTTTGACTACGTACATAAAGACACAACACCTCTTTTTGACTTTTTTTCATCTCCTTGTTATTGTTGAAAATGTAAATTTAATAATAGCTTCGTTTTTTTTTTGTTAATATTAAGAAAATCTTAATGAAAGAATAACTTAAATTGTTGCTGAAGTTACTGATAATAAAACATGACCCTATGTTGCCAACTGAGACATTTATAAAGTACAAATAGGAGATCATACCAACAACAGTCGGAGATCTGAACAGAGCATCATTATGAGGGATGTAAGACCCTCAAACCCGACAGGTCAAACAGTTGGCATTCATAGACTAAAACCATGTTAACAATTCAAAAGAAATCTTATTTTATTTCAGAAAATACGCAGCGGAGTGATAAAAGAAGTTATTAAATTTCCAAACATGGTTTTCCCAAGACGGGTCAAAAGAATATTTAATAAACAACTTAAATCTTGGGAAAATAATGTAAATAACGTTCGAGCAATCTCGTAGATGTCTTCTTAATTGAAATGTCAACCGCAGCTGAGTAGCTCCACTGCATGCCAAAGCGTCCTTTATCATCAACAATCTGAAATTAATCTAACGTGTATGCAAAAGTCAGCTACGCTGAGTGAGTTCAAGTTTTATAAGTTTTCAATAGTAGTAAGTTGTTAAAATAAACAATAACAAAATACTATAACCTTAGAGTCAACAATACACGCAATCCGCCTAATTGTTCCCTAAGCAATATTTAAAGTCTAGGATAAGCGCAATCCGCCTATTCAACCCAAGACTTTAGTTACAATCCAAAATAAGCGCATCCCGCCTATTTAGCACAACAATACCAAGTCTGCATAAGCGCGTTCCGCCTACTCGACTCAAACCCTAACTATAATTAATAGTAGGCATATCACATAATATTATAGCTTAGTTTATAATACTAAGTAACCGTCAAGCACAGTTTATGTATGTATAGATATACAGTAGAGAATTAAACCTAACCAAGTATAAATCAAGGCAAATCCCGATCTAACAAGCAAGGTTTCAAATACATGGCCAGGTCATTAAGCGCATTCCGCTTATTAAATAAAAACTTAAGCCACACTTTAATCAAGGCAACCGTCCATTCATATATATAATAATACATACAAATCAAGCCATATAAATAAACATTAGGCGCATTCCGCCTACTTACGTTTCATGCCAAAATAATATGTATGAATTCACAAAAATATTTATAACTTTATAAAAATATTTTGTGACTTCATAAAAATAATCTTGCTAGTTTAGCATGCACGTCAGCCCAAAAATATTTAGAAGAACAATAACTAAAAGAGTGGGCACAAGAACTCACCTTACTGTGTTGCGCAAGTTATAAAATGCCAGAGAACTTTTAGAACCACGCACACTAACATGACTTCAAGAACCTCAGTGATATTGAATCGTAAAATAATTTTGTGACTGATCCCTTAATATGTGCCTACAGTATTAAGGAAACAAATACTGAGATCTAACCAAAGTTACCATCTCTAAAGTCGTAACCGTGTTATGATTTATTAGTGATTACAAGTCACCTAAACTTTAAGCTAGAATAAATTAATTATTTAACTAAAATAAATTTAGCATAAACGAGTTTAATCACTAGTTGGTTAATAAAATCATAAAACGGTATAAGATCTATAAGATTGCCCCATGATACCAATAAATCTTAGATGGTTGCAACAAATTTGGTGAATTCATGTGTGCATGCTTTACAATAAAACATAATATAATATCATGGGGCCATTATAAACATCGAAGGTAAGAGAAGCATGTTTAGTTGTTTATCTTCTGAAATATCACCGGCTTTATGACCTGATTGATAACAACTACATGGTTTCCACTACCATCTTCATATAATAACCCTATTCTTACATGACCCAAACATAGTCCTTCGTTTAGATCTAACCACATAAGCTTTACCAAGCATGTATTCAGGGATGATGTTTATACCTTCGCGTGTGTCGAGTTTGCCTCTTAGTCGTCCTCCAAGATTGACAAGTAAGATAGTTAGCAATTTAACAAGCATCATCATCTCCACTTGCAAACCAAAACCGCCTGCAACACCAACCCACACGAACCCGAACCAAAATCCTAAGAATTCGCTCTAGTTCTCATGTGCGTACATGACCCATTCCATGAACATTCCGGTCATCGAGCACGGCTGCAAAAGCCATAACCATCGCCGCACCTGGCAACGTCATCATCATTATCCCCTTAACGCCTTCGAACAACGACCTTTGTTGCGAATCGGAGATCGAAAGGCTTGGAATCGTCCTAATCACCGGATCTTTTTGTTTTCCATACTCGTCACCTTTTGGCTGCAAGTTTCTAGGGCGGCATATGGCTCCTAGGGTTGCCTTGGGGTTGGTTTTTATTGCACCTCAATTTTCATTCGGGTCCCTCATTTTTAGCTTTGAGCATTTTCATCCAAAATCCAAAACTTTGTTTAAATACCAAAACCAAATTTAGTTATGTACATTAAATAAAGCTTTATGCGTACAAATTCATTAATCGGACCGTTCGGTGAAAGTATTGATAATCCATTTACCCGAATTGTTAAAACGGTAAATTTTGGGATGTTACAAGTTTACCCTCCTTATAATAGGATTCGTCCTCGAATACTCTTGGATAAGGAACCGCAAATGTGATGTTTTACGGATAACCTGCTAAGAGAATAATAACTAGAGATATAGATGAATAGCCTTCAACTATTATTTCAATCCGCTTACTTCTACACAAGACAGAACAGTCATATGATCATTATAGGTTACAACTCAGAACAGAAAAAGTAACAATCATGACACAAAACCAATACTATAGATCAGAGCAGGCATATCCCACTTCTGTCATAGCCTAGTTTATAAGGTCAGGTAGTCGCGAAACACAACAACTTCTCATACGATGGCATCCAAATAGTGGCGTGATGGCTATTGTTACATGAAACTTTGCCAAGGGTAGTTGATACTCCCAGCTACCGCCGAAATCAATAATGCATACCCGAAGCATATCTTCGAGAGTTTGGATGGTTCTTTCCGACTGACCATCCATGTGCAGGTGATACGCGGTGCTGATGTGTAACTCAGGACCCATTCACGTAGAACGAGTGTCTTTTTCGGAAACAATAACACTGGCACACCGTGCTTAGATACAATCTCTCGAAGGAACAATTCTGCCAACCTTTCGGAGTTAAAGGTCCCCCGTATCGGCAAGAAGTGAGCAATCTTTGTCAACCAATCCACCGCCACCCAAATGTTGTCAAACACCTTGGGCGTACGGGGTAGCTTAGTGATGAAATACATAGTAAGATACTCCCACTTCCTTTTCGGTACCTCTAAAGGTTGAAAAAAAAATTTCCAAACGGTTTCTGATATTCTGCTTTAACCTCTAAACAAGTCAAACACCTGCTCACATAAGTTGCTACCTCATACTTCATTATTGGCCACCAATAGTTCTTCTTAAGATCTTGATAAATATTGTTGCCCCCGGATGATTAGAATGGTGGTTTTGTACACCTCATCCATGATTTTATCCCTAAACCCTCCATATCGAGGTACCCACATCCGGTCTTTTATGAACATAACCCTTATCTCCATCACTTCTCATAAGTCCTTGTTGCCCCCCCCCCCCCCCACATACGCTCTGTCATAATTCGCTCCACCTATAAGGCTTCAATCTGGACACTAGAGATCTCTTCACTATATCCGGTTTCAAACTAAGCTGATAAGACTTCACCCGAATGGGTTTAGGCCTCTCCTTTCGGCTCAATGCGTGTGCCCTCACGTTTGCCTTTCCTGGGTGATACGCAATCTCCACATCACAGCTCTTGATTAATTCCAACCACTTGCGCTGCCTCCTATTAAGGTCCTTCTGCTCAAATAAATATTTCGACTCTTATGGTCGGTATAGATGGTGCAAGGACCCCCATATAATTGATGTTCCCACAGTTTAAGCGCAAACAACAGCTAGCAACTCCCAATCATGAGTTGGGCAATTAAACTCGTGGGGTTTCGATTGGCGTGTGGAATAAGCTATCACCTTACCGTGATGCATAAGTACACACCCGAGACCCCCAAGTGTCGCGTCCGAAAAACCACTACATCCTCCGTCCAACCAGGTAAGGCTAGGATCGGTGCGTGTGTCAAACTTGTAAGACCCAAAAATCCGGTGTCAGACTTTTCTTTGGTTTCAAGAAACGCGTTCTCTTGGTCCAGGTCCCAAGCAAACCTCACCTCATTCTTGGTTAGTTTAGTCAGTGAGCTATCTTTGAGAAATCCTATACGCACCTTCGATAACAACCTGCCAACCCAAGAAGCTACTAATATCAGACGGTGATTTTGGTGTCGCCCAGTTCATCACTGCATGCACCTTCGTGGAATCTACCATGGTACTAACGAAATTGATGACACGGGCCATAATACTGACCCTCATGAAATCAGAAAGCACATTTTGAGAATTTTAGCACAAAGCTTCTCATTCCTTGGAGTTTGAAGAACCTTCTTGCGATGTAGAATATGGTTCTTCTTCTCTTTCGGAGTATATGAGCATGTAATCAATGGTAACCATAACAAAACAGTTGAGCATCGGCCTACGCACCCAGTTCATCAAAACCATAACTGCCGCAGCACGTTAGTCAGGCCAAAAGACATTACCACAACTTATCATGTCCATAACGAGTATGGAAAGTGTCCTGCTCTCGTATTTTCGGCTGATGATAGCCCGATCTAAGATTAATTCTCGAGAGCCAACTAGCTCCTTGGGGCTGATCGAAATAAACCGTCGGTTCTCGGTAAAGGATATCTATTTTTCACCGTCAAGTGATACACATCCGCATGCTACCATATATTTTTTTTACAATTAAAATCGGCGCACCCCACGGTGGGATACTCGGTCTAATGAATCATTTCTCGAGCAAATCCTCCAACGGAGATGAGAGTTATCTCATTTACGCAGGGGCTAGGAGGTAAGGTCTCTGGCTACGGGTTTAGCTTCCGGCACGAGGTCTATTTGGAACTCAACCTCGCGGTCCGATGGCGATTCCGTCAAATGCTCAGGAAATACATCCGAGTAATCCCGCACTACGGGGACATCCCTTAGCTTAGGGATATCAGTCCCCACATCCAAGACCTGTGCTAGGTACGCCTTACGCCAATGCTGAAACATCTTCCCCGCCTTTAGCATAGAAATAACCCGAGGTAATGAGCAACCATCGTGCCCATGAACAGTAATACGATTCCCATCAGGAGCTGTAAGTCGCACGAGTCTCCGCCTGTACACAAAGTAAGCATCCACGGTAGCCAGCCAATCCATCCCAAAAATAACATCAGAGCAACCCAATGACATTAAATACAAGAGAATAGGAAGACTATGGCCTGATAACTCGATCCGACAATTATCTACAGCCTTGGTCACGAGGAGTGAATTTCCTACTGCAACCTTGTCCTCGATTAAATGTCTAGTATCCTTGGGATCTTATCTAACCCAATACAAAAGGTGATAGACACAACCCATACAAAACATTCACGACAAAACCGTCACATGATCCGTCACAAGACATATTCATGATGTGTAAAGTAAGGGTAAACTTCTAATAACGTTGATCAAGTGTGATTAGCTGTTTACATTACTTTAGTCACCCTAAACACAACAAGTTACGACCACATTAACAATTCTTCTTACACATTAACACAAATACACATGGTATTTAGCTATTAAACCTTAAAGGTTTGCAATTAACAAATGAAGAAAGGAATTCTACCCTACCTCAAAACACAAGAGCATACACCCCCTATGAATTATTACAATTAAGCACTCAATAAGAGCCATCGTAATATACTTAAAACAAATATAGTTATTGGGTTTCCTTCTAACACTTTATGTATCTAAGTGTTCAACGAGAAGCATCCCAACCTATGTGTCGTGCATTACTCACTACATAATAAACTTCCCATACTACATCAAAATGTAAAGGCACTAACCGCCCGTTTATGACTTCATGCTATTAAGCATCCAATAAAGTGTGTGTGTGTGTGTATATATATATATATATATATATATATTAACATACGTCAAAAATAAGGATTACCTCTTGGCGTGCAGCTACCCAGCAGTTGACATTTCTTAGTAACAGTTTGGTCCCATACCAGATTCGAGTCCGAGCACAAACTGCCCGAATCCCTCGAACCATTGCTCTGATACCAACTTGTAAGACCCTCAAACCCGACAGGTCAAACAGTTGGCATTCATAGACTAAAACCATGTTAACAATTCAAAAGAAATCTTATTTTATTTCAGAAAATACGCAGCGGAGTGATAAAAGAAGTTATTAAATTTCCAAACATGGTTTTCCCAACACGGGTCAAAAGAATATTTAATAAACAACTTAAATCTTGGGAAAATAATGTAAATAACGTTTGAGCAATCTCGTAGATGTCTTCTTAATTGAAATGTCAACCGCAGCTGAGTAGCTCCACTGCATGCCAAAGCGTCCTTTATCATCAACAATCTGAAATCAATCTAACGTGTATGCAAAAGTCAGCTACGCTGAGTGAGTTCAAGTGTTATAAGTTTTCAATAGTAGTAAGTTGTTAAAATAAACAATAACAAAATACTATAACCTTAGAGTCAACAATACACGCAATCCGCCTAATTGTTCCCTAAGCAATATTTAAATTCTAGGATAAGCGTAATCCGCCTATTCAACCCAAGACTTTAGTTACAATCCAAAATAAGCGCATCCCGCCTATTTAGCACAACAATACCAAGTCTGCATAAGCGCATTCTGCCTACTCGACTCAAACCCTAACTATAATTAATAGTAGGCATATCACATAATATTATAGCTTAGTTTATAATACTAAGTAACCGTCAAGCACAGTTTATGTATGTATAGATATACAGTAGAGAATTAAACCTAACCAAGTATAAATCAAGGCAAATCCCGATCTAACAAGCAAGGTTTCAAATACATGGCCAGGTCATTAAGCGCATTCCGCTTATTAAATAAAAACTTAAGCCACACTTTAATCAAGGCAACCGTCCATTCATATATATAATAATACATACAAATCAAGCCATATAAATAAACATTAGGCGCATTCCGCCTACTTACGTTTCATGCCAAAATAATATGTATGAATTCACAAAAATATTTATAACTTTATAAAAATATTTTGTGACTTCATAAAAATAATCTTGCTAGTTTAGCATGCACGTCAGCCCAAAAATATTAAGAAGAACAATAACTAAAAGAGTGGGCTCAAGAACTCACCTTACTGTGTTGCGCAAGTTATAAAATGCCAGAGAACTTTTAGAACCACGCACACTAACATGACTTCAAGAACCTCAGTGATATTGAATCGTAAAATAATTTTGTGACTGATCCCTTAATATGTGCCTACAGTATTAAGGAAACAAATACTGAGATCTAACAAAAGTTACCATCTCTAAAGTCATAACCGTGTTATGATTTATTAGTGATTACAAGTCACCTAAACTTTAAGCTAGAATAAATTGATTATTTAACTAAAATAAATTTAGCATAAACGAGTTTAATCACTAGTTGGTTAATAAAATCATAAAACGGTATAAGATCTATAAGATTGCCCCATGATACCAATAAATCTTAGATGGTTGCAACAAATTTGGTGAATTCATGCGTGCATGCTTTACAATAAAACATAATATAATATCATGGGGCCATTATAAACATCGAAGGTAAGAGAAGCATGTTTAGTTGTTTATCTTCTGAAATATCACCGGCTTTATGACCTGATTGATAACAACTACATGGTTTCCACTACCATCTTCATATAATAACCCTATTCTTACATGACCCAAACATAGTCCTTCATTTAGATCTAACCACATAAGCTTTACCAAGCATGTATTCAGGGATGATGTTTATACCTTCGCGTGTGTCGAGTTTGCCTCTTAGTCGTCCTCCAAGATTGACAAGTAAGATAGTTAGCAATTTAACAAGCATCATCATCTCCACTTGCAAACCAAAACCGCCTGCAACACCAACCCACACGAACCCGAACCAAAATCCTAAGAACTTGTTCTAGTTCTCATGTGCGTACACAACCCATTCCATGAACATTCCGGTCATCGAGCACGGCTGCAAAAGCCATAACCATCGCCGCACCTGGCAACGTCATCATCATTATCCCCTTAACGCCTTCGAACAACGACCTTTGTTGCGAATCGGAGATCGAAAGGCTTGGAATCGTCCTAATCACCGGATCTTTTTGTTTTCCTTACTCGTCACCTTTTGGTTGCAAGTTTCTAGGGCGGCATATGGCTCCTAGGGTTGCCTTGGGGTTGGTTTTTATTGCACCTCAATTTTCATTCGGGTCCCTCATTTTTAGCTTTGAGCATTTTCATCCAAAATCCAAAACTTTGTTTAAATACCAAAACCAAATTTAGTTATGTACATTAAATATAGCTTTATGCGTACAAATTCATTAATCGGACCGTTCGGTGAAAGTATTGATAATCCATTTACCCGAATTGTTGAAACGGTAAATTTTGGGATGTTACAAGGGAAAGATAAAATGACAATGATATCCTTTTTAATATAATATTGAGAAAGGTTGGCTTGGATGATGTGGCACAATATAGATCATGAGTTGGGTTTCTTGGGGTTTTTCCATTTTGAGGGGTTTTCTCCCTATACTTCCACTATATATATATATATATATATATATATATATATATATATTATTTTTTATGACTGAATGCAATCATGTGATCATGTTGAAGCGCAAGTTCATGCGAATTCATATCATGTCACTTCATGTTGAATTTAATATATAACAACTAGTTCTCTACATTACTCTAGTTTTCTTTTCAATGCATCTAGATTTATTTTAATGCTGAGGATGATTTGGAATGAAATTTATTTCATATAACTCGTAAATATAGTCTAGTGACGGAACTTTAACATGTAAATTGTAGAAGAGTACGTGGGATATATCTTTGGTGTTTTTAAGGTTCCTTATTGTGGTTGGTCAAGTAAAGGCCTTGATGCCACTGCCATACGACAAAGCAATCATGTCTTCATAAACTAAAATATGTTGAACTCATATTAATAGGTGCCACTGTAATTACTTTTGTAATACTAATCTAAACAATATCAAATACAATCTCAACACAATACGCAACCATAACAAAGAAGATATCGACAAAACATGTGACAAAATCTTATTAACCCAACCCAAAGAATTTACCCCCCAAATACCCAAAGAGTTCTACAAATATAGAATTCTATCAAACAATACCATGTTCGTCGTGTCAACTGTGAAGATTACAGTTGACACTAATGATAAAATGTAAAAACTTACAAAGACAAATACTAGACAATACAGAGAAGAAGAACGAACAGGAGTAAACCCTAGAAATAGAAAGAAGAAAGAAAACAAAATGCGTGAGAGAATAATGAGAGACTACAACAGTAGTCTCTATATATAGCAGAGCCTAGAAGCATCTATCATCGATCTAACCAAAATGATCTAAACCGTTCAATCACAACAACCTGCACAAATCTCAGCCACAGGATTTTTTCATTCGTAACAATATATGAGCTGATGTACGATCTGGGCCATGGACCAATAGCTCACCAAGTATTATAAAGCCCAACAAGATAATAATACATTAGCCCAATAAACAAAATGTTGGGTCAGCTGCCCTAGAGAAGAACAGAGGATCTGAAAAACCAAAACATACTATATATTTGATCCATAATAAAACAACAGTTTACATGATAATCCTCCCAAAATACTATTGACTCCTAACAACTGTTGTTCCTCCAACATCTGATGAACAAGTGCTGATCACAAAGGACTGTTGAAGAAACAACTGCTGAGCAAAAGACTGTTGAAGACAAGGACTGTTAGAACCAACTACACTTAGGCTCCAACAGATGATATAAGCCATCAGAGTTTTACCCATCAGCTGTTTAGTCATCAGTGTTTATCTATGTAACAGTGGTTGTATGATCTGATGTTTTATGTTGTTATAATTCGTTAGCTGTCACTGTCTTAGGTGATGTCAGCCATAAGTCATCAGAGTTTAGTCTTGTTTATAAATAGAACAGTGTCTGTACTATTCTATTCATCACTCCAAACATTCTCTTAAGACAAACACTGTGAGTGATCAGGCTGAGGGGGAGATATTGTGTAATTATACTAATCTGTGATGGCTAATGAGATGTACAATTTGAAAACAATTACACCGTTTGTTATGATTGATAGTTTATTATTCCGCTGCACTTTCCATTTTTATCTATCTTCATACTGTTTCATTTATTAAACGTTCATAACAAATCAAACTCAGATCCTAACAATTGGTATCAGAGCTTGGTCAATTAAATTTGATCTAACCAATCAATTTAATATAAACAGATCAGCTCACAATTATTGATATCGTTTTGTTTGTCGGATTGAAAACAGAGTAAAAGTTTATTTACGTTCAAAGTTTTTTTAAACACACTTTGTTTTACAAACAATCAAAGAATGGCTTCAATCAATCATGATCCACATAACACTGGCATGAACAACAAGCCACCGATGCTTGTCAGGTCTGAATACAATATCTGGCAACGTCGGATGAGCCATGTTCTAGCTCAATAGAACACTGGGTGTTGGAAGTCGGTTATCTTTGGACCACATGTTCCGATGGTGCCGAGTACCGAAGATCCCAAGGTTCAAGAGCCAAAGAAACTAGAAAACTACTCCAAGCAAGATTTTCAGAAAATTGATTTAGATACTAAGGCCTTCACTATTGTGGACATGGCTTTACCAAATGATATCTATGATGGGCTGTTACACTGTAACAGTGCAAAGGAGTTGTGGGATGTTTTGAAAGAACAATTCGGTAGGACTGAGGAGGTTATTGAAAGCAACCGTGGAATACTTAACCAACAATATGAAACATTCAGTCATGTGAAGGGAGAGTCATTAACTCAACAATTTGAGAGGTTTAACTATTTAATTAGTGAACTAAAACTGGTGGGTCTAACTTATCCTAACTCAACATTGAACGATAGGTTTTTGAGATCATTACCAGACAAATGGGACACTATTGCTATTATTATGAGAAACTCAATTGGTTTCAAGGACTTATCTCTGACCCAGCTTCTTGGTAAGCTCTTGACCTATGAGAGAGAGCTTAACCAGAAAAAGAAGCTTCGGGGCTCTGGAAAAGTGTCTGATGATTATGTGTTTGGTAATACAACACTTTTGGGTCAAGATGGCTACCTGGTAATAGTAAGGATCAGAGTTATGATCATTTTATTGACATAACTTTAGGTTTTAACTCTCATTCTTATTCACCTAACTATGCTTTTGTAGCAAGTAGTGGTGATATCCAGGCATCTGATACCATATCCTTTGAGTATAATGACCTTCAATATTTTGACCCTGAGGACTTGGAAGAAATGGACATATTGCACCAACTGGCTCTGCTCAGTATTAGAACTAACAATTTCTATAAGAAAACTGGCATAAGATATCCAGGTTTACATGGCAGGTCAAAGGTGGTGTTGGATAAATCTATGATTAAGTGTTATAAATGTCATAGACTTGGTCATTTTGCTAGGGAATGTAGGAGTCAACATGGTACACCTATGATTACCTATCCAAATCAAAGGCCTCAGACAAACACTTATCAGGTTTCCCATAATACCCCTGGACCAAATGTGCAAAACACTGCTCACTTTGCACAGTCCTCATCCACTGTTCTTGTCCATTATGTCTAAACCACTGTTCCTTAGATTCACTATGTTCAAACCCCCGTTGTTCAGGCTCAAATGCCAATAACTGCTACTCCACCCTCTGCCCCTGCAGAGACCAGTCAACAGAGCTTTTTTAGACAAGGCTTTGTTGATTGGAGCAGTTTACCAGATGAGCTAACAGATGAGAACTTTTCTCTTGTTGCCAAAGATGAAAATGAACCAGAAATTTTTTGTTTCATGGCTTTGGACACAATAGTAGAAGAAGTTGAATCTGAGGATGTGGTGTCTAAGTCTGAAAATGTGACGAATGATGTTGTTGGTACAATAGTTCTAGATGAAAAGTCCGAAGAAGAGGTTGTGAATCTCTCAGATCCATGGGGTGATAATGATTGTGAGTGCAAGTGTGATTGTGTATTGATGGTTGCTGCTAAGGTATCTCCTCAAATCTTAAATGATTTGTGTTCAAACAAATGTGTAATAGCATTTGCAAACATTAAAGAGGTGAATGAAAACCTTAGAAAGAAAATTTTAGATGATGAAGTTCAATTTGAAAAACTTTCAAAAGAGTTAAAATCAAAATTGACTGAAAAAGAATATGAAATTAGCAGTTTAAAACATGAAGTAAGTATAACTAAAGACCAGCTCCAAACTATGATAACAAAATATTAGAGTTGTAAAAAGGAGCTTGCGTCCACCCAAGTTGAATGTGAAAAATGGGTGGAATCATGTAAAGGTCTTGAGATGCTCCTCAACAAACAGACCAAAACTCCAAAAGTCATGTGAAATTTGGCATTGGTTGTGAAACCACTGATCAAGTTTCTCAAAACACTGACAAAAGGGAACCAAAGTTGGTTGAGGTTATTCAACTAATTTGGAGGGTCAAGAAATTAAAATCACTAAACCTAATGGTAAGAAAATTGTCCTTGAAAAACTTGAGGGTTCCTCGTCATGTAATGAAATTGAAAAATATCAGTTTAAACCAACTTGATCAGATGAGTGTGATGTTCTTGAAAGCTTCAAACCAGTTGATTTTGAAACCCCTGCTGGTAAAAAGGAACCACATGCAAAAATCATTCCCTTGAAAGATCTTCCAGCAGATGCTCAAACATCTGTTGAAAAGAAGGTTGAAAAAGGGAAGAAGAAAGAAAAGGGTGTACACTTGTTCTGTGATTTCTGTGAAAAGAAGAACCATGTTACCAAAAACTGCTTTCTTCTAAAAGCATATGATATCAACAAAGGAACAAGTGTGTTTGATTCTAAAAAAACATGTTCAAAATGTGGTAAAAAGAATCATAAAACCAAAGAGTGTATTTATCTTAAAAATTTTGATGTCAAAATACAAGAGTATAAAGCTAAAACACAAGCAAGTCAAGTGGTTAGTACCTCAAAAGGAAAGCCCAAACATACTTTTACACCAGTCCAAACATCTGTTACTAAGAACCTTGAAACCTCTACTCCCAGGGTAGTCCAAGTAACAGATGCTCCACCTTCAAACAAGTATCCAAGAGGACATGGACAACCACCTTGTCATAGTCTGTCACATGTTTATGAAGAGCCCAAAAGGCCTTCAAAACCAAGAGTGAACATGCATCCCTATGGGTACTATCATCTGGCAGGAAATGGTCAAACATCTGTTGCACCAAGTGTTGACATACAAAAACTGGCAAATGGTCAACAACAATTGTTGAACTTGGTTCAAAAACTGGTTCAAGCCACTGATCATTCTCCTAAACTTGAAGCTGGAAAGTCTGGGAACCCATCCAAAGCCAACTTGGCTTTGGACACTCACCCAAACTAAATCATTACTATTGTGCAGGGAGCTTCTTCTTGCTTAGATAGTCTATGGTGTGTAGATAGTGGAGGCTCCAGGCACATGACAGGATGTAGAGCCCTACTTCTGGACTTCTTAGCTCATGGAGGGGATGATATATCTTTTGGTAAGGATTCTAAAGGTAAGGTGTTGGGTTCAGGGACTGTTCAGGCTGGGAGAATCAAGTTTGAAAATGTCAATCTTATTGATAATCTTAAATTTAATCTTCTTAGTGTCTCAGAAATGAGTGACAAAGGCTATGGGTCATTCTTCACTAAGAAAACTTGTAAGATTATTGGGCCAGAAGTGTTTAAAAAGATTGACACCATCATAGCCGAAAGCCAAGCACAACTTGTTGCTCACAGGAGTGACAATGTGTATGTAGTTGATATGTTGAAGGATAATCCTATGGCAAATGTCTGTCTGTTTTCTGCTGCCTCAACTAAAGAGACAAAATTGTGGCATAGGAGACTGGGTCACACCAACCTTCAAACTATTAACTCACTCTCTAAACAAAGCCTTGTGAGAGGCCTTCCATCAAAGGAATTCAAATGTGAAGAGCATTGTGTTTCCTGTTTAAAAGGAAAACAACATAAAAGCTCTTACAAATCCGTTGATGAGTCCAAAACAAGTCAATGTCTTCAATTGTTGCACATGGACTTGTTTGGCCCAGTTAAAATCATGAGTCTAAGGAAAAAGAGATTTTGTCTTGTCATAGTTGATGATTTTTCTAGCTTTACATGGACTTGCTTTTTACACTCTAAGGATGAGACTGCAGGTATTTTGAAGGACTTTGTCACCAAAGTTAAAAAACAATATGACTTGCCAGTAAAAGTGTTTAGAAGTGACAATAGAACAGAGTTCAAAAATAAGGAGTTGGATGATTTCTGTGTCAAAAGGAATTGTGAGGCAGTACAGCATTCCAAGAATACCAGAACAAAATGGGGTGGTTGAAAGGAAAAACAGGACTCTTATTGAGGCTGCAAGGACAATGCTAGCAGATTCTGGTTTACCACTGTCCTTTTGGTCAGAAGCTGTAAACACTACTTGCTATGTTCAAAACAGAGTTTTAATTAACCCTAGACATCAAAAGACCGCTTATGAAATTCCGTTCAAAATCAAACCACTGATATCATTTTTCAAAATCTTTGGCTGTCCATGTTTCATTTTAAATCTTAAAGTTTCCATTTCAAAATTTGCAGCCAAAGTAGATTGTGGGTATTTTCTGGGATATTCTTCTACTACCAAGGCCTATAAAGTGTTTAACACAAGGACTTAGACAATAGAAGAAACTTTGAATGTAAAGTTCAATGAACTTTCATCCTTAAAAATCCAGCAAATCCTACTGAACTATTTGATTTAGAAAAATTCAAATTTGAAGATATTACTGCTAAAACTAACAGTGCAGGTACTCCACAGTCTCCACAACAGGATTACAGATTTGATGTTGTGATTCCATCTCACTACAAAGTCGCTTCTGCATCAGGGGAAGCAGATGTTCAAAACACCTGTCAAAACTCTGCCACAGCTGTGTCAACCACTGTTGACCAATCTTACCCTCAAACCACTGCCTCATCCAGCTCAACCACTGTTGAAACATCTGTTGACAAAAGTCAGTCCAACCTAACTCCACTTGGACCCATTCCCCCATTTCCATTTCAAACATCTGTTGGCACTACAGAAGTGCAAACAGATGTTACAACAACAGAGGCTCCAAACCTCTGTCCCTCACCTCAAAATGACATCATACCATATCAGGGAGATTTAATCTACCTAAGAGCTCATCCACCTGATCAAATTATTGGCAACATCAGAGAGGGAGTGCTCACAAGGAGCCAATCCTCAAATATCTATCTTTTTGCAGGCTTTCTATCCCTCACACAACCTGTCAAATACCACGAGGCACTGAAAGACAACAGTTGGGTAGAAGCCATGCAAGAAGAGCTCCTTCAGTTCAAAAGACAACAAGTATGGGAACTTGTGCCACTGCCAAATGATGTATGTCCAATTGGCACAAAGTGGGTCTTTAAGAACAAAACAGATGAAATGGGTATAGTTGTCAAGAACTAGCCAGGCTTGTGGTTCAAGGCTTCAGACAAGAAGAGGGTATAGACTATGATGAAACCTTTGCTCCTATAGCTAGGCTACAAGCTATCAGACTCTTCTTAGCCTTTGTTGTCAACCAGAACATCAAGGTGTATCAGATAGACATCAAATGTGCATTCCTTTATAGCAAAATTCAGGAGGAGGTCTATGTTTGCCAACCACCTGGTTTTGAAGACACATTCCATCCTGACCATGTCTACAAGCTTAGCAGCTTTGTATGGCTTGAAACAAGCACCAAGTGGCTGGTATGAAACTATTTCCACCTTTCTCTAATCCATTGGTTTCAATAGAGGAAAAATTGATAAAAACTTTGTTTTTAAAATGGAAAGGGAAAGATTTAATGATTGTTTAAATATATGTGGATGACATCATTTTTGGGTCCACGTGTAACAAAATGTGTGAAGAGTTTAGGGAACTCATGACAGCAGAGTTTAAAATGAGTGCTATGGGTGAACTCCAGTGCTTTCTTGGTCTCCAAGTTAAGCAACTGCAAAATGGGACATTCATTCATCAAAATAAGTATGTTAAAAACTTACTTAAAAAAATTGAGATGAATGACTGTAAACCATGCAGTACACCCATGAGTACCACCAAGCTACTCACTATTGATGACAAAGATGAACTGGTTGATCAGACACATTATAGATGCATGATTGGGTTTTATTGTACCTAACTGCATCCAGGCCAGACATTATGTTTGCCACTTGTGTCTGTGCAAGATCCCAGGCATCACCTAGAAAGTCAAACCTTATTGCTGTGAAAAGGGTATTCAGATACCTAAAAGGTGCTCCCAAACTTGGTATTTGGTATCCTGCTAATGAAAATATTGAGCTTTCAGGTTATTCAGATAGTGATTATGTTGGTTGCCACACCATAAGGAAGTCAACATCAGGTGGGTGCCAATTTCTAGGGAAGGCCTTAGTTTCTTGGCAAAGCAAAACGCAAGCAGCTGTTTCAACTTCAACAGCAGAGGCTGAATACATTGCCGCTGCAAGCTGTACAGCCCAACTCATGTGGCTTCAAAATCAGTTACTGGATTTTGGTATAACTGCACTAAGGACTCCACTCATGTTGGATAGCCAGGCTGCTAAAAATATCATCAAAAATCCAATCTCTCACTCCACCACAAAGTACATTGACATTTGACATCATTTTGTGAGAGACAGCTATGAAAAAGGTTTGATTTCTCTGCACCATGTTTCAACAGAGGATCAGCTGGCAGATGTGTTGACAAAAGCTTTAGACACATCTACCTTTGAAAATCTGATCTCTCGGATTGGTATGCTAAACATGGATTAAAATTAAACATGATTTCATAAATAAAAAATTTAAATGTTTTTAGAAAATCAAAATCCATCCTTAAAAATAGCTTTTGGTTGAAAAATCTATTCAGATAAAACAACCACTGTTTCTTCAAATGTTATCCACTGTTGTTGTAAAATCTGTTTCAAACATTTGATCAGATAAAACAACCACTGATTGGTTGAAAAATCTGTTTCAAACCGCTGATCAGATAAAACAACTGTTTTCCACTATATATATATATATATATATATATATATTAAAAAAAACAACTCATCAGTGCTTTGGCAAACCTCAAACAGCTGTTTGTCACGTATGCTCCATCAGATGTTTGCCACGTCTGCTCTCAAAAGCAGTGCTTTGGCCACATCAGCGGTTTCATCAGATGCTATAAAAACCATGTTTTCCCCAAATAGTTGTTACACAGTCTCATTGTATTCAAAATACTGAAACCGCCTTCTTCAACCTCTAGCTTTCAACCTAATTCCTTTGATCATGCTGCTCGAAATCCAAAACATGGATCTTCAAGTAAAAGCCCCTCACAATTACCTACCATATCTGGATAAAACAGATGAAAACATTCCATTCCACACCATCATTGACGTCATCCTTAAATCCAAATAATTGCATGTCCTCACCGCTGATTCCCCCATTTTCATTGACACTCTTCAAGAATTCTGGTTAAATGCTGAGACCTTGCTACAAGACAACAAGCCAACAACCATAATTTCCAAAATTGGAGAAGCACATGTCACCATAACCCCCAAACCATATCCACAACCTTCTCTCTCAACGACTTGGCAGGTATGGATTCTTTCCCTAAGGCTGAACTTCACACAGAGTTTTTAGAAAGGGGTTATGATTCACAAATGACTGGAGCAACAATTTACAAAAAAAATTTCCCACCAGTCATGAAATTTTTCTTTCATACACTCCTTATTTGTCTCTCTGATAAAACTACTTCTTTCAATGAAATCCCATTAATAGTTCAGTACTTGGGATATGCAATGCTGTCAGAATTTGACTACAATCTATCCCAAGCACTGTTTCTAGATTTAGTAACAAATGTGAAGGGAGTCAAGTCTGGGTCAAACAATGCTTTTCTTCTATACCCAAGACTTTTAAGCTTTATCCTACAAAAGGTTTTACCTGAAAATGATTTCAAAAAGGGAAAATCTCTTCAAATGAAGAGCTTATCCCAAGAAACTTTTACAGGAATGCTGGGTCCAAACACCAAAGAAAAAGTGTCAAAAGTTAAAGTTTCTAAAACACAAGCAAAGGGTGCTAAGACAATAACTATTGTCCAAACCTCTGTTGCTGAGCCCACTGCTCCTAGTGATCATGGCACTACATCCAGTGCTGTGAAACCCACAACAGGCACCTCCAGGAAGAAACTTCCATCCACTAAACCCCCCAAAAAGAAACCAAAAAGGGTAACTCTGGAAGATGAGATACCAGAGGAAAACCCTGTTGTAACACAAAAGCAACAAACAACCACTGTTGATACTTCCTTTCAACAGATGGATATATCTCTACCCATCCAAACTCCTCATGCATCCTCACAAAAGGATCATGTTGTAAGCCAAGGGGACACACATCATGAAGCATATGAGTCACTTGACCATATGTTCAAAAGCCCTTCTCCCGAGGCTGCTTCTCTTTTCACTCCCTAACCATCACCATCACATGTTATACCCACCATGCAACCATTGTTCAAAGCCATTGAGAAAACTCAGGATAATCCCAGTTCCTCTCCATCACCTATCACTAAGAGCATACTTCCACAAGTGACTGGGTCTGAGAAAAATCAAGATGTTTGGGGTTGAGATGGTGATGTGGGTGGTATAGGAATGGATGGTGTAGTGATGGTGGTTGTTGTGATGATGGTACAGTGGTTGTAGTGGTGGTAGGTTCAGTGGTTGTAGCCGATGATTTGGGAACAAAGATTTTGGTTTTGGATGGTGGTTGCCTAACATGTTTTGCAGGCATTTTCTTCCTTTTAGAGGAGCCAACATCTTCTATCTCCTGCTGTTGTTCTTGTTTCTTCTGCACAAGAACCTCTGCCTTGACTTCCAAAGTCTCAGACCTTTTTAGCTTAGATTTAGCAGCCTCTTCAGCCATGACATTGGCAGATTCATCAATCTTCTTTGCCTTATCAGCTTTGGCAGGTTCAGCAGTAGCAGTGGCTTGAGCAGTCGATTGTTGTGGAGCTGAAGTAGGAGTAGGGCTGGCAATTTAGACACGAACACGATGACCTGACACGAACCTACACGATTTTAACAGGTTTCGTGTTTGGCCTTAACAGGTTTCGTGTCTATAACAGGTCGACACGTTAAGACCTATTTATTTTTGTGTCGTGTTCGTGTTTACATGTTTCGTGTTCGTGTCTTATCGTGTACGTGTCTTAACAGGTCTTATTGTGTTTCTTATCATGTCTTGTCGTGTCTTATCGTGTCTTGTCGTATCTTATCGTGTCTTGTCGTGTTAACATATTTTACTAGGTGTTCCGTATCGTGTCTTGTCGTGTCTTATCGTGTTAACCTGTTATAAACAAGTTCGTGTTCGTGTTTGAAAAAAATGACACGATTAGATTTCGTGTCGTGTTCGTGTTTGCAAGTTTCGTGTTTGTGTCTTAACAGGTTCGTGTAACCTGTTATGCCAGCCCTAAGTAGGAGACCCTGGTTTGTTGGCAGCAGACTTTTGTGATTGACCTTTTTGAGAAGGTGGATATCCAAAGGGATCTAGCTTTGGCAATCTATCTCTGCTACTCTCCCCCTTTTTGGCATCATCAGTAGTGAATTCATCATCATTTTCATCTCTTAAAATAGTTGTGGGGGCCATGAATATCCTAAAAAAAAATGAGAGAAAGGCTATCATTTATTTTTACTTTAAGGCCATATTTTGTAATTAACAATTCAACCAACTTCAAACATGCATAAATGAGCTACAGACGTTTTTAGCACATAAAATAATTTAGCATTATCTAATATCTATAGTTGCTTTACATTTTAGCTTCTAGGTTTAAAGTAAGAGTTAATTGTACTTCATATAAGGTCAAAAATGTATCGCAACTCATAAAATTACCTTTAGCATCTATGGCCCAAGCAAGAAGGTGGAATGCGAGAAACCACAAAAGTGTTTAATAAAAAACAACCCCCTTAACAAGAACGGCGGAACTTATTAAAGGGAGTTCGTTTATTTGGATGAAGAGTAGGTTCAAATTTTGTAACATGAATTGGGAGTGGTGGACTTATTTTAACATGAACTAGCAAGGATCCCCGCACTCCGCGCGCCGGAAGTACGACGAAGAGTACTGATTCACCAACCAACAACAGGTATGCGAATGGTAAAAGCTTTGACGGAGACCACAACAGGTATGCGAATGGTAAAAGCTTTGACGGAGACCATAACGGCGCCGTTCTCCGATACAGATATCGGTGGAGGAGCAGGCTGTCTGTTTCTATTCATGTAGCAGGTGAGAAAGGAAAGATGGCGGAAGTAAATAAGCGGTAAAGCAAGCCTACTTTATGCAAGATAGCGACGTGACGTTTTACAGTAGCACCGACGTATATAATAATTATTTAAAGAAGGTATAACAACTAATAATACTTAACAGATAACATCACGTTCATTGCATCATGTAGGCTTTCATCGTTCCACCATTTCATTAGTAATAGGGTCGCGAAATAACACCGATCTGCGATGGTAATATATTAGTTGCAATATAGGCTGAAAGGAGTCGACGCTATTGCAGTTTAAAAATTAAAATAAAAAGGTCATAAAAAGTATAAACTGGCCGCAAGTATTGAAAAAGAAATCGGTAGCAAATACATTTAAAAGAACTAGTGATATTTAACCTGCACGTTGCGGCAAGAATGCAACCTAAATTCGTTATGTATGGAGTGTTGGTAATTTTAGTGTTATCAACAGACTTTGGTGATATTGGATTAGCTTGTCGACCAATATAATCTTATTAACAATTAGGCGAGCTAGGAGATGCGGGAGTGCGTGCTCGTGTGATGTTAATCAGATTTGGCGTGTTTATCAGTTTTGATTTATTGTTAATTTATAAACAATGTTTTAAAAATATAAATAGTTAATGGCCAAAATCGTCCTTGAGGTTTGATTTATTCGCAATAAAACGTAAACCTGAAGGATCCAGATGTAAAAAAAAAAAATAAAAAAAAAAAAAAAAAACTATTTTGAACTGATGTGGCAAAAATGACTAGACATCGGAGACGATTTTGGCAATTAATGTATATTTATAACTGTTGGGCCTAATCAATGGATCTAATGGGCCTAATTACTGGATTTGATCCTAACATGTTTTCAATGAATACTAATAATAAAAAAAGAAACCAATGAGATAGATGAGATGAAGATACGCATATAGAGAACTTGGTCGATAGAAAAAAAATGGTATGGTTACAGGTTTTATCATCAAATACAAATTCGTTCTTGACAAATCGCTTGGTCTATTCCGGTTGAACGTTTGTTAGTAACAACAAATAGTTTGATCTGATAGTGTATCACGATTCCAAAAGGAATCCAAGTGAATTTTTGTGAAACGATCTCTATAAATTTTAGTTCTAGTTCAACAAGTTCGTGTTTCGTTATTCTGCAAATCGGGTAAAACCAACATGGAGTTGGTTTATTACGATACTGCCACATGCTATAAAGGGGGAGGGGCACTTACTGTGAATCTCACGGGTACCCCACTACCAGCACGGCAACAGGGCTGCCGATGGTGCTGGTAGTGGATCCGTGGAGGGTTTACGTGACTTAGTTCACGGTGTGGTTCACTGTAGGTTCTTGTGCATATTCATTTCCATCCTTCTATATATATATATATATATATATATATATATATATATATATATATATATATATTGTTTAAAAGGTGGATATTAATGGAGACTATGGTATGAGAGGAGTTTGGAAGATCGGAATTTTTTTTTTACCATAGGTGGGAACGTATTAGAGAGCGGCAAGGTTAGAAGAGGTGCTTCTTCTATGTAAGGAAGGAAGTGATACGGTGGAGATGGGGTGGTTGAACCTGAGGGCGGGTCAGAAGCCCCCGTCCTTCACCGTTGTTAGCGATTTTGAGGATGAAGTGTGGTTCAAGCTATTGATCGTCCAGCAGAGTCGGTTGGATAACTTGGACCATTGTGATGAGGGATGCTGAGATTGCTGAAAAGCAGAAGGCTCGGTTGGAGTCTTTTGCTTAAATTAATAATGATCTTGAGCGCCGCCGCCAGGCGGTGCAAAAGGCAGATGCGGACCTTGCTGCTCAGAAGCAGGGCGAGGCCCAAAGCTTAAAGGAGTTGGAGGTGTAGACCTCCAAGTATGCTGCATCCCAGGCCGAGTTGAAAGCCAAGTACGATGATGTGGTGAGGCGACAACACGCATCCCTAAACTTAAGGCCTTGGTTGTGACTCGCGCCCAAGAGAAAAAGGCCTGGGAGGCAGAGAAGGCTGCGATGGTTGCTGCGCAGAAGGCTGCGGCAGAAATGCAGTGTGGATGATGACCGACGGCGTCACTGGGTATGTTTTCCTTAGACGTGGTTTATTTTTTGTTATTTTGGCCTTGTCTTATATGTTGACTTTTCTTTGTAGCTCTTCGACTGAATTTGGAATGAACCGAAGATGGGCAACCAGGTGACAGAGATCATCGAGGTGTCCAAAGTGACGGGCCTATGGGATGGGTGGTTGGAAGGGTTCGTGGCGGCAAAAGATGGTGCCGCTTTAGAAGATGAACCCTTCCCGGACACTGACTCTGAGGCAGCGCTGCTTGATCAGGTTGAAAAGTTTGAGATGCTGGAGTTCCTAGTGTTGAAGACTGTGGAGAAGTATTTGGCCGACCCAGATCCGATCGGTACGTTCAAGTATTACATTAAGGAGACGGATCCTCTGGGTCGGGAACGTGCTGAAAAGGAGGCCGCTGTTGAGGCCACCAAGGCAGCTGGGTTTGGTAGTTCGAGGACGGCGCATGAGCCTCCTAGTAGAATATATATATGTTTGTACCTTGTTCGTTCATTCCGTTGTAAATATTTGCAGTCTTTTGAATGAATGAAATCTTTTGTTTCCATTATTGCATCATAATATGCTGATGGTTGATCTTCTTTTGTCTTTTCTCTCTTTTATATATATGTTGTTTTGGCGTCCGGTATGAAAAGTTTATTAACTTCTAGCCTTGAAGACATCGTAGATATTGGGAATGTTGATATGAAGACTTTATTAACTTCATATCATAAATGAATTTGCGCACACGGGATGGGAACCATAAAGTATTATTGATATTCAGAGTACATTGAGAGTTAGAGGTAACAGTTACGCAACTAAGCGGCGTTCCAGGATCTAGGTATAGGTGTTCCATCTATCCATTCCAAGGTGTACACGCCTTTTCCTAGTACTTATTGAATTTTGTAGGGGCCTTCCCAATTAGGCGCCAGCTTTCCTTGGCGCTCTGCATGTGATGCGTTATTGTCTCTTAGGACGTAGTCGCCGATGTCAAATGCGCAGGCTTTGACCTTTGATTTGTAGTAGTGCTCGAGCTGCCTTTTGTAATTGACTTCACATATTGCTACCCCTTCGCACCTTTTTTCAAGTAGGTCTAGGTTTAGACGTAAATCTTTATCGTTATCCATCTGTGAAGATGCGTTGAGTACCCTCGGGGATGGGAAACCGATTTCGGCTGGGATGACGGCTTCTGATCCATAAGTGAGGCTGAAGGGTGTTTCACCAGTGCTTGTTTTGGTGAGGGTGCGATGAGCCCATAGGACGTGTGGGAGTTCCTCTATCCAACTAGTTCTTTTGGAGCCCAGGCGGGCTTTAATCCCTTCGACTATTGATCTGTTGATGCGGTTGACCTGTCCAATTTCTTATGGGTGGGCGACTGAAGTTAATATCTGATTGACGCCCATTTGTGTTAGCCATGCCTTTATTTTGTTGTCTGCGAATTGAGTTTCGTTGTCGGTTACGATTTCCATAGGTAGGCTGAAACGACATATGATGAATTTCCAGATGAATTTTTTGACGTGGTCGGCGTTGATTGTGGCTAGTGGTTTAGCTTCGATCCACTTTGTGAAATAATGGACGACGATTAGATATTGAATCTTTCCGGGGGCCATTGGGAATGGGCCTACCAGGTCGATAGTCCACTTTTGGAATGGCCATGCGGCGGTGACTGGGACTAGGTCGTTCTTTGGGCGCAAAGTGTTTGGTGCATGCTGCTGGTAGTTGAAGCAGGTGCACAAGATTTTCACTCCGTCCTGATGCATTCCAGGCCAATAGTATCCGACGTTCATTATTTTTAAGACGACCATTCGTGGACCGACGTGTATACCTCAGATGCCTTCATGTATTTCTTTGATGAGGAAAGGGGCGTTTACGGAGTATACACACCTTAGCAAGGGGCCCAAATAAGATCGTCAGTATATTATGCCATTCCTGAGTTGATAGTGTTGTGACTTGTTGTCACACCACGACAATGGCGAAAACACGTGGCGCGACGGTTCAAAGCATAAAGTCAAGGTTATTGCTAAACACAAGTAATTTAAGAAAATGGGTCATTTATTATGACGTCAAATCTTGTTCAAATATTACACAAAAGTAAAATTGTTTTTAAGATAATCATAGAGGTTTCTCATATATATCCCAAATGCCTTGGGAAATAAAAGTGAAACCCCGCAAAAGTTTGACGCCGCATTGGAGGATTCCTCGACCCAGCTTGCCCGGTTCTCCTTCATCTAGTTACCTGAAAGATATGTTTAAAAGTTTCGTCAATATAAAATATATTGGTGAGTTCACAGGTTTTTAGTTTCCAAAACTTGAATACTTGGGAAATACCATGTTATGACAATATATAGGAGTTGCAAATTCCTATAACTCTACTTGAGACTATAATCAAACCAAGACGTATAAAATAAATATGCCCCGCTCCAAGTCGTTACTCGGTTTCCCACGACTTAAGTTCAGAATATATGCACCCCAGGCATAACCTAATGCATAATCGACGCTATCGATTAGGGGTGGGCCTTGTCAGGCACCAATAGTACTATTCAATATTCCTCCGGTTTCATTTCCCTGAATAAATGATTATAGAGGCGAGGACTCAACCCCGAGTGGCGGTCACACCTCAAGTAATAAATCCGTCAAACATTTTCCCTAACATATCTTTCCCCCGGAAAACGTAAAAATAGTTTAAAATGGGGCCGTGAAACTCACCTGAAACTCTGTCTGGCTTACTAGGCGGATAGCAAAGATGGTCTCGCACCTACAAACGTCCTAGACGTATAAGTCACTATTCCTATAGTGCATGTGCCTTGGCAAGTTGTACACCCAACTCCCGACCACAAGTTATTCCAAATCCCGTTTAATTAAGCGCGTATCCTAGGTTTCGTTGGCGTTAGATTACCCTTTGCGTTACAAGTTATATATTACTCTTGTTAATATTTCCTTTAACTTGTATCCTATTATCATCGACTCGACGTCACTTAACATATAATTATTTTCCCATTTAAATAATTATACTTAAGTTCGCATCGCTCGACATAATATATATTTCAACACTCGACCCGACTCACTTTGCCGCACATTTGTTTTCCCATTTAAACAAATATGCTAAGATTTTGTCGTTCGATTGTATATTCTTAACACCCGATTCAACTCACCATACCGTATATTTATTTTCCCATTCAAATAAATATACTAGGATCTCGTTGGTACGGCATACACATATATATATCTTTGTCTTCTCGTCGCGGCTTTCCTTCCCACATATCTACTTTCCCATTAAGTAGATATACTAGAATTTTGCCGAGACGAGCGTACATATATATAAATGTGTAATTTTTCTTGTTAAGTATATACGTTTGTTTAACGTCTTATTTGTTTATGTCATGTGTTTCTCCCACGAATACTTTCTTCAACACTTAGGAAAGTGTTTATCATTTTTCACCCATGATGTATATATATATTTTACTTCCAAAAAAATATATATTTTCTTATCTTGCCGCAATGGCATTTTTCTCATGATTTGTCCGTGTACGGTTCGTTAACGCGTCTTAGTTCGATATCTTAACTCGATTAGTTAATTTTTCCAAGTTTTTCCCAACATGTATTTTATAGAAATATTATCCATATTTCTTCCTCTTTCCACATGTTACTTGGATGGTTTAAAATACTTATGTATTTTTAACCCAACTTGTTAACTTAACTACAAAATGTTTCCAACACTTTTATATTCCCATTTATATAAAAGTATTCATTTTTGTATAAGTTTCTCAAGTTTGTTTAATATTTTTATAAAATCTCCATTTTATAAAAATCCTTATGTTAAAACCCTCTATATTCTTATAACTTTCAAAAATATACTTTTATACAAAAATACCCAAGTATATCTACTAGTATTTACCAAAGTCATCCTTAGAAATTTATTACTTACACTTTTGACACCAAACTTTCCATACTTGCATTTTTGGACTAATAGTTTCTAAAATATCCATTTTAGTCCTCTAACTTTCAAAGTTACAATATTAGTCCCTCAACTTTCAAAAGTTGCATTTTTCCACTCTAACTTCCAAAGTTAACATTTTTCACTTAAAATAGTAGACTTTGAAGATTCAACTTTTTATTGGTAAGTTATTTTTGTATCAAAACACTTTTGTTAGTCTTATATTCCATATGTAAGACTACTTGTATGTGTGTTTTATGTATTTGTCCATTTTAACAAAATATCATTCTTCTAAGTAAGCTAACTTTAATTTTTCATCTTCTTTATTTATGAAGTTCTAATATGTTCCACCATACATTATGCCTTAGATGATCATAATAAGATGATTTAAAGTTACTTTTAACATATTCAAGTTCATTCCACAAATCCTAACCACATCATCATCCTACTAAGTTTAAGTGTAAACTTTATATATTTTCAAGATTATTACATTATCATCATCAAATCCATGATTTATTTTCATATCTTTAATCATCCATTTTACACATGTAAAACCTATTAAAGATTATGTTCAAAACCACCTTTTAAACCCTTCATGTACAACTTGCTTCTAAGAACACATACATGAATAATAATAATCAAAAACAAGGTTAAGAAGCTTACTACTAGCACAAGGCTAGGGAAGACAAAACCTTTGATTTTGAGAGGGGTTTAGTGTGTTCTTCCTTAATGGTTAAGCTCCAAGCTTGAAACACACAATAGGGGTTTGGATGATGGATTGTTTTAAGTGTTTTGGAGATGTAAAAACTTGTAAGAATGATGTATGGGGGAGGTGGGAAACTCACGGCCAAAAGAACAAGGAGAAGAGGAGTTGTTTTGCTTTGATATCCAATCTCTAACACATGTTATTTATAACCTTATCACATGTAATCTCCCATGGATTTTGTGATTATTACCAAAGATTCAAGAGATTTATGGAGTACAAAAATAATCTTGGGTGGATGTGAAAATAGTGGTGGCCGTGGGTTTTTGAAGGGACAAGGGAGAGTTTGCTTGTACATCTTGGTTAATCTTATGATCTCTCATAATCTTTATACAAGACCCTTCACCCATGCATGCATACTAGTGTAATGATGGTTTAGATTGTGTCTTGGCTTATTAGGGCCATATGGCCGAAATATTTCACATGGGGGACAAGGATAGAGTTTGCTTTTGTACTAATGTCTACTTACACCTTTTGTCTCATGTGGTGCATGCTTAATTCTTAGGCTTAGATTATAATTATAAACAAAGCATGGGTATAACAAGGCCATAAGGCCGGCCCTTTGATGGGTTTAAGTGGGGTCCACAACTTCAAATATTTACCCATTGTTTGTTATGTTTAATCCCCCGTCGTTCGGGTGTCGTTCGGGTATTTTTCGGGTTTTAATCACGCGTTATCCGGACATTAAAAATACCTTTAATAACCCTTAAATATAGTCTAATTTAAGCGTTGATTGGTTATTTAGGCCTTTGCCGGGTGAAATTATGAGTTATACGCGTATCGGGTGCGGTACGCGCATTTTATTCGTTACCGGGAGATTTGTACAAGACGTTTTCACTTATGGTTTTGGAGTTCCAAAACTCATTATATCTTATGAAAATACCCTTTATTTTATATCCTGGGTGTCCGGGATCCTTTTCGTTTATTTAATTATTACCGGATAATTGCCAACGTCCATACCGGATAGCTTATTCGCACATGATCCAATCATGCTTTACCATTAAACGTATGCATTCCTATGCACTATTTGGAAATTGCTATCTCCTAAGGCCTTGATAATTAAATCACACATAATTGCATTTAATTACGTTAATCATATATTAATTAATTTGTACGGAATTACCTTATTTTTGCCGGTTGTTACATTCTCCCCCCGTTAAGAGAATTCCGTCCCGGAATTCACTTCGAGTTCTCCGGTACAGGTGTCTTCTCGAATAGGGCGGGGTAATTTTGCTTCATCCGGTCCAGCCTTTCCCACGTGAACTCCGGTCCACGCTTGGCATTCCAGCGCACTTTGACCAATCTGATCTTGCTGCGCCTTAGTTTTTGGACCTTCCAATCAGTTACCTCGATTGGTTCTTCAACAAAATGTAACTTGTCGTCAATCTGGATTTTGTCTGCTGGAATGATGAGAGTTTCGTCGGATAGGCACTTTTTCAAATTTGACACATGAAACGTGTCGTGTATTCCACTAAGCTCTTGAGGCAACTTGAGCTTGTATGCCACTGTGCCTACCCTGGACAAGACTTCGAATGGTCCAATATATCGTGGGTTCAGCTTTCCGCGCTTTCCAAAGCGCGCGACACCTTTCCAAGGCGACACTTTCAGTAGGACCCTGTCTCCGACTTGAAACTCTAAAGGCTTTCGCCTCATATCAGCATAGCTTTTCTGGCGGTCCCGGGCCGCTTTGAGGCGTTCCTTTATCAAAAAGACCTTGTCCGTGGTCTCTTGAACAATTTCGGGCCCGGTGAGTTGTTTTTCTCCAACTTCCGCCCAACATAATGGCGATCGGCACTTGCGTCCATATAGAGCTTCAAACGGTGCAGCTTGAATGCTCGTATGATAACTGTTGTTGTAAGAAAATTCTACCAATGGCAAGTGCGTGTCCCAATTACCTCCGAAATCAATCGCGCATGCCCGTAACATATCTTCCAATGTCTGGATGGTTCGTTCACTTTGACCATCCGTTTGGGGGTGATATGCGGTGCTCATGTCGAGGCGAGTACCGAGGGCTTCATTTAAACTTTCCCAAAATCTGGAAGTGAAACGACTATCCCGATCGGAGATGATAGAAACAGGTACACCGTGTTTAGATACCACTTCCTTTATGTATAAACGGGTCAGTTTCTCCAACCTGTCCGTTTCGCGTATCGGGAGGAAGTGTGCAGATTTCGTCAATCGATCTACGATTACCCAGATCATGTCATGGCCGCTTGTCGTCTTGGGTAACTTGGTAATGAAATCCATGGTGATTCGTTCCCATTTCCATTCCGGTATTTCCGGTTGCTGGAGCAGACCGGAAGGTCTCTGGTGCTCAGCCTTGACCTTTGCGCAAGTCAAACATCGCGCAACATAGGCTGCTATATCCCTCTTGAAATTCGGCCACCAATAAAGTTCCTTCAAATCGTGGAACATCTTGTCTGCACCCGGGTGAACCGAATATCTAGAACTGTGAGCTTCGGCCAATACTAGCTCACGCAATCCACCATATACTGGGACCCAAATTCTATTCATGAAATACAGTGTCTGGTCCGCTTTTGGTTCCAGTGAATCAACCATCTTTCGTAACCTTTCACCTTTGACATTCTCGGGTTTAAGGGCGTTAACTTGAGCTTCACGAATTCGCTCAGTCAGATTCGTGTGGATAGTCAGACCCAAGGCTCGAACACGCAATGGTTTAACCCGTTCTTTGCGACTCAAAGCGTCGGCCACAACGTTCGCCTTACCGGGATGGTACTTTATCTCACAATCGTAATCGTTTAATAATTCGACCCATCGCCGTTGTCGCATGTTTAAATCCTTCTGATCAAAGATGTGTTGCAAACTCTTATGATCAGTGAAAATCGTGCACTTGGTTCCGTACAAATAGTGCCTCCATATCTTGAGAGCGAACACCACTGCACCTAATTCCAAATCGTGTGTAGTGTAGTTCTTCTCATGGATTTTCAGTTGCCTGGAAGCATATGCTATTACTTTTTCTCGCTGCATCAATACACATCCCAAACCTTGATGCGAGGCATCACAGTAAACCACAAAGTCTTCCGTACCGTCTGGAAGTGACAGTATCGGAGCGCCACATAACTTGTCTTTTAGTAATTGGAATGCTGCCTCTTGCTTTTCCGTCCACTCGAATTTCTTATCCTTTTGGGTTAGCATGGTTAAAGCTTGTGCTATCTTTGAAAAGTTCTCGATGAACCTTCTGTAATAACCCGCAAGGCCTAAAAATTGTCGTACTTCGGTAGGAGTTCGAGGGGCTTCCCAATTTTTAATTGCCTCGATCTTGGCGGGATCGACGTGTATGCCCTTCTCGTTTACCACGTGGCCTAAAAAGTGAACTTCCCGAATCCAAAAGTCACACTTAGAGAATTTAGCGTAGAGCTTCTCTTTGCGTAATACCTCAAGAATTAACCGAAGGTGATTCTCGTGGTCTTCTTTGGTGCGTGAATAGATCAAAATATCGTCAATGAAAACTATGACGAATTTATCCAGGTATGGTTTACACACGCGGTTCATTAGGTCCATGAAAACCGCTGGTGCGTTGGTTAAGCCGAACGGCATTAACAAAAATTCATAGTGTCCATACCGGGTTCTGAAGGCCGTTTTTGGTATATCTTCTTCTTGTATACGCAACTGGTGATAGCCTGACCTCAAATCGATCTTGGAGTAATAGCTGGAACCTTGGAGCTGATCAAATAAATCGTCGATCCTGGGGAGAGGATAGCGATTCTTGATGGTTAGCTTGTTCAGCTCTCGATAGTCGATGCACATGCGAAATGTGCCATCCTTCTTCTTCACAAATAAGACGGGAGCTCCCCAAGGTGAGAAACTCGGTCTTATAAAACCTTTGTCCAATAATTCTTGTAGCTGGCTGGACAGTTCCTGCATCTCTGATGGAGCTAGGCGGTATGGCGATCGTGCCACAGGAGCAGCTCCAGGAACGAGGTCGATGCGGAACTCGACTTGTCGAGGTGGCGGCAACCCGGCAAATCTTCTGGAAACACATCCGGAAAATCTCTAGCTACTGGAATGTCTTCCAACTTTCGCTCGTCGGCCTTCTTGTCCACTACGTGTGCCAAGAATGCGACAAGCCCTTTTCTCAGACACTTACAAGCCTTCATGCTTGAAATAATTCTTAGCGGCGTACCGTGCCTTTCCCCTTGAATTGAGAGAGTTTCACCGCTTGCGAGGGGGACTTGAATAACTTTATCGTTGCAAACCACAATGGCGCGGTGCGCGGACAACCAGTCCATGCCGACAACGATGTCAAAACTTCCCAATACGACCGGCAATAGATCAATTCCAAACTCGTGCCCACAGAGTTCTAATTTACAATCTTTCGCTACTTCTCTCGTTTCAATAGTTTTACCATTAGCCAGTTCTATAGAGTAGGGTGTATCTAGTTTGCTAGTTTTTAGTCCAAGTAGCCTTTTAAACTCAATGGATACGAAGCTAAAGTCAGCACCGGTATCAAATAATACAGAGGCATAATGACCATTAAGAGGAAACGTACCAGTGACCACGTTGGGGTCTTGCCGTGCATCACCGGCTCCAATCACAAATGCCCGGCCGCGGGCCTGATTGTTGATCTTGGGGCAATCCTTCTTCCAATGATCTAACGACCCGCATGCAAAGCATGGTCTAGCCCCTCCATTTTTCGGTGCTCCAGAACGGCATTCTTCAGTCTTGTGCCCTGTGCGGTGGCACTTTCCACATGTCAACCCATTATTTCTCCCCTGATTTCCCTGTTTGTTACCATTACCACGTCCCGTGGCAACATATCCCTTTCCCTTCTTGTTTGAGCTACCCGACGCTCGGTCCCTTTTTCCTTCATCCCGTTTTCTTTTCCCGAATCTCGGCTTGTTACCCTGGTCGTTCGTCACAACAGCTGAGTTTGATCCCTGATTCTTGGCCTCCACACTGCTTGCCTCAGAAATTTTTAATCCCGAAACTTGTCGGATCAGTGTGCCCATGCGTATAGCATCTTCGGTGAGACTGAACGCAAGATCAATGGCCGCGCGCATGGTCGTAGGTTTAGAAGCAGTGACCATGCTGCGTATTTGCGGTGCTAGGCCGAACAAATAACGCTCAATTTTGTTGTTCTCAGGGGTGACCAATCGCGGCACTAATCTGGCAAGATCGTGGAATCGAGACGTGTAACCAGTAACGTCCGCTCCCATCATAGTGAGGTTCCAGAACTCAGTTTCCAATTTCTGTACCTCGCTCGCCGGGCGGTACTCAGCAATCATAAGTTCCTTCAGTTCTGTCCACGACAGGGAGTAAGCAGTGTCATCACCCAAAGACTGCACTTGACCATTCCACCACGTCAGTGCTTGGTCCAAGAACAGATTGGTGGAGTACATAACCGACTGACGTGGGGTACACCCACTGATACGAATAACTGCCTCGGTCTTTTCAAACCATTTGACCAGGCCAACTGATCCTTCCGTGCCGTTGAAATTGAGCGGCTTGCAGTCTAGGAAGGCTTTGAAGGTGCAGCCACGCTCTCGCGAGGCCGTTTCTGCATCAATAAAGTTGTATGTTATAATGGGATAGGAGTTTTAGTATTCTCTCCCATCGCTTTATCAATTATTTTCAACTTCTTACCAGTGGGGGAAGTTTCCTGTCGGTCACTCCCAGTCATGTCACGAGATCTTTCGGAGCGAGCAGCTTCGTGCTCTGCGATCGCGCGGGCTATGCGTTCAGAAATCATGGTTTCAAGCTCGGCTGGTGTTGCGGGCAGTCCGTCTGCTCCGCTATTGCTTCTAGTGGCCAGTGCCATTTCTCTTCAATAATAATTATCAAAAGTTAATTTGGCAACCATTTATACAATATAAAGCATAAATAACAAACCAGAATATGAACACAATAAACAACACCATGTCATCACACAACATACCAACACATCATACAAAAATAAATAGTAATCAACACAACATCACCACACAAGTACACAAACCACAACATATGGAGTAAGCAATAATAATCATAGACAACAACATATTTCACCATAATAATAAGATTTTTCATTAATTTCAATAATACTAGTACAATGCTTGTTCATAATACAAAATGGAGAATACATCTCTCATACAATACATTGTTTTTGAAATAAATAAAACATCATATCACGTGCCGTAATATCCGTACGGCTAGGCAAAATGCAGACGAGTGTCATAACCCGTGCTGTACTACCATACTGCTGCTACTATGTACATAAGCTGGTGGTTCTTCTGTGCATCCCCGATACATCCTACTGTGGCGGTGGTGGCGGATACTGGTACTGCGGTGCATGCGTACTGATCGTCATGCTGATCGTCATGATACGCTCATACAAGAAATGTCGATGCGCAAAGTGCGCATCCCCTGTAATACCGCACTGAGCGTCCAGGCTCAGTAACTCCTCCGCGTAATGCGCCAAGGCATCCCGTGCATCTATCATCCTCGTCCACAACAGACGAGTCTGCTGCTCTACCTGTGTTACGGTGCGCTGCACCGTGTCAGCGAGAGTCTGAAAGTCCCGCTCTAAGGTGATGGCAGTGGACCATGCTGGTCCAGACAAGGGTGTCATCCTAGGTGGCTGGGATGGTCCGGGTATATCTGGGTGTGCGGATGGGAATGGCCCAAAGGGGGCTGGTATCGGTATGTGTGGTAGTAATGGGGTAAAACCTGGTGGTCTGAGGGTAAAGTGGGGTGGCATCATGTAAGGGTCCCCTGCACCCAGAGGGTACGGTGCAGGTGTCATGCTGGGAAGGGTGGGGATCGGTAAAGTCATGGCTACTGGGGGTGGTGGCATAGGCTCGGCTAATGGGGCTACTAAAGGCTCCGAAACAGTGGCCCACTCTGGAGTGGATACCACAACAGTGGGGGTAGGAGGGCTCGCGGTGGCAAAGGCTGCCATGCCTGCCCTGCGTAGCTCAGAGCTATCGGCGGGGCTACCCTCGAGTACATGTGCTGCTACGGCTGGCCCCTCCTGAGGTGCGGGCTCAAGTGGTGCTGGTGGGGCTATGGGGTCAGCAGGTGCGTCCTCTACCATTGGAGCCACTGGCTCCTCCTGAACAGCTGGAATCTCGGGTACCAGCATGTGCTCTACCGAAGCTACGGACTCGTCGTCAGAGTCATCAGATATCCACCCGTTCCTCCCACGGGAGATCGGCATGAGTCTCATGCCTGGAGGAATGTGGATGTGGGGTACAGGTGCTGGCTCATGCTCAACGTGAGCCTGTCTGTCGAATGGAGACCTACTGTCTCCGACTGGGCTGGGATCGGCCGGGACGGTCCGGCACAGCCCTCAGGGAAGTCCCTGATAGCTCGGATGGGACGTGGGGCTAACGGTGCGGCCGGTATAATAGGTAGCGGCGCGTCGACTACGGCGGGTGCCCAATCAGGATCCTCGCTAGGATCCGTCTCGTCCGAGTCGTCATCTGAACCTCCAGCGACGTTCATCTCCACGTCGTCATCTTCCGCATCAAGTACGACCAGCTCGACTGGCTCAGGCGGTGGTGCGGGGATGATCTGAATGCTGCTATCGAAACTGGGCGCTATGCTACCAGCGTCCGACATCCTGGCAAAAGAACCGTACATGTATATATATGAATTAATTTAAATTAGATAGTTAAGGCGTACATTATCAGTATCCTTTCTAACCTCTAATACTACGTTAATGCATAACGATACCCCTGGCTAGCTTGGTCGGAATCTCCTCCTGCCCAATGCTTTCTTGAAAAATTACTTTATTGCATTTTAGCAACTATAAATATTTTTCTTTTGAAAACTTTATCTTTTTGAACCAAATCCGGTTATAGTCTAGTTTTTAAAGAAAATACTCTAGTTCGCTATAACCTTGGCTCTGATACCACCTTCTGTCACACCACGACAATGGCGGAAACACGTGGCGCGACGGTTCAAAGCATAAAGTCAAGGTTATTGCTAAACACAAGTAATTTAAGAAAATGGGTCATTTATTATGACGTCAAATCTTGTTCAAATATTACACAAAAGTAAAATTGTTTTTAAGATAATCATAGAGGTTTCTCATATATATCCCAAATGCCTTGGGAAATAAAAGTGAAACCCCGCAAAAGTTTGACGCCGCATTGGAGGATTCCTCGACCCAGCTTGCCCGGTTCTCCTTCATCTAGTTACCTGAAAGATATGTTTAAAAGTTTCGTCAATATAAAATATATTGGTGAGTTCACAGGTTTTTAGTTTCCAAAACTTGAATACTTGGGAAATACCATGTTATGACAATATATAGGAGTTGCAAATTCCTATAACTCTACTTGAGACTATAATCAAACCAAGACGTATAAAATAAATATGCCCCGCTCCAAGTCGTTACTCGGTTTCCCACGACTTAAGTTCAGAATATATGCACCCCAGGCATAACCTAATGCATAATCGACGCTATCAATTAGGGGTGGGCCTTGTCAGGCACCAATAATACTATTCAATATTCCTCCGGTTTCATTTCCCTGAATAAATGATTATAGAGGCGAGGACTCAACCCCGAGTGGCGGTCACACCTCAAGTAATAAATCCGTCAAACATTTTCCCTAACATATCTTTCCCCCGGAAAACGTAAAAATAGTTTAAAATGGGGCCGTGAAACTCACCTGAAACTCTGTCTGGCTTACTAGGCGGATAGCAAAGATGGTCTCGCACCTACAAACGTCCTAGACGTATAAGTCACTATTCCTATAGTGCATGTGCCTTGGCAAGTTGTACACCCAACTCCCGACCACAAGTTATTCCAAATCCCGTTTAATTAAGCGCGTATCCTAGGTTTCGTTGGCGTTAGATTACCCTTTGCGTTACAAGTTATATATTACTCTTGTTAATATTTCCTATAACTTGTATCCTATTATCATCGACTCGACGTCACTTAACATATAATTATTTTCCCATTTAAATAATTATACTTAAGTTCGCATCGCTCGACATAATATATATTTCAACACTCGACCCGACTCACTTTGCCGCACATTTGTTTTCCCATTTAAACAAATATGCTAAGATTTTGTCGTTCGATTGTATATTCTTAACACCCGATTCAACTCACCATACCGTATATTTATTTTCCCATTCAAATAAATATACTAGGATCTCGTTGGTACGGCATACACATATATATATCTTTGTCTTCTCGTCGCGGCTTTCCTTCCCACATATCTACTTTCCCATTAAGTAGATATACTAGAATTTTGCCGAGACGAGCGTACATATATATAAATGTGTAATTTTTCTTGTTAAGTATATACGTTTGTTTAACGTCTTATTTGTTTATGTCATGTGTTTCTCCCACGAATACTTTCTTCAACACTTAGGAAAGTGTTTATCATTTTTCACCCATGATGTATATATATATTTTACTTCCAAAAATATATATTTTCTTATCTTGCCGCAATGGCATTTTTCTCATGATTTGTCCGTGTACGGTTCGTTAACGCGTCTTAGTTCGATATCTTAACTCGATTAGTTAATTTTTCCAAGTTTTTCCCAACATGTATTTTATAGAAATATTATCCATATTTCTTCCTCTTTCCACATGTTACTTGGATGGTTTAAAATACTTTTGTATTTTTAACCCAACTTGTTAACTTAACTACAAAATGTTTCCAACACTTTTATATTCCCATTTATATAAAAGTATTCATTTTTGTATAAGTTTCTCAAGTTTGTTTAATATTTTTATAAAATCTCCATTTTATAAAAATCCTTATGTTAAAACCCTCTATATTCTTATAACTTTCAAAAATATACTTTTATACAAAAATACCCAAGTATATCTACTAGTATTTACCAAAGTCATCCTTAGAAATTTATTACTTACACTTTTGACACCAAACTTTCCATACTTGCATTTTTGGACTAATAGTTTCTAAAATATCCATTTTAGTCCTCTAACTTTCAAAGTTACAATATTAGTCCCTCAACTTTCAAAAGTTGCATTTTTCCACTCTAACTTCCAAAGTTAACATTTTTCACTTAAAATAGTAGACTTTGAAGATTCAACTTTTTATTGGTAAGTTATTTTTGTATCAAAACACTTTTGTTAGTCTTATATTCCATATGTAAGACTACTTGTATGTGTGTTTTATGTATTTGTCCATTTTAACAAAATATCATTCTTCTAAGTAAGCTAACTTTAATTTTTCATCTTCTTTATTTATGAAGTTCTAATATGTTCCACCATACATTATGCCTTAGATGATCATAATAAGATGATTTAAAGTTACTTTTAACATAATCAAGTTCATTCCACAAATCCTAACCACATCATCATCCTACTAAGTTTAAGTGTAAACTTTATATATTTTCAAGATTATTACATTATCATCATCAAATCCATGATTTATTTTCATATCTTTAATCATCCATTTTACACATGTAAAACCTATTAAAGATTATGTTCAAAACCACCTTTTAAAGCCTTCATGTACAACTTGCTTCTAAGAACACATACATGAATAATAATAATCAAAAACAAGGTTAAGAAGCTTACTACTAGCACAAGGCTAGGGAAGACAAAACCTTTGATTTTGAGAGGGGTTTAGTGTGTTCTTCCTTAATGGTTAAGCTCCAAGCTTGAAACACACAATAGGGGTTTGGATGATGGATTGTTTTAAGTGTTTTGGAGATGTAAAAACTTGTAAGAATGATGTATGGGGGAGGTGGGAAACTCACGGCCAAAAGAACAAGGAGAAGAGGAGTTGTTTTGCTTTGATATCCAATCTCTAACACATGTTATTTATAACCTTATCACATGTAATCTCCCATGGATTTTGTGATTATTACCAAAGATTCAAGAGATTTATGGAGTACAAAAATAATCTTGGGTGGATGTGAAAATAGTGGTGGCCGTGGGTTTTTGAAGGGACAAGGGAGAGTTTGCTTGTACATCTTGGTTAATCTTATGATCTCTCATAATCTTTATACAAGACCCTTCACCCATGCATGCATACTAGTGTAATGATGGTTTAGATTGTGTCTTGGCTTATTAGGGCCATATGGCCGAAATATTTCACATGGGGGACAAGGATAGAGTTTGCTTTTGTACTAATGTCTACTTACACCTTTTGTCTCATGTGGTGCATGCTTAATTCTTAGGCTTAGATTATAATTATAAACAAAGCATGGGTATAACAAGGCCATAAGGCCGGCCCTTTGATGGGTTTAAGTGGGGTCCACAACTTCAAATATTTACCCATTGTTTGTTATGTTTAATCCCCCGTCGTTCGGGTGTCGTTCGGGTATTTTTCGGGTTTTAATCACGCGTTATCCGGACATTAAAAATACCTTTAATAACCCTTAAATATAGTCTAATTTAAGCGTTGATTGGTTATTTAGGCCTTTGCCGGGTGAAATTATGAGTTATACGCGTATCGGGTGCGGTACGCACATTTTATTCGTTACCGGGAGATTTGTACAAGACGTTTTCACTTATGGTTTTGGAGTTCCAAAACTCATTATATCTTATGAAAATACCCTTTATTTTATATCCTGGGTGTCCGGGATCCTTTTCGTTTATTTAATTATTACCGGGTAATTGCCAACGTCCATACCGGATAGCTTATTCGCACATGATCCAATCATGCTTTACCATTAAACGTATGCATTCCTATGCACTATTTGGAAATTGCTATCTCCTAAGGCCTTGATAATTAAATCACACATAATTGCATTTAATTACGTTAATCATATATTAATTAATTTGTACGGAATTACCTTATTTTTGCCGGTTGTTACACTTGTATTGTATTTTTCTTGCTTCTGCCTTTGGCGTTGGTAGGGTACCAATTGCAAGGTATGTTTGGATGGAAGTCATCCATGATCCCGTGCCTGTTTGTGTGATGTTGACTTGTCTAGTAGGTACTGACGGTTGGCTATGAGTTTTAATGCGTACCTCTTTGGCCGTATGTGGCCAAGCTGTGGAGGCCATTTTGCTTAGAGCATCTTCTTCTTTGTTTCCACTTCGATTGATGTGGACGATGGTGCAAGTTGTGAAGCGTTTGATGAGGAGCTTTGCTTGAGCGACATACTGTGCCATGACTGGGTCTTTGGCATCGTTTATGCCGTTGATGTGGCCTACTATTAGCATTGAGTAAACGTGGGCGTTTAGATGTTTAGCGTCCATTTTGTCTGCCAGGCGTAGCCTAGCAAGAAATGCTTCATATTCCGCTTCATTATTTATGCTTGGGAACTCTAACCGTACTGCATATGTGAATTCTGTATTATCGGGGGCTGACTAAGCGCAAGCCGGCCTTGCGCCCTGTTCGTTGGACGCTTTGTTGGTGTAGAGGGACCAAGTTAGTTGTGACTCCTGAATAGGTTTTGGGTCTTATTCACTTTGGCATTCTTGACTTGTTCGGGAGGAACTTCTGTGGTGAAGTCTGCCAATACTTGTCCCTTAATTGCTGGCATTGGCTTATAGATGATGGTGTGGACGCCTAGTTCAATGACCCACTTGGCCAGGCGTTTGGGGAGTTCCGGTTTGGAAAGGACGGTGTTGATTCGATAATCTGTGACGATGTGAATTGTGTCTCCTTGAAAATACCGTCACAGTCTTCATGACGCATGAACTAACGCAAGTACTAATTTTTTCATTGTCGAATATCTGGTTTCTGCGTCAACGAGTGTGCGACTGATATAATAGATTGGTGTTTGGATTTTGTTGCGGTCTACCAGAAGTACAGCGCCTATCGCGGTGTCAGACGCGGATAGGTACAGGGTTAGTGGTTCTTCTGGTAGAGGCGTCGTGAGAGTTGGCTAATAAGTTAAACAATTTTTCATTTCACGAAAAGTTGTTTCCGCTTTTGGAGTCCAGTGGAATTGTGCCTTTTTAGTACATTTCTGGGTGTATGAACAAAAGGAAAAGACTTTTACGCGTAGTTTGATAAAAAGCGATTGAGGGCGACTAGGCACCCCATTAGCGTCTACACATCTTTGGTTGAGTTGGGGGAGGGTATCCATTGGATGGCTTGTACCTTTTCTGGGTTGGGTTTGAAAACCTACGTTTGTGAGAATTACACCTAGGAATTTTCCATCCCCAGTGCCGAATGAGCACTTTCCAGGGTTGAGTTACATGTTTATGTTGCCCAGTTGGTCTTAGGTGCGTTGTATGTCAATGAGCATTGTGTCCTCTTCGCAGCTTTTGATGACCAGATCATCGACGTATGGTCCATTTGGATTCGGTCATCAACATGTGCCATTTGGATCTGGTGATATGATACCCTTTGTATGCATCCAGAAAACATTTGTATTTAAATGGTGCGAGGGAATCTACCTTTAAGTCTATCTCTGGCAATGGGTAGTGGTCTTTCGGGCATGCTTTGTTGAGGTCTTTGTAGTCGACGCACATGCGCCAAGACCTGTTCTTTTTTAGGACCATGACCACGTTTGCTAACCATGTTTGGTGGTTGCATTTTCGGATAATTCCCGCGTCGAGTAGATCGTCTACCTATTCGTTCATTGCTTTGTTTCTGTCTGTGCTTAATACTTACTTTCGGAAGTGTTCCAGTCCGGTCGCTCATAAATTTTTTTTGTTCAAATCATGTCACTAAAGTTACTTTGATGTTCCAATCATAGATTTTTACCTAAATAGAAGGTCATTCACCTTAATTAACGTTTATTTAGGTTTCTTAAACTATCTTGACATTGTTTATAAATGCTAGCATGGATTAAATAATTGCAAATTGTTTTTCAAAAATTGCTAAAAAAAATTAAAAGTTGTGAAATACTTTTAAAAATTGTGAAATTTTTTCATTTAGCAAAAAAAATCAAACATTTTCTTAAAATTGTCAAAAACATTTAAAAATCAACATTTGCGCAAGTTTAAAGATATAGGATTTAAACATCAAATAAATTTTAAGGATCTAATTATAACAAACCTTTTTATCAGTGATTCAACTAAAACACTCCTAAAAGTTGATTACCATTCTGTAAAAGATTTCGTTTTAAAATGTGCCTGCAAAAACTGGTTTACGAACCGAAATTGAAATCACACCGAGCCGAAAACCGTCATTTTAAAACGATCAAACCTCGGCAAAACCAAAGCAGTTTCAGTTTGAGAAAAAAACAGTTATCTTCATCTCTATGGGGATTGGGGAGGCACCCCTATTAAAATTGCATTTATACTTTTTTATTTTGTAGCGTTAATTGATTTAAAAGATATTGGGCCCTCACATTTTCTTAAACCATTAATAGCTCTTTACCATATCAGCCCAAATACCCAAATTTTAGTCCATTGTAGAATTGTAAAATCCAAAAAATATTGGGCCCTCAAATTTTAGTTAAATTTCCACTCTAAATCAAATGCGGAACTTCTAAATGGCATCGGGCCATCACCAAATAAAAATATCAAAAAACGTAAATTTGGCAGGAGTTAATCCATCACACAAAATCTGCAAGTCTCAAAAGTCAAAATCACAAGAACTTCCAAAATCTTATGGCCAATTCGTTGTTTGAGTTTCTTAAAGTAGTTTGTCGAGACAACTTGAAGCGATTCTAAAAGTCTCCAATTTCAGTAACTCTAATGCTATGTTCTAGAGATCAGCTTAGGAAGAGAATAAAAAGGAATCTCCCTTCCTTTCTTTGCTCCCTGGTTCCTTCCAATTTGGAAGGATTGATTTTAGGGTAAAAACCTAAATTTCTTTCTTCTCGTTCTCTTCCTTTCTCTCCATCAAGAAACTGTGGAACACATTTTTTGTTCACTTCCTTCTAGTTTCTTTCCTTTCCCCTGTTAAATGAATCTCTGGAACACAGTGTAAGGCTTGGATATTTGTTGATATTCTGTGATTGTGAGAATGTTTGAATACTTGATTGCTTGAATGGATGTTGAGATTCGAGATCTCATTTTAAGAATTATGATCCCCTTGTAGAATTGTGATCCATTCAACTATTGTAATTTAGGCCTCAACGATTCAAATTTTTAAAGATTGATTATACAGAGAGGATAATGTACAAATGATCCTTAACATACAAAGGATATGAAGGACTCACAGCACGATACGTGGCACTATCTAAAATGGTATTTTTGTCCGTCGCCATAATCACGCACATTATGATAAAGTCGTGTAATTACGCACGTTATGTGATATAATCACACATGTTAAACATCACAATAACGCATGTTATACCTGACAATCATGCACGTTATAAATCTAGCAAAAAAAAAACTTTTGAAACCATAACAATAGGGTATGCAAATGAAAGAAGATAAAATGCTTGTTTTTATGGTGTATTGTTTACTAAAAAATAATGTAGTATGGAAAAGTTATGACCGTTTAAAAAATAAGCGTGAAACTTTAAAAAAATAACAATTGTAGGCTATACTTATTTTACCCTTCCTCACTTCCATCTTCAAATTTTGATGCGTGAATTTGATTTCAATTTTGTTTCTCATCTCTTCTCTTGATTTTTTTAAATCAAGTCTCAAAATCCTTTCAATATTAAAGAAACTTCGTACCCAATATTTTCTCTAATTATATATGTAAACAAACTTTATGCTATTTAATAGATTATCATATTTTGTGTCTTTATTAATTCACATTGCTCACAAACATTAGCTATCTTTAAGACTATAAGGTATTGAAATTGCAACGACTTGGTTTATTATTAAATAGATTAGGTTATGTACCCGTGTGATACACGGGTTGAACAATTTAAATTATATATATTATATATAAATTTAAAAATATAATTAAGAAAAATTAGATTACATATTCTGTTTAAACTAAATAAAATTGCCTTTACAACCGAAAAATATTAAATATTCATCAGCCCCTAAATAGGTTTTTGTAAAAGACATTCAGATTCACGTTAAACTATTTTCAAACTTTTCAAAATATATTTTCCATACCATGGTTGTTACCTTGTAGACTGCAGGTACAATAAAAAAATCAAAAGTAATAAGAGTAAATTTGTTTAGGCTATGATGTAAAAAATGAAATTAATTTAAAATTATCTCCTCATTTGTTAAACCATCCAAATCGAGTATCATTCATTTGGAATTTGACATCAAGTTTCTTCCAACGCCAAAGTATTTCTAGCCTTGAGTGTATAATAATTTTTTTCTAACATCAAAGTCCTTAAACATAATGATATTTATTGGTTCAATATGACCGTAATTGTAAAAAACAATTGCATGAATTAATAGCATGAAAATGAAATTGAAACGAATTAGTAATGAAAAGAAGCTGAAACGAATTAGTAATGAAAAAACCGTTGCCATTTACTTAGAAATTGCATTTCTATGTTGAAGTAACTTGAAAAAACAAAGTCAATAAAGATTTTAAACAATGATTTTTCATATGTAAAATGTATTTCATATATCAAGCTATTATAATACGAAAATAGCAAAACATATTTAGTTTCTATTAAATAAAATATTTAATTAATGTTGATTGATTTGTTTTATTTTGTTTGTTCATACCATTCTAAGAAATATAGTTTTAGACATAAAGTGAAAGACCAAATATTAAAAAATAGGTTAATTTCAAGTACGTGGTTAAATTTAAATTTAATAAGATATACATATGCTATCTTAAAAAATGAATAATTTTTAATAAAGTTTACTTCTATTAACTAATAAACATTTTCAAATCATGTCTAATAATTTATTTCTAATTTTGTATTAAAATATACTTATATTAATTGATTTACAAAGACATAGAATATATATATATATATATATATATATATATATATATAGGGGAAAGTTAATTTGAGAACACCTATATTTCGTGCGAACCGCGAGAACGCCATCTAAAACCATTCAAATCAAAATTTTCTTTTTACACTTTTCTTTATTACTAAAATACAATCCCAAAAACACAATTTACGCGAAAAAATTTAAACGTATACGGAAATAAATTGTTTTTACACATGTGTAAATTTACTGTTTGTACATGTGTAAACTGTTTCATTTACACATGTGTAAAAAGTTAAATTGAAAGTGTTTTTGCAAGAAAAGATTAATTATTTGGAAAGAAAATTTGTTTTTTAATGATGTATTTTGATTATAATTAGATCTGTAATGAAAAAAAAATGATTTTGATTGGTTTTCTCATTTGTTCTCACGGTTCTCGCGATATTTAGCGTTCTCAAGATAATCCTTCCCTATATATATATATATATATATATATATATATATATATATATATATATATATATATATATATATATATATATATAGGGGGTGGATAATATGGAAACCCTATATAATCGAAAAACCCTGGAAACCCTCTAGTGACCATTGATCAAGTTTGATCAATGGTCCATGATTATTTATATATAATAATCATAAAGCAAGTGGACCAATCTAATAAAAAATAGGATTAAGGGCATTAAGGTAATTTTAAACATGAGATTTAACACTTCTAAATCCTAGGTTTAAAAAGGTTGATTTGACACTTGTCAAGTCACCTTTCTCCTACTTTATGACACTTTTTCCAGCACCAATATTAACGTACATTAGTGTTGTGATACAAAATTCTGACCTCGTGTGAGATATTGCTAACATGTGTTAACATACATATACTAAAAATAACAAAATAAAAGAACACATAAAATGTATATTTATTTAAGAAATGATAAAAACGATCATTACAATCAATACTAAAAATGTATGAACAAACTTTTCATACAAACATAATTATTTGTGAATGATAAAAAACTATCATAACATAAAAAAGATCTAGCTATGCTTCGTTCTTGATACACATCTTCATCTTTAACACAAAACATCTCTTAATCTACAAAAAAAGATAACACGTGTTAGTTGGGCTCTCCAAAACACGTAATGAGACATCACTAACATGTGTAATGTATTCTAAAACATATGTTTTACTGAAATAACGTATGTCATATGAACCCTAACACATGTTAGTTGGGCATATACTAACGTATGTCATATGAACCCTAACGCCTGTTAGTTAGGCATATACTAGCATGTGTTAGCATCACTAACATGTGTATAAACAACACCAAATCTGTAGTGCCAAGGGTATCATACTCAATTTTACAACTATGTTAATACATCTACTCAAATACGATTAATAGGGTTTAAAATCCAACAATAACAAATTTAAAAAATCAAATCAGAACCAATCCAAATCCATATACCAAAAAATTAATATCATATTCATGAAATATATAATATAATAAAATACATCAGTAGCATGTGTTAGCATATTCTAAAACATATGTTTTACTGAAAATAACGTATGTCCTATGGACCCTAACACCTGTTAGCTGGGCATATACTAGCATGTGTTAGCATCACTAACGTGTGTGAGCATACAAGACTCGGACCGCAAAAAATAGACATGCACCCTAGACGAGATAACGTATGTCATATGAACCCTAAAAAGATCAACCCCTTTTTTCAGTTTTCACAAAGCTAGAAACCAATTTGATCAAGCTAATTTAAACACCCCATTCACCAAAAGATTAAAAATTTATAATCTTTATAAAAAACATCACTTCCCACTTTTTTAAAACTCAAAAACATCACTTACCACATTTTTTAAAACTCGAAAAAAATCACTTACCACATTTTTTAAAACTCAAAACTCAAAACTTATAATATTTATAGAAAACATGGCTTTCACTATTATAATAATAATAATAATAATAATAATAATAATAATAATAATAATAGAACCGTTTCACACAAGAGTTGCTTTTATTAATATAATAATAATAGAACTGTTTCACACAAGTGGGCCAAAGGTTCATGAGTTTCACATATTTAATCTACATTGCAATGCTATTTATGTTATTAGGATGAAGTTTTTGAAAATAGCAGAAGGTCACATGAATGACCAGTTTAGTTTACTTTACTTTTTCCTTTCTTTATTGAGCATCACTACCCATTTGATATTCTTACATATGCCTTTTCATTTGAGATATTTAAACAAGCATTTGTAGTAGTTCAATCAGTGGTGATGAACTTAGATCTGGGTTTGTCGAAGGAAAAAAAATGTTGGATCTGGACATTGACATCGGCGACGAAGTGGGTTGTTAAATTAAAGTCACCATATGTCCTAACAACTTTAAGAATAGCAAGAATCGAGTATCATTCAACTGTTTGGGTTGTTAAAAAAATAGGTTGGAATATGTTAGATCTTACCGATGGTTGTCAAGAGCATCAGTCGGAGATCATACCAGTAGCATCAGTTGGATATCGTCCTGTTGCTCTGTTTTCTTGAACAAGTCTGTGATCAGTTGGAGATCTGAACAGGTTATCGTCTTGTTTCTGTGTGTTGTGCCGATGAAGACGAACAATAGGGAAAACAGGGGGATGAGGCGGGACGGTTTGGTGGCAGTAGTGATGTTGAGGGTGGTAGTGTTAGTGGTAATTCTAGGTGCGGGTTGTGGTGTTTTAAGATTTAGATCTATATTTTTGAGATAGAGAGAGGGGATGAGAGAGACTAGATTTTGAAAAAGATTTTGAAACAGATTTTGAAAAATAAAGTGAACAAGGGAGGGAATATATATATATATATGTGTGTGTGTGTGTGTGTGTGTGTGTGTGTGTGTCAGGAGAGAGGAGAGAGAAGAGGTGAAAATGTAATTGTCTAAAATACCATGGATGCTTATAAAACATATTATATTATAGTGGTTGATGTGGATGAATATGGTCCATTCAATGAATTTCTTGGGGTTTTTCCATTTTGGGAGGTTTTCTCTATATACTTCCACTATATATATATATATATATATATATATATATATATATATATAGGATTTGGATCATTTGAGAACCACCATTTAGGGAGAGAACCAAAGAACTAGTGTGAACAGGTGGCATTTTTGTAAATATGAAGGTGTCTACAAAAACCCCTCCATAAAAAAATAAAAAAAATAAAGAAAATTATATTACCTAAATAAATATAAAAATAAAAAAAGTAAAAACACCAAAATGATTATTTTGCATTATTAATTCGAAAAAAAATTAAAAAATTAAAAAAATGGCTTGTGACGTCGTATGACGTCATCCTGATGCACATGTGCATTTCGCTGTTATATATACAAAAATACACCGTATGCACATGTGCATTTCACTATTAAATCACACTTTTGAATGAATTGTCAATCACCATCTCTATCCATCCGATTGAACACATCCTCCATCACACTTCCTTTGCTGCTGTAGATGTCCTTATTCCTCATAAAAACCTTCTCGAACTCCTCGTATTCCACGTAGCCGTCCTTGTTGGAATCAGCTACCGTTATCATGGTGCCGATGACGTCGTCATTAGCTGCGTCAACGTAAGATGTATTGAGGTCGTGGTGGTTGATTCTTCCATCTCGGTCAACGTACAGGATGTCAAATGTCCGTGAATCGGCCGCTTTTGTTGCAGGTGAGAAGGAGGTCTGAGATGCTGTAACGAATTATCAGTATCATTCATGTTGATTGATGGTGGAGATGAAGATAGTTAGGGTTTGGATTATAAAAGGGGAAGAGGATAGTTAGGGTTTGGATTATAAAAGGGGAATAGGATGAATCTGCTGAATGTTGTGTTTCAGGTTTCTTTTATTTATTTTTTTTCTTTACCATATTTACAAAATTGCCCCATGTTCACATTGGTTCTCATGGTTCTCACAATAAAGTTGGTTCTCGTATGATCCCTACCCTATATATAAATATATATATATATATAGGCTAAGTATCTACAAAAAACCCAAAAATTTGAAGAAACCCCTACAAACTCAATGAGTGGACCACAATCATCCACATAGCCCATAAAGTTTATTATTTTTTTTATTAAGAAAAGATTAATATAGTAATTTACCACACCCCACCACATATATAACCCTTTCTTTCTCTCTCCCATTTCAAATTTTCATTTCCCTCTAACTTATCCCTCTCCCCTCATCCTCTCTCTCTGTATTTTTTTTGTAAACAAAAGCACCATTAACAATTTCAACACCATCATCATCATCTCGAACCACCAATGTGACACCCCAGGAAAATCCCACATCGGCCGTGGCCAGGAGAGATCCTTGGTTCATAAATAATGTCTTGTCTCTTAAATCACCAACGCGTTTTGGGGCTTAATATTAGTGGATGAGAGGAGAACTCCACAGTTAAGCGTGCTCAGGTGGGAGAAATTTCAGGATGGGTGACCTCCTGGGAAGTCTCCACTTGGGCAACCAAAAACAAATCCGTGAGCTCTGGATGGGCAAAGCGGACAATATTGGTGATGAGAGAGGCGGGGTGTTACAGATGGTATCAGAGCCACTCCTGTGCCGTTCGGGATGGTGGGTGCACATCTCATCAGGGACGATGAGACTCTAACAAGGGGTGAATGTGACATCCCAGGAACACACCTCATCAGGAACGATGAGACTCTAACAGGGGGTGAATGTGACACCCCAGGAAAATCCCACATCGGCCGTGGCCAGGAGAGATCCTTGGTTCATAAGTAATGTCTTGCCTCTTAAATCACCAACGCGTTTTGGGGCTTAATGTTAGTGGATGAGAGGAGAACTCCACAGTTAAGCGTGCTCAGATGGAAGAAATTTCAGGATGGGTGACCTCCTGGGAAGTCTCCATTTGGGCAACCAAAAACAAATCCGTGAGCTCTGGATGGGCAAAGCGGACAATATTGGTGATGAGAGGGGCGGGGTGTTACAACCAACACCATCATCGTCATCTCGAACCACCAACACCAACACCATCATCGTCATCTCACCAGCATCATCGTACAACCAACACCACGATCAGTGGTGACCGGAGAAGACGACCTGAGAAAACGACCAGGTTATGAATGATTAATCCCCCCCCCCCTTTTTATGTGCATGTATTGTTTTAAAGAGTGAAATAAGTGATTAATTTTTTTTTTAAGTTTGTTTAGTGATTAGGAACTTTCGTTTCTGTTATTTTTTTTAAGTTATAGATTCATGGTGTTTTTTTATTTTTTTTTACATATTCATATGGTGGGTGTGGTTTTCAAGTTATTATTAGTTTTTTTTTTATTTTTTTTTACATATTCATGTATTCATGGTGGTTCAAGTTAGAGGTTTTGTTATATATTCATGGTGTTTCAAGTTATTATTAGTTTTTTTTATGTTTTTTTACCTATTCATGACTAATTTGCTCTCTGTTTTTTTTTTGTTCTCTGTGTTTAGTTATAGCAAATCTTTTTTTTTTTTTTTTTTTGTGGTCAAAGTATGTTTTTTATGCAGTCTAAATGTATGATGTCTGCAGAGTACAAAGTTTTGTCTGTGTTTGCAGTAAAAAACATCTATTACACACGTAACAGAAAATGTCTGTTTTGTCATGGTGTTGCAAGTTATTAGTTTTTTATATATTCATGGTGTTTCAAGTTATTATTGTGTTTTTAGATTGTTATTTTTGTTTTCCAAAAGATTCACGTCATCATTTTTAGTAAGCATAATAATTGATTTTATTTTTAATTTGTTTTTTTAATTCATAAAAAAAGACCATGAATATTTCACTTTTACACAGAAAATTTCTTGTGTTGGGGGTAGGTGGTTTAATATTTTATTTTTTTTAAGTTGGAAATAATTGTTGTTTTTTTGTGTTACTAGCATCTCTTTTTTTTTGGTGACTTATTATGTTAAACATCGAAAATGATTTTTCGTTTTGTGTTTTATGTTCGTAGTATCTTTGTGTTTAGTTAGGGTGTTTTTATCGTCTATATTTTCGTATAATCTTTGTGTTGAGTTAGGCTATTACGTGTGTAGCATATCCGTTTTTTTTGCAGTCAAATTATGTTTCTATGTTTTCGAGCATATCAAATTCTGCTCTATGTTTACTGCAGACTACAAAAGTTTTGGCTGTGTTTTCCTGTTACACATGTGACACTCGTGTGTTTTTGCACCATGTCTGTCTATTTTTTTTTGTTTTCGAATGTATGAGTTTTTTTATGTTACCTATGTGTTTTTTTATAGAAAATGTCTGTTTTTGTATGGCCTCTATTGTGTATTATGCATTTCTTTATAAAGAATCATTTTTTTATTAAAGAATCATTTTGTTAAGGTGTTTTATCTGTGTTTAGCTATACCATATCTGTGTGTAAGTTAAGGTGTTACGTGTGTAGCATATCTTTTTTTTGCAGTCAATGTGTGTTGTGTGCAGTCAGAATGTCTGATGTTTGCAGACTACAAAGTTTTGTATGTGTTTGCAGACAAAAACGCCTGTTTACACACGTAACACTCGAGTTTTTTTTAAAACCAGAATGTTTTTAATAGAAAATGTGTGTTTTGCCATGGCTCCTTATTATATATTAAATAAGTTGTTTTCCGCATGTTACATTAGTTTTTTTCTTCTGTTTTTTCATATTAAAAATTTCCACATTTACTCCATAATAACATATGTTACAGGTCCTTTTTTAGTCAAATCATGAATTCCAACCCCAGCACTCCCCCTTGGGAGGTTTTTGAGGCCCGTCACCATCTCAACCCAATCGCACACGAGCCACCTCAAAATGAACCGGACATGGCAATTGCACCTGAATTACCCCCACCTGTTGAACTAGATATCCTCCCTGTTGCAGCTGAACATGAACCCTTCCCCCCTGTTGCCCCGGTGCAGGCGGGTGATGGGTTTGTAAGCGATGAAGATTTCGATTGGAATGCGACATTTGATTACGTTTTCCCTGAAGAATATCCGCCACCAGAAGACTATACACACCTGAATGGGTTGTTGGTTACGAATCAGACACAGGGGCTGAATATGAAGAACCATATGAACCTAATTTTAAGAAACCTGGGTTGTCGGTTACGTCTCAAGAAGGTGGGCGTATTAGGGCAGAATAGGAGGGTATAGGTTATACCGAGGAACAATGGGCTTTTTATGTCAAGTATGGTTATCGGATGCCGTCTGGTACTGTTGGTTGCAATGCAGGATGTCTGGGTTTACATATTACATATGAAGAATTGGCTTTTTATGAAAAGAATGGTTATTGGATGCCAAAGGGCGGTGTATGAATCTTTAATACTATGTTTTGTGGTTGATACAAGATGAACAATATGATGTATAGCTTTTTTTGAGTAGTATGTTTATTGCAAGTTTTTTTGTATTGTCATGCAATGCATCACTGCTTAACAAAAATGATGTCGGCTGATGAAACTTAACATATGTTACAAACTAGAACAGTTTCACTGTAATATAATTTTCATGTTGTCAGCTGAATCTTAATTTTGTATATTTATGTTTTTATTTTTAAAAGTAGTGAATATTAAAAGGAAAACCATATGCACCTTTCGTTACGTATGCAACAACTCTGGTGCTGGTACAAAATTAATAAGCATAATTTTTTAAAATAATATGAATTGTTGACACGTTTATTACGTACGTAGCATCACTGGTTCTGGTAAATTTAAACGAAAAAATAACATGGTCTAAAAAATGCTTAACAAGTCAGGATTTTTTTAAATTTAATATGAAAATGTCGTGACGGTTTTTATGTACGTAACAACACTGGTGCTAGCATAATAATATGAATTTGATTAAGCCACGCTTTTAATAATAAATAAAATATTTTTTCTTAAACACTAAAAAACTGATTTTTTTTTTGTAAAGAAAAAAGTGAGAGAGAAAATGTTGGAGAGAGAAGATTAGTGAGAGAAAGTGAGAGAGAGATGATTGATTTGATGGAGATCGAAGAAGGTGCAAATTACCCTTCTAACTTTTTTTGTCATCTTCTATCATTATAATACTCACTTTTAATCTTGACCATTGATCAAGTACAATGGATGGTAGAGATGAAGTTTACTAGGTTTCTTCATTTTGAGTGGGTATATATATATATATATATATATATATATATAACATCAAATAATTTATTTCTAATTTTGTATTTATATATATATATATATATAACAGAATTTTGATAATTATATAAATAATTATAATTGTAACCAATAAAAATTGAATAAATAATAATTATTAAATAAATAAAAAATTTAAATAAATGTATTGTTTTAAATAAGAAAATGGGAGGCTTTATAGGGGAGTTCTATGTATTGTAAGTGTTGTCTTTTATTAATATAGATAACAATAGATTAATGTTCATTGATTTACTTTATTTATTTATTCAGAAAATATGAAAGTCTCACAAAAAAAGCTTAACTAATTAAATCGTGTTCCTATTAATTTGCTTATTTGACTTTTGAACTATTTTAAACATCTAAAATTAATATGTATTTGCTGAGTATATTTAACATCTAAAATAATGACCAAAATAATAAGAATTAATAATCATTTGTCAAACATCATAACAAACATAGTTTTAATCTTAGAATAAAAGACTAATTTTTTTATAAATGGGTTTATTTAAGGTACATGTAAATATGTTATATAAAAAAATCACTAATGTTTCAATAATGTTTGTTAATAAATCTTTTCAAAGTATATCTAATATTTTTACTTTTATTTTTGAAGTAAATATAATTATATTAACTACGAAAGCGTAATATAAATATACTAAATTGAATTTTAGTAATTATATTAATAATTATAATTGTAACAGGAATCATTAGAAACGAATCGAATGAAAATCTATTTATATTAATAACAGAAATTATTAAATCCGTTTTTAATGATTTCTGTTACATATATTATTATTATTATTATTATTATTATTATTATTAATATATTTATGGGTAGGGATTCTAAGAGAACCAACCCCTATTTGAGAACTGAGTGAACCATTCTGGGCCACACATTTCATATAAAGGCAAAAAAAAAATTTATTTTTTTTTCTTTGCTTTAATCGCACATTTTTATGCAAGGAATTTTTTTTTTTACTTTTTTTGAATTTTTTTTTCAATTATACATATGTGTATATAGCATTTTTCAGCTATACATATGTGTGTATTTCAGTTATACATATGTGTATATTGCATTATACATATGTGTATAATGCAATTGTACACATGTGTATACTGAAAAAAAATACAAAAAAAAATAAAAAAAAATTTCCTTGCATATAAAGCAGTGATTTTTGAAAAAAAAAAAATTGCCTTAGAGAAATGTGTGGGCCAAAATGGTTCTCACAGTTCTCAATTTGGGAAAAGGTTCTCATTTGAACCAAATCCATATATTTATATTATAATTTTGCAAATCAATTAATATTATTATATATGAATTTATTGTATTAATTAAATAGTAAAATGGGGGAATTCATGTGGGAGTGCCACGTGTCCCTCATGTGTTTTCTTTTATTATTATTATTATATTATTAGGTTATGTACCCGTGTGATACACGGGTTGAACAATTTAAATTATATATATTATATATAAATTAAAAATATAATTAAGAAAAATTAGATTACATATTTTATTTAAAATAAAAAAAGTTTCCTGTACAACCGAAAAAATATTAAATATTCATCAACCCCTAAATGATTTCTTGTAAAAAACATTTTTATTCACATAATACTTTTTTCAAACAATCCAAAATATATCTTCCATACACAGCTATTACCTTGTAGACTGCAGGTACAACAAAACAAAACAAAAATAAAAATGTAATAAAGGTAAATCTGTTTAGGCTAAGATATAAAAAATGAAATTAATTTAAAAGTATCTTATCATCCGTTAAACCATCCCAATCGAGTATTGTTCATTTTGGTATTTCACATCAATTTCCTCAAAGCCAAAGTATTTCTAACCTTGAGTGTATAATCATTTTTTTTCTAACATCAAGTTCCTTAAACATAATGGCATTTAATGGTTCAATTTGATTGTATTATAAAAAAAAGATTGTGTAAATTAATAGCCTAAAAATAAAGATTGAAACGAATTAGTAATGCAAAGACTGTTTAGATATTGCATTTCTCTAATTGCATTGTGTTATTATTAATTTGTTTATTTGACTTTTGAACTATTTTAAGCATTTAAAATTAATATGTATTTACTGAACATAGTTTAACATCTAAAACAATGACCAAAATAATAAAACTTAATAATCATTTGTCAAATAGTGTAACAAAATTAATTTTAAACTTAGAATAACATATTTTTTTTAAATGGGTTAATTTAAGATACATGATTTAAATTCAAAGTTAATAATACATAAATATAAATATGTTATATAAAAAATAATCATGTGTTTTCTTTTATTAATGATTTCAGTTACAACTATGATTATTAATATAATTACTAAAATTTAATTTAAAAAATTTATATCATGCTTTTGCAAATCATTTATTATAATTAAATTTGAGTTTATTGTATTAAATAATCAAATGAGAGAATTCATGAGGGAGTTCCATGTGTCACTCATGTGTTTTCTTTTATTATATAGTGTAGATGTAGATGTAGATGTAGAAGTGTAGATGTAGATGTAGATGTAGATTTTTTTTTCAATTATACATATGTGTATATGGCAATTATACATATGTGTATATAGCAATTATACATATGTGTATATAGCATTTTCAGCTATACATATGTGTGTTATTCAGTTATATATGTGTGTATATTGCATTATACATATGTGTATAATGCAATTGTACATATGTGTATACTGAAAATAAATACAAAAAAAAAATAATAAAAATTTCCTTGCATATAAAGCAGGGATTTTTGCAACAAAAAAAAAAAAAAAAAAAAAAAATTGCCTTAGAGAAATGTGTGGCCCAGAATGGTTCTCACAGTTCTCATTTGAACCAAATCCATATATTTATATTATAATTTTGCATATCAATTAATATTATTATATTTGAATTTATTGTATTAATTAAATAGTAAAATGGGGGAATTCATGTGGGAGTGCCACGTGTCCCTTATGTGTTTTCTTTTATTATTATTATTATTATTATTATTATATTACTAGGTTATGTACCCGTGTGGTACATGGGTTGAACAATTTAAATTATATATATTATATATAAATTTAAAATATAATTAAGAAAAATTAGATTACATATTTTATTTAAAATAAAAAAAGTTTCCTGTACAACCGAAAAAATATTAAATATTCATCAACCCCTAAATGATTTCTTGTAAAAAACATTTTTATTCACATAAAACTTTTTCAAACAATCCAAAATATATCTTCCATACAAAGCTATTACCTTGTAGACTGCAGGTACAACAAAACAAAACAAAAATAAAAGAGTAATAAAGGTAAATCTGTTTAGGCTAAGATATAAAAAAATGAAATTAATTTAAAAGTATCTCATCATCCGTTAAACCATCCCAATCGAGTATTGTCCATTTTGGTATTTCACATCAATTTTCCTAAAAGCTAAAGTATTTCTAACCTTGAGTGTATAATCATTTTTTTTTTCTAACATCAAGTTCCTTAAACATAATGACATTTAATGGTTCAATTTGATTGTATTATAAAAAAAAGATAGTGTAAATTAATAGCCTAAAAATAAAGATTGAAACGAATTAGTAATGCAAAAACTGTTTAGATATTGCATTTCTCTAATTGCATTGTGTTATTATTAATTTGTTTATTTGACTTTTGAAGTATTTTAAGCATTTAAAATTAATATGTATTTACTGAACATAGTTTAACATCTAAAACAATGACCAAAATAATAAAACTTAATAATCATTTGTCAAATAGTGTAACAAAATTAATTTTAAACTTAGAATACCATATTTTTTTAAAAAATGGGTTAATTTAAGATACATGATTTAAATTCAAAGTTAATAATACATAAATATAAATATGTTATATAAAAAATAATCATGTGTTTTCTTTTATTAATGATTTCAGTTACAACTATGATTATTACTATAATTACTAAAATTTAATTTAAAAAACTTATATCATAGTTTTGCAAATCATTTATTATAATTAAATTTGAGTTTACTGTAATAAATAATAAATGAGAGAATTCATGAGGGAGTGCCATGTGTCACTCATGTGTTTTCTTTTATTATATAGTGTAGAAGTGTAGATGTAGATGTAGATTATAGATAGAAGATTATATTCCGGAAGCTTTTTGAGATAGATAAATCTAATATGATGTGATAAAATATGTGTTATTATGTAACATAGAAATTAATGTACTATAATATGAAAAAACAACAATTTTAATCATATGAATAAGAATGAAAATGTATATTAAAAAGAAGATGTATGTTTGGATGAGGAGCAAAGCTAGAAACAACTATTGCAGGACGTGATTAAGGCATTAGTCTTGAAGGTGTGACTTTGTTTTTTTTAAAGGAGTGGTTTTAAGCTATTATGCTCTTGATGAAAATATAATTAATGAATTACATGAACAAATTGTGTTTTTTTCCTGTATAATCAAAAACCAACAAAAAAAATTGTTTTTTATAGCACTATGGTACTCATTGGGAAGATAATAAAACATTCGATAATTTGGTGCAATTTTTTTATAAAAAAATCTTGTATATAAAAATTATTAACATTTTAAAATTGTGGGGGAAACATGAGAGAGAAATAGACTTTTGGTTGAAAATAAGAAGATAATAAAACATTCGATATAAAAATAAGAAGATAATAAAACATTCGATAATTTGGTGCAATTTTTTTATAAAAAAATCTTGTATATAAAAATTATTAACATTTTAAAATTGTGGGGGAAACATGAGAGAGAAATAGACTTCTGGTTGAAAATAAGAAGAATGTCAAATGACACACTCAAGGGGAGAGGATGACCTCTTTGAATGTCATATAGGATTTCATTCTTTGGAATATTAATATATATATGGATATAGGGTTAGGATCTAGAGAAAACGCTTATTATAGTGAAAACTCTGGAAACTCTAACTTCCCGGGCTTTTTTGGTCCTGGAAATTTTAGGGCATATAATATACATGATTTTAAGTATTTTGAGCAAAAACAAAAAAAAACAAAAATGCGCGATCACTTTTTTTTTAAACAATAAGTTTTCGGGTAACACATGTTAAGCGAAATTAACATGTGTTAACAATGTGTTAATCAAAAATTTATTATTTTTTTAAAAAGCGCTCAGCGCTTTATTGATTTTTTTATCTCAAAATGCTTAAAATCATGTATATTACATACCCTAAAATTTTCAGGTCCTAAAAAGCTCGGGAAGTTAGAGTTTCCAGAGTTTTCACTATAACAAGGGTTTCCAATATAACCTTATATTATAGATATATAGATTATTGAGTTTAATTTATATTGTTTAATGGTTGAGACATGTTTGCCGTGAAGACCATAAATACAAATCTACGCAATCGAGTTGGTGAAGATTTTTTGAATTATAGTGTAATTTGTTTCATAGAAAATGAAGAACTTAAAATGAGTTACAAATGAAGCTGTAATTAACTGTTTTCAAAAGATCAAATCAGGTAGTAAACAGATGTAATGTTTATTTTAACGAAGGTCATTGTTTACAACTTTAACAAATTAAGTTTATTTATACACAAGTATTTTTTCCCCATGAGAAAAAAATCATATATCCACCACTGAGCTCATTCTTCTATTTTAGAGGATTTTCCACACCAGAATTCGCCTAGAAAAAGAACTACTAGCTAGTGAATATTGGAATGAGTTCTGGGAATGAGTTTGTCAGCATGGACGCCATAATATGTTGATAGAGGATTTTGAATCATGTTGGACAATGAACGTGTTACCATCTTCACGCTCCCCATCCCAAAAGTATGAGCAATCTAAGGCTTCATTATTTGTTTGGACCTGATGATCACTTTTAGTTTGTCTAGGAACGAGTTTAACTTCAAATTTACCGCCCATGTAAAAAGAAATCATATTGCATTCTAAATTCAACCATGTACTTTGGCTTAATGAACTAAAGGAAACATATCCTATGTATGTTGGAGGAGGAGGAGGATCCGGGAATAACTCGTTTTGATAATTAGACTCATTCGTGCCTATCTCCTGCTTGATAACTATAGTAACATATGGTTCCTGGTAGTCGATAACATTGTGTATTAAGAACCCACAAAAGTCATTGCACCAATTATGTGGAAGCTGCAATACGAATCTACTCCGTGAGACTTGGCTAGGGGTAGACATCTGTCGAACCTGATGTTCAAGAGCGAGACTCATAAAGTGATGCTCAATAGCATTTCCCTGCAACAGACATAAGAACCAAAAAATACTATAAATCAATGAAACTTGATTGATTAATATACTTCTTATTGTTTTGTATGGATTTATATATAACAAGTGATGCTAACTAAACATCACCCTCAATTCCATATATTTGACTGCTTGTTACATCATACGTGTCATATGATGTCTGTGGACTGTATGATAGGATGAATGGTCATTTAGGTTTTATGACATTGTCAGTAAATCATTTTTATGTTAGTTAAATACTATATCGTACGACCCTCAAATGACCCATATTATTAATTTTTCATGTCATATGGATCGTAAGAGGTCACACATCATGATACGTCATTGATGTGTGAATAGTGTGTTACTGGTGCTTCTTTGACCAAGCCCAATAAATATTGAAATTCAAAAGGTAAAGCCTAACCTGGCTCATGGAGTATATTATTTTCTGGTCACCAATGGTTCCTAGTTTATTCTTTCCCATAAATGAGACTTTCCACAACCATTTGCAGTTTGACACATCTCCAACATTTTCAAGTGCGTAACAATAATCTGCTCTAAGAACAGCTATATCCGATGGGAGCTCCAACAACTTTACAAGGCTATTGCACAATGACACATCAAGCCATTTGAGTTGAGGAAGTCCTCTAAAATTTAATTGTGAAAATTCATTCCAACTTAGATCGAGTTCTTGTAACTTGGGTAAGTCCCAAGCATCCCAGTCAATGTCTTCATCTCCCAAATGGCACTTGCTGAGAATTAACTTCCTCAAGTGTTTGCTAATAACTTGTAACCCAGGGTAACTAAAGAGAAAGCTTGTCATATACTGTCTATAGGATGTAGCTTGATTCTCACCCTTAGAAAGTTTGTTGCACTTTGAGAGCGAAAGAGTCTGGAGTTCTGTTGTCTTGGTAATGGATGGGAGCACCTTAAAGTTGTCACAATTTGCTATAAGTAAGAAAACAAGCTTTTGCAAGTGCCCAATCGATGGATCGATCTCTTCTACAAGTGGACATTGATAAATCATGAATCTTTGAAGATTTGGAAGTCCCCTAAAATCTGGTGTCTTGGTTAGGTTTTTTAAACCATGAAGCTTTATCATCCTTAAATTTGGCAGTTTCTGTAACATAAAAAAGCATATTTGTCAAAAGTTTGCCATATTCATATATATTCAGATTATTGTTTTGGTACCTCATAATTCAACTCATTTTTTTCACATTGATTTTCAATAGTAGCTTGAATTTTACATTAAGATCTATATATACCTTATATTCATAGGATAATAAGTACAACTGGAACACTTATAATGGAAACTTATCTTCTCATGCTTATATCTTGTGAATAATAAACATACATTATTTTAACATTTCATGCTCTAGAAATAGATTACTTTTAGGTCAGATTACAAAAGGATATTTGCATTATAATTCTTTTTTTCTTTGAACGGCTAACAAACGATGTCCCAACTAGAAATTTTTATAATTCTATCGTAAATATTAGGTCCAGAACCTGCCTCTAAATCACCCTAGAAAATTCTTCCATTGCAAAAACCTTCATACAAAAGGCAAAACCTTCATACAAAAGGTTTTTTTTTCACCCAAAATGTTAAAATAATAATGTGTCTATAATTCATATGGCTTTATTATGTATATCACACGATTAAAGGTTGTATTGGACTTTATTGTTCTGGTGGGCTTATTGGGCTCATATCTTTAGTTGGTTATATCTTTAGTTGGTCAGTCCATGGCCCATCCTATTATGTTTTGTTGAGTTATTGATTCAAGGATAAATCTCAGCCCTTGGATGACTATCTGATCGTGTGGTTTAGATTATGTTTCGTACAAGCTTATGGAAGGATCCAGAAGGGAATATAAATAGATTGTTATGCACATATTTTGATTATTCACTCTCTCTCTCTGTATTTTTCATCTTCGTCTAGGGTTTCATTGTTCCCTGTTTTTATCTGATCTTCTTGAGCTGTAAGAAGATCAGGAAGGTCTTGTGAAGGAGATTACATCTGTGTAATCTCTTGACTGATCAGGTGTTTGATCATCTGAGTTGTCTTCGTCTGGTTGTAAGTTGTTTGTATTAACATTCATCATAGTCAACTGATCTAATCAATTAGTTGACATATTGTTCTTTAGGATCTCTTTTATTTTAGAGAGATTCGGGGTATTTGGTGGGTAACGATTTGGTTTGGGTTAATAAGATTTTGTCACCTGTTTTGTCGCCTACATCTACTTGTTCTTGGTTGATTCTGAGTTTGTGTTGGCTCAGATCTATTGTATTGTGGTTTGGATCATTAAATTTTACATGGTATCAGAGCCTTAGGCTCTCTTATCAAAACGATCCTACTATTTTCCGCTGCATCTTTGTGTTTATGTTTACAGTCTGAGATCTTTAATATTAGATCTCAAGTCTGGTATTACTGACTGTGTTCACTGTTGTTTGTGTTTTAAAGTGATTTGATCTGGATATCAGTGGTCAACTATTATTGGCAAGGGTTCTGGAACTAATTGTTGGAATTGGGATTGTTTGCTTCAATTGCTCTCACAACACTATACCCTAAGTGAAAGTATAGGTTGTGAGGTTGGAGATCCCTAACTTGGGACCCCCTCCTGGTGAGATTGTTCCTGTTTCTCTCTTATGTCTTTTGTTTTCCTGTCTGTGTCTAGTTGTCTTGGCCGGGTTAGGGTGGACCGGCATTGAAGTTGATCTGTGATTGGTTGGTTGTCTGTGTGTTTTGTCTACTTGCTATCTATTTCTTGTATGTTTGTGTGGTATATTGTTAAGTATATATACATATATACTCTTATTTTCCTAGTTAATAAAGGACTCCTGTACTAAGATCTGCGTGGGCACCTTGAGTGATGAACCCATGATCTGACCCCTGGTACAGTTTCGTCCTCTAGGTCTTGTTTGTTTTTTGTTCTTTGTTCTCTTTCTGATTGTGTTCTTGGTTATTTTCTATCTTGTGTGTGAATGTTTGGTCAAGAAACAGGAGTGCCTCAAGGACCACAAGGACCTCAAGGTCCCCAAGGACCTCAGGGTCCTCAAGGTCCACAAATTGGTGGCATTCATGATTCCTCTGGACAAATTGTCTCTTTGATAAGTAAATTGGATATTAGTGATCCTCTTTACTTACATCCAAGTGACACTAGTAGCTTGTCTATTATTAGCATTAAGCTTAAAGGGTCTGAAAACTACTCTGTCTAGTCTAATTCTATGAAACTTGCATTAGAGGCTAAAAATAAGTATGGTTTTATTGATGGTTCTTGTGTTAAGTCTACTGATGATGAATTACTTGCTAAATAATGGGATAGGTGTAATTCTGTTGTTCTGTCTTGGTTGTTAAATTCTATTAGTGAAGAACTGTACTTAGGGCAAGTGTTTTCTAAATTTGCTAAAGAAGTCTGGGATGAATTAAAAGAAACTTATGATAAGGTAGATGGATCAATTGTGTTTAACTTGTTTTAAAAGATTAATAGTGTTAAACAAAATGGTAGTACTGTTGCTGAATACTATCATAGGTTAAATACAATGTGGAAACAATTAGATGCAATACTGCAATTACCCCCTTGTACTTGCAAGGCATCTAAAGACTTCAATGATTTTAGTACTCTTATAAAATTGATGCAATTTCTGATGGGATTAGATGATGTGTACCAACCAGTTAGAACCACTTTGTTAACTAGGGAGCCTTTGCCCTCTACTAAAGTGGCTTTTTCTATAATATCAAGAGAGGAATCCCACATAAATTCTGTTGGGACCTCAAAGGGTCAAAATGTTGCTTTTGTCACTAAATCTAACCAAGGTTTTGATAACAGGAAAAGAGTTAATAGAGGACCTAACCCTAATCTAAAATGCACTCATTGTAACATGTTAGGTCACACTGTTGACAGGTGCTTTGAACTGGTTGGTTATCCTCCTGGTTTTAAAAAGAAATCAGTGGGTCAAGTGTTTAAAACAAATGTGTCTAATAATGCTTCAAGTAGTAAGCAGGGGGTGTCCTCTGCTTCCTCTTGTAGCAGTTCTGCTTTACCCTTCTCTGCAGAACAGGTGTCTAAATTGTTGAGTCTCATCAGTGACAAGGGAAGTGTTGACACTCAGAACTCCAATGTTGAAGGTAAGAGTGTGTTCTTGAATGGTTTTTTCCAGTCTGTCTTGTCTGTCTAAGCTTGAGAAATTATTTAAAAACTTCTCAAGTTGTTCTAACTTTGTCAAAAGTATTATAAGTCATAGTTGGATTACTTACTCAGGTGCTAACCAGCACATGACCAGTAATGACAAAGACATGTATAATTGTGTAGATGTGTCAAACTATGATTTAAAAGTTAAGCATCCTAATGGCACTAGTGCCAAAGTGTCTAAAATAGGAGACATTAAACTTGCTAATGGAGTTGTTCTGTATGATGTCTTCTATGTTCCTGATTATTGTGTTAGTCTTATGTCTGTTCATAAACTTGCTAAGGATAGCAAATTATCTGTCTGTTTGATGAAAATAGTTGTTATATCCAGGATTTCAAGTGCAAGAGAATCCTGGTGACTGGTAGACAAAGTGAAGGTCTATATTTTGTTGGTAAACATGTAAGTTCATCAAATGTCTGTTTTAATAGCACCTGTGACACAGACTTGTGGCACGGTAGGCTTGGTCACCCCTCTGACCAAGTTCTAGCTATTTTAAGAGATAGTCTTGGTATTAACAATAGTAACCCTAAACCATGTGAAGTCTGCCATAAGGCAAAACAAACTAGGTTACCCTTTCCATTTAGTGATCATAAGACTAAAGAAGTAGGTGATGTGATTCACTTAGATGTCTGGGGTCCATATAGGGTCACTAGTAAAGAAGGGTACAAGTATTTCTTAATTGTGGTTGATGATTACTCTAGAACTGTGTGGTGTTACATGTTAACAAATAAGGGTGAAGTCTTTGAAAACATCTCTGATTTTTATGAACTTCTAAAGACACAATTTAAAAAATGTGTTAAGGTTTTTAGGAGTGTTAATGGTACTGAGTTTGTAAATAATCAGATGAGTCTTTTCTGTAAATCTAGAGGTATAATTCACCAGACTACTTGTGTCTATGCACCACAACAAAATGGGGTGGTGGAAAGAAAACACAGACATCTCTTAAACATGGCTATGGCATTGTTGTTTCAGAGTGGGTTACCACTTAGATTTTGGTCTGAATGTGTATTAACTGCTACTTATTTTATAAACAGACTCCCCTCTTCTGTGTTGCTAGGAAAAAGTCCCTTTCAAGTTGTGTATGGGTCCCCCCCCCCCACCACTCTCAGTCATTTAAAAAGTTTTGGGTGTCTATGTTTCAACACTATTCTAAATGAGTCTGATAAATTGTCCAGTTGTGCTGATAAGTGTGTGTTAATTGGATATTCTAATTTCAAAAAAGGTTACAAACTATGGAATTTGCAATCTAAGCAAGTAGAATTCTCCAGGGATGTTCGGTTTTATGAAGAAATCTTTCCATTCAAAAACAGTTTGGAAGATCTAGAACCTAATATTGTTTTTGAAAATGTAAATCATGTAAACTTTTTTGATAGTATTGAATCAGAAAACATTGAAAACTTTAAAATGACTTAGGGGTCTAATCTTCCCGATAATGAAGGGGGAAACAAAGGCACTAATGTCAAGTCCACTAGTCAGCAACCAGGGCTCATTCCCAGGGCTGACATGGACTGCGATATGGGTCAACAGTCTAACCCAGGTAGTAGTGAACCTGAGATGGTTGACCATGATGTGGACTTGGCAACTGATGAAGCCATTCCACCTGAGGGAAGTAGTATTAGGCAATCTAGCAGAGTGTCAAATTTTCCTAAAAAATTTAGTGAATTTATTGTGGGAGGAAAAGTTAAATATGGAGTTGAGAAGGTTGTTAATTACTCAAATCTTTCTTTTGAAAACAAAAGCTTTGTGTTTGTCTTAAACAAAACTGTTGAGCCAACTTTTTACTATGAAGTTGCCAAGGATCCCAAATGGGTTGAGGCAATGAATAGTGAGATGGAGGCATTATATAGGAACAATACTTGGATTTTAACTGACTTACCTGCTAATAGAAAACCCATAGGATGTAGATGGGTGTATAAGATTAAATACAAATCAAATGGTGAGGTTGAGAGGTATAAAGCAAGACTTGTAGCAAAAGGCTATAGTCAAAGAGAAGGTCTAGACTTTGGAGAGACATTCTCACCAGTTGTAAAGATGGTCACCATCAAAACTGTTATAGGTCTTGTTGTCCAGAATAACTGGACTTTGTACCAACTGGACATTAGTAATGCTTTTTTATATGGTACTATAACTGAGGATGTCTATATGACCCTTCCTGAGGAATATTATTCTAAAACTGAGTCTAAGGTGTGTAAGTTGGTTAAGTCCTTATATGGCCTTAAGCAGGCCCCTAGAAAATGGTATGAAAAGTTGTCAAATGTGTTAGTTGAAATTGGTTTTATACAAAGTGTTTGTGATCATTCAATGTTTGTTATGTCTAAGGATGATATCTTTCTGGTTCTGCTTGTTTATGTAGATGATATTATTGTTACAGGAAACAATAAGTCTAAAATAGAACAAGTTAAGAGTTTTTTAAGTACTAACTTTCTTATAAAAGACTTAGGAAAATTAAAGTACTTTCTTGGAATAGAAGTTTTATATTCTGATCAGTCTATATGTCTTTCACAAAGGAAGTATTGTCTTGAACTTCTAAGTGAATTTGGTTATCTTGGGTGCAAGCCTGTTCAAAATCCCATTGAACCTAGTTATGTTATGAACACTAAAATTGGAAAAGCTAGTGATATATTAGATAACATAACTGGATTTCAGAAATTAATAGGGAAACTTATTTATTTGTCTTTGACCAGACCTGATATCAGCTATGTTGTGCAGTGTCTGAGTCAATTTATGCTTCAACCCACAAAGGGACATCTTCAAATGGCCCTAAGGCTTCTTAGGTACTTGAAGGAGTCCCCTGGAAAGGGAATCTCTTTTGTGAAGAGTGAAACTTTTCAGTTGACTGGATTTGTTGATGCTGACTGGGCCAAGTGCCTTATTACCAGAAAATCCATAACTGGTTATTGTGTGTTTCTGGGAAAGTCATTGATTTCCTAGAAAAGCAAGAAGCAGAGTACTGTCTCTAGATCCACGGCAGAAGCTGAGTACAGAGCCATGTATTCTGCCACTTGTGAGCTAATGTGGCTCAAAAATTTGTTGTCTGAATTGAATATAAAAGTGGATTACCTCTCAAACTGTTTTGTGACAGTAAGGCTGCCATAGCCATTGCTGCTAACCCTGTATTTCATGAGAGGGTCAAACACTTTGAGCTGGATTTACACTTTTTAAGAGAGAAGGTTGCTAATAATGTTGTTGAAACTGTTAAGATCTGTTCAGAAAATCAAATTGCTGATGGTCTGACTAAAGGTCTTAGCATTCAACAACATAAAAAGTTTTGTAGTGATCTTGGAATGGTTGATATGTTTAGCCATTTGAATTAAGGGGGCGTGTTAAAATAATAATGTGTCTATAATTCATATGGATTTATTATGTATATCACACGATTAAAGGTTGTATTGGACTTTATTGTTCTGGTGGGCTTATTGGGCTCATATCTTTAGTTGGTTATATCTTTAGTTGGTCAGTCCATGGCCCATCCTATTATGTTTTGTTGAGTTATTGATTCAGGGATAAATCTCAGCCCTTAGATGACTATCTGATCGTGTGGTTTAGATTATGTTTCGTACAAGCTTATGGAAGGATCCAGAAGGGAATATAAATAGATTGTTATGCACATATTTCGATCATTCACTCTCTCTCTCTCTCTCTCTCTCTGTATTTTTCATCTTCGTCTAGGGTTTCATTGTTCCCTGTTTGTATATGATCTTCTTGAGCTGTAAGAAGATCAGGAAGGTCTTGTGAAGGAGATTACATCTGTGTAATCTCTTGTCTGATCAGGTGTTTGATCATCTGAGTTGTCTTTGTCTGGTTGTAAGTTGTTTGTATTAACATTCATCATAGTCAACTGATCGAATCAATCAGTTGACATATTGTTCTTTAGGATCTCTCTTATTTTAGAGAGATTCAGGGTATTTGGTGGGTAACGATTTGGTTTGGGTTAATAAGATTTTGTCACCTGTTTTGTCGCCTACATCTACTTGTTCTTGGTTGATTCTGAGTTAGTGTTGGCTCAGATCTATTGTATTGTGGTTTGGATCATTAAATTTTACACAAAAGCATTGCAAATTAAGCTTTTGCGATCGAAAAAGTCAACTCTGCAGTATCGTATCTCTTATAGGGTTGATATTCAATTTTAACTTATATATCTTAGAGTATCCAACAACACTCATTTTGGAACTCGGATTTCCCCACCGGACCAAGGGAATGCCATGGAGGAGGTGACGACATTAGGTCAAGTCTGCTAAGGCAGACAATCCGAAGTCCGGACGCAAAATGGTGCTACACACAAACATTATTATATAATGTATCTTTTCTATATAAAAATGGGGTGTGATGTGAAGATTTAAATGTGCTTAGCATTTGAGGGAAAAAAATGTTTTTTTTTTTTAAGTCATAGGTTTGGATTGATACAACGACGAGTCTAAAAATCAGACCTAGCTACCTTAGAATAGGAGATCTTATATAGAAAACATCCACTAGCCTTTTAGTATGGGTGGTTTAGAGGGTGTTTGGGATTGCGTTTTGAATCTGATTTTTATATTATTGCGTTTTGAAAACGCAGATACTTAGTTTTTAGTGTTTGGATTGCGTTTTGAAAACGCAGATAATCAGTTTTTTAGGCTACCAAAACGCAATAGTCTATAAGCAGCTCTACCCCTGCTTTTCCAAAACGCATAATCTGTTTTGAATAATCAATCCCAAATACCCCCTTAATTCATAAACTAGTTTGTCTTATTCCAAAAAAAAACTTCATATTTTTTATAAAAAAATGACAGACATTCAGTTACTCAGCATAGTATATTTTAGGAAAATTAGGTTTTAATAGTCACAACTTTAACATATTGGCTAGCTAGCTACCGTCTCAACTAAAGAAATTTTATGTGATTTAACCTATTTTCCTTAGCGATCTTGAAAATTTTCTAACCCTTTCTTTGATTAGTATATATAAGATACAGTGACAAGGTTCATTTTGTGGGCCGGACTTCTCGCCTTCAACGTGTAGGTAAAATTTTTAATAGATAGAGAACGACCTGACGTGTCATACCATATTTTCAAAAGTTTTTATCAACTTATTTTGGCCACATGTTGCGTAGTGCATTTCATTTGATGTGATGTTTAAAATTGATACATTTATTATTTTTCATCTAACTTTTCTCTAACTCTTTAATGAACAGAACTATATAAATAATTAGGTAACACTTGTCAAAGTCGTGTCACAGAAAGCATTAGGCAATAATAGAACTATATAGAATTTGATATGCATAAATGTTGTAAAAATTTATTACTTCCTCCGCACCAATTTAGATGTGGTTCACAAACACACATATTAAGAAATCTTTTGTTTGTATGTTGTAAAATGACAATAATATCCTTAAATCTTTGATTGTGTTTTTTTTTTTTATGTGCAAAACTGGAAATTGCATTTTTATTTTTAAAAATAGACATTTAATTTGGGACAATCAAAAATAGAAAGATGGACACATAAATTGAGACGGAGGGAGTATAATTATATCTTGATGAATAAATTTCGTAATTGTTAAATCTTCAAGCCTCGTGCCAACGAGCTTATAGCTCAGTGGCAACCAAGTGAAGACCGTCCCGGATTTACCCAGGTTTGAGTCTGATGAAGGGTGAGGGTTTATGGATTTCATCTGGTTCCCATACATCATGGGAGCAAGGGCTAGCAGAGGTTGAGACGTCGACCTTGACTCCATTGCCTTGTGTGAGTGTGGGTTGGCACGCCAGTTTCTTGCCATTCAAGCCCGGCGGAAGAATATAGATATCTATTTATTGGTATTCAAATAATTTTCTTCATCCGGCTTAGTTTTAAAGAACTTGTATACATAGATAAAAATATGGAAAATTAATGAAATACACATCTTGGGTGAACTATTTTTTCTAAATAGACATTATTGACGGCTACATACTTAGCCAACGTTTTTTGTCGACCTACCCTAACCATCGTTTAAAAGTCAATGACTATATTGGTTATTTGATCAGTGAACAGTGTATTTTAGTAATTTTTTTTTATAAAATTATCTATTTAACTGGTTCATAAATAGTTTCAATGTTTAATTATTTTTGAATCTTGAATAGCTACTCAAATTTTACTTGCTTCTCTATAAACTCTTAATCAACAAATAAGAATTACCTTATCACCATTCCAAAGTTGTCTTTCCTGACCATTACTTAACGTTAGACAACGAAGCTTCCTGGGAGGAAAATTTGTTGGTAATGAACTCGCATGGTGACCTCTCCAGTCAACCCACCGAAGGTTATTCATGTTTGCAACAACATGGCGATTGTCACGTGGAAGTGGATCATGCATATCAGAAAAAAGTCTTATTGCTTCAATTTTGTCAAGTACCTATGATAATAGAGGAAAATATTATGCATTGACCTAATATAGACACGCGCGTGCACACACATATATATATATATAGAGAGAGATAAGTGTGTATATGTATGTATATATCGAAAGCTAGCTTAAGAATTACGTACCGTTGTTGTGTCCATAGCACATATGTTTTCTACATCTTCCACTTGCCAAACTCGGGTATGTGTTTCTGGATTATTAGGGTGTTTCCCTCTAACAATGTAGTGTCCCATTTCTTGTATCAAATCATGCATATCAAATCTACCATCTGAGTTTATAGTTATGAGTGTCTTTTGTACCAACACCTTTAAACCTATACGAGGGTAAAAATCACAAACATCAAAGATATCCATTGCCTCATTTTTCTTTTCGCCCCTAAAAAAACAAACAATATCAAGGAACAACTCTTTTTCCACATTTTGAAGTCCATCAAAGCTAATCTTAAGCTTTTCCACAATATTTTCGTCGGGGATCTTTTTCAATCTAGCCAATGCACTTCTCCACTCATCGATATCTTTGCCACATAGAAAAGAACCTAGAATTGTAAGTGCTAATGGGAGCCCATGAGCGTAAAAAACCACATCTTTTGATAGCAATTCGCGTTCTTTGCTAGGCCCGCAATCTTGAAGTGCATGCTTGCAAAAAAGCTGAGTACCTTCTTCAACATTCAACAAGCTAATATTATGTATCACATTTACTTTATGAGCAATTAATAAATGGTTATCTCTAGTAGTAATAATTATTCTACTTCCTTCACCAAACCAATCATGTGATCCGGCTAGAGCCTTTAGATGGTCAAGGTGATTGACATCATCAAGAACAATCAAAACTTTTCTATGGCATAACCTACGTTTTATGATGTGTCTTCCTTCCTCAACTCTATCTATTTCTTGTTTTTGTTTCAAAATGCCGGAGATAAGTTTTTCTTGAATTTTTTCCAAACCATACTTACTCGATTCCTCTCGTATATTTTCCACAAAACAACATCCATCAAACTCGTCACGGAGTTCATAATAAGCAGAAGATGCAAGCGTTGTCTTACCACCACCCCCAACACCCCAAATTCCAACCATGCGCACCCCACCTAACCCAATCTCTAATTGTGATTTCAAATCTTGCAAACGGCTCTCTATTCCGATGAGGTTTTCATTGACTTTAAATTTTGGCAACAGTATTCTTGAAATTTTATTGACAATTTCTTTGATGCCTTTTGACTCATGGCTGCGCATTGAAATTGTTAGAAAATTAGTATATATGGACATATTCAGAGAAGACGTATATGTTCCACAGTATAAGGTAAAGATGCATCTTTATTTATTTTGCTCTCAATGCCCCCCACCCCACCCACCTTTATTTCATACTGAAATCAAACGAGTACACCAATGTCTATATCAAGTACTTGTAATAAGGCAAATTGGATTTTAATAATTCAACTTTTCTCTTTTTATCCGATAATATTCTCGCCTAAGTTTTTTCCTCCACCAGTCCACCATTTCATACATTTTGCTCTCAACACCCCACCCCCCTGCTAACTCACACTAATGCCGTTAGCTGAAATTCACAATTCTAGGCGATTATCCACCGGGTTTGAAAGAGGTAATCGAGACGATGATATTGGAATGTTCAAATGCAGAACTGAGCATGATTCGATGGTTTAATCGTTGGTTCCGGTCATCCCATCCGAGGAGAACATCAACCTACAACTGGCAAACCATGGTTATTTCTGCAATTGAACATACCAATATCATCGTCTCGATTCCCTCTTTCAAATCCTGTGAATAATTGCCTATAATTATGAGTTTCAACAGACGGCGTTAGTGTGAGATAATGGGGGGTCCATTGATAGCAAAATGTCTAAAAGGTGGGACTAGTGAAGGAAAAAAACTCAGATGAGATTATTATCGGCCAAAAAGAGAAAAGGTTGGATTATTAAAATCTAAATTGCCGTTGTAATAAACACAAAATTGATCTCCTATATTTAATTCTCTAACAAGATTACAAGCACGATACAAAACCCAAATCTCATAAACGCTCATCGACACTAAATTATAACAGCTGATATTCGTGATGTTGAAATCGCTGATATTCGTGATGATGAAATCTATATATTTGTGAAACAAATGATAAAACAAATTTACTAATAATTCTTGGACAGGACTAGTCTCTAGATCAAACTACCCCAACTTGGTGTTGGATATTTTAGTATGAATGGATTGATTGTTTGACTAATATCTCCATAATAAGACATCATATAGATATCGTGATACGAAGTGCACGCCTATTTGAATTTGTTATGAACTTAGGCCCCTAAAGAAGGTCCAAGGGGCGGTAGCCCCTGGCAGGGTCCAAGGGGCAGAGGGACTAACTTTAGCAATCTTGAAACCTTGTGATAACTGCCTAAAAGGCAGTTAATGGCCATTCATTACAAATTCATATCTTGGTCAAAAATTTTCTCTAGTTCTTCTTTCAATCAAAAAATACAGAAAATTCTCAATCATTGTATCCGATTAAGTATTTGATTAAAATGTCGAATTGATTCAATCTGAAAGTGATTATGTACCTTCAGATATTTCTGATATTCGGTTATTTGTTTGTTATTATTGTAAATCCCCAACACTTAGTAAAATTCTACCAATGTAGTAATACGTTTACTTTAGAACTAATCTTTAGATCAAATTACCCCGAGTTGGTAAATATAACTATTGACATAACCTTTTCAAAATAACTATGGACACAATATGGGTAATAATTAATATCTTCATTAATAATATTTATATTATTTTTTCTTAATATTATTATTTATTTACTTTATATATTTCATCAATATTATCCTTAGTATGATTTCATTCTTTATTAATTTGATTTCCATCAAATCTTAAAAACTGGAATATTCTACTTATCAAAAAAGAATTTAAATTAGTTTTTATTAAGCAATTTCCATATTTCTTTTGGTATAAATACAGTATAATGTACCATAATCTACACCATGTATGATTTGAACTTATGTTCACGGTGTGATCATGCATTTGAGAGGGCATAAACTGATATGTGGAATTCCCCCTTCAAGACCAAAAAACCCTAGGGTGGTGGTGGTATGGGAGAATGGCGGGGAAGGTTTTTTTATTATTATTTTTTATTAATCAAACAACCAATCATAATCATCCATAATTCAACAATAATCCACCATCCATTTCATCATCACAGTTTGCCCTACGCCGGTGAAGATCTTCAAGCCCCAAGAGGCCACATGCCCTTTCCACGCCATATGTGTGTGTGTGTGGGGGGGGGGGGGGGGGGAGTTGGTGCCTGGTGGCGTGGAGGGGCTCCCCCTCCCCTTCCACGCACCTCAGCATGTAGTCTTACAAGTTTAATTTTAGTTAATTTCAGTTTCAAGAGGATGAGGAGATCTAGTAGTTGGTATATCTAGAGGTTTTAAGCAATAACTTACGACACATAGTTTACTCATATATATTGTTTGGACTTTTCAAAAAATATATATTGTTTGGGAAGAGATAACGTATAAAGCTTACTTAACGTGAGAAGTGTAGGAAGGCTTCTCAGCCTTTAAATGTAGGCGGTGGCATGATGGTAATCCTCCTCTCTCTCTCTCTCTCTCTCTCTCTCTCTCTCTCTCTCTCTCTCTCTCTCTCTCTCTCTCTCTCTCTCTCTCTCTCTCTCTCTCTCTCTCTCTTCTTTAGATGTGTGTGTTATAATAGAGAATGGTGGGTTTGGGTGTTTTATAAAAGTCTAGATTACCCTTTTAATCAACTAGGATTGAGTTAATTAGAGTTAACTATGGTTTAGAGGTGTCTAAGATGTGGTGACTTCCTACCCTTCCTATGTTAAGGAGACTTTCTATTGTATACTTTCTCATATTGTTTAAGCTATGAACTATACCATAACAAAGAAAATGGAAAAGATGTGGAAGTGAAATCAAAACATGAAATTACCAAAGACCTTTAATTCTTATAATTTTAAATTTGTGAGCTAATTCATTTTCTGAACAGTAACATGTTCTTTATAAAGACCATTAAATGGATACCAAACGCGTCAATATTATAGGATTAGTAGAGAAATCTATATAATTATGCTAAATCTTTCTACTCCTATTTGTAATTAGATTAGTACAAGGCTAGTTATATTATTAAAACATGTGTTTACCTACTATAAATTTAATTTAATGAAGAAGAAACTTACCCATTAGCAATGAGTTTGGTCTCCAATCCAGCAAGGTAACCGGCATCAACGAGTGCTTTTCTCCATGATTTAACTCTATTCTTGTTATCCAACTCATGTTGTGCAAAGGCTTCTTTATATTTCCCATTTTGTTTCCTCACATCTGATGGATCCACATGATAGAATATAGGTATAACTTTTTGCCCTCTCTCATCCTTGCCTTCCATGATATACGTAACTTCGTCCAAGCACCACGAAGAATTTGCATAGTTCTCTGAGAATATGATGACAGCAATCCGTGATTCGTCGATAGCCTTCAAGAGGGCTGGACCGATGGTCGCGCCCCGAGGAAGTTCTACATCGTCCTTGTACGTGTGAATTCCTTGTTGTACAAGAGCATCGTAGAGGTGATCCACATAGGTCTTCCTAGTGTCTTCTCCTCTAAAACTTAGAAATACATCATAAATCCAAGATTTAGAAGAAGAAGACGATGACGACGACGCAGCCATCAATTTGTTTCTTGTGTGGATTAATTTTTGGTTGGAATCAGCAAAAAAAGAGGTATGTAGAAATTGATGAATGAGATGAAGTTAATATATATAGAAGGGGAGAAGGGATGAGCTCCGTACCAATCTTGAAAATGGAGTACCAATAATGGTATTGAAAATGTTTGGCACGGTATGATTAAAGTTAAAAAAACAATAAAATACTGATACCATACTGAACTAGTACTGAATCAACGGTACCAATACCGAAACAGCAAAAAGTGAATACCGAATTTCAATAGTAACGTAACTGTAGTTAAATGCTTATCTAGAAAGTAGAGATGATAAGTTGGCTTCTACCACTGATGTCATTGTCTGTGGAATTTTCCCTCCATGTGAAAAACAAATGTAGAAATTTTCATTTGAGAATAATTCCCATTTAGACTTTTAGAAAGTAGAGATAATTTTCTGTTCTTGTTTGCTTTATTTTTGTAGGGCCCATTGTTTTCAAATAATATATATGCTCAATGACTATTTTTTTATTTTATTATTACTATCTTGTTATTATAATTAAATTTAACCATGTTTTGTTGTTTTTCTTTATAAATTTGAAGATGTTGTGATGTAATTATTTTTATCTACATGTTGATATTGATATAGTTTTTGAACAATGTCCACTTGCAACCCCTTGCTCTAGGGGTCAATGTTTGTTCTGAATTTTAATTATGTCTTAAGTAAATCTCACATAGTAAAATGATGTTGATGATGATGTTGATTAATTACATTAATGTATACTAGTGGGTTTATCCGTACGTTGCCGCGAGATCCAAATAAAACCTTACAATAAAAAAAAAATTAAAGCATTGTGAGGCGAGAATTTGCATTGGCCAACCCGATCGGTTTTGACATATAGTAAAGATGGCTCATTAAACCAAGACGCAATGCATGAAAAACACTCACATCAGGTTATAGCCTTGATGGTCAGTGGAGTCGTCAACCAGCTTCTTTGTAAATAATTACAACCTAAATATTAAAACTTGACATATACAAATGTGTTGACAGATCTCAAATATAGATTTATTGATTATTATTCTATTTTCCCCATTCTTGTACAACAAATTTTATTAGTTATTCCTTTTTTTTCCTTTTACTTTTATACAAACAGATGATGCATTCCCTAAGTTGTTACCATTAAGATGATGAAGAACAAGAATATTGAAGAATATTGAATGTTGAATCAGTTACAAACTAATGATTATGACAATCAATTATCATTTTCATAACTATATAACACATAACTTCAACTTTAAATATAATAAAGTAAAACCCATAACTATTAAACCCTTCAGATGATAACTAATTAACACACATTTACTTCTAACATTCAATGTGAAAGAAAACTTGCTCTACCAAGTTACACGAATATCTAAGTAACTGTAGCGTATGGGTTTGTTGTCTTAAAAGTAAAAAAAGTTTTCGATAGCACCATCAGCATGAACTGTACAAGGAAAACATACCATCAAATTAAAAAAAACAAATTAATAAAAAGTGGCTTAACATAAATTAGTTTTGTATAAAATTTAAGTAGTTCAAGGTTACTTGGTCATACCATCTAAAAGATACTCATGAGCTAAATAACCCAATGTGCCAGAAAGCTCAATTGAGATGCAAAGCATGCCACTTACTAATCCATAAAAGAACATCTGCATATACAAAAAAAAAGTATGAGATATTTAAGGGGAGTCGCGCCAAATTATTTGATGTCATGTGTATCCTAATACTTGTGTTGTACTTACAGATCACTGCATAAGGTTGGGTGTATCGAGCAGGCTGTAAATGTGAGTGTTGTTATAACGGAAATAGCTAAGCTTAACATGCTTCTAGTTCAATGTAGTGTTAAATGGTTTTTTACACCATCTACTTTCCATTGAGTTTAGAAAAATATGGTTCAATCATAAAAGTTTTTCACATTTTTACTAAAAATATCATTGCGAAAAAAAGTATAAATAAAGTGAGCGAGTGCGGTAAGGAACCGGCAATCCCATTAATAAACACACTTATAAGTTGCCTCGCCTTTTCTTTGTATTCGATTACAATTAAATGATTTTTATCTTCTTGTTTTATATCAATAACGATAAAAAAACGTTTTATAGGAAAACTCTTTTTTTAGCCAAATTGAATTTAATAATATCAAGAACCTAGAAAGCAAATCTTTGAGTTTGTGCTCATGTTAGGGCTCCAATGCAAGCACATCCGAACCAAGAAGAAGTATATATTCCCAACCTGGAAATAGAGCGTCGTTGAGTAGAGATGAAGGATCACAAATATGCAGAAAAGCTTGCAAGAGAAAGGGAAAAGGAAAGCTTAGGTGATCATAAACAACTTTAGATGCAATTCTAAAAATAAACAAATTGGAAAACCAAAAATATGTATCTATGGTGATGCTGATTAGAGGTTTGAGACACGCAATTACAATGGATCATGATTCGAACCCCTGCAACAATCATAAGTAAATAAAACAATTGCATCACTCAATATTAAACAATCAATCGGACGTCAATTAAAAGTTCATCGCGTATTCAAATAGCTAAGAAATTACTGAAAAATATATCCAATCCAACTGGAATCATAAACTAATTATACCTCATGAACATTATATAATAACACACTAATATTGATTGCCAAACTCCGAGTAGCCAACAACTTAGCCAGACCAGACCGACCAATAATCCCTAGCACAAGCCCTCGGCTTTCCTTTTTCAAAAACTCCAAGTAGCCAACAACTTAGCCAGACCAGACCGACCAATAATCCCTAACATAAGCCCTCGGCTTTCCTTTTTCAAAAGCACAAAATAAGAAGAAAAAAATCAGTAAACACTTCTAAATTTAAAAATACCAAAAGTATTAATGCATATTTTAAAAAAGTCATGAAAAATGAAACCTACAAAACACAAAATAAACTTGAAAAAATCGCTAAATGAATCTAAATCACAACAGTCGTAAGCGTAAATCATCACAATGAATAACTACTAAAAATACAAACAAATACACATTGAATTCATTAACAATGAAAATTCACCTGGTGAATTAGATTATGGATGGTGATTGATGTTGTTTAAAATCTTGATTGAAACAAAATGAAACTGAATGGAATAAAACAAGGATTGATGGTCTGAAATGGGGAAGACAAAATGGTATTAAAAATTGCTATAAGAAGATTGATTGGACTAAAACGGGGAAGACAAAATGGTATTAAAAATTGCTATAAGAAGATTGATTGGACTGAAACGGGGAAGACAAAACGAAGGGCATTCAATTGGAGTTCATCAATTTAGAGGAATTGAATTGAATTGAATATGATGAATTGAGGTCATCAATTTAGGGAAGTTGAATGTGAGGAGTTAAACCCTATGAGTTAATGAGAAGAACAACATACTCTAGTGAAGGTGGAGGGTACTAAAGGAATAACATTTTACATGTTAACTAAAAACAAAATCTAAAATTACACTAATAGCCTTGTAAGTGTCTTAATTTACACTTAGATGACTAATTTACCCCTATCAAATAAGCTTTATTAAGTTGTATATGTAGCTACAAAACTTGTACTCATGTCAAAATTACAATCTTGTACATCACTGCTCCTTTATAATGTATTATAGATTATGAAACAATTTAGTCCATAAGTCAATCCAGTAATACCAAAATATCTAACAATTAGTTTTATACCCGTTCTAATACAGGTAGCCCAATGTAATTATACAAAAAGTTTAGAACATATTTTTTTTTCTTTTTGTTTGAATCTGTATTAAAAACGACAGTATTAAATAAAAAAATAAGATACAACTGTCAAACATTATTTCTCAAGAAATTATAAAAAAATTCTCAAGAAACATCATTCTTTGTTAGTTTATTGTTACACTTTCCACACTATTATTCTACATAAAACCATATGCTAACATCAAGCATTGCACGCAACGCAACCACGTAGACCTAGCCATGTGCGGATATAGGGTGGATCAGTGGATGGATGTGGTCCGAAACTCAACTGGCTTTTATTTGGCAAAACTATGTGCACTACTTGCAGTCTGTTGATGCTACATTTAGAGATAGACTCAATAAAGAACAACAAAATAGAAAAAAATAACAAATTACAATTCCTTATATTTTCCTAACAAACATGGATTGTAGGATTTCCATAACGTCAGTACTCAGTTTGGTTGGAAGCCCTATAACTCTAAATCCGATACAACTCATTACCCCATCTGGCAGTCTGGCACGTTCTAACCCAAACGAAAATGACCACTTTTTTAAAAAGACCATTTTGACCCATACCCAATTTGGTTGGAAGCCTTTAGACCTAAACCCGCTACAACCCGTTACCCCATTTGGCGGTCTGGGCCCATTCTGACCTAAACCAAAATAACCACTTTTTTTTTTTAAACAGTCATATTTGACCCGTACCCAGTCCGGGCCGAACTCATTCAGACCCGAACCCTATATGACGTATTATCTCAACCGATAGTCTGAACCTATTTTGATCCAAACCAAAATAACCACTTTTTTAAACAATCCATTTTGATTTGTACCCATTTTGTTCTGAACCCATTCTAACCCGAACCTAGCCAATCTGTTACTGTTGATTTTGCTAACTACTGATGAAGTAGTCAAACTACTGATGAAGTGGTTAACCACTGATGAAAGAAACTGTTGATGAAGTGGTTAACCACTGATGAAAGAAATTGCTGATGAAGTGGTTAATCACAGATGAGTTAACTACTGATAAGGAAAGCAAACATCTGCTGAAGTTCAAAATTCTGATGACAACAACGGCTGAAGTCATAATACTAGAAGACTTAATCTACTGATAGCTAGTTAGTTAGAGTTCTGTTAATGTCCGTTAGTTAGTTAGTTAGTTAGCTTTCCTCATCAGTAGTTAGCAAAGTTAATAGCTACCCGACCCGTCCATGCATATGTAAATACTAATTGCGATCTATATTTTCATAAACCAAGAAGCTTCAAGCTAGCAATAAAAAAAAGAATAACAACCACAAAAAATAAGTAGTAAAGAATAAAATAACACAAATATTTGTCTTATGACATACCCACTTTCACTATTGCAAGTAAAGGACTTTAAACATCTTATTTCATTAATAATTCCAGTTTTTTAAGTGTATTCTCTTCTGAGTTAGGATGAACCTATTATACATTAGCATAAATAATGGATCATCGTCAATCAAGGAAATTTACAGAATTCGAAAATCTATTCAAATGGCCAATTACATGCTAGAGTCAATATTTGATATTATTTTATAAATCTCCTTGTATCTATCTCGTGAATATTTCCATTTATTGTAAATACTTGGCTTATAAATGCCAAATACGACAGGATTACATTTTATTCATACTAATGTATATGGAATTTATAGACCAAGTATTTATAAGGAATGAAAACATTCTTAAGAGAGATGCAAGGAAAGTTATAAAAGACTTAATTACCAAATATTGATTCTAGCATGTAATTAACCATTTTCCAAATTCTGTAAATTATCCGTGATTGATGATGATCCATGGTTTGTGCTAATATATAAAAAGTCTTTGCATTAGACAGAAGTAACAATAAAAGATAACTAAGAAAGCTCGATGAATCTATAAAGAAAAGTCTTTGCACATATAGTTTATATACTATTTATTTATTTCTTATAATTCAAACTATTGAAATCAACTCAAATTCAAACAGATTAGAAACTTCATCCCCTTCTCACTTGAATGATAATAAAACTCATCCATAGTTAAAAATGGTAAATGTAGAAAAAATTTGAGATGCCTAAAGGTGATCAAAAGCATGTAAATGTGATTACATTTACTACGTTGAAATGTATGATTAATACAAAATGAGTGTTGTAGTATATAAAACCTTAAGCAGAGACATACAGGGAATTCATTCTCGCATCTTCATGGTCGTCCAAATCTGAATCATTATCTTCATCGCCAAGAAAAAAAAGAAGAGGATGAAGATTTAGTTGGAACTCTGATTGAACCATTAGACAATTTATGGGATGGGCAGTTGAACAACATAATTTTTGTGAACAAATGAGAATAATGCGTCTATACCTTTTATTTATAGGAGAATATTAAAAAAAATTGAATTAAAAAATTAGTGGGAACAATTATTAAATTCGAATTAATGACGGTTACATAAAATGAAGGGAACAGTTATTGAGTAATCGTCAATAAATACAAAAACCGTCTAATTTAAACGGCTGAGATCGCTCTAAATTTTGATCAAATGGTTGAGTTTAAATCAAAAACGGATTTTGATAGTCGACGTCAATAGTATTTTAAATAAGCAAACATATAATTGCTACTAAATAATATTTTCTCTTAAAAGTTTTATAAGTCATATATTAGAAAACGAGAGTGCTGAGATGATGATCATTTTAAATGTGGTTTATATTATCAAGTTGATATCAATATAAGAGAAAATTCATATATATATATATATATATATATTGGATTGTAATTGGGTCCGTCTATTGGCACCCTCCTCACTTCTATTTCAACTCCCCTTTGAAGCGCCTCGCTTAGGCCAAAGCGAGGCGCTTCAGTCACATGGCCGTCAAATCAGTACGAGGTTTGCATGGGAGTTTGAAAAAAAGGGGTCAAGCGGCTCGCTTTGGTCAAAGCGAGGCGCTTGGCAACAGGGGGGATGAATCTGGACATTTTGATGTTGGGAAGGTTTTGGTTTGGATTTTTTTTGTTTTTTTTTTGTTTGTTTTGAAGTGTTTTTTTTTTTTTTTTGTTTTTAACTTGAAGTGTTTTTTTTGTTTTTAACTTTTTTATCTATTTAGAGTCTTTATCTATTGTAATTTTTTTAAATTTAAAAATTTTAAAAACACCGTAATAGCCCGTGTTTTTTTTAAATTTTTTTATTGATTTAGGGTCTTTATCTATTGTAATTTTTTAAAATTTAAAAAACAACGTAATAACCCTAATCAAACTATAATTAATCAAGTAATCCCAACTTTAACCTATTAATAAAGTGTTCGATTGTCACTGTGACTGGATAAATTATTCACGGAGAAGACCTCGTCGAAGAAAGATTGAACGAATTCGCGAATTTTGATACGAATATGATGGTTGATGGTCAACGTGGCGTCGTTTTGGTTCATAACATGTAACTTTTATTTCGTTTGGGATTGAAAGGGTTGAGTGATCTTTTAACGTTTATAATCGAATGTTTACTGTTTGGATCTCATTGGTTTTACTGGCTTGCAATTTATAAGACATAAACATAACCAATACGATTTTTAAGAACGTAAACAGTGTTTAAATATTTTTACAAATTTCACATATCTAACTTAAATCTTGTACTTCAGGACTTTGATTGGTGTTCTGTTTCGGGAAAACTAATTCTTTGTACATACTGATTTGATCTTCAAACATTGTTTCCCATTCCGCACCACGATCCCTTCTAAAAGCAGTCCAAACTCTATTCGGGGGAGGCATTGGATATGATCCTTCAAGCTTTATGTTGATGTAATGTCGATCCACGAAGCAAACTGCTACCGTCTGAATATGCGGCATAGAACAACTTGGGCCTAAAAATAGAGGGAAAACTGTATCAGAACCTCTAATGTCGAGTGTATGAAAAACAACTCCATATCTCCGTGCAATGAGAAACCCCGCTTCCGGCGTCGTCATCCAATGCTCTTCTAGGGCATCTCCCACCCCTTTAAAAGAAATGCTATCGCAGAGACTCTGATAATGCCCTTCGTTATTTGGATCAAATATTGACCTCCACAAGCCTTCGTTATTGCGCAACTCGAGTAGCATTTGGGATCGGACAACCAGATGTTCATTTTAACCTATCCCTAACCCCACAGCTACCGCCCGAAAACCGCAATGACCATCAGGTCTCACATCCGTTATTTTAGATATATATGGGTGAAACACAGATGGAATTCTATCCCCATATGTCCTTACTAAGTTCTCTGACTTTTTTGTCCGTGGAAGCTTTGGGAAATTGAATTTATCCCAAATGCTGCCCCCCTGGGACGATGACGGTATGTAAGAGCTGTGACGGTGAAGCTCGTAAGGAGAGCATGGCTGGGACTAGGAAGGTCGTACGAGGTCCTCCTGTGATGGTACGAATGAGCTGTGCCGGGGAAATTCAAACTCCTCGTCGGACCCACTTTCTTCAACCGGCATATGCAAGCTCTTTCTTGCAGATTGTTCTCTCTTGTGTTCTTGCTGCTTCTTGGTTGGACGACACGGGTTTTCTTTTGCACAACAGGCGGTTTATTGGGGGAGTAGTTGCTTGTGACGATTTGTGCAAATTTGTCCAGGTAGTTTAATTGGGCAAAAACTGGTTTTGTATCAATCGTTTCCTTTAATTCTGCCCACACCTTATCTACATTTATATCTTCGCAACCAGTCTTCGCAGGTTTGAAGTCAAGCTTCCTCCAGAACACGTCTATCGAGAACAAATGGATTTCCTGACCTGAAAAAATAACATATGTTATAAAGTTAAATCATGTAATAAATTATGTAGTAAAATCATATGGACACTAGTGCTAATTACCATTAAGTTGTAACTGCTCGAGACGACAGGCACATGGCAAAGCACAACTATTATAAAGTTGGCATCCACAAGTGTTATTGTAACGGCGCATGGACGTTTGAAGACGGTCGATCTCTTCGTATATCAACTGAAGAGCATGTTTGCTAACCTTCCGAAGTAACTTTTCAAGCAATGGCTGCTTCTTGTGGTGGTTCATTGTTTTTCTTAGGCTTTCTTCAAAACCTTTTTTAATGTCTCTATATTGCTTATCAACCATTTGATCAACGGACTTCACAATTGTCGACAACGAGTTGCGATTGCTTGGAAGGTAACTTTTAATTTTAGCATGCATGCCCTCAACTCTGTTGGTAGTGGTCTGGCGGAAGTTCAGCGTTTGGTTAGTCCACGCAGACACAAACTTTTGACGGAACCGGTCCAACCAGTTATTCTTCGTGTAGGAAAAAACGTCTGAAAAATATAACCAAAACTTGTCAGGCGTGTGTATGTAAACAAGTACATATGTAATTATGTAAAATTACTTACCTAGCCGATCCATCTTTTCCAGATATGACTGAAATTGCCCCAAATTGTATTCGTATAGGGTTTCCGTCGCAGAGTCACACAGCCACCAAAACATTCGAACAAATTCCTTCCACTCCTTATCCGTGAACTCCTTCTTGCTGTTCCTGTTGATATTCTGCGAGATATGAAACCGGCATAGATACTTGTACGCCTTTGGGAAAACCACATCACACGCGTTCATCAGCGCAAGGTCCCTGTCTGTCACAATCACTCGCGGCTCCATACATTTGTCCAACATAGACTTTATCCTCTCCAACAGCCAAATGTAGTTATCAATCCTCTCAGAAGAAATAAACGCATGGGCAATCGAAAACGACTGGTTTGTCGACGCCATACCCACTACCTGAACAAACGCCATATTGTACATGTTTGTATTGTAGGTGGCGTCAATCATCAGCACATGCGGGAATGCGCACCACATAGTATGTGAATGTTTGTGAACGAAGAAAATATCCGTGAGAGCCTTCGTGGTTTCATCCGCACGCGTGTAGTAGGTGAATCCTCTCTCCGTCAGAAAGTATTCGAGGTGCTCCATGTAACATCGCACATTTTTCCCCAAGTGTTGAGTTAATCAAATCACCACTTCACCCACTATATACTTGCATTATGATATATACACATATATGTATTCTTTTAATTTTTATTTAGTTATTTATTTATTTATTTTACCACTTTATATACTTCTAATATATATATATATATATATAAATATATATACAAATAATAATAATAATAATAATAATAATAAAGATCAATAATAATAACACTATAACTAAACCAAACATTCTTAACAAAAACTACAAATACCCAATCTACTCAAATTTAATCGGAGCCCAAACCCACCAGAAGCCCAACACCGGCCCAGCCCACTAATCCTTCCCCCCCACCTTTTCTGTTTTAAAAAAAAGGTTGCTCCAGCCGGGACTCGAACCCGAGCAACGGACCGGCCAGCATACAAGCACACGCGCTCTAACCATCTGAGCTACAACCCACTTTTGATTTAACCCCAACTCTAATTATATATAAACCCACAAAAAAACCCCTTATCTTTTCCCCTTTGCTCGCTGCTGCACATCAGCCGAGCATTAGGCATTGTTTGACTTTAGATTGGCTCGATGAATGGAAACAATTGACTAATTGATTGCTCCTAACGACTAACACATCATTCCCGCGTCCCATCACTACCATATATACGTGTGATTGAAGTTTATTACTCGTTTTTGACCAATTAATGGTCAAAAATTGAAGCTTTCCAATTATACGTCTACATTATAAATTGGTACCTTGTAGTAGTTCTGAATGTGCCGAAAAACACACACACATATCCAATTAACACCTTAGTTCGTCCTTATTGCGTAATCAAGCTCTGTTGACCTTCCATTGTAGCTCCTATTTCATTGTAAGTCTCGATTTTTCTGTTTGGGTTTGTTAATCGGCCCCTTACAATCAATAACCCCATGATTAATCACTTGATAAAAACGTTTATAATCAGATTCAAGTTCTAGGGTTTGTTCTTATATTAATTGGGGAAGAACACCTTCTGAACACGAATATATATTTCAAACAAACAGAAACCAAACACAACCACTGATCTAGATCAAGTGGTTGTGTCTGGTGCATTTGAGCCGGGGCACGTGAGTTCGATTCCTAGCAACATCAACAATTTTTACAACATTAAAGCTTTTATATATATACTTGTATTTTTTTTTAAAAATTAGTTTAAAAATACTAAAACAACTTTATAAATTCTACAAAAATTATTTTATGTTATTCTAGTAGTAGAGTTTAGCATACAATTTTTAGTTTTCCAAAAATTATTTATTTAATATATATAATAAATAGTTCAATTTTATTCAATTTTATTTATAAAATTCTATAAAAATATCAAAACGATTATATAAATTTCCACAAAATTTATTCTGAGTTTTTATAACATTAAACTTTTCTGAAATGATTTTTATTTCTGAAAAATCATTTATTTAATATTTTTAATCAATTTTTGTTAGTTTTAATAATAAATAAATCATAATAAATTCATTTTTCAATATTTTTGCACCAAAATTTTATATAAATTATTTCTATTTATTTGGAACAGAAATACAATTTTTAATTTAATAATTCTTTAATTTTAGTATTTTTAAATATTAAAGTTATAATTTAACAATTTGAAATAAATAGATTTAATATTCTATTTTCAAGAAAATAATTTTATAAAAATTAGTTTCATATTTAAAACCTTATATTGTGACCATCTTTAATTTAAAATTTACAAAAAGATTCTTGTTTATTTATTTATCAAATTTCTCTCAATTATCAAACATTTTTATTTATTAATCAAACGAACACTTATCCCCAATTCGAAACCTTAGAATATACTCGTAGACTAGATAGACTTAGACTTATTTGTTACCTTAATTATAGGGTAACACTTGGCATCATTTGGCAACACATATCCTATTTTTCACGAGACATAACATTTTGCTAAGGTGAGTTTACATAGCCCATTTTTCTGTTTTACATTTTGGGGTGAAACATGTTCAAACATTTTATACATTATCATTTATTCATTCTTACATTGTTGAAACTTGTGACTCAATTACACTATCATTTACTCATTCTATCATTTGACTGTAACAAAAAGACACAGTACAATCATTAACATTGATCAAGCCGCCTGTTTAGATTATAGCGCTATAGGTCTGACAAACCCATCCCCCCGCATAAATTCAGGGATGATCGATAACAATAACAACATTTAACTAACTTGCGAGTTAGTCATCAGTCGACACAAGGTTTGATTGTACAAAGACGCATTGTTACATGTCGGAATCATACTCTATCATCATACAACTGTGAATGTTGTACAAATTATTGTTATCAATTATATTCAAAAACCTATGTATTCTCACCAACTTTTGTTGACCCAAAATATTTTCAAATTTAACATGTTTCAGGTTCTACTTGCTTGAAGATTTGAGTTAATGCTTGAAGATGTGTGCATAGTATTATTCATTTTGATGTACGAACTATTGTAGAACAATTGTATGTAATTTATTTAAATCATTTATTGAAATTTATTATTCACCATGAGCTACTGAACAATCATCAATACGTGACATCCCGATGTTTCCGCCATCGGTTGGGGTGTTACACTCCATTGCACCTTTGGGAATGACTCCCTTTCCAGCATTCATCATCTGAGCCGCATTGTGTATATCTTTCAGGGTAGTCTTTTTCTCCGGGTTATTTGAAACGATCATTCTCCAGATGCTACGCTTGGGAACATCATTCTCTGTCATCTCCCCGACCAGTTGTCTGTCATCCACAGAAAGCCTTCTGGCATACGAGTGACCCTCTAAGTGTTCAAAGGGAGTGTGGTTGTGCGTCGGGTTTTTCACCTTTAACCTCCAAACCCGTGTCCGAGTTTCAAACACCCCTGTCAACTTAAACGGGCAACCAATTTTTTTTGCTACCCGTCTTCCTCACCAAAGCCACACTCTTATGCTCCCCCCCCCCCCAAGAGTGCATTGAAATACAACCTTAACAAAAATAAGTTTATTAGAAAATAAGTTTTTTTTATAATTTTTTTAAATAAATAATTATAAGAGAGTTTATTAATTAAAAATTAACAATACTCTTAGCAAAGGAGAAACGTAATCCTAAAGGTGTGTGACCCGAAAACCACTGGTGCACCCGTAGGGAATTAACCTTGACCAACGATAAAACACGTGTTTTTAGTAACTAATTTATAAGCTAAGTTTATTGTTGCTTTTTAAATAACAATTTATAAAATACGCATTTGTTAATATCTTAAAAACAATAGTGATTGAAATATATACCTTCACGAACTGTTCTCCTCTTTTCTTCGATTTTTTTATAACTATGACGTCACCATTTGCCATTCCCGTATCATGTACCCAATCGACCAACTCAACGCGTGTCGAAAATGTCCGGTTAGTCTCGAACCAAAGGTTGATCGGGTTAGGTCCTTCCTCCTGATCTTCTACCCGCTTCTCATCGACAGCGCTGTCTTCATAGTGCGTACAGTCTTGTTCTTCAAATGTGTCATCACCACCGTTAGCGTCGTAAGTATAACCGTAGGCAGGTTGACTAGGCTCGTCTTCAAATTCATACGGGTCCTTCCACTGTGTATTCAAGTCCAGTTGTACCGCATTGTCACGGTAACGAATGCCAGACTGACCCTCCTCGACACTACTAGACCGACCCTGCCCGACATTATATGACGGACCCTGCTCGACATTATATGACAACCCCTCCTCGACATTATTATTATTATTAGTGTCGTAAGAATCACCGAAAATAAAGTCGTCATACGACATGTTATATATGTTGTGGACAAAGAATTGAAATCGAACGAGTTTATAATGAAATCGAATGAACTTATAGCCAAAATCTGATGGGACCAGGCGCCTCGCTTAGGCCAAAGCGAGGCGCCTGGGTAATTAATTCGAGAGAGTATCAGGCTTTACGTTTAATCAGGGTTAATCAAACTCTCAGCCGCCTCGCTTAGGCCTAAGCGAGGCGCCTGGAATAATCGTTTTCAGAGGAATCTGAAGCTTTATGTCTAATCAGGCAGCCAGGTGCCTCGCTTTGGCCAAAGCGAGGCGCCTGACTGCCTGATTAGACATAAAGCTTCAGATTCCTGAAAACGATTATTCCATGCGCCTCGCTAAGGCCTAAGCGAGACGGCTGGCTTAAGGAGTTTAATTAGAAGTTTGGGGGGTTTAATTAGAACGACCCTTGTAATTTCTAAAATAACAATGCCATTTGAAGTTATGCTTTTGTTTTGTAGATATTAATTAGTTTGTGTCAGATCGATTAAACCATTGACATTTGATAGACCCAACTACCAACCAGGCCAGCAAGGTCAACTATGCAAGCTGATGGACTAAATATGATAGTTATAACAGTCAAAATAAAAACAATTCATGTTGTAAAACTTACTAGTAATTAAGTACATTTGAAGGATATTGGTGAATGGAAAATGAGGGATGGTCTGATCATTGGCTTGGGTTCGAGTCCTGATCCCGACCGGTTTTACAGACTATTTCACCGTCGTACCTTCGGGCGGGTGAGTGGTCGGGTTTTCCCGGGAATTGGTGGCAATTGGTGGCCCGGGTACTCTCGAGTACCTGATTCGCCAAAAGGGTGCCCAAAAGTGATCGGGATTCATTCGTTGGCCGTTAAAAAAAAAAAAAAATTAAGTGCATTTGACCATGTACTGTTATTTTGAATGTGGAAGGCAACAAAAGGTCAGAGCCCACTTCTATAAATTGTCCATCACTGTCCTTCTAAAAGTCCAAATTGCATATATGAAAAAGTGATTGTTTTCATGGAACCTTCAAATGCATTTGAAAATTCAACCAAAAAGGACACGGAAACCTTCAAATGCGTTTGAAAATTTAACCCAAAAAGACACTGAAACCGGCCATAAATGATCAACCATTAGCTAGCTTTCAATGTTCGGAGATGTTTTCACACCACCTGAATCAATCATTTCTTCTAATGTTTTGGATATATTGTAATGATTTTGGTCAGTTTTAATAGAGGACTCGTAATTATGGTAATGATTGTATTTATATTAATGTGATTAATGTGATTATCCCTATCCAAAGATAGAGGACCCTTGTAATTATTATAAATATTGTGATTGAATAGAAGAGAGGCAAGGATTATTATCTGTAATGGTATCACCCTAAACAAACCCTAAACCTTCCTTCCTGCCATCGCAAACCTCTCTTCTTCCCCTTCTACAATCGCACGGTAGCCATCTTCTTTTCTTTCTACATGATCCTGCCCTCATCTTCTCACTATAACACCATGTCTTCCCCTGCCAACTTTTCTACCATCATTCCCGCTATCACGGTTGAATCCAAATTGCATCCTGCAACAACCGTATCTAATATTAAAAACTTCATACCCATCACTCTTGAAATTGAATCTTCTCAATATGCGTCTTGGGCAACTCTATTCAAAATACATTGCAAGGCGTTTATGGTTGACAATCATCTAAAACCACGACCCCCACCCACAGAAACCGAATCCTCCACCTCCTCTGAAGAATGGGAACGTATTGATGCCATTGTATTACAATGGTTATACAGTGCTATCTCTAATGACATTCTACACACCATCATTAATAATATTTCCAATGCTTATGAAGCATGGGTTGCCATAGAAGACCTTTTTCATGATAACAAGGCAGCCCGAGCAATTTATCTCATGCAGAAATTTTCCAACACTCGCTTGGATGGGTTCCCCAATATGTCCGCCTACTGTCAGGCTATCAAGGTTCTTGCTTACCAACTTGCAAACGTGGACGCACCTGTTGATTCTGACCGCTTAGTTCTGCAACTTCTCGCGGGTCTTAATGCTGAGTATGAAGGTATCTCAACTATTTTGCAAAACACTCATCCTTTACCATCTTTTTATGTGGTCAGGTCCAAACTCATACAAGTCGAAACCAATAAATCCGAAAGAGCCCTACATGCTTCTCAAACCGCCTCCACCGACCTATCCGCAACCACACAGAAAAACAACACCTCAAACCATACCTCTGACAACACCACCTATCGCCCACCCAACCCGAACCACTTTGGTCGCGGACGCGGCGGCCGCACCGGTCGTCGTGGCCGAGGACGAGGTGGCTACGGTCGTTCACAGCAGCACTTCCCCTACTGGCCAACCCCATACGCTCCATGGTACCCATCCTGGCCCGGTTACAATCCTGCCCAGGCCCAACAGGCCACACAAAACTCAGCAGCGGCCCAATGGCCATTTCCTTGGAATAGCCCACCGTGTCCATATCCTAGTTCCAGCCGACCCAACAACAACTCGGCCCAACAGTCTGGCCTCTTAGGCCTGCGTCTAGCAGCCCAGAATCACTATGCGACCTATAGCCCAACGGATATCGAGCAGGCCATGTACACGATGTCCTTACAGCAGCCTGACCCGACACAGTACATGGACACTGGTGCTTCCTCTACCATGACTCACGAGCAAGGTAATTTTCAATCCTTTTCTAACTCTTGCATTCCTCATCATATTATTATAGGCAACGGCAACACCATTCCGGTAATAGGACAAGGCACAAAATACCTGCCCCCACCATTCCCTCCATTTATACTTAAAAATGTCCTATACTCACCCAAACTAGTTAAAAACCTAATCTCTATTCGTCGATTTACTAGGGATAATTGGGTGTCTGTTGAATTTGATCCGTTTGGTTTTCTTGTGAAGGACCTCAAGACGCGGGCTCCACTCCTGCGATGCAACAGCAGCGGTGATCTCTACCCTCTGGTGCACGGGTCCTGCTCCTCACAACCCACTGCTCTTGCTGCCATCTCTGCTGATCTCTTGCATCAACGTCTTGGCCACCCAGGACGTCAACCTTTGCATTCAATAAAAACTAATAACTCTATTTCATTTGATAATTTTCATAATAATGTTTGTGACTCGTGTGTTTTGGGTAAATGTATTAGACTTCCATTTTTTGCTTCTACTAGTTCAACTGTTTTACCATTTGATATAATTCATAGTGATGTGTGGACGTCTCCTGTTATTAGCACTTCTGGTCATAAATATTATGTGCTATTTTTAGACGATTTCTCAAATTTTTTATGGACTTACCCTCTCACCCACAAATCCAACGTTTTCTCCGCCTTCACCCAGTTTACATCTACCATAACCACTCAATTTAACCATACCATAAAAACTTTTCAATGTGATAACGGTCGTGAATACGTAAACAATAACTTTCAAACTTTTTTCACCACGAACGACATTCTTTATTGTCTTTCTTGCCCATACACGTCCTCACAAAATGGTAAAGCCGAAAGAAAAATCCGCACCATCAACAACCTAATTCGCACCATTATGTCCCATGCCTCCTTACCCACAAATCTTTGGCACTTTGCCTTAGAAACTGCAACCTATCTCCTCAACATCCTTCCCACCACTACCACCAAAAACAAAACACCTACCGAAATTCTCTACAACACCACTCCTACCTATGACCACCTCCACGTCTTTGGTTGTCTATGCTACCCACTCACTCCCTCTCCCACCATCCACAAACTCGACCATCGTGCCCAACCGTGTGTCTTTCTTGGCTACCCACCTACCCATAGGGGGTACCGATGTCTTGACTTGAAAACCAAACAGATCTACATCTCCAGACACGTAGTGTTTGACGAAACCACCTTCCCATTTAAGTTTACCATTAACCCCACACCTCAATACTCCTTCCTTGACCAACCCACTGCCAGCGTTCCACCACACCTTTTCCCACATATAAACACACCCGCCCAAACAGTCCCACCATCCGCCCCATCCTCAACAGACCAACCCAATGTCACGGCCCAACGTCCTTAACCTCAACACAACCACACTACATCCAAGCCCAACCACCCCTCTATACCCTCGGCCCAACATAGCCCAACACAACCCAACGCACCACCGAACCCTACACCACCCTCCATGACACCCGTCCCACCTCCACCACTTAACCGAACCATGCATACATGTTCTATGAGCGGTATCTTCAAACTAAAGCAACCATTTAACTTGCACACCTCTACTACTCCACCTATAATCCCCGTACCAAAAACCCCCCACTGATGCCTTAAATATACCGGAATGGTACTCTGCCATGTCTACTGAGTACAATGCACTAGTTAGAAATGGGACTTGGGAATTGGTACCTCGTTCGTCTGACATGAATGTTATTCGTAGTATGTGGTTATTCAAACATAAATACAGGTCGGATGGCTCGTTGGAACGCTACAAGGCTCGATTAGTTTGTGATGGTCGATTACTACAGGTTGGCGTGGACTGTGGTGAGACCTTTAGCCCGGTTGTCAAACCGGCTACTATTCGGACGATACTCTCTATTGCTCTTTCTAAGCACTGGTCCGTTCATCAGTTGGACGTTACCAATGCCTTTCTTCATGGGAATCTCCATGAAACCGTTTATATGCACCAACCTATGGGTTTTCGAGACAAACGGTTCCCTGATTATGTTTGCTCTCTTAAGAAGTCGTTGTATGGTCTCAAACAGGCTCCTCGTGCCTGGTACCAGCGGTTCACAGACTTTGTGCTCACAATTGGATTTTAGCACAGCAAGAGTGATGCTTCTCTCTTTACTCTTCACCAGGGCTCTCACACTGCTTACTTATTATTATATGTGGATGACATTCTCCTGGTCACTTCTTCTGACAAACTTCGTCACTCTCTTATGGCCAAGCTAGCAAGCGAATTCGCCATGAAGGACTTGGGCCCCCTCAGCTATTTTCTTGGCATCTCTGTGTCTCGTATTGCAGACACCATGTTCCTTTCGCAGCATACTTATGCGAATGACATCATTACTCGAGCTGGTATGCAGTCATGTAACTCCGTAGCCACACCTGTTGACACTAACAGTAAGCTCAGTTCCACAAGCAGCGATATCTTCCATGACCCCACTCTCTATCGCAGCCTTGCAGGTGCTCTTCAGTACCTTACTTTTACTCGGCCTGATATCTCATACGCGGTCCAGCAGGTTTGTATGCATATGCACTCCCCTACAATTGATCACTGGAATGTACTTAAAAGAATTATTCGGTACGTCAAAGGGACTATAAATTTTGGGTTACAACTTCACGGCACCTCCTCCTAGTCTCTCATCTCCTACACTGACGCTGACTGGGCTGGATGCCCAGACACCAGACGTTCCACCAGTGGCTACTGTATCTATTTTGGGGATAATCTTATCTCTTGGTCATCAAAACGACAGAGCACCGTATCCTGTTCTAGTGCTGAGGCAGAATACAGAGGAGTTGCAAATGTTGTGGCAGAAATTTGTTGGATACGCAACTTATTACTTGAATTACAACATCCACTGTCACTCGCAACCTTGGTCTATTGCGACAACGTCAGTGCCATATATCTATTAGGAAACCTGGTTCAACACCAGCGCACAAAACATATCGAGCTCGACATTCACTTTGTTCGCGAGCAGGTCCAACGAGGACACGTGCGTGTCCTTCACGTCCCATCCCGATATCAAGTCGCCGATATATTCACTAAAGGTTTGCCGCGAGTTTTATTTGAAGATTTCAGGGACAGTCTCAGCATCCGGTCTCCTTCCGCTTCGACTGTGGGGGAGTAATAGAGGACTCGTAATTATAGTAATGATTGTGTTTATATTAATGTGATTAATGTGTGACATCCGTCACTTTTCATATTTATTTTAAACATTTTATGTACGTTAAAACTCCAATTAATGTGACGTTGCATTTTATCATTTCCGAACGTTCAAAAAAATATTCTATGACACATTCGGGTTTACATAATCATACTATATGCTTTTAACAACAAAAAAAAATAGAAGAAAAATTGTCTAAAAATAAAAGGCTTGGGCCGGGATTCGAACCCGAGCCCATAGCTGGTTCACCACACCAAGCCACACAACCAACTGAGCTACACAATCTGTTTGTTATGAACCCACGCGTTTATTTATTATATCTTGCTTGAACATAGTCAGTTGACCTAGAAAGTCAACTGCACGTCGACTTACCATAATCAACCATTCATACGCGTTTTTTGAATCCTGATATGGAATGAGATTAAATGCCTTGACTGACTCGCATCAATTACACGCAGAATCATCATCAAAACTTTCCAATTTTTGGCCAATCACCGCGTCATCACATTCATACCGAGTCAACTTACCAAATCGTTCACTCAGACCCTCACCCTATAAATTGATCACTCCCTAGCATGCTACACTCGCCGATACATCCCTCTCATTCTCCAATTTCTGTTTTAAAACACTTCTCAGGCTTCAAATCGTTCGAGTTTGACTATATTGTTTGACCGAACATCATACACGAATTCGTGATTGTAAGTCATTTTTCTTTGATGGGTTATGTTCATCGGCCCTTACACAACAATAACCCTATGATTAATTGGGTTATTGTTGTGTAAATCAGTGGATTGCAAAATTAGGGCTCGAAGGGCTTGAATTGGGGAAGAACACGACAGTAAACTAATGTATAAAATCTTTTCGAAACAGAAACACAACAACCAACTGATCTAGATCAGTTGGTTTACCCACTTTGTCAAGGGATCAGAACCGGCCAAGGGCCAAGGTTCGATCCCCACAACCAGCTTTTTTTTCTTCCATTTAAATCATTTATCAAAACAAACATAATTAACCTTTATAAGTAATTTCAATCCAGAATAATTCGTTCTCAGGGTGTGGCTCAGTTGGTGGCCACACTTGTGATAAGCTCGAACCGGCCAGAGGCCCGGGTTCGACTCCCATAACCAACAACAATTTTTTTTTACCTTTTTTTTATATATATATTTAATATATTAATCTTTTAAAATAGTTTTTTAAATACTAAAAGTGGTTTATAAATTCTATAAAAATTACTGTATGATCTCCTAATGGTAAAGTTTATCATACAATTTTTAGTTTTTCAAAAATAATTTATTTAATATATATTATAAATATTACAAGTTTATTCATTTATAATTGTAAAATTCAATAAAAATATCTAAACGATTTTATAAAATTCCACCAAAATTATTCTAAACTTGTTTAGAAATAAACATTTCAGAAATAAATTTTATTTCAGAAAAAACGTTCGTTTTATATTTTTAATTAATTTCTGTTAGTTTTAATCATAAATAAATCATAATAAATCCATTTTTCAATATTTTTGCACCAAAATTTTATATAAATTATTTCTATTTATTTAGAACAGAAATACAAATTTTAATTCAAAAAATTCTTAAATTTTAATATTTTTAGATATTAAAGTTATGTTTTGACAATTTGAAATAAATAGATTTAATGTTCTATTTTTTTAAGAAAATAATTTTATAAAAATTATTTTCATACTTAAAACTTTATATTGTGACCATCTTTAACTTAAAATTTACAAAAAGACTTTTGTTTATTTATTTATTAAATTTCTTATATTTAATAAACAATTTGATTATTAATCAAACAAATACTCATCCCCAATTCGAAACCCTAGAAATACATGTATCCTAGAATTATTTCCCTTACACATTATCAAATTCTTTAGGTTAATCCTTTGGGGTAATCTCAATTCAAATTACGTTGTCCGGTTGAATTTCAAGCTATTACGCGAACAGTGAGTACTTCCTATCCCCTTTTTGCTTTTATTCATTTTTGGGGTGTTACATGTACACTATTACAAATTTCAAATACAAGTTTACATTTTCACAATACAATTCTAGTACTATGTGCATTGCTTACAACGTGCTTTATGCTTAGACAATACATGTAGAATACATTTGTACTTAGTGAAATCATTAACATGGTACAAGCCGACCTTAACATTGGATAGCACTATTGGATTTACAACCCGCCTAGGTTGATTGTCCCCCTTTTTCATCGGAGAATCCGTGGTCATTGTTAAGTTATTATCCAATTATTTGGATAAGTACACCGCCGTTCATTTAGTACATTATACAGTCACAGGATTGATTTCGCTCATTTGTATGATACATAGTTTACATATTTGCACTGTAGCTTGCACTTGAATTGTATATCTTTTTCAACTTACTATATATATTAAAACTAGGAATGCTCACCAACATTTCATATGTTGACCAAACCTATTTTGTACATGTTTCAGGTGCAGTTTGATCTAGTGCTTTAGCATGGGACTTTTAGTGCTTTATTTTAATCAGCTATTTCAATATTCATGTTTCATTTAGACTTTGTATTTTCCATTTTCATGTAAGACAATTTGGCTTATTCAATAATATTTACATTTTAGTGCCATGTGCTTTTGAACAATCGTCACTACGTGATACCTCGATGATTCCGCCATCGGTTGGGGTGTTACATAATGTGATTATCTCTATCCAAAGATAGAGGACCCTTGTAATTATTATAAATATTGTGATTGAATAGAAGAGAGACAAGGATTATTGTCTATCAAGTTTGATAGAAAAATGACAATCATTAGGACCATCAAAAGGCGATGGTAGTAGAGATTCGTCCAGCAACGACTAACTAAATGCGTAAATTACTCAAACAAAATACTCACATGTTTTTACGATATAGAGGAAATAAAGCAAAATTTCTAAATATGGAAAAAATCATTGATTTCAAAAGGGTCATTTATTTACACCGGGTTGTTTATGGTTTTACAGCTCTCTACGGCTCGTAGAGGCCTCTACGGACCGTAGAGGTGTCAGAGCATTAAAAACCACATCCCTCTACGGCTCGTAGAGGCCTCTACGGGCCGTAGAGGTGGGTGCCCACTGCAATGATTGACATAAACCTCTACAGCTCGTAGAGGCCGGTGCAAATAAGTTTTGGAGTGGTGCAAATAGGGGGGGCCGTGTAACATCCCAACCGATGGCGGAATCATCGAGGTGTCACGTAGTGACGATTGTTCAAAAGCACATGGTACTAAAATGTAAATATATTATTGAATAATTTAAATTGTTTTACATAGATGAAATAGAAAACAAATACAAAAGTCTGAACAAAACATGAAATTTGAAATAACTTATTAAAGGCAAGCATTAAAATCCAAAGCAATGGAACTAAGATCAAACTGCACCTGAAACATGTACAAAATAGGTTTTGTCAACATAAGAAATGTTGGTGAGCATTCCTAGTTTTAAAACATATAGTAAGTTGAAAGAGGTATACAATTCAAGTGCAAAGCTACAATGCAATTATGTAAACTATGTATCGTACAAATGAGCGAAATCAATCCTGTGACTGTATAAATGTACTAAATGAACAGCGGTGTACTAATCCAAATAATTGGATAATAACTTAACAATGACTATGGATTCTCCGATGAAAAGGGGGAGAATCAACCTAGGCGGGTTATCAATCCAATAGCGCTATCCAATGTTAAGATCGGCTTGTACAATGTTAATGATTTCACTAAGTACAAATGTATTCTACATGAAATGTCTAAGCATAAAGCATGTTTGTAAGAAAATGCACATAGTACTAGAATTGTATTGTAAAAATGTGAACTTGTATTTGTAATTTGTGTAAGTGTACATGTAACACCCCAAAAAAATGAATAAAAGCAAAAAGGGGATAGGAAATACTCACAGTTCGCGTAATAACTTGAAACTCTACCGAACAACGTAATATGCATTAGGATTATTCCAAAGGATTAACCTAAAGAATTAGATAATTTGTAAGGAAATGAACTTAGGATACAAGTAGTTCTAGGATTAGGCACTTAGGGTTTCTAGACTAGAATTTGGGGATTTTATGGTTTTTGATTTGAACTAAAATTGGTTTAAGTAATTTTAATATTTAAAGAAAAGTTTATAAAATCAATCATCCATTAATAAATTTTAAATTTTGAAACATGTAAAATAATTAAAAGTGTAACCAATGGAACAACTCAAAATTAAATAATACAATTTATGTAATAACTATGAAGTAAAAGTGGAAATAAAAGAAGAAGGTAAATAATAAAATAAAAGTAAACTTTATGAGTCATTGAGATATTAGGATATAATTTCAGAATTTATAGAACTCAAAAATTTGCTATTTTTGTATTTTAAATTGATTTATTAAGATTAAAATGCAATAAATAGGATTTAAATACAAATAAAATGTAAAAATATTATTTTCATTTTTTTAGCAGTAGTTAGCATATGGTATAACTGGAAAATAATTTTTAAAAATTATTTTACATATTGTTTCATTTAAAACAGATTTTATTTTAATATAATCCATTAAATAGGATTAAATCATAAAAACAGGTAAAATAACTTTTTTTACAGAAAATAAAATTACCAATAAGTTTTAAATGGTTAGAAATACTTCCACAAAAACTTTGGTATTAAAATGATTAAAAATGAATTTTTAATGAATTAATCATAATTTAAACAAAATAAATTGATTAAAAATAATAAATAATTTTTTTTCTGAAAAATAAAATTATAAACATTAACTTCAGTGTCTTAAAAGGCTAGGATAATTTTTATAAAAGTTTTTTATTAAATTTACTATTTCTAATAATTAAAATAGATTTATAATGATTATATAAAAAAAATAATTGAAAAGAAAAAGAATGCAACAGATTCTGTCCCATGGGGGACTCGAACTCGGGGCCTAATTTGTGTAAACACGCGCCCAGACCCGTTAGTCTGGGTGTTCATTTGTTACTTTCAATGGATCTGTTATATACTTATGCAGAATCTGAATCAAACAAGTTTCCCAAAATTTCAAACTCATAAACCCTAACCACAATCCGATCTAATAGAACACGTAAACGGTATAGATAATAAACGAAACCATAGGGCTTTTAATCCCTTTCAAAAATCGACTCAAAAGCATCAAGAATTCAAGTTTATAGTGTACCGAAAGGTGGTGTATTTTTTACGCCAAAGTGCGGCCCAAGAAGCTTCAAAAGCGAGAGTTTTAGCAATTGAATGGTGGGTTTGATAAAGGGTTTCACTTAGTCGCAATCCTCTGACTTTGTGTGCGAGTTTAAATGTTTAATTGCTTTATCATGGCCTACATATATGGATTCGATTTATTGGTTTATGGAAGGTTCATAAGTGAGTTTTAAATCATAAATTGACAATTATTATGCAATTATTCACACGTAGGAATGGTTTAGGAAAGAAGAAGGGATTGAGGCGCCCAATCTACGGGATTTAATAGCGTTCAGAAGGTCGAATTGAACGGATTTGAAGTTGAAGAAGTTTGGTGTGTGCTGGAATGTATCTGGACATACCATCTGTCCAGATTCATAGTGAATCTGGATGGTTTCATGTCTAGGTTCATCAGTTTTTAAAAAAATTCTGAAATGTTTAATATATTTTTGATTATTGTTATTGTTATTAATAAATAAATAAAATCACTATAAGGATAAAAATAGATAGTTTATTCGGGAAATTTTATATACGTTTTGAATTTATACCAACTTTAAAATATCCGCACTACCTAACAATGTTTTGAAATAATGAAAAGAAAATTTTAGACATAATTATACCTGTACAAAAGAGGTATAATGTAGGCATAGTGGTGATTTTACTAATTCAAAAATTGGGGAAAATTCGCGATGTTACAGTCTCCCCTACTTTTGGAAACTTCGTCCCGAAGTTATGAAAAACACAGGGTTGATGGTGATTGGGTAGATATTTGGGCAACTGTGGTTTGGAAAATTCAGGTTAAGGCACGACATGAATTTATAGGTAATAGAATAATCGGTTTCGAATAATTTGGATAAGAGGTTTGAAATGTGTGAATTTTAAGGGTTGGATTAGGTTCGTCTGAATTAGAATCTAGTAACATACATAAGTTTTAGGAATCCTAAAAGAAATGAATGAGTTGATTTGACAAATTTTGAAGTAGGTGTTTAAAGCGAATATCTTTTTGACGTTTGACCCGAGGTTAGGAACTTGAGAGTGTAAGTGATAAAGGTTTTGGGAATGTGTAACTGATGAAGGGCAGAGGTACTAATGAAGCAGTGTCCCCTACTTTTGAATGGTTTCTGACCGAACATTATTAAGGACATGCAACAGGATTTCGACTAACAGAGAGTGTAAGAGTATACAAAGTTTAAGGTTTTCTGTAGAGGTGATCAAGAAGGAAGGCTCCAACAAAACTAATTGGAGCTTATCTAAAATGTTCTTTTTTTAAAAATGCTAGCTTTTAGTCAACGACCTATTGAAGAGGTAGTAATGGGTAGGTTCTTGGTCAGACTCCTAGTCCGCTCCCACAGTATCGTTTATGCTTATATATAGGGTGTACCGCAGCTAACCCACCACACTCCCGATACTTTGGACTCATACTGATTGTCTACCAACAGCCTAAATGGAATTACACACCACCCTTATGTACCTGTAAACCCATGATTGCGTTCCGGACCGTAATCATCGAATTACCTTACACTAGGGTGCTATGCTTTTCCATAACACTAACATAAGTAATACAAGAAACAATGCGTGCAACCAAAATGTGTTAAGTAGTAGATACTGCTGAAGTATAAGATGCGGTTAAAGGTTCTTCCCCTTTTAGGTTCACCCTTTAACTGTAATGTGATTAATATGTAAGTATAAGACATGATTAGGGGTTCTTCACCTTTCGAGTTCACCCTTAACCGGTAAATTTTCTGTTCACATCATTGGGCTCTAAACAACCATATTGATAAACTCTGAGGATTACACTGTTCCCCTCGGGTTAGAGGAATACTCTCAACCGAGTCGTACATGGGAACTGGCTTAGATCTCATACGAGCTATCAATTAGTATGTAAGTAGGCCATGATGATGAACAAAATAATGTAAAGTATAACAGGGTTTTGCTCACAAAAAAAAAAAAATGCGTTCATGTAAGTATAAATGTATAAAATTTCAATTGAAAGAATAGTATAACGTACATCGAGTAAATCGCACAATTTACACAAAATGAAAGTAAACGGGTTAAATTAATGCTCAAAACTAGTGTTGTAAGAATTACTAATAACTAGTGCAAGGATAGTTGTGAATAACGCATGAAAATAACTACCAACAAAAAAAAATAATAAGATAATGTACGAACGTAACTATAAATAGAATGGTGTAAAAAATATTAAGGAAATTTACTGTAAATGAAAGTGCGCAGAACAGACGTATAGTCTACTGGTATGAGGATAACTTTTAGAAATCGAAGAATGTTTTAAGTTCAAAACATGTTCACTTGAAAAAAAAAATTCGTAGGTAAACATTTTCATGTGTTTACGAGAAGTCGAGTTTGAAGAGTGTTATAAGGTATATTATTAGTTGCAAATTCCTCCCGAAAACATTTATCGGATACGTTATATGAAAACATGTAGATTTACATTTGATTTGTAAAATATGCAATGCAAGTTTATAAAATGCAAGATGAAACCATTTCATGAAGTGTGTAAATCTAATGTGTTTCGAAAGGCCAAGATTGAAAATGATGTGAAGGTTGTGAATGATCCCAGATGCCTTGACAAATTTTGGAAAATAAAATTTTTCTGTATTTAAGCATTTCTTTAACTTGTGGGTTGAAAAGTCAGAAATTTTTAATTGTTATGAAATGTTGAGAAAATCGAAGTGTTACCCGTTAAGACTGGGTAAACTTTAAACCTTTTAAATTTTCAAACTTTTACGAAATTTATACATTGAAAGATCATTTATTTGCAGGATCGTTAAGGCATCTCTTTGGGCTCATAGCGGGCTATTTGTTTCAAGGCACAAGGTGTATGAAAAGTGTGTTCTAATTTGGCGAATAGGCTTTGTGAAAAGACTTATAGAATAAGTTGTCAAATTAATCGTTTTAGAGAGTAGGGTACTAGTGCGTATCGTGTAGGTAGGCATTTATGTATGAGTTTAGTCTGACTAAGAAGTTCTAACTAATGGTAGTTGGCTATGGCTTAGGAGACTGGGTGCAGTAATATTAGTATTAGGTATATGAGGATTTACCATGACTTCGATCAAGTAAGTTTGTAAACATGAAGGTATAAAACAGGCTGAAATAATAAGTTTGGAAAAACCATGTTCATTTTTAATTGTATGCTGACGCAACATTCCTAAAATCAGGATGTGATCAAAGTTAAACACAGAGTTTAAAACTTAAGTCGTGGGTAAAAATGTTTTTAACGCAAAACGAGTAATACCTTATAGTGTAAGAATCATGAGCATAAGTGAAATAGTGTAAGCTTTAATGCGATAATATATCGAACACAAGTTTTGGTAATGATGATAAGGGATTCAAAAGCGGATGATCAATGAATAATGGCATATGAAACATCAAGTGATTAAATGGAATCTTCAAATGATAAACAAACATAAATATCAATGATATAAAACATTGGAATTGTTTCTGTAGGAAACTTTGACCAACTCAAGTATTTGAAATTTCCTAGTGACTTTGGGGGCGTACTTTAGCCTATAAGTGAATGCACATCCCAAGAGTTCCCAGGTAGGTATACGGGTCCCTCGTCTGATTTGGATTTATACGAAATACCAGGCCAAGACAGAAAACTCAGGATACAGGCGCTCATCCTTCTAGATTGCACGTGCCCCATCACTAGTGAATTTCAAAACTTTAGCGAGTTAAAAAAAACGAGATGCAAAAATAGATCCTTGAGATTTGGATTTCACTCCTAACTCAAAGATGTATTTCAAAATTGAAAACGATTGTGGAATGAAACCAATCACTAAGTTAAGGATATCACTCCCAGCTTAGTGGTTAAGTTCCTTTTTGAAAAAAAATATTTTTGAGGTGTGGATGTCATTCCTATCTCAAAGATATATTCCTAAGATAAATAACATATAGAGGGGTGAAACTAATCTCCAAGGTATGGATGTCACTCCTAGCATGGTGATATCGTTTTGTTTGTGAAATACGAGTATCTTCTTCTTTAAACAACACACCGAAAGAATAACGAGAAAGAATCATAGCGAAAATATCTTGAAAGAAAATAATAGGATAAAGAGAAATAAACACGAGAGGACTCGTGAATGTAAGCTTGGTTATAGACTAGGCTAAAAGGCATTCTAATAACCTAATTCCCTATAACCATGGCTCTGATACCAATCTATAACACCCCAACCGATGGCGGAATCATCGAGGTGTCACGTAGTGATGATTGTTCAAAAGCACGTGGTACTAAAATGTAAATATATTATTGAATAATTTAAATTGTTTTACATAGATGAAATAGAAAACAAATACAAAAGTCTGAACGAAACATGAAATTTGAAATAACTTATTAAAGGCAAGCATTAAAATCCAAAGCAATGGAACTAAGATCAAACTGCACCTGAAACATGTACAAAATAGGTTTTGTCAACATAAGAAATGTTGGTGAGCATTCCTAGTTTTAATACATATAGTAAGTTGAAAGAGGTATATAATTCAAGTGCAAAGCTACAATGCAATTATGTAAACTATGTATCATACAAATGAGCGAATCAATCCTGTGTCTGTATAAATGTACTAAATGAACGGCGGTGTACTTATCCAAATAATTGGATAATAACTTAACAATGACCATGGATTCTCCGATGAAAAGGGGGAGAATCAACCTAGGCGGGTTGTCAATCCAATAGCGCTATCCAATGTTAAGATCGGCTTGTACAATGTTAATGATTTCACTAAGTACAAATGTATTCTACATGAAATGTCTAAGCATAAAGCATGTTTGTAAGAAAATGCACATAGTACTAGAATTGTATTGTAAAAATGTGAACTTGTATTTGTAATTTGTATAAGTGTACATGTAACACCCCAAAAAAATGAATAAAAACAAAAAGGGGATAGAAAATACTCACAGTTCGCGTAATAAGTTGAAACTCTACCGAACAACGTAATATGCATTAGGATTATTCCAAAGGATTAACCTAAAGAATTAGATAATTTGTAAGGAAATGAACTTAGGATACAAGTAGTTCTAGGATTAGGCACTTAGGGTTTCTAGACTAGAATTTGGGGATTTTATGGTTTTTGATTTGAACTAAAAGTGGTTTTAAGTAATTTTAATATTTAAAGAAAAGTTTATAAAATCAATCATCCATTAATAAATTTCAAATTTTGAAACATGTAAAATAATTAAAAGTGCAACCAATGGAACAACTCGAAATTAAATAATACAATTTATGTAATAACTATGAAGTAAAAGTGGAAATAAAAGAAGAAGGTAAATAATAAAATAAAAAGTAAACTTTATGAGTCATTGAGATATTAGGATATAATTTCAGAATTTATAGAACTCAAAAATTTGCTATTTTTGTATTTTAAATTGATTTATTAACATTAAAATGCAATAAATAGGATTTAAATACAAATAAAATGTAAAAATATTATTTTCATTTTTTTAGCAGTAGTTAGCATATGGTATAACTGGAAAATAATTTTTAAAAATTATTTTACATATTGTTTCATTTAAAACAGATTTTATTTTAATATAATGCATTAAATAGGATTAAATCATAAAAAAAGGTAAAATAACTTTTTTTTTACTGGAAATAAAATTACCAATAAGTTTTAAATGGTTAGAAATACTTCCACAAAAATTTTGGTATTAAAATGATTAATAATGAATTTTTAATGAACTAATCATGATTTAAACAAAATAAATTGATTAAAAATAATAAATAAATTTTTTTCTGAAAAATAAAATTAAAAACATTAACTTCAGTGTCTTATAAGGCTAGGATAATTTTTATAAAAATTTTGGATTAAATTTACTATTTCTAATAATTAAAATAGGTTTATAATGATTATATAAAAAAAATAATTGAAAAGAAAAAGAATGCAACAGATTCTGTCCCATGGGGGACTCGATCTCGGGGCCTAATTTGTGTAAACACGCGCCCAGACCAGTTGGTCTGGGTGTTCATTTGTTACTTTCAATGGATCTGTTATATACTTATGCAGAATCTGAATCAAACAAGTTTCCCCAAATTTCAAACTCATAAACCCTAACCACAATCCGATCTAATAGAACACGTAAACGGTATAGATAATAAACGAAACCATAGGGCTTTTAATCCCTATCAAAAATCGACTCAAAATCATCAAGAATTCAAGTTTATAGTGTACCGAAAGGTGGTGTATTTTGTACGCCAAAGTGCGGCCCAAGAAGCTTCAAAAGCGAGAGTTTTAGCAATTGAATGGTGGGTTTGATAAAGGGTTTCACTTAGTCGCAATCCTCTGACTTTGTGTGCGAGTTTAATTGCTTTATCATGGCCTATATATATGGATTCGATTTATTGGTTTATGGAAGGTTCATAAGTGAGTTTTAAATCATAAATTGACAATTATTACGCAATTATTCACGCGTAGGAATGGTTTAGGAAAGAAGAAGGGATTGAGGCGCCTAATCTACGGGATTTAATAGCGTTCAGAAGGTCGAATTGAACGGATTTGAAGTTGAAGAAGTTTGGTGTGTGCTGGAATGTATCTGGACATAACATCTGTCCAGATTCATAGTGAATCTGGATGGTTTCATGTCTAGGTTCATCAGTTTTTAAAAAAATTCTGAAATGTTTAATATTTTTTTTATTATTGTTATTATTATTATTATTAATAAATAAATAAAATCACTATAAGGATAAAAATAGATAGTTTATTGGGGAAATTTTATATACGTTTTGAATTTATACCAATTTTAAAATATCCGCACAATCTAACAATGTTTTGAAATAATCAAAAGAAAATTTTAGACATAATTATACCTGTACAAAAGAGGTATAATGTAGGCATAGTGGTGATTTTACTAATTCAAAAATTGGGGAAAATTCGCGATGTTACAGCCCGAAATTGGGGCTTTAGATGATCGAGTGCCCATTAAGATGTTTTAGCCTATTATTATTTGCTTTTAACTCTAATTAGAGTGAAAGTTTTATCCTAACCGAGTTTAATTTGGGTCGGCTCTATCAATTTCTCCAAGTATGAATCAATGAATCACTCTTTATCAGTTTGGCCATAATTTGGTTAGCTATCCTTGTGGTATTTCCTATAAATTCTATTCATCCATAATTATATAGTAGTACAAGTTTTGTTTTTTTTTTCCTTTATCTAACAAGCCAAATTAGGGGTGTTCAACGAATCGAATAACGAATTTTCGAATTATTCGAATTGAATAATTCGAATTTTTAATATTTTTACCTGAATTCGTATTCGATTAAAATTCAATTTATTCGATTCGTATTCGATTCGAATAAAAAACTCGAATTCGAATAAATTCGATTTAGTTCAAAACCTTAAATAACAAATTGTTTTACTTTCAGTTTTAAAACTAATACAAACTCATTATTTTTAACATATAAAATACAAATATACAAAATTGACAAACAACAATATGTCAATTACGAGAATAGTAAAAATAGTAGAAGGTATAGTTTTATAGAGTTTTGTGATATATAAGGTAATATATAAAACATGGTTATGGTAAAAGTTGTAAACACTATGGGTTTTTAGAGTTTGACCAAAATTTAGAAGTTCTTTTTTTTTCAATGTGTATACTTGTGTATATAATAATGTGTATGTGTGTATATATATTTAAAAAATATACATGTAGAATTTTTATTCGAATTTCGAATCGAATCGAATTTAAAATCATAAATTCGTATTCGTTTTACTGGACTCGAATTCGAATTCTTAATAATCGAATCGAATTCTTGGTAATCGAATCGAACTAAGTCGAATTTTGAATTTTTCGAATTCGAATCGAATTCTGAACACCCCTAAGCCAAATTGATGTTCAAGTCTAATGTGTCATTTGAAATCTAGTCAAACAGGTCTATGCTTTATTAAAGAAAATAATATCTAGGGTTAGACTTTCTTTTCAAAAAATGATGTAGTTAGCAAATCTGATTTGGTTAATTGGTGATTTTTTTTTAAACTTATTTGACTTAAATGGGAGTTTTGCACTTCTCACAAGCGGACTTAGCAAATGGCTTATGTAGTAATTGGAGATTAGAGAAATGGTGGAGCTCCTCTCAAGTCCGCCTAGTACCAAACTCAAACTTGAAAAATCAAACTCTGCTTGTGAGGAAAGCAAAGTTCCCTTAACAAAATAGGTTAAAAAATCACCCATAAATCAAATTATTCACGCTAGCTCCACCATATCTATAATCTATAATCTATAATTATCTTATTAAGGAGGAGTGATGGCCAACATAGTCATTTTCATTTTCATACAACTTAAGAAGCAACATGTACAACATATTTAAGCAAAAAAATTAAGGGTATTATTGGCATAGTTGTGACAATTAAGACACTTAGGAGGGTAGATTAGTAAATTTAACATAATCTAATACCTCACATCCTAAAATCTTATCCCAATTATGCCCTTATGTCTAACTTTTAAAGCACAAAATACAACCTAACCTATGATGCATCTTAAATGTGAGACCTTTCAACCCCCCATCTATATTATTATATATACTTCATTTTAATCAATTACTTGAATGCTAATAGTCTTTTCATAACCCCAAACAAAATCTTAGAGCTAATTTCATGCTTTGAAACATTGTTTTGTCCAAAAAATTCATTTCTTCATTAGATGAGAAGAGAAAAAAATCAATGAGAAGTTAAGACGCTTGCAAGATATGGTTTCCGGATGCTACAAGGTATAAAGATATGAGTTTATCTTTATATACATATATACATTTTTTTCTACTTGTTCATATGTTCTTTGACAATTACAAAAATTTGTCTTCATAATATATCATTGTTTTGCTCCATTTAAATTTAGTTATTTGCTATAGACAATGGGAATATCAGTGATGTTGGATGTAATAATCAACTATGTTGGATCGTTGCAGAATCAAATTGAAGTAATTTAATTGTGCAACTAATAATTAAAACAATAAACAAATAATATTCAGAATTATTGATGAGAAAATATTTTTTCAAAATTAATTAGTACACTTTTTTCTTTTCTTTGTGCATTTTTAGTTTCTCTCCATGAAGTTTTCAGAAGCAAGCATATTCTATGACCTATTGACCTCAACTCTACTGAATTGGATGATATGGCCCCTATGAAGGTGACATATGGCTTTCCTAAGTATCCTTGTTAAGAAGTTGTGTATCTTGAATCATATATATTGTTAACTAAATAAAACGGACAAAATTATAAATATAACATTCTAGATTTGCTAATACGTTTCTAATATATTATAAATATTACTTCCACTTACTGCATGAGATGAAAACTGATGTTGCAGGGAACAAATGGACATGAAGGACAGATGATGGAGAGGATGATTGGAGAAGGGTATGAGACTTTCTTCAATTTCAATCAACATGGTCTCCTTGAACGCCATGAAATAGTTAACTCTATAAATCTATATATGCATGCTCAAATATAACTTTATACGTAAACTATATTTGTTCTAAGACTTTTAACATATTTGTTGATCTATTTAATATTCTTGTTAAACGTTGTATGAAGTGTGGTTCACAATATTATTTTGCTTTCGGCAATTGTATATTGTTTAAGTTCTAATTCTAATTAATAAAATAAATTAAACACTAGCATAAAGAGAAAACAAAAACTTAACTATGTGTTAATTACTTAAGTTATTTGTGTTAAGAAATAAGAAATCGAAAAGCCATAAATTCACGCTCATGCTAATGCATCAACCCGAATCTTCATCTTCTATACTATATTATAAAGCACCAGTGAAGGATACCTGCAAAATTTAAGTAAATACAACCTATATTGCTTATAGTACAATGTTTATTGAAGTCATTTAGGGGGTAAAATTGTCTTTCTACCTAAATATTAAATTGTTGAAGAAATTAATTTAAACATTAAAAATTGATGAGAAAATTAAAATAATGTGGTGACTCTTTACATTCATAACCTTCATGTCTTTATTATGTTTGTATCAATGTTATAGTAAATAAATTACATCATATATTATGTATTTATATCTTCTTTTTAAATTTATGTGGTTGCAGGATGGTATAATGTGACACTTCTGCACACGAACGAATATGTAGGCTTGAAGTTTGCCAACACACCCAACCCATGACACGTTTCAACCCATTAAAGTGAGCGATATATGTAGGCTTGACGTTTATACAAGCAAATATGGTAGAGATACTTCATGAGCAACGTCATCATCTTCCTCGATGGTTTTTTGGTTTCTCTACTACTATAAGCTTCTAGGAATAGAATTTAAATTTCTGATCTCACGAAGTCACCAATTGTTTACATATCCAAAAAAGACAAGTTCTTGTCAATTGATTTAGTAGTTTTAACTATATTGATTACTAATTTGTTTGGTCCAATATATTTGTTACGACGCTTGTCAAACTAACATAAAGCGAGAGTATTTATGCAAATCATTGACTCCGCTGCATCTCGCAGATGCCCTAAAATAATAGAAATATGTTGCACACCACAAACTGCATTTTAGTAATTACATCACTTCCACTAGAATCTTATGGTCACTAAGAGATACAACGCCACTTCACAACGCTAAGCAACGCTCTACGATGGCATACTTATCTGCCTTCGAGATACATAAAAGGGTCCCACCGAAGGACGTGGGCCAATCTAAGGGTGTTGCAAGGAATAGTATGACCTATTGTGATGTACCCATTTAAAATATTCAGAATATATACTTATGAGTTTCAATTTTTAATAACATATATTTTATACATCGTTGTTTTCTACTTCATCATAACGAATAACCAACAAACACGATGCACAAGGGGCAAAACAGATGCACCCGCCGCAACGCGCGAGCATTCCTACTAGTACATTATAAAGGAGGAGTTATGTACCATATTGGAATTTTGACATGGGTATAATTTTTAAAGCAACAAGTACAACATATTTAAGCATGAAACTTAAGGGTATAATGGGGATAGTTGTGCCAATTAAGACACTTAGAAGGGTAAAATAGACATTTTACCCACATCATCCTTTACAATATCAAAACCAAATTACAATACTACCCTTCAATTCCCATCCTACCCCCACAATTGAATGGGCTCTTCATCTCTATTAACTCTTCAATTCGTAACCCCCATTCAAGAAAGATTAACCCATTCTTTCTTGAAACTGTAACTCATTCAGATGGTGCCCTCTCTTCTTTCACCTGCTCTGTAATTTGTAACCCTCACCGCCGTTTCTTATCATTGTGATATCTTCGTATGGTTTCTTCTCTGTTCTATGGTTTTAATGCTTGGTCATGTTATATTGGACTTCTTCTTTAAAGGTTTGTTTTGCTAGATTAATGATTGATTATTTGATTTTAAAGGTAATAAATGATATGAGAAAGAGGAAGAAGAAAAGTTGAAGTAAAAGCATGAGTTATTCAGACAAAAGGCTTCTTTCTTCATCACCTACATGTGCTCTGCTAAAGGTAATCACCATTTTGCTTATTTATGCCACATATGTTTTTATAATCCATTAACATAATTTATAAAATTGTCCGACTAGATTTCAAAACATGCACTTAATTTGTCATTGAAATGTATAAAAATGCTACATTTAAACAGGATATAGGCCTTTTATGTGTTTATCTACATTCAGATAGGGTTTCATGGGATGTGGTGGCTTATCAGCTTATTGTATTGTTAAAATATAATAAGTATATCTAAACACGTCTTTGATAGTGATCTATACACCTTATCAAAAGGTTTAGAACTTTGTTTTGTAAACAGACCTTGGACCATGTTTAATAAGCTATATTCTTGTTTAGTACGTTTACTTTACATCTCGGACTTAATGTTTTTTGAAACTTCGATAACTATAAATCTTGATGATTTAGCTGTTTTTAATTGAATTATGATGATTTGCGGTACATATTATCCAATCCACACATGACCCTCTGGCCCTTACCAAGATTCTAGACACACAGCAACACGGGTAACGTGAACATAACGGTTGTGCCGTGAACAGCTTAAATTGGATGGCTTGATGAATTTCTGATTTTTAATCTTTAAACTTTCAACTTCTAAGTTTAAACTGGTTGGGGGCTGAAGATTGTTTATTTATTTGTTGCATTTTTTTTGTTTGCTTTTTTATTTTTATCCGAATTTGAATATTTGTCTAATTTCTTAGGTACCATTTGACAAATTTCTTCGCACTTAGCATTCCTTGATGGGACTCCAGATGACCTTAAATCTATAAGTGAAGGTTGGTTGTTCTCATGGATATAGTGCACAGGTAATACTTATGTTATTGTTAACAAGCACTCGGTACTTAGAGTGGATCCTTGATTTTCAACTAGGATTTTTAGCTTTTTTCTTTCTTTAATGACTCGTTGAAAAAAAAAAACAACTCAAATTGATTAATTTATAAATAGATGGGTCAAAGTTAGTTTCATCAATCTCCAAATGTCTTTACCTTTTCAAGCTTACTTATGCTTTGAGGTAGTCTTGTCAGACGATAACAAGCGATTAGTTTCAAAGTTTGCAGATTTGACAAATTGCAAACTGTTTTGGGTAACTCGTAAAATGGGTTATGTGATAAGTTAAGGTAATATAAACCTTTACACATCATTTGGAATCAACCATAATATATTCCAGCTCATATATCTAATGCTTTTAGATACTTTAAGTTGTTGAAACACTCAGGTAGGAGCATAACACGAACTTAAGTAACAACAATCTACAGGCAATCATGGAATGATTGAACCGAAAATGTGTAAAGTTTTTCTGATTGTTTAGGGGGGGGGGGGGATGAGAAATGTGGTGTCGTCCTCAAGTGTGACCGTCAATGATAGGTTTATCGTACTTCGTTAGGCCTTTTTGTGACCAATAAGCATTCGTTTTCCATTAGATAACTTGTAATATTGTAAACCATGTCGTGCTTTTTAAACCATAAAACTGTTCCACTATCTTTGTCTATTTCGGGGTCTTGGAAGAGAGATTATCTAACCAAACTATACAAGTACAAGCGACCCATTATGTCTATCTCAATCGTTCCATCATAGACAAGATAGCCTTGGGCTATGCAGATTTGAATCAAGTTAATAGCTCTATGTTTGTAAATTTCCGGAAATTAGCACAATAACGAAAACATCTTTTCATGGCTGGTGCCTGGTGGCAAATTGTAGTAGCTCAACATCAAAGGGTTATGCTTTCCATGCTTTTATATGCTCACGTTTAGATTATTTTTATTATAATAGTAATATGCTTCTTATACTTCAATGATTAAATTGGTTCTATAGCATCAGCTTACATTATTCAAATTATGTTGATTTTATTGGTTTCAGGATTCGAATTATGGAATCATGTTATAATCTTTGTGCATCATCGGATTAGAGTATATGGATATGTATAAAGATCTACTCGCATACAAACCGATACCTTTGCATTGATATCATTATTTAATAAGGTTCTAGATAAATCTACTTTTGATGTTCTTGATGAAAAATTCTTATTTGAATAAACCGGATCTTTATATTGAAATTCTAGATTTTTTTTTTTGCATGTTTGTGACCTTATAGGTTCTATGACTGTTTTTCATTGAATGGAATAGAATGTTAAAACTCGAAATGAGTTGTAGTTTGTAATAGACATCATAATTAAATCTGATATCAGTCGGGACACCCGCCGTAACGCGCGGGCTTTCCCACTAGTCTTTCTAAAAATTCCCAAGGTTGATCAAATCAGTTCGCTTAGGTTTACAAAATCAAAATCAAGCATTTTTTACATTTAGATGTATTTTTGCAAGGCAAATGGTTTGGCTTGTGCAAGTTTTGAACAAGATTATTTTAATTGATTTTTTTGATAAAACATACTAAAACCTTAAAGTATTTATTGATTAATTAAATTGAAAATTTGGATACATGTCTCAAAATAAACATTACATTCATGTCTCAAGAGGCTGTTTTATTTTCTCAAAGTTTCTTATTTGGGATTTCATTATCACATATTGAACACTAATAAGAAGCTAGAACTGGGAATTGACTAATAAATTTAAGGGGATCTAATTAAAACTATCAGTGGTGGATCTAGAAATATTTTTCAGTAGTAACGTTTTTCATTTTTTTCATTTTAGTAGCAACGTTTTTTAAATTTCGTAAAAAAACCAAATTTTCCACTAATTTTCCACTACGCGCGCGAAGTTGAGTCGCAACGTCCGCACCCCCTCCCCATGAACTAGATCCGCCAAACTATAGTACTTGGCTATAATTCATCACGCTAGGGTACAATTAACCTTGTATGAAAACTTTCTACTTTACCATATGTGATAATTTTCATGGAACATTAATAATAGTTAAGTGTTTTTTACTTAAGTTTTTTTTACCTTATGAGATTTGAACCCAATACCTCACCTTCAAATTTTAAATATCTTTGTTGTTACGTCACTAGGCCACCAACCCTAGTAGTAAGTAAATTTAGTGGTGTACACATTATAATCAAGAAAACAATATTACTATTACTTCCTATTACTATATTACTTTAATATTAAGTATCATCTCTTACGTTTGATGAATTCTATAGAATAAAGAGTGATCAGATGATCGTCAATTTATACCATGTTACCTTAGATTATTGATAATATCAAGATTATACAAATGAACTATTTTGTAACATAATGATGGAAGTTATATTAATTCAAAATTCAACTTAGCTTTTTAGCTTTGTATACATCAATTTGTGTCAGATTAAACCATTGACATTTGATAGAACCAACTGCCACATAAGGTCAACTATGGCAATAAGCTCATCAAACTATAGTCACCCTCATTTCTAGACAATTGTTTATGCAACTTGTTCTTGTTAGGGCCCACTTCCGTTAAAACATCAACACTCTTCTATATGAGAGTCGTCGGTCATTGACAATTACATGCAATGCCTTTGCTTTTGTAGCAGACCATCTCACCCAGCATGGCATCTTTCAAGGAACCCTTTAAAGAGATGAAAAATCTAAGAAAGAATGAAGTCATTGAGGTCTTGTACTGATGCTAATTAAAGATCATAACACTAGTCTAGTGCGTAATTTGAGGTCATGTACTGATGTTAATGCAACACTGAAAAAGAATGAAAAGAAATTTAAAGAAATGGTTTAGTTGCTAAAGAATGATGTTAGTCACCCTCCACCTCTGTGTGCCAATTACTCAAAGTCACCAGAGGAGACTGAAATCACTCAGTTTCAGGTCACAACACCTTATTGCTGACCCAGCTGAAATTAAGAAAGCAAAAGTTGTTAAATATGACAACTACTGCTTAATTGAAATTAATGATGAGGACAGTGATGAGGAGGAAAGCAATCCAGAGCTTAGTCATAAGAAGATGATCCCACTAGAAAATCACATTGCATGTGATCCTGATTCTGATTCTGGTGAGGAATTTGAGAGACCTGGTTTAGGATTAAAACCAGTTAGTTCACTTGAAAATCACATTGAATGTGATCTTAAACCCAAAGTCAAAAATCACCATGGCAAATTGTCACACCCCGCCAAGGCAGAAACACGGGGATGTGATTCGAAAGGTTTTCAAGCACAAGGTCTGAGCAACACATAAGAAGTGTTATCAAATGATATCATCGTAGATAACCATTGTCATACATTATTAATAAAAAACGTAATATTGTTTGAAAACCCATTGTTTGAAATACCAAGACAGAACATAGCTAACAATAACGTAATCCATCGAGTGATGGTACCACAAAGTGCATGATCAAACCCCTCTCTCAAGTCTCCGCCCCGCATAGTCAATTACCTGAAAAATGCATAAAAGATTTGCTAACGTAATGTCGGTGAGTTCACAGGTTTTAATGTACTATGTAAAGTGCTCGTGAAATTCGTGTATGGCCAATCATATGCTAGCTAATCGAATGATTACTGTTCAAACCATGAGTCCCATAACCAAACCTCTTGACTGTTGTGTCTCACGCATTGTACAATAAAGACAACGTATGTATAGTAGAATACTAACACTCTTTTGTATGTAACCGGTTAGAGCGACAGTGGCTTTTGATAGCTAATGGTTATAGTGTAAATGTAAGTATGAGGACTGTTGAGCTCATGAACCGAATATCTCATGTTCCACATGGTAGTCACGATAGAATATCACACCAAAATGAAATGTACTAGAAATGTAGCATGTTTATCCCCCAAAGTGGAAAACAGTAAAATGGGGCCATGAAACTTACCTAGTGACTGAAGATAAGGTCTAGTAAAGCAGAAAAGTGGAATAGCTACTGTCCTAACAAATGGTACCCCATGATCATCAAGGACATAGTAAGTTGTACGTTCTTGTCATTTACCATACAATTTGTTCACCCGACTTGTGGACCCTCGTGTTACTTATATGTGGGCCATATTTCGTGCACATGACAATTATTACTTGGTTCATGTATACTTTGTTAAATGTACGGTTCCGTGAATTCCGAGCGTTTAGTCATGAAAACGTATCCATTGTTTACAAAACGGGCCCCACATGCTATCATAGGTCATAGATATTTCCCAATCTAACATGTGTGGTGGGCTTGTGCAAAAACAAGCGTTTTTAATATACACCATGACGTTATTTTTGTTAAAAGTGTGCTTAACACATGTTGTGACTATTTTAACATATGTACTTACAACATCCGAATATTTGATATAACTTATGGGTTCAAACCCGATTCTTATGGAGCAAAATCGACCTCCATAAACTCGTCCATGATGGTGATGATGGTGTTGAATGTGTGAGTGTGTATATTACATATGATCGTGTGGGTTTATGTATAAAAAGAAAGTCATCTTCATGTATGTATAAACTTTATATTTTTGAGTTTAAAAGTCAGACTTCCTTGTATAGGACATGTGATTCACACACATACATGAGTCGGCAGTGTGTGAATCATCCTAAATATTGGCTGAAGATCTCATATGTGTGTCGTGTATGTGCGAAGGTGTATGTGTGTATACATATAACTTTGAATAAAAACCAACACTTGATAAGTTTGTTACTCATCATCATCATCATACTCAGGTTATCCCACCTATAGTAAAGCTAAGGTAGGGTCTGAGGAGGGTAAGATGTAGACAGCCTTACCTCTACCCCTAAGAATAGAGAGGCTGCTTCGGTGAGACCCCCGGCTCGATGTGGTTTGGTATCAAGGCACAGAACACTTAGCAATCGGGACAAACCCGATCGGTGCATGTACCCCTTTGTCTTTTGGCTATCAACGCCACCACATGATGCATGATTAACCGTCCGTCGTTTTTAACGCTATTTTCACGAAATTAGTAAATAACGTCAAAATTAGTGCAGCTTTACTTTTGCCCCCCGAGGGCTACACCGTAAGTTTGTTACTATATAACACAATGTTTTAAGCTTTGTTTAGGTTGATAATATAAGAACAAGGGTCGAGGGTCGGGTGTTTTAGAGGTAGGCCGATTATAACTATAGATTTAAGGAGGAGTTTTGTCACATACCAAGATAATAGGATGATGGTGAATGTTTTCGAAGATATATAGCTTCCTTTGGGGCTGTGATTTAACAATGTGGCTTCTTGATCCCTCGTGGCTCTTTGTGTGGATGGATACCAATACAAAAAGGTTCGTGGGGTTGGGTATTTGAGGTTCGACCGATGGTAGAAAGGAAAGGGAGGAGTTTGGTTGAGAGTGAAAGCTTGGGTGTATGCAATGGATGTTCAATGCTTCTCCTTGCATCTTTTTATTTAGAACCGATTGATATTAAGGACAAAACATAAATGGTAAGTCAATTTGCCTAGAATGGTGTAGTGCTTAAAGGTTCTAATCACATTTTAGTGCAAGGTTTGGTGTAGGATGTGGATAAGCAAGGATGGCATGCATGCCTCTTTGGTGGTTTATAACAATAAGGGTGTGTTGACTTGAATTGAAAATCGGATCATGGTTTGGCTTTGTATCTATTTTGGTGCAAGTTGATAATCAATCACACATGTCCCTTGATTTCCTTTCACTTTGGCCAATTCTTGCACATTGTTTTATACCATTTTGGAAGTCAATCAAGATGATTATATATGTGGGAGTGAGTATTGGCCAAAATAAGGAAGAAGATAAGGTTAATAGTGACTTAACTTGAGGCAAAGATTTGTACTTGTATAGTTTCCTTTTTTTGTATAATGTCTAGGCAAATATAGTGATGGTGAGTTGTGATGGATCGGCCGAGATCATGGGACAAAAGAGGTTCAATAGTTTTTGGAACATAATCCTCCATGGGAAGAAGGTTTGTCAAGATTATAACCATTTCTATATAAGGTCGCTTATCATAGTAGGTTGGATATTTGTCTTGTTTGGTGGTGTATTGTCGGCCGAAAGAGAGGGACAATAGATGAAGACTTGTTGTCATGGTGATGTCTTGACCATTGTACTTCGTTCTTCGCATAATCTAGGTGATAGGGATAGGTAAGGATTGGCTTTTCTTGTGTGTTCCTAGTGTATAATTCGTGAGCATGTATGTATATTATATATATGTGATAGTTAATGTGACACCCCGCATTTTCAGGTTAACTCTTTTACTCAACTCTAGTTAATTGTCCTTGATCATATGTGGTTAAACACTTAGCTAGGGTTAGTTGAACAGGTCTTCCAGAATGTTATGTAACAATAACACATGTTAGGTGATATTAACGTACGTTATAATTAGGAAAAATAATTGTCTTGACGCACACACGAATCCTGTATCCCGAACGTTGGTGATTTGTTAGGCATGCATGATTATATGAATGATTGGATGTTGATGAATGTGGAATAACACGTGTACGTGAATTGCATGCTTATGTGAACTACTGCGTGTTAGTTAACTTGTACGTAAACGTTATGAGATATGTGCACTTAGGGTAAAAATAATATGAATTGATAAAACAATAGTTTTATATGAGTTGGTAGGATTATTATTGTCGGGATTAATCTCGAGAGTTAGATAGGGCCATTGGGCTCGCTTATCAGATAAAAATCACTAGAGCCCGAAACCTTGGCCCATGATCTTAACCCTAGCATATTATTTATAAAAAAAATAATAATAAAACAAACCCTAAGCACCCTTGCGCCGTGGACTAGAGCTACCCCCACAACCATCTTCCAATCTCAATCTTCATCAATTTTGCACTAGTTCAAGCAATTTCGGGTGCTATCTTGTGATTCTAGGGACTCTAGCAATTCAAGGTATGCGTTTTACATGCTAAATGATGTGATTTTAGGCTGGAAAAAATTATAAAAACTTTAGGAAATATACATGCTAGAATCGCAAATCAATGTATGTTGAATGTTTATGATGTTTGTTGAAAGTGTTGATGAATATTGTTGATAGAAATCAAATCTAGAGTATATGGTACGTAAAAACCTGAGATTAAACGTGATAATATGAATGTTATTGTGTTAATATGAGGTTATTGCATGATTATAAGGTATTGAGAATGATTAGGGTTTATAAGAGTCATGTTGATAAAATTCTGATGTGCTGACAGATTCATTGTGACGAATTGTAGGGCTGTTATAGAGTGATTAAAAGGTGTAATCTGATTGTTTTCTAATGCTAAAACATAACTTATGGTGTTAGTTTTCAAAAAGTCCAAAATCATGCGTTTTGGACTTGTTTTGACATATATTCATGATTTTATAAGTTTAAAGGTATAATCAGATTTTCGGATATGAAAAATGGACCAACTTTAAAGAGGTATAACTTGAGTTTTACGAGTCCGTTGATCATGAAATTTGGAAGGTTGAGTCTCTGAGTATAAAAGCTTTTCCAATTGGATTCATCTTGTTTGGATGAGTCTACGATTTTTAATGAATTTTTATGTAAGCTGCTGTCAACAGCACTCTTTTTCAGAGGTGTCTGTACTAAATTAATTTTCATAAAATCTTGAGGTGTTTTTGACGGGAAATAAAAATAGTGGAGTCACGTAAAAACTTTTTAGAAGCTTCTGTAAAATTTTGGGCACTTGAAGAATTGATTTGGTATTTTATAAAAATTGGTTTCCATAACGTAAAATCTGCCCTGAAAACACAGATTTGCGAGAAATTGATTATGTGATGATTCGAGTATTTTAATGAGTTGTAAGTTATGAAATTCTATATGAAGACATGCGTATATGTTATTTATGTGTTGTAGATGCCATGATAGGTTGATGGTATGCAATGTGTGATGAGAACTAGCTATGTTAAAAGTCTTAACATGTTGCATCATCTACTAGTCACCAACGATTGACGGGTTTTGCATGGTCTATTTGTGTCAAGTACAATTATTTGAGAGGTCACTTAAGTCTTGGTGTCAAGCACACTCAAACATTTGCAACCTTGTATTTGGTAGGTTATTGGTAGGCGAGTAGTCTTCCACGTTTACTATCTTTCCAGCTTATTCTTAGCACGCAATCTAAGGTGAGTTTCACTACTTTTTCTCAAAAGCATGCGTCTCGGGTTTGAGACAACTTACTAAACTTTTCCTAGTCCGGTTGGGACTACTTTCACATCCCGGGTTGGGATGCTATGACTCCTCGTGTGGGTCAGGTTTTACTAGTTTACAAACTTTGTCCTTGATGAACTAAACCAACACTATCTCTGTAAGTCCTTCACGTACCGAATGAGTTGCCGGGTTATGGCAAGCGGGTTATTAGTTGATAGCGCTATTAGGTCTGACAAACCTCACACCGGCTCGGGGAGTGCGGGAGTGAACTATAACTTAACAGATTTTTATCATTGATGATAGGCAATGATGTAAGGCATGCAACTCACTTTTGTGACTACACGTTCTTTAGCAATTTGGTATATCGGTGTTAGTTATCATGAATGGGTTAGCTACCCTTGACATACGATGAACTAGTGCTTACATGGTTCTTGGAACCAACTCAATTACTTACTTACGTGGTTTTGGAAACCAGTACTTTTACATACTCATTTACTTTACTATGTGAACTCACCAGCTTTATGTTGACACACGCTAGCATGCTTTTGCAGGTAACTAGGTATGGAGCACGTCTAGGACATGCATCATATCATATCATGGGCTTACAAACATTTAAACTTTCTTATCATTTAACTGGTTACTTTTGGTTTTTGGGCGCGGTGTTTTGCGCAGACGTTTATTTACTATTTTGCAAATTCGCTTCCGCTATACTTAATTTGGTTTGGTTAAAAGTTTAAACTTGATTTTACAATAACGAACTAAATGGTTGGGCATTTAGAGTCGTTCGTATAACTTATGGCTATGAGATCCTGGTGTGTCATGCGCCTCGCGGTAAAACCCCGAAGTGGAAATTTGAGGGTGTGACAGATTGGTATCAGAGCCTATGGTTATAGTGAACTAGGACATCGAGTCGAGTCTAGTCTATAGCCGTCATAGCATAAGCACTGCATTAGTTACACTCACTGCACAAGTACTCATTTACTTATTCCTTTTGGATTTACATGCTAAAATTCTTGTTGCAGTGAATCATGTCGTCTTCTTCCTCTAACCCCAATTATAAACCTAACTCTCCCACCATGGACGACAAAATGGCAAAAGAGTGGGGATGGTATCCTGCCCTACTGAATTATGCTGTGGAGAAGTACGGGGTACCTGACAATGTTCCCACTGTCAGGGATTCATGGGAGAGGACATTTGCAGGTTACGTGAGCTATGTACAGGACAAGCTCAGTGATGTTGTTGAGGATGGCCATCGTTTGGAGCTTGTTTGGGATTTACGTAACACAATGACCACACGATATTCCGCTTTGGAAGAACGTGTCGAGATACTGACTGCCCGTCTAGCAGAGACTAGACTAATAGTAGAAGAACAGCAACAACGGATTCAGCTACTGGAGGCCAATCAACAACCTCCTGCAATACCACAGGAGGATCCCCTTGAGGAGGAACCGGAGGAGGACCCTGAAGAGGATCTCGAGGAGGTCAATGAGAGTGATGTCGATGACTCCTGCACCACCATGGATAGCGACTAATAATTTTTTTTATTATTTATCTCGAATATTATTATTAATATGACTTGACTATCGTTTTAATAACATTGCGAACTTGGGAAACCATGTTGGATATTTTTTTTTGAGACACTATTGATAGTATTATTTTTTTTATCTGGTTGTTTTATCCTATTCTCGCGTTTGTTTGTTATGCTGGGTTCTAGTTTACTTGTACTGTGTGAACAATTATATGTTTAGCATATCATCGTTTTCTCATGGGTATAGTGTAAATGAAGAATTTCAATGGCGGGAAGAGGACACGGGAGAGGAAATATCAATATGACCCAAGCAGAGTTAAATGCACTTATCAACGATAGGGTGGTGGAAGCCCTCGCAGCTTTTCAAGCTGGTAACTAACTCTATTCCGCTCTATATTTTCCTCTAGACTCCAATGTTACGCTCTTTTACTCATTCGTGGTTTCTTCGCTCCTTGTACCCAGGTCAACCACCTGTGCATCACCCTCCAGCTTGCACCTATAAGTCCTTCATGGACTGTAAGCCGCATAACTTTGGAGGATCTGAAGGGGCTGTCGGGCTACTGAGGTGGTTCGAAAAAACTAGAATCTTGCTTCGCCATGTGTAATTGTCCACCAGCTGACAGGGTGAAATATGCGACCGCTACTCTCGAAAATTTGGCATTAACCTGGTGGAACTCACAAGTACAGATGCTGAGTGTGGAAGTGGCTAACGCAACACCTTGGGCGGATTTCAAGGAACTAATGAAGGAGGAGTACTGTCCTCGAGATGAGATCCAAAAGTTAGAGACTGAGTATCTCAATCTGAAGATGGTAGGATCGGAGATTGAGAAATAGACCACCAGATCGCATGAACTAGCGGCGATGTGCCCGAATTACTCCAATCCGCCCTACAAGAGAATCGAGTTATACATCAAGGGCTTGGTGCCACAAATCAAGAGCATGGTTACTGCTGCTAATCTCAACACCATCCAGCAAGTCATACGTATGGCTCATCAGCTGACTGACCAAAAGGTGGAAGAAGGATTGTTACCTCCTCGTGGAGCTTCATCCTCCAGTACTAATGATAACAAGAGGAAGTGGGAGAATGCATCTGGCAAACCCCCAGGGAATGGCAGTCAGCAGCAACAACAACATAAGAGACATGACAATCAGGGCGGTAGTAACAACCGCAACAACTCACAGGGAGGTTATTAGGGAACCCTACCTAAGTGCAATAAGTGCTATAGGCACCACTCTGGGGCATGTAACAATAACAAGTGTGATCGCTGTGGTCGGATGGGACATTTGGCTAAGGATTGTAGGGTTAACCTTCGTGGAATTCAGCTAACAGCTCAGCAAAGGCAACAACAGAGCAATGGTAAAGGTTGTTTTCAGTGTGGAAGTGAGAATCATTTCAGGAAGGACTGTCCACAGCTGAATGGAAATGGTAATGGCAACAACAGGGGTAATAACAACAATGGTGGTGGTAACAGGACAGGAAACAACAACACCACTAATGCTGGGAACAACAACAACAATAACGGGAACAACAACAATGGGGCTCGTGGGAGAGCATTCGTGATTGGCTCTAGGGAGGCCAGGAAAGATAATAACGTTGTGACGGGTACGTGCTCTTTAAACGATATTCTTGCTTCTGTTTTATATGATACTGGTGCGGATTTTAGCTTTGTGTCAATGAAACTTAGCAAACTTCTTGGGACCCCTACTTTTCTAGAAACTCCACACTCTGTAGAGCTGGCTGACGGCAAGCCTGTTGAGGCAACTCATGTTCACCGCAACTGTAAGCTCGACCTGGATGGTCACCTGTTTGACATCAACCTTATTCCCATCACACTAGGAAGCTTTGATATTTTAGTCGGCATGGATTGGTTGTCTGAGCGTCATGCTGAGATTCTTTGCTTGGAGAAAATTGTTCGTATTCCTCTTCCTAGTGGAGAACTCTTATCTATTCAGGGGGATCGGGGAAGTCCTATGTTAGGCATCATTTCATTCCTGAAAGCCCAAAAGTGTGTATGGAAGGGCTATCCAGCTATACTGGCAAATATCTCTGACGCTCGAGTTGATGATGGGCCAAACATCGAAGACATTCCAGTGGTCCGTGATTACCCGGATGTCTTTCCAGAAGAACTACCGGGACTCCACCTATTCGACAGGGAGAGTTTCAAATAGACCTTGCACCCGGGGCGACTCCAATCGCGCGTGTACCTTACTGCCTAGCACCAGGTGAACTACAAGAACTGTCTACCCAACTCCAGGAGTTACTGGACAGGGGTTTTATTAGACCCAGTTCTTCTCCATGGGGAGTTCTAGTTCTTTTCGTTTAAAAAAAGGACGGGAGTTTCAGCATGTGTATCGACTATCGGGAACTGAATAAAGTCACTATTAAGAACCGTTACCCATTACCTCGAATTGATGACTTGTTTGATCAGCTCCAAGGGTCAAGTTTTTATTCGAAGATCGACTTGAGATCGGGTTATCACCAACTGAGAGTCCGGGAGGAGGATGTGGCCAAAACAGCCTTCCGAACTCGCTATGGACACTATGAATTTTTGGTAATGCCATTTGGGTTGACTAACGCACCCGCGGTTTTTATGGATCTTATGAACCGCGTGTGTAAGCCCTATTTGGATAAATTTGTCATAGTGTTTATTGATGACATTCACTACGCCAAAATGTGGCTTTAGCCACACATTTCCTAAAATTGCGTTGCCACACTTTTGATTAAATGTGTGGCTAAAGGTCATTTTTTACATATGAAAAACTTACAGCCCACTTTTCGCCACACATCTTACGTGTTTATGTGACCATTGTAAAACAACTCAAAATCTTTAGCCACACTTCAAGAAAAAAATGTGACATTTACTAGCCACACTAAAAAACGTTGTGGCCAAATGTGATCTACGACCACATTATTTGCTTCGTGTGACGAAAAACACAAGATTTCGAATCTTTTAGCCACACTTTAAGAAAAAATTGTGGCATTTAGTAGCCACACTAGAAAAGTGTGGCCAAATGTGATCTACAGCCATAATATTTGTTCGATGGTGTGGCTAAAATTTAATGCAAATGGCCACATATAGTATTGTGTGACCAAAGGCTAGATAATAGTCACCCTTAAAATTACAAAATTTGATGTGACTCTACATAAGCATTTGTCACACCATCGTCACTTTGTTTATTTTTGCGTGACGGAATGATAGCAAAATGTCATGCAAAAAATATGTGTGACCAAAGGTTAAACAAGAACCACACTTTTTCCAATGATCTTGACTCTTGGCTCGACTTGTTTGCGCACCTAGTATTAAGTTTTTTAATTTTTTAAATTCCCTCCTAACATTTTCACTTTAAAAGATTTCACTTCCAGCCTGATCCCGCTTTGAATTTCAACTCCTTCAAATCAAATTAGTTCACAAAAATCCTCCCCATCCTCATCAAAAGCCCTAATTAGCGTCTTTCATTGTTTCCCCAATCACAACTACATCATCTTCTTTACTTTCCGATCTCTTTCTTCCTAACTTAACACATTTGACATCTCACCGCCCTCACATCCTCCGACAACTCTTTTCCATCATTTTGCCACCAATCGAATGACCAACCAAGACCTGTTCTTTTCAAGATTGTTGCTTCAGAAACAAACCTAAAACCTGATATTTGCGCAATGTTTATGGACTTCATATGCTATACCTATTTGCAATTGGGTTGGGTCCCGGTACAAACTAAAAAGTGATGAAAAAAGGCCTTGTATATGCCGTACCCTGTAGCATGTTTGCTGTGATTGGTTATTTTAGCTTATTTTATTAAACCTTCCTGTACAGTCTCAATTAAATTGAAATGCATCTTTTGAATGTAAGTTGTTTCTCTAATTGATTAGCAATTAATTAGTTCTTTTGGTCTTTTAATTATGTGTTTATAGTATGTATAACTTTTTTTGCTAAACAATAATTATGGCTATTGATTATCTGGTAAATAATTAAGGTGATATAAACTAAGGTTATTTATTTTGGAGCTGGGAGAAAGCTCCATAGTTATATCTATCATAATATATTACATTTGGTTATCTTGATTGTTATTAGCAATCTAGTAACAGGCATTGGTCTTTAATCATGTACTTTGAATGTGTCCATATAGGCTAGTTAATGGTTTGTATCATGTTTGTGTTTGTATTTTGTAGTTTCTTGTTTAACCCAATTTGGTATAATGATCCATGGCCTCTTTTTATCCAAGTATAATAGTTGTAAATTGATAAAATGTTTAGTTATGTGAGAGATGTATGGTATGCAGAATGTTGGCTTAGAATGACTATCATCATTGCTTATGGCTAATATTGTTTGCTCGTTTGTGTATTCAAAACATAGTTGTCAAAGCGCCTAGGCGCATAGGCTGAGCCCGGAGCCTAGGTGCAAGGCGCATAAAAAACAAGGTCTTTTTATAATTAGGCACATAGTATAAAATACGTTTTTTTTTAGAGATTTTAGAGATGTTTTAGGCTTGTTTAGGGCTACTTTAGGATGTTTTAGGGTTGTTTAGGACTTGTTCATGGCTCATCTAGGATGTTTTATAGGTTTAGGAAACTGTTAGCCTGAATGTGGTCAATAATCAGCCTGAAATAGTGCGCCTCGGTGCCTAGGCGCGTGCCTCACAGGGGGCATAGCACTAGGTGTGCCTCGCGCCTTGGTGCGCTTTTGATAACATAGATTCAAACGACATGTATCTCAAACAAAATGTTCTCTTGTGAATATATATACTGTCATATTTATTGTAACGACCCAGCCTGACGTGGCCGGGTCATCGGGTCGGGTTATCGGAGTTACGCAGCGGACTTCCGGATATTGACAGTCTTGACTCTTCCAGGATCCACGTCATCATATTTGTTGGGTTACCTGAACACATGCCAAAAATAGTTTCTGTCAACATAAAGTTGGTGAGGTCGTGTATTTTATAAATTGAATGGCCAGTTCATTTATTTGTAATTCTTTTATATAAACCATGCTTTACTATTCTAATTCTGGAGGGGGAATATATTCTATTATATCAATTCGATTAAATTGTACCGATTATATGTCAATCTATTATATTCTATTAGTTGCCATTCCTATCGATGGTACCACTCTGGTTGTGGTAAACATACTTATTCCTACCCTCTACTCGGGTAAGACTGGTTATTATCCTCTAGTTGGACAATAAAGGAAATGGCGAGATACCGGTCAGTACTGTCCTAGTCGTTTCTATTATCCCCTTTTCTATTATATTTCCTTTATTAATTCTATTATGTAAAGCATTTCTATATTTTCTAATAAATGACATGTGTTTCCCCTAAAACGTTTAATAAAACAATAAAAGAGGGGAGTTCACGATACTCACCGGTTTGCATATAGTCTTCTATAGTCTCTTTTATTACAATTATATGTCAAATATATATATTGATACGTTTTACGCGTGGGACTCGTTAGATTGTATTATTTAGGATATATATCACATATACAATTTATGTATATATAGAGTTCGGTATATATTAGATAGTCCTAAACTCGGGGTTTATTATTGACACGACACGGACATCCTAGAATCTAGCTGGCTATTACAGCTTAGCACTCGTAGCTAATAAAGCTGGCCATTACAGCTTGGCACACGAACCTATAGGACTCTAGACACGTACTTACCCGGATGCTGGTTCGGCTGATCATATTATCATTAACCCGAGTCTAGTATATCGTTCTATATATCGAATCTTATATATATAAACGTATATATTCTATATATGATTATTATTCTCTTATTATTATTATCAAGTCCGTACGTTATTCGTATTATATATATATATAATCGTATAATTCTAATAATCCTCGTCTAGTCAATGGACCGGGTTCTATTCCGGGTGTTGACCGAGTCACTGAGTTGACTCGGTAACGGTTTAACTCTCCGATTGGATTAACGGTACCTCGCAATAATCGCAGAAACAGTATTATAATCGGGTATCAATGATTAATACCAATATATATATAATAACTGTTAGATTATACCTTTCGAATAATCGTTGGTATGGAACCGGAAGTCAACCGGACCTTCCCGGAGACTGACCGGAAGCTAGTCGGAGGCTCGACAGAGAACATAACACGAACCAGTCTATAACGGGAATCAACCGAAGGCCTCAATCTGCCTGATAATAACCCACGAACACACCTTCATCAATAAATATGGTTCGGGTCTGGTTATAAGGGTTCGTTAACAGTAACAGTGAACAGAACAGATGGGTTTACAAGATGGATTATCGGGTTTATATCAGATCAGAGATTAGTCGGGTGGAGTTTGGTTGACCAGATTATTACCGGGTTAAGATCAGGAAGTGACCGGGTATGAACAGAGGAATAACCGGGATGGTTTATAGGTTATATTATTGGGTTATATCGGATTGGAGAGGTTTATTAGTTGGTTGTTATCGGAGCTTAGAGAGGATAATATGGTTATTGATGACAGTCACCTTCATCGGTGACTGTCCGGCTCCGCTAACGGGTACAGAGAGAGATGAACGGGGTAGTTTGATGTTGACAGAGCCGAGTAATGGTTTAGGGTAAGGATTATTATCAGTAGGTTATTAATACAGAGGGGAGGAAGAGGGTTGTGATGGTTGCCGGCTATGGTCGGAACAGAACTGAACAAAGGATCGGGTTGGGTACCGGTTTTGGTTTCATGACAGTAACAGAGAGAGAGACGAGTTGAAGGGTTGGTTAAGGTTTTGCGGAGATGGGGAAGGAAGAAGACGAGCGGCGGCGCGGCGGCCGGAGAGGTGGTGGTCCGGCGAGCCTCTTATCAGTGAGTTGAATCTACACACACAAAGTGTGTGTGTATGTATAACGTATAGAAGGAGAGAGAGCAGCGAGATAAAGAGAGGGTGGTTTATAAAAGGGAATAAAATAAAGGGGCGTTTGGCAACAGGGATAATAACTGAGACGCGGGTGTTTGGTAACAGGTATAGTAATAAAATAGGAGACGTTTTAATATAAGATAAGGAGCGTTTTATCGAGATAATAAAAATCCAATAATTATTATTTACAAAATCAATTAAAACGGCTAGTCGCGAGATTCGAACTTAAATAATTAAATAAATAATCGGGTGGTCGGGTACGATCCGACCCGTTTAAGAGACCCGTAACACTTCGAGTCGTTACATTCGCCCCCCCTTAGGAAATTTCGTCCCCGAAATTTGAGTGATCTTGTATTTTACACCCTTGATCGATAAGGATGTTATAATGCAACTTAAACACTCGTCACGAGTCATAATCAGTACTCGTGGTTTGCGAGGAAATCGATCTTTATATCAATTCACATCTACGTTTTAACCTTTCTTGCTATAGTCATGTTAATACAGATACATGGACTGTCTGTATTTCTTGGTATGACTATTAAAGGTTTTCCGTATAGATTGATATCTTTCTTTATACTACGAATATTCTTTTTATCTTATTTCTCATTAGAATGAGAAATAGACTGAATATTATTCCTGTATAAAGACGATTTACATATTCCGAGATTCTAATCGTTTATCTTCAAAGAGATTTACAAACTTCCAGCAACCATTGCTAGAATCTCAAGGTGATACGATATAATCATCGTCGAATTCATTTACAATGATGGATTCTAGTTGGTTCTTAAGAGATAGATACGGAAGTCCCTTCATTATCATGACTTGAATGGGATCCGAGCTACTATTTCTTATATTCGAACTTTAGAATCTGTCATCATTGTAAATTCGATTCTTAAAGAGTAGAAATGATTTCTTTAAATCATTAGACGTATCTTATCCGGAGTTTAAAGGTACCGGAAAAGACTAATTGAACTTGTTGAATTTCACTGTTTCAACAGTTCCTTTTTATCATCTTGATTTCTCTTAAATCATTGATAATAGTCTTGCTGACTATTTCATTGATGATTAACTGCATTGTATCTCATTACATATCATTTGACTTTTCTCATTGTATTATTTGTGAATAAAATCTTTCACAATTCTACAGTCAATATATGTAACTTTATCTTTATAGTCTCGGAATCGACTGGTAACAGTCGCCGTTACGATTCTTTGACTTAGGATTCTGATGGCAATGCATCGATTATTCTTTCTCAAAATCATGATTATCATTTAGGTTTAATGCATGAATACTTATTGCGTTAAGTATTTCTGCAATTATTCCTTCTTGATATCACTTCGAGATTCGTTGACACTCTCGATAATATCTTCTATAATTTTCTTTTTATAAAATATTCTTTTATAAAATTTCTAGTCGTTTCCTTACGACTATTATTCTTATCTAATTGTTATATTTCTTGGCATATCGGATGCCTTTTAAATAATATTTGGCATTTCAAATGCCTTTTCTTGATACCTGGCATTTCCTATGCCTTTCTTTTATTCAGACATATCGGATGTCTGTTCTAGATTATAATTCTTTTTATTCTTCGATTTATATTCTATTATTTATCTCTTTATATTCCATTATATCCAAGCAAATACTGATACTATTTATAGTACATACTATAAATCCAGTATTTCTATAATATATGTTTGCTTGGAATAATTCTTTCTTATTTGTATATTCGATTAAAGTTTATACTTTCAGTGTCTGAAAACACTTTCCGATAAACTTATATATAGGCAATCTATCATAGATTCTTAATCCAACTTATTATAAGCGAAGCTTATCTTGTTGGGATAATCGTATAGATAGTTCTTGCCAGAACAGTGATTTCTCAACTTATTTCTCACAAGCCATTATTCGAAATAGGAATTTCGACATGCCTTGGCCGGAGAGTTTCACTGGAAAAATGAGCATAATTCTATTCATTTTTCATTTTCACTTCGATTATACCTTGCGAATCTCTACGCGATTCCGCTTGATATCAATCGTCTTTCGATATATTCGTTAAATTATTTCTTTTAATAATTCGTTGGATTCTACCACTTCTGGTTTCTGAATCCATATAAATTTATATCTATTATATTTTAAAGATTTAACAATTCTTTCATCACTTTTTGAAATTCAACTTGGTAATACTTTACCGTTTTACCAATTTGATAGTACTATAACTCACGTGAGTTTTTATACGAAGTGACTGCAAAGATTTGTTCATAGTATCATATATCCTTATAAGAATTCTGTGACTTGGTGACAAATGTCCGGATATACCTTTTGTAAGGGTCCAGATATCATTTGCCCCGGAGATTGCACAGAGGATATACAATTATCTTTGGTTGGCAATCAGAAATCAATATACTGATTTCTATAATCCGTAGAAATTAACCAATCGATGGTTTTTATTCTGCGAACATATTCTTAGTTGTATTTCACGAAGAAATTCCAACTAAATTGCCAGTTCTGTGGTCGTATTCTCCACATATGATATGCTGATGATTCGAATATATATAATTTTCTTCTTATTATTTCTTATTATTTCTTTTAATACGTTCATGATACAAACAAACTGTGATCTCGATAAACTCCTACTCGAATGTTATTGTGCCTGTGGTATTCATAATTATGTCGCGATCATAATTACTATTCCACCTCACCTTACATTCCAGTACTTATTTATTTTAATCACAATAGGTATGTGCCCTTCGCATATTATTTTGATATTATTTTCTTTATTTTTTCTTGGGTTCGGAATTATATATTTTGAAAGAAAATATGTTGACCTGAGTCTAACGAAATAGACTGTCAATCGTTCATGAATTTATTCGTGCTAACAGATGTCCAATATAACCATCTAATCTTTTAATCTTTGACTTATTCAAGTCACAGGATTAAGACGATACTTATATTGTCGCATAATCGAGCGAGTAAGAATTCGGTTTCTTTAGAGAGATTCCAAATTATTTGTCACGAGAATTTCGATATAATAATATTCTTATTCAAAATATTATCTTAATTCTCGGAAGAAAAGATCGAAGATATCATCTGGCTGAGGTTTCTCGATATATATATATATATCCAAAAAAGATTTATAGAACGTGGTAAATACTTATTGTTTATATCAAAATAAAAGATCAAGAAAGTTATATAATCGAATATAGATATAGAATTGTACCGAAAATACTCTTGACATATATATACGGATAAAAATTCAATTAAAGATCTTTTACGAAATGGTACTGAATATAAAATATAGAGTAAAATATGCTTGAACAAAATGATACGACCAAGGTTTTATAGAATTTTCGTATAAAAACTTTTAGGGAGGATCAATTATAATAATACTGATTAATGAATAGAATTGCCAATATAGATTGATTTATCGAACAGAAATATCTAGGAATAAATTCAGTAATTTACTGAAATATTCTGAAGGAATTTATAAAAACAATCGATATTACCGTGGGAATATTTCAAATTTTTGATTAAAAAGAATTGAAGGGAATTCTTTAGAAACACAATATTTATATGTCTCTAGCATATCTGATAAAATTTCGGAATTTTCAGAATAAAAATAATATTTCTGGAGACTCGATCATAGGAATGTTCAAGTCGGAGCGTAATATTTGTATTCTATTTATAATATTGGAATAACCGTGAGGTTAACGATCTGATATAAATAGTCACTGGGACTGGAATAATTCAATAACTTATCGGAAGTTTCTTGAATTAACGATGGATGATTTATGTTTTATAATCTATTTATTTTTCTATATATATATATATACTTTTTATAACTTATTTCATTTCTTTATTTATATCTCGATTTAATTTCTTTTTATCCGGTTTCTGTTCTGTATTTCTGTCTTATTTCTTTTAATGCCGTGAATTATGTTTTATATTCTTTCGTACTTCATATAGCCTTAATATCCTGTAAGATTTCCCAGAAATTAAATGTGTATGTAAATTCACAATTGTGTACAGAATTGTCAATTTACCCCACATAATCATTCTAGTAATATCCTGTAGTGGATTTGTTTTAATTTCTAATATACTGTTCTGGTGCTCACCAACTTTATTATGGTTTGGCATTTAGGTACCCAAGATTTTACCTTCTAATATTCTTTTACCCTATCCATATTTCTAATCAAGATTTCTTTTAAAAAGGCATTTCTGGTGGATCCTGGATTAATAAATATTTCAAGACTGTCCATAAGCGCCGCTCTGATACCAACCTGTAACGACCCAGCCTGACGTGGCCGGGTCATCGGGTCGGGTTATCGGAGTTACGCAGCGGACTTCCGGATATTGACAGTCTTGACTCTTCCAGGATCCACGTCATCATATTTGTTGGGTTACCTGAACACATGCCAAAAATAGTTTCTGTCAACATAAAGTTGGTGAGGTCGTGTATTTTATAAATTGAATGGCCAGTTCATTTATTTGTAATTCTTTTATATAAACCATGCTTTACTATTCTAATTCTGGAGGGGGAATATATTCTATTATATCAATTCGATTAAATTGTACCGATTATATGTCAATCTATTATATTCTATTAGTTGCCATTCCTATCGATGGTACCACTCTGGTTGTGGTAAACATACTTATTCCTACCCTCTACTCGGGTAAGACTGGTTATTATCCTCTAGTTGGACAATAAAGGAAATGGCGAGATACCGGTCAGTACTGTCCTAGTCGTTTCTATTATCCCCTTTTCTATTATATTTCCTTTATTAATTCTATTATGTAAAGCATTTCTATATTTTCTAATAAATGACATGTGTTTCCCCTAAAACGTTTAATAAAACAATAAAAGAGGGGAGTTCACGATACTCACCGGTTTGCATATAGTCTTCTATAGTCTCTTTTATTACAATTATATGTCAAATATATATATTGATACGTTTTACGCGTGGGACTCGTTAGATTGTATTATTTAGGATATATATCACATATACAATTTATGTATATATAGAGTTCGGTATATATTAGATAGTCCTAAACTCGGGGTTTATTATTGACACGACACGGACATCCTAGAATCTAGCTGGCTATTACAGCTTAGCACTCGTAGCTAATAAAGCTGGCCATTACAGCTTGGCACACGAACCTATAGGACTCTAGACACGTACTTACCCGGATGCTGGTTCGGCTGATCATATTATCATTAACCCGAGTCTAGTATATCGTTCTATATATCGAATCTTATATATATAAACGTATATATTCTATATATGATTATTATTCTCTTATTATTATTATCAAGTCCGTACGTTATTCGTATTATATATATATATAATCGTATAATTCTAATAATCCTCGTCTAGTCAATGGACCGGGTTCTATTCCGGGTGTTGACCGAGTCACTGAGTTGACTCGGTAACGGTTTTAACTCTCCGATTGGATTAACGGTACCTCGCAATAATCGCAGAAACAGTATTATAATCGGGTATCAATGATTAATACCAATATATATATAATAACTGTTAGATTATACCTTTCGAATAATCGTTGGTATGGAACCGGAAGTCAACCGGACCTTCCCGGAGACTGACCGGAAGCTAGTCGGAGGCTCGACAGAGAACATAACACGAACCAGTCTATAACGGGAATCAACCGAAGGCCTCAATCTGCCTGATAATAACCCACGAACACACCTTCATCAATAAATATGGTTCGGGTCTGGTTATAAGGGTTCGTTAACAGTAACAGTGAACAGAACAGATGGGTTTACAAGATGGATTATCGGGTTTATATCAGATCAGAGATTAGTCGGGTGGAGTTTGGTTGACCAGATTATTACCGGGTTAAGATCAGGAAGTGACCGGGTATGAACAGAGGAATAACCGGGATGGTTTATAGGTTATATTATTGGGTTATATCGGATTGGAGAGGTTTATTAGTTGGTTGTTATCGGAGCTTAGAGAGGATAATATGGTTATTGATGACAGTCACCTTCATCGGTGACTGTCCGGCTCCGCTAACGGGTACAGAGAGAGATGAACGGGGTAGTTTGATGTTGACAGAGCCGAGTAATGGTTTAGGGTAAGGATTATTATCAGTAGGTTATTAATACAGAGGGGAGGAAGAGGGTTGTGATGGTTGCCGGCTATGGTCGGAACAGAACTGAACAAAGGATCGGGTTGGGTACCGGTTTTGGTTTCATGACAGTAACAGAGAGAGAGACGAGTTGAAGGGTTGGTTAAGGTTTTGCCGGAGATGGGGAAGGAAGAAGACGAGCGGCGGCGCGGCGGCCGGAGAGGTGGTGGTCCGGCGAGCCTCTTATCAGTGAGTTGAATCTACACACACAAAGTGTGTGTGTATGTATAACGTATAGAAGGAGAGAGAGCAGCGAGATAAAGAGAGGGTGGTTTATAAAAGGGAATAAAATAAAGGGGCGTTTGGCAACAGGGATAATAACTGAGACGCGGGTGTTTGGTAACAGGTATAGTAATAAAATAGGAGACGTTTTAATATAAGATAAGGAGCGTTTTATCGAGATAATAAAAATCCAATAATTATTATTTACAAAATCAATTAAAACGGCTAGTCGCGAGATTCGAACTTAAATAATTAAATAAATAATCGGGTGGTCGGGTACGATCCGACCCGTTTAAGAGACCCGTAACACTTCGAGTCGTTACATTTATGTTTCTAGTTTGTGAATTTGTGATCAATACATGGTCATATGCATGTTTAGAACTAGTAATCTAGCATGTTTTTCTTCAAAAGATTGTGGTGCATTTTTATATTACATACAAAACTCTATAATCTGCAAAACCAAAAATTAGAAATTTAAATATTTTTTTCCAAGTCAAACTAATTCTATAAATTTGGAGGCATAGTAAAGAAAAATTCCAATGAGATTGCATCTATGTTATATTCGATAGATTAGTTAGTTGTTTAGTTATCCCATAATACGTTTAATAATAGCAATTATTTGACCTAGTATGCCGTTCCATATTATCCGTTTGAATGGGTGGAAGGCGCTCCAAAAAAGGTGAGTATTTTCGGTTGGAGAGCTGAGCAAGATAGACTTCCTACCTTGTTGGGATTGCAGAAACGCCGAATCCTGCACGGTGCTGCTGCAAACTTTGTGACAATGCGGATGAAGATTCTGATCATCTCTTCACAGGGTGTTTCATTGCGTCGTGTGTCTGGCAGAAGGTAACTACTTGGTGCAGGATCCCACCGGTGTATGCCTTTAATGTTCGGGACCTTCTTAATGTTTATAAGACCACGGGTGTTGAGAAGAATAAGCAAAAATGGGTGAGATTGGTGATTATAGGCGTATGTTGGGCGATTTGGAAAGCTCGCAATGGGTTGATATTTTCTGGAAAGAGGGCTGGTCCATAAGCAGTGGCGAAGCTTGACCCGAAGGTTCGGGGGGTCGGAAGTCACCGGGGGTTCGGAAGTCACTGGTTTCGGGGGGTCGAAAACCAGTTTCGGGGGGTCGAAACCCTATATTTTCAAAATTTTCTATACGGATACTATATAATCGGAACTTCTGCGCGAAAATTCGGGGGGGTCGGCCGCCCCTCCCCGCCCCTACAAACCTTCGCCACTGTCCATAAGCTATTTTCGGTGAGGCGCAGGCAATGGTTTACTTATGGGCGAAGCACAAGGCAAAGAGAAATGCTTGGACTTGGGAGAATTGGATCGCTTTTAATGTTCCATTATCATAATTAGCTTAGTATTTTGGTGATGTAACTTGGCGATTAAACTATGTCTAGCACCTTGCTAGGCTTGTGTATGTATGGTTTTGTGCTGAAATGAATGAAGTTGTTTGCCGATCAAAAAAAAATAAAAAAAAATAATAGCAATTATTTCTTTAAAAAAATTCAAACATGTGCTAACATTTGTTTAATGACAAAGAAATGTCTTATTATGTGTTTTGTTTTGTTTTCAGGTGCTATCTCAAACACCTGACCCTGGAAAACCTTTTCCTATAGCAGATGGTTTTCTCATCAATGGGCATTCTTCAACCATTTGTTATCTTGTCATATTACTCATACTCACCGGAACTGGATGAATATGTCAATGAAGGTGGTGCGAGTGAAGCCCCATATCAGGAATGCATATGTGTTTCCCCCCTTTCATGTCTTATTATAATTGTTCAATTTTTATTCAGGCATGATGCTATCTTTGGATTGGTTCTTACACGATATTATTACATTGTCATTTTTATGCAAATGGCAGGCATCTTGTAGATGTTAAACACAATTTGGATTAGATGACGGAAACAAAGAAGATCATGAGGAAGAAGAGGAGAAAATGGATGTTGAACTTCGAAAGTTAATCCAATGATGCAGTAAGTTTTGATATGTAAATGTTTTTACAATTGTATAAGCGTATAACATGTGAATTGTTGGTTGGCAATTTGAACACATTTAATAATATAACTTATTACAGGCTGGTGTCGGTTATGTTATATCTTTAAGGGGTCAGATGGTTAAAATTAAAAAGATATGGCTAACATCAAAACAAACCAAATGGGTCAAATGCTAACAACTTTCTAAGCCACTTTATTCAAGAAAATTAGATTATTCTTTTAGTAACATATTTATGTGATCACCTTAGTAAAATAGTCACTTTTAAAATTTAAAAAGATGGACAAATCGGTAAGCGAGTCAACTCGACTTTATTTATAAGGTTTGACATGCTTGCTTTTAGTTTGAATTGGCACAATGGTTGTTTGATCAGGTAGAGCAGATACCTCTGCCAATGTTGTTCATGCGGACACTTATCCAGAAAATTGGTGCATTTCCCTCCTAGGTAAGTTACTCTTTAAGCATTTGACTTTGAGGAAGATTCCCCTGTAAACATACTACTACAAGGGTGTTTTTGTTTTCATAAGATCATTGTGTCATTATATAATTACAACCAAAGAATCAGGTATAATGAAATTTGGTAATAACTATTATAAGTCTTTTTAGTCTTGAGGCATCATTTCTCGATCAAAAATCATTCTTCTACAATTGTGATGAAGTCTCTAACATTGATAATACAGGTCAAATTATTATGGAGATTCTATCTCGTCTTGTGAGCACACAAGTGAGAAATGTTTAAACATCAAGTAGCGCTATCTTAGACCACTTGGATCCAAGTTCCCCTATGATGGAAAAAGATCAAGGTAGCAAGCTGGCTAGGCTTACTAATTCTTTATACTTTTGACCCAATCAACTCGTTCACCTAAAGGAAATATATATTTATATTTTTCATACAGTTTGCTATGATTGTTTTTTTTTCTAGATACATTGTGGATAGCAATTCTTCCCAACAACCCATAGATGCAAATTTTCAGCACTTCCAAATTTAAAGCATGGATCATATGGACTTGAAGAAAACAACAAAGAATAGTTCATAGTTTATGTGCACAGCTATTTCCGTTGGAACTTTTGTAGATAGGTTTTCATTAGAAGATTATGTATTTAATATTTAAATTGAAAACTTATGTATAGATTTTGGGTTCTTATTGTTAATATGAATTGGTTTTTAAGCTTTTTCATATTTATTGTAGTTTTTATTTTACCAAAAAATAAAAATAAAATGGATAATTACAAAAAAATGGTCACATAGAATCACAATAAATATGTGTGACTAAAGGTTAGAAAATAGCCACATTTACGAATACAAATTTTCATATGGCTTTATATAACCATTAGCCACATATTCGTCACTTTGTTTTTCTTTGTGTGACCAAATGATTGCAAACGTCATGGGAAAAAATTACGTGTGACCAAAGGTTAGATAATAGTCACACTTAAAATTACAAAATGTTGTGTGGCTTTACATACCCATTAGCCACACCACCGTCACTTTGTTTTTTTGTTGTGTGACGAAATGATAGTAAATGTCATGGACAAAAAAATAAGTGTGGTCAAATATTATACAATCGTCATACTTAAAATTACAAAATTGAATTGTGTGTCTAAAAATAGGTTTTAGTCACACTTAAAAAATTTCATGTCGTCGTTACTATTCTTTAGCCACACTTAAGGGACATAATACTTGATTACAACCTCTTTTGCCTCACTTTTTTTTTTAAAAAAATGATGTGGCTAAAACAAACTTTTTTAGCAAACTTGTATGACTATATAACTGAAACAGTCACACTTAAAGTAATTTCATATGACCGTTGCTAACCTTTAGCCACACTTAATGGATAGAATGCTTGATTCCAACAAGAAACGATGCTACCCTTTAGCCACACTTTTTAGTAGCTACGGTCACGAAGTGTGAATGTGACCGTATGATACCTACGATGACTCGACCTTTAGTCACACTTGACCTGGAAAAAATAAGTGTGGCAAAAGACATATGGTCACAGTTTTTTAGTGTGGCTAAAGCCCATTTTTGACATAGTGATTCTAATTTACTCCAAAAACAGGGAAGAACATGAGCAACACCTGCATTTTGTTAGGATCTGAGTTTGATAGTTTTGATATATTTAGAATAAGATGAGGAATGAATGATGTAAGTATATATGGAAAGTGCAGCGGAATGATAAACTATAATCAAAACAACAGGAATAAATGTTTTCAATGATCAAATGCTTTCATTAATTGAAAGATTACAATCAGTACAAATACTCCCCCTCAGCCTGATCACACAGTGATTGTTTGTCTGAGAGAATGTTTGTGTGTGATGTAATAGAACAGTACAAGCACTGTTCTATTTATAGACAAACCTAAACCACTGATGACCTGTGCTGACGTCACCTAAGATAGTGACCTCTAACAGAATAACAACATAAAACATCTGCCCTATACAAACTACTGTTATATTACAAAACACTGTAAAGTAAACTACTGCTAAGGGAAAACTCTGATGGTCTTGCAACATCTGTTGGAGTCTAAGTGCTGTTGACTCCAACAGACCTTTAGTCTTCAGTACTTGATCAGCAGTTGTTTCTTCCTCAGACCTTTGGTCAGCAGTTGTTCTCCATCAGTTGTTCTCTATCAGTCCTTTGTATCAGCAGTTGTCACAGCAGTTGTTTGGATGGAACAGTTGTTAGGGTCAGTAGTCTTTTGGGAAGAGTATGTTGTAAAGACTGTTTATTTGTGGAATCAACTGTTAGCATATTTTGGCTTTTTAATCATCTGTTCTTCTCCAGGTCAGCAGACCCAACAATCTCTCCCTAGAACAGATGATGCCAAAACTAAGCTTTATTATTGATCTTTATTTCTCATCAGACTTTCTTTGATTTGACCTTTGAATTGAAGTACAAATTCCAAGGCAAATAGGTCTTCTACATCTCTTTCAAGCTCAAGGTTCAGCAGTGTTTGGAGATCATCTGCACACAGGCTATATGCATCATCCATGATTAGCTTTTGAACTTTTCCATCTGATCCGAGCAGAGTCAATTCGTTCTTTTTCCCTTCACCTGAACCACCGTCTCACAAGTCACCCTCCACGAACCACCTGAACCACCGTCTCACAAGTCACCCTCCACGAACCACCTGAACCACCGTCTCACAAGTCACTCTCCACGAACCACCACTGTCACACAAACCTCCGTCGCCTCACAGACCTGAACCACCGTCCCTACGAGCCACCTACCTTACTGACCCCCACCTCTGCCATCGTACTCCACCCGACCACCAGCCACACACCACCACACAGATCCGACCCAACCCCAAAACCTAACACCCTTAACCAAAACTAGACCTCTATCACCGCCGCCTCTGTCATCATACCGCCTTCCGACCCAAACCCTTCACTGTCACAGACATGACCCTTACAACGGTCGGTTTTCAAATCCCAATCGCCACCCGAGCTCCCCCCTTCATCCCAATCGCCCCCTTCATAGCCTAATCGCCTCCTCTACCAATCTCCCCCTTGATAGCCTATTCGCCCCTCCTGTCCTTCATCTTAAGCCAATCGCCCCTTACCCCACACCCTAATCGCCTCCTTCACCTAATCGCCTGATTCTGCGTTCACAATTCGTCTCTCTCTATCTCCCTTTAACTGCATAATAATATTATTAGTAGTGTATTTGGTTTTGGTGAAACCTTGAAGGATTCGGGTTTCTTTTTTAAGTCCAACTCCAAAAAAAAATAATATAATAATATAATAATATAATATATTTTTACTTGTATTACATAAAATAATAATAATAGTATATAAATTATAGTATAATAATAATAATAATAATAATAATAATAATAATAATAATAATAATAATAATAATAATAATAATAATAATGGGGTAAGGAGTTATGTGGGGGTTCGTTAGAGGGTGGGAAACCTGTGGTTGCTACCCTCGCTGTCTTGTCAAGGGTTTTTGCCCACTGGTTCCTTTGCCCCCAACTCATCTCAAGTTCGGTAGTTAGCATTCGTACATGGCTCCTGCCAGGAAGGCCCGGAATGTCAAGTCAGGAGGTTCTGTGCATGACTTTGTTAGCGGTTTAAGGGCCTGCCCCTTTAAACATTTTCACGATTGTAAAGATGGTAAACCGGGGTTTGGCGGATTTTCCGCCTTATTGAACACATGCAAAGCACTCATCTCAAGACAGAAAACCGAAGGCTATCTATGCAGGAGGCTGTCTCGAAGGATCGGGACCTTTTCTTGGACGTTGGGGAAGCTCTCAGGCAGGAGGTAAATGGTTATGTGGGAGGTGCATGGGGATACATGCTCTCAGTAGGGGATGCAAGCATGACGATGAGGTCGTATCGTTCGCCATGGTCTCGGAAGATGTCGAAGATTTCATTGTTGGGATACGGAAACCATGTCAAGCGTTAGACGACGCAAACCCACGTCACCAAACCGGGATGGTTAGGGATGTTGCCCTCCTCGAACGTGTTTTTTTCCCTCCCTGTTCAAACTGTTAAAAGCATTCCCCCCAGTTGTCGTCTGATGTTTGCTCAAGTGTTAACAAGTGCCTTACGTAAAGTGGTGGCGTCGCCAGGCTCGGTTGAAAATTGGGTCAAATTGCTATTGCTCCCGCGGTTAACCCTGAGGGTGGTCAGACCGTCCTCCAGGCAAGAGCGAAGATCTGGGAACAGGAAATCTCTACAGTGTAGTAGCATAATGCAAGCGCTTGCAGTATGGAAAGATGGGTCTGGGTTTGCGGTCTTGGTCTCTTCCATCTTGGATAGCGTGGGGGATGTGGTGGTATTTAGAGGAGAAGTCAGAAGGGAAGAGGACAATGAAACGGAACTGAATATAAAGCAATGTCTTCGAAAAGTCAGGGATGGGCATTTCACGACGGCGGTTAAGGTTCTGTGCTCCAGTGGGGTTGCCCCTCTATGTGAATCGACCATGCAAGCCCTCATTGATAAACACCTAGTGGTGACGCCTCCATCTTTTCCGTCTAACCCTATCGCCCAACCCGCTCTATCTGTAGATGGGGATTGTGTGCTCAAATGTATCCGATCTTTCCCTAAAGGGACGTCTTGCGGTAGGGATGGGATACGGGCCCAACATCTGTTGGATGCTATGGGTGGCGAAGGCTCGGTGACTTCCTCGGGTTTGCTCGCGGCCATTACTGAAGTTGTCAACTTATGGCTTGGGGGGGGGCTTGCCCTAAGGCACTTGCTGAGTTTGTTGCATCGGCCCCCCTCACCCCCTTATTGAAGCCCGATAATGGAATTCGACCTATTGCCGTGGGGGGTATTTGGCGGAGGTTGGTTTCTAAGGTGGCAATGAAGAAGGTTCGGAAAGACATGGCCCAGTACCTAGGGGATTTTCAATTTGGAGTAGGGGTACCAAATGGGGCAGAGGCGGTGCTTCACAGTGCCAACAGGTTCCTGAATTCTTTTCATGTGGATGGGTCTTTGGCTCTACTTACAGTAGACTTTTCCAATGCCTTCAACATGGTCGACCGCACAGCCTTCCTTCAAGAGGTTCACCAGCGATGCCCGTCTATCTATCCGTGGGTCCAGTTCCTTTACGCCCAACCTGCTAGGCTGTATGTGGGTAATGATTGTATTGGGGCTACCACGGGAGTGCAACAAGGAGATCCTTTGGGGCCCCTTCTCTTTGCTCTTGCCTTACATCCTCTCATCATGCGGGTTCAGGAACACTGTATTCTCCCGTTCCATGCTTGGTATTTGGATGATGGGACGATTATAGGCAACGCAGCTGCGGCTGCTAAGGCTTTAGACATTATCAACGTGCATGGGCCATCTCTGGGGCTTCATCACAATATTAAGAAAACAGAGGTCTTTTGGCCGACGTGTGACGGGTTAAAAAGCCAGGAAAGGCTTTTCCCGACAGGGATTGGTAGACCTAAGAAAGGGGTTAAGCTCCTTGGTGGGGCTGTTAGCCGAGATCCTGCCTTTATCGGGGAGTTGGCAGGGCGGCGGGCTACGACTGCGGTTGCCCTCATGAAAACTACTGCCCCGCCTTAGAGATCCCTAGAGTGAACTCCTGTTGCTCAGGTCATGCATGGGGGTCGCTAAGTTACTTTTTGGGTTACGAACTTGCCAACCCCACTTCATGGTGGATGCGGTATCCTTTTTCGATGATGGTCTCCGCGAAGCTATGGAAGATATAGTTGTGTGTGGCGGCCCCTTCTTCGGGGACCTCCAGTGGCGCTTGGCATCCTTGCCGATTTGTTTAGGTGGTTTGGGCCTCCTTTCAGCTCGAGATGTTGGGGTCTATGCCTTTGTGGCGTCCAGAGCTCAGTCTTGGGAACTTCAGGATCATATCCTCCGAAACAGTGGGGTCATTGGACTAGACCCAGACTATCAACAGGCGCTCGAACACTTAAATGTCTATCTCCCGGATTTTGATATTGGCGGTTTTTCTAACAAGGACACCCCCCCCCCCAAAGCCACAAAAACTTTGGCGAATGCTCTTTTTAACAAAACTGCTCAGAGTCTGGGAGAAGTTTTTGAGTTATCCACTCGCCAGAAGGCGGTGATTGAATGCCTAAAGGGCCCTCATGCTCAGGATTTTTTGACTGTTATCCCGATTGAGGGTTTGGGTCAATGCATGTCTGCAGTAGAGTACAGGGCTATACTCAAGTACCGATTGATGATCCCTATGTACCCGGAAGATGAAACATGCCCCATCTGCCGTAAAACCTGCATGGATAAATACGGGGAGCATGCAATTCATTGCAAGGAGCTCCCTGGTTTCAAATATCGGCATGACTGGGTGAGGGATGTTTTGTGGGATATCTTGAGAAGAGCTGGGATCTCTGCCAAAAAGGAGGCCCCTGTAAACTTCCTCACAGACCCCACGGAAGGGAGATCCACCCTGCGACCAGCAGACCTGCTTGTATTTGGTTGGGAGAGAGGGAAACATGCCTGTGTGGACCTCACCGGGGTATCTCCGCTGGTTAGGTTACGGGAAACAGGGTTCGTAGCTGGGCAAGCATCAAGAAAGGCGGAATCAAAGAAAGTAGATAAACATGCTAAAGCTTGTGCAGATAACCAACATGTCTTTATCCCTCTGGCTTTCGACACATTTGGCTCCCTGGCGCCAGAAGCTATTCGTTTCTTGACCAGAGTCCAACGGGTTGTCCACAACAATGTTTCATCCCCAGGGGGGCAAGGTTTTGTCTTTAGTAGACTAGGGTTTGCAATTCAAAAAGGGGTGGCGGCGCAGCTTGTTGCCCGTCTACCTGCTATCATGATGTAACTTTCGTATTTTGTTTTAATGAGATTTAAACAATCAGAGTTTTTTAAAAAAAAATTAGAATTTTTGAGTCAGTGGATTTGCTGAGATGCACTTTTATTCTTGATGAGTTTGGTGATGGAGGTCTCCCAATGAGTTCTCTGAGCTTGTCAGTAGTGGGATCTGAGAAAAAGTGCACTTGATTGAAGAGGCCCTCTTTTATGTAAGTATCAGCAAACTTCTTATGATCTTCTTCAGACGTTTATTTCTGTTTCTTGAACTGTCATCTAGCAGCAGCTGATAGATCAGAAGTGTCCAGTAAGCTGTCTAGAGTAAAACCCTGTTGAGGTCTCTTCATCAGTGGTTCATCAGTGTAGACAGGTTTTCTGGGTAGGCTGGGATCTTTCTTCCTGTTTTCTTCTAGTCTCTTGTATGTTTCAACCAGCCTCAGCTCAAACCATCTTGCAACTGACCTCATCTCCCCATAATCAGCAGCCACAATTTCTTGTCTCATCCTTTTAAACTTCAGGGCTCTGGCTGGATCTCTGTCTTTACCAAAATCAGGGGCAGAGACTTTAGCTTGGGGATTCTTGGCCATCTCTTCTATTCTTAAGAGTTCTTCTCTGAGTGCATGAGTGGTCCAGCCTACAAACTGTTTCTTGTTTGCTTTGTAAGGCATGGTTGCCAAGATCTGTTCAAGAAAGGATTCCCTAACCTCCCTTTCCATGTCACTGCTGAGAGGCATGGCAGACATGGAATTGCTCAGGGTCTTAGCAAAATCTTCAATCCTTCTAAATTTGCTAAGTTCTGCTGAATGGATGCCCTGAGCAGTCCTGTCATCCTTCCCTTTGCATTTCTCTTTTATGATGGCATCTGCCTGTTCAGCCTTGTATTTAAGATATGTGTCAATGTTTAAGGGAACAGGGAAATGTGGAAGAGAAGGGAAAGATCTATCAGATGGTTGTTCAGTATTATAGAAGGATTGCATTTCCCCCTTGAGTAGATCGAGTTCAAGGGATATTGAACAGCCAATTGTGTAATAGTTGGTGGTGGTCTATGGGATTTGAATTGTGAAGTGTGTGGTGAAAATGATGAGAGTGGAATGGTGGATTGTGTGGTTGAGGTGGTATGTGGTGATGTGTGAATGTTTTCATCCTGTACAACAAAGGTTGATTTCCTCTTCCTTTTGTACAAGATTTTTGGTGATGGTGGTGTGGAAGCAGTGGTTGTGTTAACATCTGTTGGCTCCTTAGTAGGACCAGCAGATGTTTGGGATTTGGGTGGTGATGTGATTGTAGGTTCAGATGTAGGTTTGGTGGTTATAGGTTCAGATGTAGGTTTGGTGGTTATAGGTTCAGATGTAGGTTTGGTGGTTGTAGGTTCAGATGTGTTTGTAGGTTCAGGTGTTGTGGTTTTATCAGTGGTTTGGGTGGCAGCAGTGGTTTTATCAACAGAGGTTTTAACAGCAGTGGTTTTCAGTTTAGATGGTGGTTGTCTGACATGTTTAGCAGGCATCTATTTCCTTTTTGAGGATCCCACATCTTCAACTTCCTGCTGTTGTTCCCTTTTAAGTTTTACCAACAACTCTGCTTTGACTTCCAAAGTGTCAGCCCTCTTTTGTTTGTCTTCAGCAGCTTTTTCAACTTCTTCATTTGCAGAGTTGTCCACTGCTTTATCTTTGCTGGTTTGTTGTTGTTGTTGTTGTTGTTGTTGTGGTGCTGTTTGAGTAGACCCTGGTTTGTTGGCAGACTTTGATTTCCCTTTTTGTGAAGGTGGACAACCAAAGGGATCTAGCTTTGGCAACCTATCTCTGCCACTCTCCCCCTTTTTGGCATCATCAGCTGTGAATTCATCATCATCTTCATCCCTGAGAATGGTGGTAGGGGCAGAGCCAGTGGTCTTTAGCAAATGGTCTTTGATGGTCTGAATGTCTGCATGGGTATCTTTGTACCTTGCATCTACCATGTTTCTGATTTCAGCCATGTAGGTTTCATGATTCTGATCTGCTAGTTTTCTGTGAGCTATGATGATGGGAGAAACAGATTTCCATAGCTCACTAGCAATATCAGCTGTGGAAGGTTGACTGTTGGAGAGAGTTGCCAAGGATTCCAATATTAACTTGACATCAGATTTGATGTCAGCTACAGAGGTTTCAATGGTTTGGACTCTGGCCGTCAATTCTTGGTATTTTAACCCATCACCTATGTTAATAGGATCATCTGAATTCCTACCAGTGGTAGTTTTAACTGATTCAGTCCTAGGAGGTGAATCCAAAGGATGAGAACCAGATGCCCCCTTTTCTTGGTTCTGGGGACTTCCAACTGATTTTGGGGACACTATAGTGGCCTCATCAGTTGTTGCCTTCAAGGGAGTCTTAGTTATGTAACCACTGTCCTGGTGTGAGACAATGGTCTCTACATCAATAGTGGCTGCTCCACTTGAAAACTCACCTAGAGTTGCATTGAACTCTAGGGGTGTAACCTCCTCATCTGTTTGTGGGATGGCTGATTGAATTTCCTCAGTCCCAGTCACTTGTGGTGGTATACTCTCATTAACAGGTGATAGAGAGGAACTGGGATTTTCCTGAGTTTTGTCAATAGCCTCAAACAGAGGTTGCATGGTCTGTTGAACATGTGATGGTGATGGTGAAGGTAGAGGAGTAAAAAGAGAATTAGCCCTGGGAGAGGGGCTTGTGAACATATGGCCAAGTGACTCAAATGTATCATGATGTGGTTCCCCTTGGCTTACAACATGATCCTTTTGTGAGTATGCATGAGGAGTTTTGTCAGGCTGAGATATTTCCAACTGTTGTGAGGAAGTAACAACAATGGTTTCTAGTTGCTTTTGTGTTGCAACAGAGTTATCTTCTGGTATCTCATCTTCCAGAAGTCTCTTTTGTGGTGAAGTGGTGGTTTTTGTGGATGGACGTTTTCTTTTTGAAATGGCTGGTGTGGGTTTCACAGCACTGGATGTAGTGCCATGATCACCAGGAGCAGTGGGCTCAACAACAGAGGTTTGGACAACAGTTGTTGTCTTAGTCCTCTTTGTTTGTGTTTTTGAAACCTTTGACACTTTTGATACTTTTTCTTGGGTGTTTACACCCAGCATTCTTGTGAAAGTTTCATCAGTAAGACTCTTCATTTGCATAGACTCACCCTTTTTGAAAACTTTTTCTGGTAAAACCTTTTGAAGGATTACACTTAAGATTCTTGGGTAAATTAGAAAAGCATTATTTGACCCAGACTTTATGGCTTTCACATTTGACACTAAATCCATAAAACAGTCCCTGGGATAGATTGAAGTCAGAATCTGACAACATAGCATAACCCAAGTACTGAATCCTCAATGGATTTCATTAAAGGATGTGGACTTAGCGGAGACACAGAGAAGAAGGGTATGGAAGAAAAATTTCATGACTGGTGGGAAAAACTTTTCGAAAAGTGTTGACCCAGTCATCTGAGCATCATACCCCTTTCCTGAAACTCTATGTGAAGCTCTGTTTTAGGGAAAGAGTCTTTACCTGACAGGTCATTAAGTGAGAAGGTTGTGGATATCAGTTGAGGGGTAATGACGATACTTGTTTCACCAATTTTTGAGATAATGGAAGTAGGCTTTTTGTCTTGAAGCAAGAACTCAGCATTCAACCAGAATTCTTGGGAGTATCAAGATAGATAGGGGCGTCAGCGGTTAGGATTGTCAGGTATTTGGATTTTAGGATGATGTCGATGGTGGAATGGAATGGAGTATTTTCATCTATTTTTACCAGATATGGAAGATAATTGTGGGTGGCTTTAGCTTGAAGATCCATTGTAATGGTTTCCGAAGGTGAGAGTGAGTGAAATTTGATTAAGGGTTTGAGAACGAAGAAGGCGGTTTCAGTATTTTGAATACAATGAGACAGTGTAACGACTGTTGTGATAAAACAGGGTTTTTATAGGCTCTGGTGAAACCGCTGATGTGGCCAAAACTCTGCTTGTAAGAGCAGACGTGGCAAACATCTGATGGTTAAAACATCTGGTGGTGGACAGCTGTTTTGGCAAACAGCTGATGCAAACTCTGTTTTTTTAATATTATAGATATATGTAAATATATATATATATATATATAGATATGGATAATAAAACAGTTGTTTTATCTGAACAGAGGTTTGAGACAGATTTTTCAACCAACAGTGGATAAAATCAATGAAACAGTGGTTGTTTTATCTGATCAGAGGTTTGAAACAGATTTTTCAACCAAAAAGCTATTTTAAGGATGAATTTTGATTTTCTGAAACATTTTAATGCTTTTATTTAAAACATTTGTGTTATTTAATCCATGTTTAGCATACCAATTCTAGAAATCAGATTTGTAAAGGTAGATGTGTCTAAAGCTTTTGTCAACACATCTGCCCACTGATCCTCTGTTGGAACATGGTGTAGAGAAATCAAACCTTTTTCATAGCTATCCCTAACAAAATGATGTCTGATGTCAATGTGTTTGGTAGTGGAGTGAGAGACTGGATTTTTGATGATATTTTCAGCAGCTTGACTATCCAACATGAGTGGAGTCTGTAATGCAGTTATCCCAAAATCCAGCAATTGATTTTGAAGCCACATGAGTTGGGCTGTACAGCTTGCAGCAGCAATGTATTCAGCCTCAGCTGTGGAGGTGGAAACAGCTGCCTGCTTTTTGCTTTGCCAAGAGACTAAGGCATTCCCTAGAAATTGGCACCCTCCTGATGTGGATTTTCTTATGGTGTGACAGCCAGCAAAATCACTATCTGAATAACCTGAAAGCTCAATGTTTCCATTAGCAGGGTACCAGATACCAAGTGTGGGAGCACCTTTTAGATATCTGAATATCCTTTTCACAGCAATAAGGTTTGACTTTCTAGGTGAAGCCTGGGATCTTGCACAGACACAAGTGGCAAACATAATGTCTGGCCTAGATGCAGTTAAGTACAATAAAGACCCAATCATGCATCTATAATGTGTTTGATCAACCAGTTCATCCTTGTCATCAATAGTGAGTAGCTTGACTGTACTCATGGGTGTACTACATGGCTTACAATTATCATTCATCTCAAATCTTGTTAGCAAATTCTTTACATATTTATTTTGATGGATGAATGTGCCATTTTGCAGTTGTTTCACTTGGAGACCAAGGAAACACTGAAGTTCACCCATGGCACTCATTTCAAACTCTGCTGTCATGAGTTTCCTGAACTCTTCACACATTTTGTTACATGTGTATCCAAAGATGATGTCATCCACATATATTTGAACAATCATTAAGTCTTGCCCTCTCCATTTCAGAAATAAGGTTTTATCAATTTTACCTCTTGTGAAGCCAATGGATAAGAGAAAAGTGGAAAGAGTTTCATACCAGGCCCTTGGTGCTTGTTTGTGTCCATACAGAGCTTTATTTAGCTTGTAGACATGATCAGGATGGAATGTGTCTTCAAAACCAGGTGGTTGACATACATAGACCTCCTCCTGAATTTTGCCATATAGGAAAGCACATTTGATGTCCATCTGATACACCTTGATGTTGTGGTTGACAGCAAAGGCTAGAAATAGTCTGATGGCTTCTAACCTTGCTACAGGAGCAAAGGTTTCATCATAGTCTATTCCTTCTTCTTGTCTGAAGCCTTGAACCACGAGCCTGGCTTTATTCTTGACAACAATACCCCTTTCATCAGTTTTGTTTTTGAAGACCCACTTTGTGCCTATTGGACAAACATCCTTAGGCAGTGGTACAAGTTCCCATACTTGTTGTCTTTTGAGCTGAAGGAGCTCTTCTTGCATAGCTTCTACCCAACTGTTGTCTTTTAGTGCCTCTTGGTACTTGACAGGTTGTGTGAGAGATAGGAACCCTGCAAAAAGACAGATATTGGAGGATTGACTTCTTGTTAGCACACCCTCTCTGATGTTGCCAATGATCTGGTCTGGTGGATGAGCTCTCTGGTAAATTAAATCTCCCTGATATGGTATGATGGCATTTTGAGGTGAAGGACAGAGGTTTGGTGACTCTGTTGTTGTAACATCTGTTTGCACTTCTGTAGTGCCATCAGATGTTTGAAATGGAAGTAGGGGAATGGGTCCAAGTGGTGTATAACTGGATTGACTTTTGTCAACAGATGTTTGACTTTTGTCAACAGATGATTGTACAGTGGTAGAAGGAGGTGAAGCAGTGGTTTGAGGATAAGACTGGCCAAGAGTGGTTGACTCAGCTGTGACAGAGTTTTGATAGTTGTTTTGAACAGCTGCTTCCCCTGATGCAGAAGAGATTTTATCGTGACTGGGGATCACAACATCTGTTCTGTAATCTTGTTGTGGAGACTGTGGAATACCTGCATTGTTAGTTTTAACAGTGATATCTTCAAATTTGAATTTATCTAAATCAAACAGTTCAGCATGATTTGCTGGGATTTTTAGGGATGAAAGTTCATTGAACTTTACATTCAGAGTTTCTTCTATTGTCTTGGTCTTAGTGTTAAACACTTTATAAGCCTTGGCAGTAGAAGAATATCCCAGAAAATAACCACAATCTACTTTGGCTGCAAATTTTGAGATGGAATCTTTGAGATTTAAGATGAAACATGGGCAGCCAAAGATTTTGAAAAATGAAATTAATGGTTTGATTTTGAACAAAATTTCATAAGCAGTTTTTTGATGTCTTGGGTTGATCAAAACTCTGTTTTGAACATAGCAAGCAGTGTTTACAGCTTCTGCCCAGAAGGACAATGGCAAACCAGAATCTGCTAGCATGGTTCTTGCTGCTTCTATAAGAGTTCTATTTTTCCTCTCAACCACCCCATTTTGCTCTGGTGTTCTTGGGATGCTGTACTGCCTCACAATCCCTTTTGACACACAGAAATCATCCAACTCCTTATTTTTAAACCTAGAAAAATCATCAACTATGACAAGACAAAATCTTTTTCTTCTTAGACTCATGATTTTAACAGGGCCAAACAAGTCCATGTGCAAGAATTGTAGACATTGACTGGTTTTGGACTCATCAATGGATTTGTAAGAGCTTTTATGTTGTTTCCCTTTTAAACAGGAAACACAATGCTCATCACATTTGAATTCTTTTGATGGTAAGCCTCTGACAAGACTTTGTTTAGAGAGTGTGTTGATAGTATTAAGGTTGGTATGACCCAGTCTCCTATGCCACATTTCTGTCTCCTTTGTGGAGGCAGCAGAAAACAAACAAACATTTGCCATAGGATTGTCCTTTAACATATCAACAACATACACATTGCCACTTCTATAAGCAACAAGTTGTGCTTTGCTCTCAGCAATGATGGTATCAATCTTTTTCACCACTTCTGGCCCAATAATCTTACAAGTTTTCTTTGTGAAGAATGAGCCATAACCTTTTTCACTCATTTGTGAAACACTCAGAAGATTAAACTTGAGATTATCAATAAGATTGACATTTTCAAACTTGAGTTTCCCAGCTTGTACAGTCCCTGAACCCAACACCTTACCTTTTGAATCATTACCAAAGGATATATCACCCCCTCCATGAGCTAAGAAGTCCAGAAGAAGGGCTCTACATCCTGTCATGTGCCTGGAACCTCCACTATCTACATACCAAAGACTATCTAAACAATCAGAAGCTCCCTGCACAACAGTAATGGATTAGTTTTGGTAAGTGTCCAAAGCCAGATTGGCTTTGAATGGGTCCTCATACTTTTCAGACTCAAGCTTTGGAAGATGATCAGTGGTTTGAACTAATTTTTGAATCAGGTTCAACAACTGTTGCTGACCATTTGCTAGTGCTTGAATGTCAACACTTGGGGCAACAGTTGTTTGATCACTTCCAGACAGATGATAATACCCATAGGGATTTCCGTTCACTCTTGGTTTAGAGGGTCTTTTTGGCTCCTCATAAACATGTGACAGACTATGACATGGTGGTTGTCCATATCCTCTTAGGTACTTGCTTGTGGGTGGAGCATCTGTTACTTGGACATCCCTAGGAGCAGATGTTTCAAGACTTTTAGTAACAGATGTTTGGACAGGAGTGAAAGTCTGTTTGGGCTTTCCTTTTGAAGTACTGACACCAGGATTTGCAAGAGTTTTAGCTTTGTACTCTTGTATTTTCACATCAAAATTTTTGAGATACAAGCACTCTTTGGTTTTGTGATTCTTTTTCCCACATATTGAACATGTGGCTTTGGAATCACATACACTTGTTCCTTTGTTAATGTCATATGCTTTTAGAAGAAAACAGTTTTTAGTGACATGATTCTTCTTTTCACAGAAATCACAGAACAAGTGGACAATCTTTTCTTTATTCTTCCCTTTTTCGGCCTTCTTTTCGGTAGATGTTTGAGCATCTGCTGGAAGGTTTTTCAAGGGAATGATTTTTGCCTGAGGAGCTGTCTTTCCTTCAGGAGTTTTAAAGTCAACAGGTTTAAAATTCTCAAGAGTACCACACTCATCAGACCAAGTAGGTTTGAATTCATACTTTTCAAGTTCAGTGATTGATGAGGAACCTTCTGGTTTTTCTAGAACAATTTTCTTACCATTTGGTTCAGTGATTTTTATCTCTTGACCCTGCAAGTTTGTTGGTACTATCTCAACAGACTTTTGATCCTTTTTGTCAGTGTTTTCAAACGCTGGAGCAGTTGTTTCGAAACCAAAACCAAACTTCACATGACTTTTGGTTTGTTTGTTGAGTAGCATTTCAAATCCTCTACATGATTCCACCTATTTCTGACATTCAATTTGGGTGGACTCAAGCTCACTTTTACAACTCTGATATTTAGTTATCATAGTTTGGAGCTGGTCTTTGGTTATGGTTGCTTCATGTTTTAAGCTGCTTATTTCAGATTCCTTTTCAGTTAAACTTGTTTTTAATTCTTTTGAAAGTTTCTCAAATTTAACTTCATCATCTAAAATTTTCTTTCTAAGGTTTTCATTCACCTCTTTGATGTTAGCAAATGCTATCACACATCTGTCAGAACATAAATCCTTAAGAATTTGAGGAGATACCTTAGCAACAGCCATCAATGCACAATCACACTTGCACTCACAATCATCAGATGCACCCCAGGGATCTGAGAGATTCACAACCTCTTCTTCAGATTTTTCACCTGCAACTACTTCATCAACAACATCATCAGTCACAACATTAGATTCAGTCACCACCTCCTCAGATTCAACCTCTTCTATCATATCCATGAAGCAAAAGTTTTCTGGTTCATTTTCAGCTTTGGCAACTAATGCAAAATTTTCATCTGTTAACTCATCTGGTAGACTGCTCCAATCAACAAAGCCTTGTGTGAAGAAGCTCTGTTGACTGGTCTCTGCAGGAGCAGAGGATGAAGCAACAGTCGTTTGCACAGGTGCCTAAGCAACAAGTGTTTGCACATAGTGGATCTGAGGAACAGTGGTTTGGACATACTGGACAGGAACAGTGTTTGAGGACTGTGCAAAATGAGCAGTGTTTTGCACATTTGGTCCAGGGGTATTATAGGAATTTTGATAAGTGTTGGTCTGAGGTCTTTGATTTGGATAGGTGATTATAGGTGTACCATGTTGACTCCTACATTCCCTAGCAAAATGACCAAGTCTATGACATTTATAACACTTTATCTTTGATTTATCCAACCCAACCTTTGATCTACCAGTTAACCCTGGAAACCTTCTCCTAGTTTTCTTGTAAAAATAATTAGTTCTTACACTGAGAATGGCCAATTGGTGCATAATGTCCATTTCCTCCAAATCATCAGGGTCAAAGTATTTCAGGTCATCATACTCAAAGGATATGTTATCAGATGCCTGGATATCACCACCACTTGCTGTGAAAGCATAGTTTGGTGAATAAGAATCAGAGTTAAAACCTGAGTTAAAACCTGAAATTATGTCAATGAAGTGATCATAACTCTGATCCTTAGTATTTCCAGGCACCTCATCATGACCCAAAAGTGCTGTATTCCCAAATACATAATAATCAGACACTTTTCCAGAGTCCTGGAGCTTCTTTTTCTAAGCTCTCTTTCATAGGTCAAGAGCTTACCATGAAGCTGGGTCAGTGATAGGTCCTTAAAGCCAATTGAGTTTCTCATAACAATAGCAATAGTGTCCCATTTGTCTGGTAATGATCTTAAAAACCTATGGTTCAAAGTTGAATGAGGGTAAGTTAGACCAACCAGTTTTAGTTCACTAATGAGACAGTTAAACCTCTCAAATTGTTGAGTTAATGACTCTCCATTGACATGACTGAATGTTTCATATTGTTGGTTAAGTATTTCACGATTGTTTTCAATAACCTCTTCAGTCCCACCAAATTGTTCTTTCAGTGCATCCCACAACTCCTTTGCACTGTTACAGTGTAACAGCCCAACATATATATCATTGGGTAGAGCCATGGCCACAATACTGAAGGCCTTAGCATCTAACTCAATTTTCTAAAAATCCTGGTCAGAGTAGTTTTCAAGTTTCTTTGGCTCCTGAACCTTGGGATCTTCAGTACTCGGCACCATCGGAACATGTGGTCCGAAGATAACCGACTTCCAACACCCAGTGTTCTGTTGAGCTAGAACATGGCTTATCCGACGTTGCCAGATATTGTATTAAGATCTGACAAGCATCGGTGGCTTGTTGTTCGTGCCAGTGTTATGTGGATCATGATTGATTGAAGCCATTCTCTGATTTAAAAAAAAACAAAGTCTGTTTAAAAACGGTTGAATCGAAATTAAACTATTACTCTGTTTTCAATCCGACAGACAAACGATATCAATAATTGTGAGCTGATCTATTTATATTAAATTGATTGGTTAGATCGAATTTAATTGACCAAGCTCTGATACCAATTGTTAGGATCTGAGTTTGATAGTTTTGATATATTTAGAATAAGATGAGGAATGAATGATGTAAGTATATATGGAAAGTGCAGCGGAATGATAAACTATAATCAAAACAACAGGAATAAATGTTTTCAATGATCAAATGCTTTCATTAATTGAAAGATTACAATCAGTACAAATACTCCCCCTCAGCCTGATCACACAGTGATTGTTTGTCTGAGAGAATGTTTGTGTGTGATGTAATAGAACAGTACAAGCACTGTTCTATTTATAGACAAACCTAAACCACTGATGACCTGTGCTGACGTCACCTAAGATAGTGACCTCTAACAGAATAACAACATAAAACATCTGCCCTATACAAACTATTGTTATATTACAAAACACTGTAAAGTAAACTACTGCTAAGGGAAAACTCTGATGGTCTTGCAACATCTGTTGGAGTCTAAGTGCTGTTGACTCCAACAGACCTTTAGTCTTCAGTACTTGATCAGCAGTTGTTTCTTCATCAGACCTTTGGTCAGCAGTTGTTCTCCATCAGTTGTTCTCTATCAGTCCTTTGTATCAGCAGTTGTCACAGCAGTTGTTTGGATGGAACAGTTGTTAGGGTCAGCAGTCTTTTGGGAAGAGTATGTTGTAAAGACTATTTATTTGTGGAATCAACTATTAGCATATTTTGGCTTTTTAATCATCTGTTCTTCTCCAGGTCAGCAGACCCAACACATTTGATCTTAGAACTTTTAAGGAGGGAGCAGTTGTACGCAAAGTTTTCCAAATGTGATTTCTGGATTCGGGAGGTTCAATTTTTAGGGCATGTCGTGAATGAGGCGGGTATACATGTTGACCCTGCCAAGATTGATGCCATTAAGCGTTAGGAGGCTCCTAAGACCCCTACAGAAGTGCGTCAATTCCTTGGTATCGCGGCGTATCATCGCAGGTTCATCGAGGGATTTTCAAAGATCGCACAACCCCTCACCGCCTTGACACAGAAAAGTATTACTTACAAATGAGGAGATGCCCAATAGTCTGCTTTTTCAGTTGTTAAAGACAAAACTCTGTAGTGCACCAATTCTGTCGTTACCTGAGGGCACGGATGACTTTGTGGTGTACTGTGATGCCTCCATCCAAGGCTTAGGGTGTGTACTGATGCAACGTGATAAGGTGATCGCGTACGCATCGCGGCAATTGAAAGTTCATGAGAAGAATTACCCCACTCATGATTTGAAGCTGGGAGCGGTGGTCTTCGCTCTCAAAATTTATAGGCACTACCTTTATGGGTCAAAGTGCACAATTTTCACTGATCATAAGAGCCTTCAGCATATATTCGATCAGAAGGTGCTGAACATACGACAACGTCGATGGGTCGAACTTTTGAATGATTATGACTGTGCTATTAAGTATCATCCAGGGAAAGCTAATGTAGTAGCGGATGCCCTTAGCCGCAAGGAGACAAAACCCAAGCGGGTGCGAGCCTTGCAACTTACCATACACTCGAACCTTCCAGGAAAAATCCGCAATGCTCAAGTTGAGGCCTTGAAAGAGGAGAATATTGGATCGGAAACGTTACATGGTGCCGATAAACACTTGGAATTAAAATCGGATGGACTTCAATATTTTATGAATCGGGTTTGGATTCCACTTTTCGGGGATGTCAGACAGCTTGTGCTTGATGAAGCGCATACCTCTCGTTATTCGGTACATCCTGGCTTAGATAAAATGTACCAAGACCTCAAAACCCTTTATTGGTGGCCGAATATGAAAGCCGAAATAGCGACTTATGTTAGTAAGTGCTTAACTTGTGCTAAGGTCAAGATCGAATATATGAAACCTTCGGGCTTGCTACAACAACCAGAAATCCCTATGTGGAAATGGGAGGGAATTTCCATGGATGTTATCACCAAACTTCCTAAGGCGTCTGGTGGCTATGACAAAATCTGGGTCATTGTAGACCGCCTAACGAAATCAGCTCATTTCTTGGCAATTAAGGAGACAGATACATTGGAACATTTAGCTACCCTATACATCAAGGAAGTTGTTTCTAGGCATGGGGTGCCTACTTCAATCATATCTGACCGTGATCCTCGATTCACTTTCCGGTTCTGGACTACTCTTCACAAAGCGTTGGGCACTCGCTTAGATATGAGCACGGCTTATCACCCCAGACAGATGGTCAGAGTGAGCGTACCATCCAGACGTTAGAAGATCTACTACGAGCATGCGTGGTGGATTTTTGTAACAACTGGGATGAGCATTTACCCATGATTGAATTCTCGTACAACAACAGCTATCACACCTCTATACAGTGTGCGCCTTTTGAGGCACTTTATGGGCGCAAGTGTAGATCACCAATCTGTTGGGCTGAAGTTGGGGACAGCCAGCTGACAGGCCCTGAGCTCGTGCATGAAACGTCTGGAAAGATTATCCAAATCAGAAACCGTATGGCCGCTGCTCGAGATAGGCAGAAAAGCTACGCTGATAAGCGCCGAAAACCTTTAGAGTTCCAAGTTGGGGACAAAGTACTCTTGAAGGTGTCGCCTTGGAAGGGCGTGATTCGTTTCGGGAAACGAGGAAAGTTAAACCCGCGATATGTTGGACCATTCGAAATTGTGGAAAGAATCGGTCCGGTGGCCTATAGGTTGAACTTACCTGACGAACTCAATGGAGTGCATAACGTATTTCATGTATCAAACCTTAAGAAATGCTTGTCTGACACAACACTGGTGGTTCCACTGGAAGAAATTCAAGTGGATGATCAGCTGAGGTTCGTGAAAGAACCAGTAGAAATCCATGAGCAACGCGTTAAGAAACTCCGACAAAGCACTATACCTATTGTTAAGGTACGGTGGAATTCTCGTCTAGGACCAGAATATACGTGGGAACGCAAGGACCAAATGCGACTCAAATACCCACATCTCTTTACCGAACCTGAAATTGTACATAGACCGAACGCTAAACGTAAAGCAACTCACTCAAAGTGAATTTCGGGGCGAAATTCCTTTCAACTTGGGGATGATGTGACATCCGGTAACCAAGAACACCAACTTTACTGTTTACTTGCTGAATTTCGGGACGAAATTCTTTTCAACTTGGGGATGATGCGACACCCCGCGTTTTCAGGTTAACTCTTTTACTGAACTCTAGTTAATTGTCCTTGATCATATGTGGTTAAACACTTAGCTAGGGTTAGTTGAACAGGTCTTCCAGAATGTTATGAAACAATAACACATGTTAGGTGATATTAACGTACGTTATAATTAGGAAAAATAATTGTCTTGACGCACACACGAATCCTGTATCCCGAACGTTGGTGATTTGTTAGGCATGCATGATTATATGAATGATTGGATGTTGATGAATGTGGAATAACACGTGTATGTGAATTGCATGCTTATGTGAACTACTGCGTGTTAGTTAACTTGTACGTAAACGTTATGAGATATGTGCACTTAGGGTAAAAATAATATGAATTGATAAAACAATAGTTTTATATGAGTCGGTAGGATTATTATTGTCGGGATTAATCTCGAGAGTTAGATAGGGCCATTGGGCTTGCTTATCAGATAAAAATCACTAGAGCCCGAAACCTTGGCCCATGATCTTAACCCTAGCATATTATTTATAAAAAAATAATAATAATAAAACAAACCCTAAGCACCCTTGCGCCGTGGACTAGAGCTACCCCCACAACCATCTTCCAATCTCAATCTTCATCAACTTTGCACTAGTTCAAGCAATTTCGGGTGCTATCTTGTGATTCAAGGTATGCGTTTTACATGTTAAATGATGTGATTTTAGGCTGGAAAAATTATAAAAACTTTAGGAAATATACATGCTAGAATCGCAAATCAATGTATGTTGAATGTTTATGATGTTTGTTGAAAGTGTTGATGAATATTGTTGATAGAAATCATATCTAGAGTATATGGTACGTAAAAAACTGAGATTAAACGTGATAATATGAATGTTATTGTGTTAATATGAGGTTATTGCATGATTATAAGGTATTGAGAATGATTAGGGTTTATAAGAGTCATGTTGATAAAATTCTGATGTGCTGACAGATTCATTGTGAGGAATTGTAGGGCTGTTATAGAGTGATTAAAAGGTGTAATCTGATTGTTTTCTAATGCTAAAACATAACTTATGGTGTTATCTTTTCAAAAAGTCCAAAATCATGCGTTTTGGACTTATTTTGACATATATTCATGATTTTATAAGTTTAAAGGTATAATCAGATTTTCGGATATGAAAAATGGACCAACTTTAAAGGGGCATAACTTGAGTTTTACGAGTCCGTTGATCATGAAATTTGGACAGAGGTTGAGTCTCCGAGTATAAAAGCTTTTCCAATTGGATTCATCTTGTTTGGATGAGTCTACGATTTTTAATGAATTTTTATGTAAGATGCTGTCAACAGCACTCTTTTTCAGAGGTGTCTGTACTAAATTAATTTTCATAAAATCTTGAGATGTTTTTGATGGGAAATAAAAATAGTGGAGTCACGTAAAAACTTTTGAGAAGCTTCTGTAAAATTTTGGGCACTTGAAGAGTTGATTTGGTATTTTCTAAAAATTGGTTTCCATAACATAAAATCTGCTCAGAAAACACAGATTTGCGAGAAATTGATTATGTGATGATTCGCGTATTTTAATGAGTTGTAAGTTATGAAATTCTATATGAAGACATGCGTATATGTTATTTATGTGTTGTCGATGTCATGATAGGTTGATGGTATGCAATGTGTGATGAGAACTAGCTATGTTAAAAGTCTTAACATGTTGCATCATTTACTAGTCACCAACGATTGATGGGTTTTGCATGGTCTATTTGTGTCAAGTACAATTATTTGAGAGGTCACTTAAGTCTTGGTGTCAAGCACACTCAAACATTTGAAACCTTGTATTTGGTAGGTTATTGGTAGGCGAGTAGTCTTCCACGTTTACTATCTTTCCAGTTTATTCTTAGCACGCAATCTAAGGTGAGTTTCACTACTTTTTCTCAAAAGCATGCGTCTCGGGTTTGAGACAACTTACTAAACTTTTCCTAGTCCGGTTGGGACTACTTTCACATCCCGGTTGGGATGCTATGACTCCTCGTGTGGGTCGGGTTTTACTAGTTTACAAACTTTGTCCTTGATGAACTAAACTAACACTATCTCTGTAAGTTCTTCACGTACCGAATGAGTTGCCAGGTTATGGCAAGCGGGTTATTAGTTGATAGCGCTATTAGGTCTGACAAACCTCACACCGGCTCGGGGAGTGCGGGAGTGAACTATAACTTAACAGATTTTTATCATTGATGATAGGCAATGATGTAAGGCATGCAGCTCACTTTTGTGACTACACGTTCTTTAGCAATTCGGTATATCGGTGTTAGTTATCATGAATGGGTTAGCTACCCTTGACATACGATGAACTAGTGTTTACATGGTTCTTGGAACCAACTCAATTACTTACTTACGTGGTTTTGGAAACCAGTACTTTTACATACTCATTTACTTTACTATGTGAACTCACCAGCTTTATGTTGACACACGCTAGCATGCTTTTGCAGGTAACTAGGTATGGAGCACGTCTAGGACATGCATCATATCATATCATGGGCTTACAAACATTTAAACTTTCTTATCATTTAACTGGTTACTTTTGGTTTTTGGGCGCGGTGTTTTGCGCAGACGTTTATTTACTGTTTTGCAAATTCGCTTCCGCTATACTTAATTTGGTTTGGTTAAAAGTTTAAACTTGATTTTACAATAACGAACTAAATGGTTGGGCATTTAGAGTCGTTCGTATAACTTATGGCTATGAGATCCTGGTGTGTCATGCGCCTCGCGGTAAAACTCCGCAGTGGAAATTTGAGGGTGTGACAGTTAAGTTTTGGGGTCCGCATTTATATATATATATATATATATATATGCATACGGGTACATATATTAAATGTGGGTGTAATCATGTGTTTAGATGGATAGGTATAGGTTTCACAAGATGCCTTTGTATTGATAATATGCATACGTGTTTATGTTAAAGATAGGATACGCTGGGCGGATGATGGTGTGCAGCTGCAGTGGGCTTGGAAGTCAGCACTGAGCACACAGATACAACAGAATGAACTGTGCAGAATCGAAAACATACTGCAGTTGTTACCGCAGAGAACGAAGCAGGATATGTGGAGTTGGGAAGGTGCAGTCGATGGTAATTTCTCGGTCGTTGCAGTGAGGAAATGGTTCTACGCTCAGGGGGGGCTTGTTGGTGAATTTCCCGCTGCAACGCGCGGGCACCCCACTAGTATATTATGGTTTTGAAGTTGGAATACTTATTGGGTTTGATATCAGGGTCTGTTCGTTACAACATATTAGAACCGTTTTAATGCTTGATTTGCTTTCTGTTTTTATTTATGCCATCAACTTAGGGTCTTAGTGGGTGACATTTTTTTTTTGAACGGCAAATTTTTCTGTTTTTATTAATTCATGCTTTCTATTTGGCTAATGTGCTTTTGACAAATTTTGGCATGACTTGTGATTGCTCCTGCTTTGATTTAATAGACAACATTTGATTGTTGTCTTTTTTTAATAGTGCCTTTTTATTCAAGTATCAAAATCCTTTTGAAAAAAAAAAAAAAAGAGTTATTAGCCATTTTGTCCCCGAGGTTTGGTCTGGTTTGATGGTCCAATCCAAAAAAGTTTCTTTTTGCAACTGGGCACATGACGTTTGGATTTTTGTGCTATTTCCGTCCATTTGACTAACTCAATTAAAAACTAACCAAGTGCTTTGAAAAAAATAGCGTTAACTCAAATCTCCCAACATTTTGCTTGTGTTCTTTAGTGTGCCATGGTTTTTGGCAGAAGTTAAGTGTGAGGTGGTGTGTGTTTATGACCATCCAAACTCTTAAGCATCTTTTGGTACAAATCGACCCCGCTATTGGCCTCTAGAAAGAAATGTGATGTTGATCCAACTTCATCCTTGTTGGTCATAGTTGAGAACAATGTAACAATAAAATATTTTCCATCCATTTTCCCTCCAAGAGTGGCTTAAAAGAAAGCAACTTTTCTAATATTTTGTTTGTCTCCTCCTCTAAATAACGAACATAGGACTCTATCTTCTCCGCACTTTCATCAGCATGATTACCGAAGACCATCAAAGCTTCTAAAACAAAATCAAGCAATCAGCACTCATTCTCCCGGTTTGTATTTCTAGTAAACAGGTCAACAAAGTCATTCCCTAGTAATTTTGATATACATTTGTGCCACATATGCAACATTTCAGTTTATGTTCTTTGCTCCATACTATGATCCACTTTACATAACTTGTTGCAAATATCTTCTAATGTTATGGCATTCCTAATTTAGTTGATGACAAACTGAACATGATCTATGTTCGGCCTCCTGGGTTTCATGTTTTTAGCATTGATCAACAAGTTCTTTATGCACTCTCAAAATTGCCATTCAGAAAGGGGTGGCGGCGCAGCTTGTTACCTGCCTTCCCGCTATCTTGATGTAATTTGTAATGTTTTTTTATTTATTGAAATTATGTTGGAAAAAAAAATCCAGCCTTCTTTTCTCATCCATTTGTAGTTAAGTTTTGTACCTTATTTTCTCATCAATTTGCAGCTAGGTAGTTTTGATTTTTCTCCTTTAGATTTTCCACCTCAAAGTAGTATGGTGGAAACTTAGCTTTCTTAGTATTATTATTAATACTAACACTTATCATCTGACTTTCTCTTTGATCATCATCTAGGTTCTCAACATCGCTCACCAGTCACTAACTTCTCATTTCCTTGTAAATAAATGAAAACTAGTTCGGGATTGTTGATGTTGGCACCATATTCCCGTTCAGAATTCAAGACTCTTACTACCTTCTTTGTGTCAAGAGAAACAATTGAACGAAATTGAATTTAGATGCCAGGCCCCACAAATTTTGTAGGACAACTTATTGTAAATTGCTTTATAACACAAGCTTCCTTATATTCAACTTATTGTAAACAAGGTTGTAGGACTTCAAGGTTGTCTAATTCGGTCTCCTCCAGCAATTTGCATAGTTTGTTGTCTATAAAGCGATCGAACAAAAAAGCCTCAATGACATGTGAAGTTGTCAAAGAAAGATAAAGGATCAGAATAGAAAAACGTTTGGGCTTTAGAGGATTAATTAATGCTGATGGTGATGGTGTTGCAAAAGTTTAAAATGAAATTACTTTCTTTAAATATAAGAACAGCAGGGGGAAATTAAAAATGGAAGTGGATTAGGAGAATGTAGGGCTGGCAATTTATACACGAACACGATAACCTGACACGAACCTACACGATTTTAACAGGTTTCGTGTTTGGCCTTAACAGGTTTCGTGTCTATAACAGGTCGACACGTTAAGACCTGTTTATTTTTGTGTCGTGTTCGTGTTTACACGTTTCGTGTTTGTGTCTTATCGTGTACGTGTCTTAACATGTCTTATCATGTCTTATCGTGTTTCTTATCATGTCTTGTCGTGTCTTATTGTGTCTTATCGTGTCTTGTCGTATCTTATCGTGTCTTGTCGTGTTAACTTATTTTACTAGGGGTTCCTTATCGTGTCTTGTCGTGTCTTATCGTGTTAACCTGTTATACACAGGTTCGTGTTCGTGTTTGAAAAAAATGACACGATTAGATTTCGTGTCGTGTTCGTGTTTACAAGTTTCGTGTTCGTGTCTTAACAGGTTCGTGTCTTAACAGGTTCGTGTAACCTGTTATGCCAGCCCTAGGAGAATGAAAAAAAAAATCCCACAAAACTTGCAAGAAAAACATTTTAATGATTCGTTGAAAACATCCAAATTTAGTAAGTTTTGGACAAATTTAATTTTACTTTTTGAATTCGTCAAGGAGAACCGCAGATCAGGGCATTAAAAGTGGCTACCAAGCTCGAGCATTGTAAAATGGCAATAAAAGGGAACCAAATAGAACAGTTGGCGAAAACAAATGAATTAGCAGAGGAGAAACAGGACAAAGTTACTCGGAGGTGTTGAATGATATGGTTCAAGTGATTGCCATTCTTTGATTGATCTTCACAATAATACATGATACATTCCCTCATAATAGGGAAGTTAATACACATTAATACTATCTATAAATACAAATGGCATATTCTATATACAAAATTATATTCTATTACATCCCCGCAGTCGAAGCAGGAGGTGGCCGAATGTTGAGACTGGAGCGAAAGTCATCAAACAGGATGCGTGGAAGGCCTTTGGTGAAAATGTCAGCAATCTGTAGACGAGTCGGAGTGGGTAAAATCCGAATTGTACCTCGTTGGACATGCTCGCGTACAAAATGTATGTCAATCTCAATGTGTTTGGTACGCTGATGTTGCACTAGGTTATTAGACAAATAAATGGCACTAATGTTGTCACAGTAAACTAGTGTGGCCGAAGGAAGAGGTCGGTGAAGTTCTAGTAAAAGGTTGCGAAGCCAACAGACTTCTGCCACGACATTTACGACAGCACGATACTCAGCTTCAGCACTAGAACGGGAAATAGTCGACTGTCTCTTGGAAGACACCAGGAAAGAAGATTAGAACCCATGTAGACACAATAGCCAGACGTAGAGCGGCGGGTATCAGGACAGCCCGCCCAGTCGGCATGTGTATAAGCCCGAAGAGAAACAGTGGAGCAGGCTGATAGTGTCAGTCCAATATTGGCAGTACCACGAATATACCTGATAATCCGCTTTTAAAGCATTCTAGTGGTTTGTGGTGGGGCTATGCATATGAATACAAATCTGTTGAACTGCATAACCAATGTCTGGCCTTGTGAAGGTCAGATACTGTAAGGCCCCTGCAAGGCTGCGAAAGAGAGTGGGGTTATCAAAGGGGACACTGGAGGAAGCACTTAGCTTTGGTTTAGTGTCAACAAGTGTGGCTACAAGGTTACAGTTGTTCATACCAGCTCGGTTCACAATGTCAAGAGCATAAGATTGCTAAGAGAGAAACATAGAGTTAGTAGACTTGGTGACAGAGATACCCAATAAATAACTTAGAGGTCCAAGATCTTTCATAGCAAATTCAGCCGCAAGGCTGCCCATGAGTTTCATCCTAAGAGAGTCGGATGAGGTGGTAAGAATTATGTCATCCACATAAATTAGAAGGTAAGCTATGTCACCCCCGTGGTGGTAAGTGAAAAGAGAGTGATCACATCTACTATGTATGAATCCAATAGATGTGACAAAGTCTGTGAAGCGTTGGTACCAGGCCCGTGGTGCTTGTTTAAGACCACAACAAAGATTTCTTTAGAAGGCAAACATGATCCGGAAAATCGCGGTGCTGAAACCCCATTGGTTGGTACATGTACACTGTCTCTGTAAGATTCCCATGTAGAAAAGCATTGGTCACATCTAACTGGTGAATGGACCAGGACTGAGATAAGGCTAAGGTTAGGACAGTGCGAATGGTAGCCGATTTGACAACCGGACTAAATGTATCCCCACAATCAATACCAACTTCCTGATTTCTGCCATCACATACCAAACGAGCCTTGTATCTCTCAAGAGTGCCATCGGACCTGTATTTATGACGAAAAAGCCACATACTACGAATAATATGCATGTCAGGACGTCTCGGGACAAGTTCCCAAGTCTTGTTTTTAATTAAGGCATTAGATTCGTTTTCCATGGCAGAGTACCACTCCGGATTGGACAAGGCGTCTTTGGGGTTTTTGGGTACGGGTGTGATGGTGGTTGTGGATAGGTTAAAGATATGTTTGGGTTTAGTGATGCCGGACATGGCACGGGTGGTGATTGTGCGGGTTGGAGGAGGCGGTGGTGGAGGTGGTATTAGGCTGGTCTGGGCCGGTGGTGAAAGTGGGGGAGAGGTAGGTGTTGTGGGTTGAGTGGGAGGGATTGGGCTGGCTGTGGTGGATTGGGCCGGAGAGGGTACAGGCGTGGTTTGGTTGTGTGTAGCGGATGGGATGTGGGCTGAGGTGTGGGTCGGGGTGGTTTGTGTAGCGGACTGGGCTGGAGGAGAAGGTGGAATGTGGGCCGAGGTGGGTGTGTTGTGGGCTGGTTGGTGGTTTGTGGGGTGGGAGGGCGTGGACTGGGTAGTGGGTATATAGGTAGTCTGGTCATGTGAAGGACCTTGGGTGGGCATGTATATTGAGGGGTGTGGATTGTCATCTAGGAAAGTGTATGTGAGTGGCGGGAGTAGGTGATTTGGAGAATGGAAAAATAGTTTCATCAAAGAGTACATGACGATTGATGGTGATGGTATGGGTTTTAAGGTCGAGGCATTTATATCCCGGTGGTTTGGTGGGTAGCCGAGGAAGACACACGGGTAGGAACGGTAGGCAAGCTTGTGAATGGTGGTGTGTGGGATGAGGGGATAACACATGCAACCGAATACGCGAAGATGGTCATAGGTGGGTAGGCAGTTATATAATCTTTGGGTGGGGGTTTGAAAATGATGTATTTTGCTTGGGATGATATTGAGGAGATAGGTGGTTGTTTCGAGAGCATGATGCCAGTAGGTGTTGGGTGTGGAAGAATGTGCGAGTATAGATCGCATATGGTTGTTACTTGTTCAGATTTTTTCGCTCGGCTTTGCCATTTTGGGAGGAGGTGTGGGGGCAGGAGAAACGGAAGTGCATGCCATGGGTTTTGCAAAAATTATGAAATTGATTATTGGCATATTCACCCCCGTTGTCACATTGAAATTGTTTTATTTTGGTGTTGAATTGGGTTTGGACAAAGGTGTAAAATTTGATGAATGTGGTGAAAACTTCAGATTTATTGGTTAAAGGGTAGGTCCACAAAAAATTGGTAAAGTCATCTAAGAATAAAACGTAATATCGATGACCCCCATTTGAAATGATAGGGGAGGTCCACACATCACTATGAACAAGATCAAATGGCATTAACATGCGTGTATTAGATGAAATAAATGGTAATCTAGTATGTTTTCCATAAATACAAACAGTGCAAACATTATTATTCAAAGAACCAAAAGATATAGAACTAGAAGTTTTTAAAGTTTGCAAAATGGCTGGGCCTGGGTGGCCGAGCCGTTGATGCCAAATGTCTTGAGATAGTGCTGCATAAGTGGAAGCAGTGTTGAGTTTGCTGATGTTGGACGGGCTGAGAGTGTAGAGATGCCCCGAGCTATTGCATCGTAGGATATGTTTCTTGGTTTGTAGGTCCTTCACAGTAAAACCATACGGGTCAAATTCAACAGATAATTGATTGTCAGTCATAAAACGACGAACATAAATTAGATTTTTAACAAGGTTAGGGCATATAGGACATTATTGAGTTTAAATGGTGGGAATGGTGGTGGCAGGGTAATATTGCCTTGTCCTAACATCGGAATTGTTTTACCATTCCCAACAATAATGTTGCGAATAATGTCAGAATTAAAAATAGACAGAAACTTATCATATTGAGGAGACATTGTACCTGACGCGCCTATGTCCATAGTCCACGAGGAATCATTATTCTGAAGTGCCAAGTGGTAGAGAGCCTGAGCAATGTCAGTTGGCGAGTACCCAGCAACATAAGATTGGGCCGACCCAGACGAGTTTGGTTTCGGGCCTAAGAGGCCGGGTCCAGAAGCATTGGATTGGGCCGAATGAGAAGGCTGCGAGGATTAGGCCATGGGAGCCGAAGGGTATGGGCAAGGTGGATAAGACCATGGGCTCCAAATAGGCTGCTGGGCTTGGGTATTGGCCCAGGGATGGGGCTGCCAGAATTGTGCGGAATAGTTGTGTTGTTGTTGAAACCTCCCACGGCCATAGGACATGCGGCCCCTGCCACGTCCCCTACCTCGTCCCCGATAGCGGCTGCCAGAGTTTTCAGTTTTGGGTGATTGGCGAGTGTCAGAGGGTGTGGTGAGTAGGGCGGTGCCAACTTGTTGTGCGGATTGTTTGGCTTGGGTGAATTTTTGGTCTTCAACTTGACAAAGTTTGGACCGGGTGGTATAGAAATCTGGTAGGGGCTGGGTGTTTTGGAGAATGAGAGAGATACTCTCAAAGGGTCCAGTTAAGCCGGTCAAGATTTGGAGAACGAGTTGGTTTTTAGTGACGGGTGAGCCAAGGCTTGTGAGTTGGTCATATAGGAGTTTCATGTGTTGGAAATAGGTAGAGATATCAGAGAATTGTTCGAGGCGGGAATTAAAAAAATTTGTTTTGAATATTGATGGTGCAGGCCGCTTGATTATCAAGGAAAAAAATTTTAAGACGACACCATGCTTCATATGCGGTGGTGTTGGGTATCATGATGGTGTGAACAAGATCGCGGGAAATCGTACCATAGATCTATTGTAGGACAATGGCGTCTATGCCATTCCACGAGTCATGGGGTGAGGTTTTTGTGGTGTCTTTTTCTTGGTCAGAAGACGACGAGGCTGCGGGATGTGTACGGGGTTGGAGATGATCAAAAACGTCGTAGGCTTTGCAGTGGATGATAAATAGTTCGGCCCAGGTATTGTAGTGTTCGGTTTGGCTATCAAGTTGGATGGGAATAAAGTTCTTTATATTTGATACGGTCACAGCGGGATGGATGGATGATGCCATGATCGTATGGGAGTGAGGGAAGGAGGCCGATTGGAAAAGAAATAGAAAAGAATGCGACACAGATGTGATCGCAGAATAAGTTGGTGGCAGAAAGGTGTATCTATTAATATATATAAAAGAAAATATATATGCTGACGTGGCGTGCAATGAAGGCCTCAACCTTTCCTTGAGAGTGCCACGTGGCTTAATAATTGAGTATTTTTTGTGTTTTTGAGTATTTTGCTTATTTAACAAAAAAAAAAACCCGATAACCTAAAAACCCTAAAATTTCATCCGCCTTTTCTCATTCCCATTATCTCTTTGTGCCTCTCTCATCTCACAATAATCCATTTCCTTTACTCTCTAAATCAAGAAAATCTTCGATCGATTCCTTCTTCAATCTTTTGTAAGTTGTGCGTTATTTGGATATTTGAACAAAACTTATCGCTGTCTTGATTTTGTTCAATTAAATTCCTTGTACACTTGGCGTATAATTCACTGGATGGTGGCGGTGCCGCAGTGATTGGTTTGGATGTATAATTTTAATTCAGCAACAAAAAGGTAATCTTTTGTTTGTATTTATTTTTTTATAGAAGTAGGGAGCAATGGAGAGAGAGAAAGCTAGAGGGAGAGAGATAGGAAGAAAGGGACCGCCGACTCCTCCTGCCATCGTCGCCGCTGCCGGATCCTCCTACCACCGCCGCCTCCTCTTCTCCCTCTCCTCAACAACCCTAAATCTTCAAGCAGGCAATATTATTCCAATCGTCGTAGCGGCGCCCTACTTCGTGCCTGAAGATGAAGGTAACTAAGCATCTCTCTAACCTTAATTTCATCCAATGCATAAACGCACGTCCTTATATTTATTATTCTAGCTGTGATATTGTCTGTAGTTCAACATTGCAAATCCAACAACTGGATGCCACCGTTCAAAAAAAAAAAAAACAACTGGATGCCAGAAGAAGCTCGAAATAGACGATCATGACCAAAAGTTGTAAGACCTCGATTATTAAATTTATTGTGCTGCATTGTTTAGTTTTTTTATTTGTTTTTTATTGTATTGTAATGTGGTTAGACATATATGTTATGTTTGATTTGAATGTTTAAATATAGATAGTTGTTTATTACCACGTGCTTATAAATTTCATAAACCTTTTTACCCTTCTGAATATGTTATATCTTCTACAATCAATGGAACGCAATGTTTTGGATTATTTACAATGCTTAGTTGTGTTGATTTAGTTAGCGATGAGCTTGGCACCGAAAATACCGACTCTGAAAATACACGAAAATAAGTTAGGGAGTGCTTTGAAACTTAATTATTAAGGGAGAAAATGGCTTTTAGAAAATGTTTTATTAATTAATATTAAATTTAAAGAAGAAAGGTGAGGTTTGATTGTATGGAGCAATGTTTTTATAACCGGATCAGACATTGAACCGAACATTTAACTGGTTCACTGGTCGGACCGGTTGGACCGGTCGAACCGGATTAAGAACCGGAAGACGGCATAATTAATTTATAATTTATTTATAAACTTAGTTTAATTTGAAATAAACTACACGTCAAAATAATTTTAAATATAGTATATTTATACCAATTTTTCTATTACAGACTTGCTTGAGTAGGCCATTTACAACCCATTTCTCATACTTTTTTTTTTTAAAAAGCCCCATCTAATAAAAAAATCTATAACTTTCTTTTTACTATGGTTAACTTTTAAACTGTCTTCACCCTTCCCTTGTCTTCTACATCTTGAAATCTACACTCTTGTCTCGAGTGCTCCACCGTCACCAACCACCCACCTCAATGGTTCTTGAAGGTTGCAGGTGGATATACAAGGCTTACTCGCATGGATTGAAGACCACTACTCGATTATTAAAGCCTTTCATTCAAGTTTTGTTCTTGTATCATGAGTGCGATCAGGGTGAATCGGAAAGGATGGTTTAGATCTGTGCAAATCGAAGCTAGGATTCACTTACCTGGTTCGACCTTCATCCCGGCCAGCCGGTCCGACCGCCGGCACACCGGTCCAACCTCCGGTTCGATGCACATCCGGTCTGATACCCCCACCCGGACTGGTACAACTACCGGAACCTGGTCTGACCGGCCGGTCCGGTCCGGGTTTCAAAACAGTGGTATGGAGTAAAGTGAAAGGCATGTGGTTATGTGACGTGTGATGATTCTTTTAATATTAATTTTGAGACGCTTCGTATAATATGTTATGTATCTTTTACCGATTCGACTAGGTTTTTATTGCTTTAAAGTATTAGGTATTAGCATTGGATTTATATATTGTTTTAGGTTAGGTATTGAATATTGATATTAGAGTTATGCATTTTTTTAGCCTTTTATGATATGTGTTAATATTAGAGTTATACATTGTTTTAGGTTAAGTATTAAATATTGATATTAGAGTTATGCATTTACTTAGCCTTTATGATAGGTGTTAATATTAGAGTTATACATTGTTTTATATTAGGTATCAATATTAGTATGTTAGAGTTGTATATTTTTTTTAGCTTACATTGGAGTTATACATTGTTTTGGGTTAAGTGTTAGCATTGGAATTGTACATTATTTTATGCTAGGTATTAATATTAGAATTATACATTGTTTTAGGTTAGATGTTAGCATTAGAATTAGACATTTTTTTTAGGTTAGATGTTAACATTAGAACTATACATTGTTTAAGGTTAAATGTTAACAACGTTATACACTATTTTAAGTTAGGTGTTACTCGAATCTTTTCTTCATGTAAATGTGATGCGCATCAGTCTATTTCATATGTAAAATTGATGTGTCATATTAGATTTCTCAACCCCGAGACACTCCCGAGGTAATAAGCTAGTAGCGTGATAAGAAGAAACTCTAGGTAAATACTCTTGATACCATTTTGAATGATATGTTTCAAGTGATTGCCATTCTTTGATTGATCTTCACAATAAATACATAATACACATTAATACTATCTATAAATACAAATGGCATATTCTATATACAAAATTATATTCTATTAGGAGGAAGCACATTTAGGAATTAGAAGCAATCAAGAAAATGGTTACGAAACAGAAGGTAAGCACATCTATATTGTTCTTGTAGAAACGTAACTTTTAATCAATTGGTCCAGAGTTTTTATAACCATAATTTATAATTTATTAAACATTTGAACATATAGCAACATAAAAACATTACATATATAAATTGAGTCTTGGAAAATCAAGCTGTGACAATTCAATTACCTTGTGCTGATAAACCATTTTTTATTTCTTCAACAACTTTGGTGACTAGATCTGCACTCGACCTGCAAAATTTCAATATAATATGATCAGTATTCTCAATTCTCAAATACCCAAAATCAGGTCATGATCATGTCTCATGTATATTAACCTTTTTCTAGTTTTACAAACTCAAAACTCCTAAAAAGAACCTTTTCATAATATATAGATTTTTTTTTTTTTTTTTTCAAATTCTACTCAAGTAATTGGGATGTTTCTTGTTTAATAAACATACATAAATATTCGAAGTTTAAGAAACGGATTTACATGTTCAGACTTCAGACTTATTTTGGAATAACAACTTGGAAATTACCGAAATTTGGAGTATTCCAGCCCAGGAGCATTAGTTGCCTCAACAAGAGCATTCCTCCAAACTTCCATCCTTGGGTGTGTATCATATTCGGACATCACTTCCCCGAAATACCCTTTTTGTGTACGCACGTCAGAACGACATACATTGAGGAATACAGGCAAAAGAAACTGTCTTTTTTCTTTCATGCATTCAATAATCTTAGCCACTTCATCCAAGTACCAAGAATTAACACCAAACTTTTTGGTGAAAATAATGACAAATAATCGTGATCGTTCAATGGCCTTAACAAGTATTGACTCATCACGGGATAGTGTCACTTCATCCTTGTAAGTGGAAACATCTTCTTGGTGAAGAGCTATACGTATATCATCAACAATGTGGCACTCTGTGTCTCGGTGTCTAAAACTAATGTATACATCATGCCACGATTCACTCCGCCCCTGTTGAAAAACAAGTGAACGGATTGTAAGAATCATGCATACAAATTAGTCTGTTTTTTTAAGACAAATATTAAATTTTAAGATTTAGATTGGCATTAATAATCTAAAGAATAGGTGTTGGACAACGCTTTGAAACTTGCCACAACTTACTTGCTGATAATCTAATGCTTTCTCGAGTTGATCCACAACCCAACCCATCTTTGGGCGTTCCTCTCCGTCTTTATTCAAGCATTGATAGGCGAGGGATGAATACGTTCTAAAGGAATCCAAATTTATTTGAATTCTTAGATCTGAATCTATAATTTCATGCAATGTTTCCTTCTCATAATTATTTTGGGCCAATTCAGCTGAAAATATAAACTCATCTTGATACTGCCGGAAGTATACCAACCTACTACACAAAACTTCAAATAATACAACTCCGAAAGAGTAAACATCAGATTTTTGTGAGAGAATGTTATGATCACGGTACTGTGGATCAATATACCCCAATGTGCCACACGTATTAGAAATAATAATGCTACACGGCACATTTGCAAGCGCTATTTTGGACAACCCAAAATCCGAAATCTTGGCCTTCCAGTTCTCATCCAATAGGATGTTGGAGCTTTTAATGTCACGATGAAGTATTCTATGTTGAGTTCCAACACCATCATGTAAGTACTTCAACCCCTTAGCAACATCTAAACAAATCTGAAGGCGTTGGATCCAATTTAGATCCTTACTATGTAAATGTTTGTCAAGACTTCCATTGGTTTCATACTTTAAAACAATTATCTTCTCCCCATCTTGGTCACAGTAGCCAACAAGAGAGACAAGGTTTTCATGTTTATAAGCCGAAAGCAATGCAATCTCCATCATGAATTCGTGATCTCCTTGTCCCCCTAGCCTACGCTCTAATTGCTTTACGGCAATGGTGCCATGTTGTATAGATTGGCCTATGTACACCTTCCCGAATCCACCTGCGGCAATGATTTTATTTTTAGAAAAATTATCTGTTGCCAGCAATATTTCATCAAGAGTAATCCTTAAGTGCTTCAAGTCTTCAAATGAAGATGATGGGATAGCCATCATACCATCACCTCTGTGTTTCATATCTCCCAAGCGAGTTTGTAATCCTATAAGGTCTTTGTCCGGAAACAATATATTTGAAATTTTCTTCACAATTACTTGGATACCTTTGGCCTCATTCCTATAGATTGGATAACTAAGGAAAATAAGCATATGTTTATAATAAAATACCAAATATAGAATGGAAAACCATATACATAAAAGATGACCATCATTAGCCTAAGATATCCTACAAATGGGAATCATTATGAATATATTAGTTGTTATTTTTTTAAATACCTAATTATTTCAAGTAGTTGCATGTACACCAAGATAGACCAGTTAATAAGTTTTAATAAAAATATGTCATATTTCTAAAAATAATTTTCCAAAGTAACGTTTTTTCTTTTTATTAATTTAGTTACCGAGGTTTACAATTTCGGGTTCTCATTTCCTGGTTCATAATTTGAAATTGGAAAAGTTTATTTATTTTCTTTATATAATTTAGTTTTCTAGAATAATATGTGATATATTAATATAAATCTATATCTATATCTAAAATATAGTTTTCTTACATAAGAGCATTCACAGTAGCTCCCTCATTTTTATGTGAGAGTGTCCATCAAATTATATGGGTGGGTTTGAAGGGTTGTGAGTGAAGAAAAATAGGAAATATACTGTTGATCGGTATAATGATGGTTATTTGGGAATCTTTTGGGGAAAACAGGAAACTGTATTTATTTTTTAATATTTGTTTAAAGTGGTTGCGAGTAGAGAAGAGAGAAACTATAATAATTTTTATTGTAATATGTGGTTGTAATTGGTTGTGAGCATTGTTTTGAAAACCGGACCGGACCGGCCGGTCGGACCGGGCTCCGGGGCCTGGACCGGTCCTGGACCGGTCCGGTTCGGTAGTCGGACCGTTTTTGCAGCGAACCGGGGTTGAACCGGTGAACCGGCCGGTCGGACCGGAAAACCGGCCGGTCGAACCGGAAACCGGACCGGTCGGACCGGATTTTTTAATTTTTTTAAATTCTTTTTGTTTTTTGGGCCGGTTCATCGAACCGGTGAACCGGTGAACCGGCCTGGGGTCCGGTTCGACGTCCGGTCCGGTTCTGAAAACCTTGGTTGTGAGTAAAGGGGGATGGGGAAGCTGATGTGAATGCTAGCATTCCCAACCCATTCCCTACCCTTAAATTTAGGGAAATTACCTTGAATTATCAACTAATCCCATTCCTTCATATATGGTTTAAGGAAAGCTAAGAATATGGGGATTCATTATTCATCCCAAAATTCAAGTAACCAATAATATAGAAACGGATAGGGTTGAGATGTGATAAGGTTATAAAAATAATAGATGAATTAATTGAATGATAACTAAATTACAAGGAGAGAGATTATGAATGGATTGGAATAAAGAAAAAAATATAAAAATAAATAAATTAATTAATTAATAATAATAAGAAAGTAAAAATAAATGAAATTTAATAGAGATGACATAGGGATCATATGTGGTATTTTAAAAATGAACAAATTATATGGGTGTATGTATTTTTAGCTAAATTACAGGGAAGAATTTAGGGATTCAAATATGTATACACGTAAAGCATTAAAACTTTATAAAACAACTAACTGATTACTCTGGGAAGGTTTCGGGGTTGAAAAATCTAATATGATTTAATAAAAAATGATAAAAGAAGAAAACTCAAATCACGAAAAGAGTAAATAACTTAAACATAATCAATCTTAGTTAAAAAAACGTTTATTTAAAAAGTTAAAAAAATAAAAAAGCATAAACCATATTAAACATAATACAGTATTAAAAGGATAACCTTCAACATATAATCATCTTTACGTAATTTAAAATATGTTACAATTTGACTTTGACTTATATAGATATAGAATTCAAGATCACATTGAAAACAAAAACACTTATTTCAATACAGTGACTTTGTAAAGAAAAGCATATACGAATTTTCTTTGAATACATGAATTTAGATTAATAAATGTTTATTAATCTAAACATAAATCACTTTCAATAATAAATGAAGAAGAAAAAACTTCAAATTCTTTTAAAAAAATTTAACACTTACTTCTTGATGAAATTCAGAAACTTTTTAAGAATGAATGTTTTGATGTTAATGTAATCATATATTTATAATGACTACTCAATAATTCTATATTAAATTAATTTGTAAATAAATTCTTATATTTTAAATTAGAAGATATGCATATCTTCTTTTATTTATTTTTAAATAAACATTTTACTAAACTTGCTGTAAACAAATAAATATTTTAATTTTTATGTTAATCCTTATACATAATTCGATAACAATATTTATATATAGTATATATCGAAAATAATATTTAAATTTTAAATATTTTCAATTAGAAGATATGCATATCTTCTTTTATTTATTTTTAAATAAATATTCTATTAAACCTCTCACCTCAACGTGCCACGTGACACATTCAATGGGGGGTTGAGGGCTCCATTGAATGACACATCATCATAAGTCATTAAATTTTTATGTTAATCCTTATACATAATTCGAAAACAATATTTATATATAGTATATATCGAAAATAATATTTAAATTTTAAATATTTTCAATTAGAAGATATGCATATCTTCTTTTATTTATTTTTAAATATTCTATTTAACCTCTCACCTCAACGTGCCACGTGGCACATTCAATTAGGGGGGGGGGGGGGGTTGAGGCCTCCATTGAATGACACATCATAATAAGTCAATTTTTTTTATTAATAGACTAGTTTTTATCCCGGGAGCGTCCCGGGTTGAAATATCTAATATAATATAATAATAATAATATATTATTATTATTATTATTATTATTTTAAACAAATCTCTCCCATAAGTTATCATATTCCAATATAAAAAAAACGAATCTCTACGCCAGGGTATAAATCTAGTGCCATTACAAATGAATTCAGAAGTTTGTAATCCATCATTCTAAAAAGAACTAACATGAAATAAGAAAAAAAAAGTTAATTACTGAAATATCGAACGCATTAATCTAAGGGTTATGTGATGCGTTAAAAAATTCATGGGTATATGATCGGGTATGTAGTTTGGGTATTTGGGTATGTTGTTTCGGGTAATTGGGTCGGGTATCACCTAATCCCAAACCCAACCCAAACCCACAATTTTTTTAAACTAATCCCAAACCCGACACAATACTTGTCGGGTTACAAAAAATAGTCATTTTTTTTCTCCGATTTTTATATAGCACTATGGTACTCGTTGGAAAGATAATAAAACGCTTGTTAATTTGGTGTAATTTTTATTCTTTAAAAAATCTCGTATATAAAAGATATTAACGTTTAAAAGTTATGGGAGGAAACACGAGAGATAAAATAATAAGGTTTAATATTTAGATTTAATAGATTAGGTATTTAATATATTAAATTAAAGATTATAATAGATTAAGTAAAATCATATTTATTTCTTTTTTTTAATTGGTTTAGAGTTGCCACATCACATCCTATGTGACATCTCTCAAAGGAGAGATTGTATAAGAGCATGACATGTAGGATTAATCCCTTTGCAATATATATATATATATAGATATAGATATAGATATAGATAGATATAGATTATAGATTGACTGAATTACAAATTTTGTCCTTTATTTTTATTTCAAATTTCAACGCATGTCATTTGTCTTTAAAATTGATGAGTTTTGTACTTAATGTTTCCAAGTGCTACACATTTTGTCCTTTGCCACTAACTCAGTTAGATTTTTTTGTTAAATCATACTACACAAAGGGTATTTTAGTCTTTTTTACCTGTTAACAAATAAAAAAAATTAAATAAACTAGTTAATATATATATATATATGCACCCTCACAGGCTCACACAGACTCTTACCTCTTTCCCTCTCTCTCTATCCATTCCTCTACCTCTCTTTTTCTACCGCCTAACCCTGCCACCACCGCATCCACCTGCTACCACCCTCCACCGCCACTTGCCAAACAGCCTAGCCCGAATATCAAAACCCCCACACAACAACCTACAAACAACTACTATCCACCCTTTGCACTACCACTAGCTACCATCGTCCCAACCTGTGACCACTGTATACCCCACCACTGCAACCACCCGACAACCACGACCTACCACTAACCACCACGCTTTCAGAATCTCTTGAATCTCCTGCAAGTAGCTTATTTCATCATCTCAACCGGATCAAATTCCCAAAATCTTACAAAGATCATACAACTTTAGATGTAGATGGGTTTTGGTTGAGGATTTTTACCTAAATTAGAATAATGCTCAACACGTCTAATGAATGTCTATGATATGATATGAACCCATAAGTATGTTGGACTTATTTCACCTACTGAACAATTACCAAAGTTAAGGAATATTAATTATTCATCTACAACAAACCTGTGTTAAGGTTAAATAATCCTAAATCCTAGAGAACCCCTTTCAAAACCCACAAGCGTCAGTCGTCGATACGAACACCATAGCCGCTAGGGACGATAGGATGGTTGATTAACTCTAATTTCCCGGACAAAAAGTTTTTGAAAGAGATTGTTCAGATCTGCAACGGTATATGGTTTTATAGATATTTAAACACTAATAATGATGGTGAACAACAGCAAGGTTTTCAAATCTTGAACAAACGATGATGGTGTTGGTCGATGTTGTAGGGTGGGTGGTGGCGGTGGCAAGTGATTTGGGGTTAGGTCGTGGATGGTGATGATAAGCAGGGGAGATAGAGAGGTGGTAGAGGGAGATAGAGAGGAGATAAATACACATTATTTTTTAATTTATTTTTGTTTAAATTATTAAAACATTTTTAAGTAAATTAGTAAAAAGACTAAACTATCCTTGTGTGATCTAATTTAATGAGAAAAAAATAACTGAGTTAGTGGCAAAGGACAGAACGTGTAGCATTTGGAAACTTTAAGTACAAAACTCATCAATTTTAAACGCAAAGGACATGCGTTGAAATTTGATATAAAGATAAAGGACAAAAATTGTAATTCACTCTTATAGATTATAGATAACGAAAATTACCCGTTAGCAATTTGACTGATCATCCATCCGTTAATGTTGCTTGCATCGTTTAGTGCTTTTCTCCATAACTCGTCTTTGTTGGGATTCATCGACTCATGTTTGGAGAACGCTTCCTCATAATCCCCTCTTTGGCTTCGTACTTCCCGCGGATAGACATCATAAAATATGGGGATAACTATCTGCCCTCTCTCGTCCCTACATTTCATTATACATAGAAGTTGGTCCATGCATAAGGAAGAGCTTGCATAGTTTTTGGAGAATATGATGACGGAAATGCGTGATTCTTCAATAGCTTGATATGTTGGATCACATAAAAGTAAAGTCTGATCCATGTAAGTGTGAATTCCGTGTTCATTTAGAGATAAGTAGAGATACTCCACAAAGTTGTAGCGAGTGTCTTCTCCTCGAAAACTCAAAAACACATCGAATTTTCTCAAATTAGAAGGGTGTGAATGCAAAACTGAAGATGGCACTGATGTATTCGCTTGTTTGGAATGATCATAAACCGAATCTACGTTCAGAAATGGCTTGTGGTTGAGTAGAAAAAAGACTAAAATGAAATTAAGTAAATACAAAGAGATGCTAAATAATTCAAATAAAATGAGAAAACAGTACACCGATGGAAAAAAGTTGATGGAATTTCTTACCACCACTCAATTTCGTATCCTGTAAGAGAGTCCCCATATCAATGCCATCTTTGTTAGGAAACAGTTTATTCGAAAGTGTATCAACGACTTGTTTGATACATACCGCTTCACGACTGCAAATGATGAGGTTTTGATATTTTATATGCTTTTAAGAAACAAGAAGGTAACATAGAGTTGTACAATACATAAATATATCATTTGAGTGGCTCGCTCTGAAGCTCGAACTCAGATTTTAAGTATTTTTCAATCCGGAGCTCCGCTTATTTATTATTTATTAATTAACTAATTTTCAGTTAATTATTGATAACTATTTTACCCCCCCCCCCCTTTTTTTTTTCTAAATCACTAATATCTCAAATTTACCTTCTTTAACAATATTTTTTTCCCTTTATCTGGTTTTTTAAAAGTCTTTTCTTTATTTTTTTCGTTTTTAGTTTACTTTCCTTTTTTCCAACAAAATCAATGTGCAAAACATTTTCCTGTAAGGCCATGGGGTATATCTTCACACCAAGAGTGTTAACGGTGACATGGCATGTTAACTTTTATTGTGCACCACCCTCTTCCCATGTTAAGGAGCATTAAATTGTCACTAAGTTAACATGTTAACATGACTTAAAAGAGAGAAAGTTAAGGGATGAGGTAGAGTTAAGGGGCGTTAAACCATTTCCTTGAAGTGAGCTAGTGTGAAAAGAGACAAAATGAAGGATGTGGAATCTAGGTGGAGTTAAAGATGGTTAGAGTATACCCCATGGCCTAAAGTTAATTTGAACAATGATAGATAATTATAATTTGAAAATGGCAGCAAAAATTAAATAATCACACCAAATGAATTAATGAAAGGTCGCCGGTTAAGATTGGTGGTGAGCCGGAGAGAATGAAAAAAGGTAGTAGGTTGATAGATGGTGGCAAAGAAAGGTCTTAGGTTTTTTTTTTATGTTTAACAGGGTATTAAAGTTATTTTGTTAAAATAGGGATAAATATGTAATTAAATTTTTAGGTTGGGTAAATATGTAATTATGGTTTTAAATAGGGGGATATATGTACTAAATTTTTTTTTGCAATTAGTTAATTACAGTTAATTTTTTTTAGTTCACTTTTAATCATGATTTTTTTTTTTAAATAACAAGTATTATATATAGATATATATTTAATTTATATTCAGTATATTAAATAGTTTTTTTTTTTTTTTTTATAAATAGTTGGCTTGTTTAGAGTCGTAAGTTGATCCAGCTCGATAAGTAAAGATCAAAGGTCATTTACTAAACAAGCTCATCTTTAGACCCGACTCGTTTACATTCACAAACACAACACGCAATAAAACTTCAAATAAAGGATGAAAATTAATTACTTGTCATGGCTGCAACCTACTGTCCATCCAGAAAGATTTCCTGCTTCCACCAATGCATTTCTCCAAGATACAACTTTGTTCTTATCCACTTTCCAATTCCATTCATCCATATTAAACGCTCCTTCTTGTTTTTGCACATCCAAGGGATCAACATGATAGTATATGGGCACAACGGTTTGGCCCATCTCATCCTTACAACGTATGATATATTCAAGTTCGTTCAAGCAAAACAAAGAATTGACAAAGGTTACAAGAAATTTGACCTTTAGCGGCTACACCTTTAGCGGCTACGGCCAGGCGGGTAGCCGCTAAAGGTCTAATCTAATCCTGGCCCTTGATAATCTGATCCAACGGCCAAAGAAACTGATCATTAGCGGCCACGCGTAGCCGCTAAAGGTCCCCCCAAATTTTCACCAATAATACCGCCAATAAGCTTCTTCCCTCTCATTTCTCTCAAACTCACTCTCTCCCACTCTCTCTTCTCCTCTCTGCTCAGCCCACCGCCGCCCTAGCCCACCGCCGCCCCAGCTCCGCCGCCCCTCACCACCGCGCGCCACCACCTTCCAGATCTGTCACCTCTCTTCTCCTCTTCGCCCACTCTCTCTTCTCCTCTCTCTCTGCTCGCAGATCTGCCCGCCCCTCACCACCGCGCGCCACCACCGTCCAGCATCTCCACCACCGCGCAGCCACCTCCGCCCCTCCACCACCGCGCGCCACCACCGTCCAGCTCTTCTCCGTAAGTTTTTTTTATTTTATGTTTTTCTTTTTTTTTTGTTTTATGTTTTCAGTTTTTTTTTTATTTTTTTTCAGTTTTTTCTTTTTTGTTTTCTGTTTTTTTTTATTTTCTGTTTTTTTTATTTATTCAGTTTTTTTTTTTATTTTTTTCAGTTTTTTCTTTTTTGTTTTCTGTTTTTTTTTATTTTCTGTTTTTTTTTATTTATTCAGTTTTTTTTTTTTATTTTTTTCAGTTTTTTCTTTTTTATTTTTTTTCAGTTTTTTCTTTTTTATTTTCTGTTTTTTTTTTAATTTTCTGTTTTATTTTCTGATAACTTCTCACACAGTGTGGACAAGCTTGGGAGGTAGAATGGGTCAGATCTGTTCCGACGATATGGAGCCGTGATGATGCGTGGCTGTGTGATGGTGTGTACCTGATTGGGGGTTTTTGTATGATAACAGTTTGAAGAACACGACCAGAGGTGTTTGGGTACACGGGGCTTTCTGAACGCAACGTCAATTTTTTTTCAGCTACATGTTCAGGTTTTTTTTTCACTTTTCCAAAAATTGATCGCTTTGATGATTCCATATGTTCACAACGTCCTTGGTATGCTAACGAATTTTTGTTGATAGTGTTTAGGTTAGTTTTCCTCTTTAGGTCTGTATTAACTTTCAATTGGCATGCTTAGGCGGTGAAAATTTTATTAGATGAAATAACACATGGTCATTCATTGCATTTGGTGAAAATTTTATTAGATCAAATATAAGGAGTCTGTTTTTTATAAGGAGTCTGTTTTTTAGGTTATAGAAAGAGCCAGTCAACCGAAAGAGGGAAAAAAGGCCTTCTCATGTGGGTTCAGCTTCTACGACATCACGGTAGCAGCGGTGTTGTGGTCGGGTATCTAGCCAGGGAGATAGGGCAGGAAAGGCGGTGCCCTGGGTTCCGCCGCTAGGGTGTGTTGGTAGCGGTGTTGTTGTGCTCGGGTATCTGTTGTCTTGATTGTTTCACTACGTTCATTTTAATTTTGGTTCTTATCCTTGATTTCCTATCACATCTTTAATTTACATATTTCTTCTAAGCAATTACATCACAGTATACATTATGCTTAATGTTGTGCTTTGATTCTATTTAATGAGTTTGAACTCGGTTTGGTTATTTGAACTTGGTTGATTGCCTGTCATTGGCTTAAATGAACGGCTGCTTGGCTGTCATATTTTATGGTATGGTTTGATTCGCCACCGACGATATTGTCCTTTCTATTAACAAAGAAAGCCAATGAACAATATTCGATTTTTGGGATTGGCAGTGGAGTTATGCTGCTTGAAACACACTTGAGAACATCAATAGTTGTATTGATAGTAGCAGGGCTATGATGAGTCTCAGATTTAAACAGATATTTTATGGCGATTGCATAGCAACGGTGATGGATGGTAGGTTTAGAAACTTGCAACCCACCTTGCAGCCACTTTTTTTTTTTTTTTTTTTGAACTTGGAGTCTAAGCATCCCTTTCATCATAGTCCTTATTTGTAATATGGGTTTTTCTTCCAAATTTATTTTATTGTGTCAAAACTTAGATTCACAACAACTGTTGATGTAATTGTGACTAGATAGCTAATGCCTCTCAAACTTGGAGTCGGAGTTGTCGCTTTGGTCGATTAGATGCATCTTCTTATAGCCGATGATCCTAGGCAGCCTAACGAAATGGATTTTGGAATTTAATAGCATTCTCTAAAAAGGCACTGTTGGATTCATGACCCCACCTGCTTCAGCTACAATCCTGATGTTTTTCGAAGTTAATGGCCTTTGTTCAGCTGGTAATATCTTTACTACTATGATAATTTTAGCTATGCTTCATGATATGATGTATTCTTGAATAATTGTAGTTTGCATATCATTGTTGATTTGCTGTATATAAATGATCATATTGCTTAAATGAAAATGAAACACAACATTTTTTAAATATGTCAATGGAAGAAGCAGATAACGTGTGACTATCAATATATACACTATTAGTTTGTTGTTGTAGCATTATTGATGATGATTGTCAGGTAAATTAAAAATAAACCTAATTACATTTTCCTATCAATATATGGTACCGAGTGTCATATCAATTCCCATACAAACGCTTAAAAACTAAAGTTTCTACTTTGATATTATAGTTAATGATAACTACAGCATACATCATGACAGTCCATTACTACTTGGTATATTCTCTAATCTTTTTAAGCTGCAGGGTTGGTAGATACCAGATAAGCTCTTTCATGAAGCCATGACTTATTCAAGGATATTCGTTTCTATTTTCTATTTTTTTTTAGCTTACACCGTGTCTATGATTTTTCGTTTGTGTATGTTTGAATGCACAACATTATGTTTTTGAGGCGAGTCGATTAATTACATTCCTTTTTATTGTTTTCAGCCGTTTTAGGTTAAACTAGGTCTATGATTATTTTTTTTTAATGTATCGAAGGCGCGCAACGCGCACCCTACTAAAATACCTAGTTGTTCTTTAATTCATGTAGAGTAACAGTGGACCGACAATGCATGAAAGATCGGTGTCTGCTTCTTATTTCCATCCCAACGCAACACGGAAAAATAAAAATAGTTGTTAAGTATCATTTGGGATCATGCTTTCAGCTTTGCAAAGTTATTCAACTGTTTTTATGCTATAAAGACTAATGATAATAAAGCACTAGATTAGATTATATTCGACTTATCTCAACTCTAAACTTTGTGTTGAATAGTCTCCTGATTAAGCTATAGCATACCTTTTTTTTTTTAAATAGGATAGTTGACCCATTTGGTATATATTTGTAGTTTAAATGTTGATAGTTGACCCATTTGGTATAAATATGTTTAGTAAATAGAATAGTTGACCCATTTGGTATATATTTGTAGTTTAAATGTTGATAGTTGACCCATTTGGTATAAATATGTTTAGTAAATAGGATAGTTGACCCATTTGGTATATATTTGTAGTTTAAATGTTGATAGTTGACCCATTTGGTATAAATATGTTTAGTAAATAGGATAGTTGACCCATTTGGTATAAATATGTTTAGTAAATAGGATAGTTGACCCATTTGGTATAAATATGTTTAGTAAATAGGATAGTTGACCCATTTAGTATATATTTGTAGTTTAAATGTTGATAGTTGACCCATTTGGTATATATATGTTTTGTAGGAGCACATTAATGATATAATAGCGACTCCTCAATTCCAAGCGCAATTGCTCCAAATGGCTAATCAATTGGTCCAACAAAGGCTTGGAAATCTAGGCGGAAGTGGTAATAGTGGCGATCACGATCACGACGATGAAGCCGAAGACGAAGAGCAAGACGAAGAGCAAGACGAAGACTTTTAGGCAACTTTGGTATGTTTGTTTAGTTTTGATGGTGTAGACTTGATTCAAATATTAGGTTCGTATGTTAGTTTATTTTGTTTGATATGTTTTGACGAATATTCGTTTAACTTTGTTACGTTTATTTTATATATATATGTAGATGTTGGTTTATTATTTTTGTTATTATTTAGTTTGGTTATGCGTGTGCGGAGTAAACGAATAGCAAAAAAAAAAAAAAAAAAAAAAAAAAAAAAAAAAAAAAAAGACCTTTAGCGGCGACAGGCGTGGCCGCTAAAAGTCTTACCCAGGATGCACAGAAATCTGCCACGTGGCATGCCACGTGGAAAAAAAAATAAAGTTAAAAGATAATGCCACGTAGATAATTACTTTTAGCGGCTACACCTTTAGCGGCAACAGGACCTTTAGCGACAGACTAAAGATGGCAGGACTTTTAGCGGCAGCCGTAGCCGCTAAAGGTCTTGCTGCCGCTAAAGGTATACCTTTAGCGGCAGCAGGCGTGGCCGCTAAAGGTCGACTTCCTTGTAGCTTTTAAGAGTGCTGCCTCGATTAGTAGGCCATGTGGAAGTGTTTCTGTGTTAAGGAAGGTGAGGATTCCTCGTTGGTAGAGTGCTGCATAGAGATGACCAATGAAGTTTTTTCCTGTGTCCGGTCCTCGAAAAGAAAGAAAAACATCGTAATTCCAGAACTGTTGATCAGTAGAAGACGCTAGAGATGATCCCATTGATATGTTGAGTACGGTTTTTTTTTTTTTTTTTTTTGATCAGGAACAATTGGAGTAAACCAAACAAAGATCAAAGTCTAAAGAGATGTGTAAATAAAGTTAGTTGATGTTGTGATCTTGCTCAACAGCACTGGTGATCCACACATCAAGAGATCGAAGATCGATGGCTAGAATACAACAAGAGGTCAACGATGGAAGATCGGAAGCAAACAAGAAGTCAACGATCCAAAGTCAGAAGATAACATGGCTGATATGGGAAACGCGTGGGGAAAATTGTGAAATGCTGACTTTTTAGTTTTAGCAACTACAAATTTGGATAAGTAACGGATCATTGGAGAATCATCATGCTATCAGCGAAACCCGATCATATTCATCTCTACTAGACATAGTGTATATGTTGGATTTGGCCCTCAAGAATTACACACTAGTTTGTGAATATGCAGAAAAGAAAAAAAAAGAAGAAGACAGAATAGGATCAATAAACTTGCTGCACTTTATTCAATAACCACAAAGCCTATAAATAGCCAAAAAAATAAAAATAAATAAATAACACTAATGACTTAATCAAAGTCTACCACCAGACTCTCCTTAATACCCGGACACACAAAAGACCCATTCAAAAACAAACTACCTAAACACATACTTATTCAAACCCATGTGCAAGACTCAAGTTGGGCTATGACCCATTATTATTTGACCCATAAACTAAACCATTTCTGACCCAAACAAACTCAATGAAGCCCAAGTCAAGATTAACCCAACATTCACCCATTTAATCTTGACTTTGACCCTTTCCTTAAAGTAATGTCGGCTCATCATCATCTCGAATGAAATTAGCTTCTTCTTCTTTTGCTTCCTTTTTAGAACACACTGCCGCATAATGCCCGTATTCTTGACAATTGTAGCATTTGATATTCTGTTTGTCTCGATAAGTACCATGCTCATTTCGATCTTCGTTTGGATGAAACCGACCACCTCGGCCTCTACCGTAACCGCGACCTCTTCCTTAACCACAACCGTGACCTCGTCCATATTGATCTTGATTAAATTCACCATGCTTTGTTCTCGCTTCCCAATCATCTTTTGTAGTAAGCAACAATTTTCCTTGATCATTTTCTTCCTCATCATTATTAAGTTTAATTCTTTCTTCATACGCCTTCAACCTCCCGACGGCTTCTTCAAATGGCATCGTATTGATATCCCAATACTGCTCAATAGATGCCACAATCTGCCTATATTTTTTAGGAGCAAAATTTAATAACTTTCTTACCAATAACTCGTCTTTTATGCTTGACCCGAGGCTCTTGAATTTTGTAGCAATTCCACTAAGTTTGCCCGCAAAATCATCTATCGTTTCATTTTCTTTCATCTTTAACATCTCTAGCTTGGTTCTAACCGTTTTAAATTCTTGCCTTTTGAACTCTTTCGAATCCAAGGTACCGCACACGAAGCGCTTCCCACACGTCTTTTGCATGTTTATACTTAGCCATTTTAAGGTTTGAAACCTCATGTAACATCCCGAAAATCCGCTTCGCTTAATCACGCTATTAGGCGTGAATAAGAAATGACAAGATGAATTAAATAGTAGACTGAGCCTTTTCTGGGTAGTAAAATGGGATGATACGAGTGTGGGTTATGTTCTATTATGAAAATTTCTAGTGGAGGTTATTATCTTTATAATGGGGAAATAACACTAGAAAGAAACTTGCATAGTTAAGGTTTTGATAACAAAAAGCTTGGGGGTAAACTTGAGGGACTTGTGGTGTAAATATGGCACAAACAAATGATCCAAACACACCCTATTTGGGGGTAAACGAATTCAGCCCTCTTTGAGGGCATTCTTGAGCTCAAACCAAACCTTAAGCCCCTAAAGATGAAGAATTGATGAAAGAGGTTGATGTAAGGGAGGAATGGTTGGTTCTAGAGGGCTAATCTTCAAGAATTAAGCTTTGGTATGAACCCTAACCCCGAATTTCGTGTAGGATTCGAACCCCATATGTGGGTTTTGAGCAAAACATGTTAAATTCATATTATTGCTTGATTTTATGTGATATTGATCATCTCTAATAGTTAGAGAGGAGCTATTCACTATAGGTTGCTTGTTTGAAAAGGATGATGATATTGGGTTTTTATTTGAGCCTTGATATTGTTAAATTAGTTGTAAATATATGTAATGGTAGGAATGATGTGTAGTTGATGATATGCATGTGGAAAATTTGATGATGATTGAAGGTGATTATGCGTTTTGATGGAATGCGTGTATTAGGAGCTTGTACATTGAGCTTAGAATGTTGTACGCACACCATGTGTTTGATGAAATTCTAGATTAGTCTAACTTGTGAAATTGTAGGCAAGATTGGACAAGTATGAAAGTAGTATGATAATTGATGCAATTGATAGTAGGTTAACATGAGGATTGCGTCTTAGAGAGTAATCATGTGGGGATTTAGTTGATTATATGATGTGGTAAGGAGTATGCATTAGTAGTATGTACACTATGCTTAAATACTATGATGCACGCCATTGTTTGTTAATTGGTATGACGAGTGATCTCGTATGTTAATGAGATAGGAACATGACGCTTAGGGTGAATTTCATAAAACCTAGTATACTAATATAGACATATGTTTGTAAAAAGGAAAGTTTGTATGGTTGAAAGTTGACTTTCTGGAAAGTCAACTGACATGGAAATAATGTGGTATGTTTTCTAGCATGATTGTGAGATTGAGGATTTCTTGTGGGACACGTTAGCTTGGTTATGTGACACATACGATGTTGAGTTTAATTGCTTGAATGATGAATCAAAAAGAGTGGGAAGCTATGATGTATGCATGTTAGAAATTGACCTATGCAAGTCAATGTGATATATGAGTTGGATATGATTTGGTTTATGAATGAACATGTGTGCTAACAATGATGTGAACATGATGATATGAAAAGATAGGAATGATGGACTCAAGCATGGGAAGCTAATGGGTCAAGATGAGGCAAGTAAACAAGCATGAACTTGGAGGACTTGAGGTAAGTGATTCCCGAACTTAACTTGCATTATGATATCGAATTTATATGTTAATGTAGTATGGGAATCTTGAAAGAAACAATTAATTAATGGTGGTGCCAAGGTAAGAAACTTGGTGATGGGTCAACCATAGATTGACCCATGCTTGGCTTCATATAAAGGAGATAACGGGTCATTAAGGAAATGTTACGCCATTCACGATGATACCACGTAATCCGGGTAGTTTAACGCCTAGGAAAATCATGGGGAATGATCTTAGAACCTTGTGAGGTTTGGGTTTTAAGATATGCCATTAAAGCATGAAAAGTGCATAGTGGGCGCAACCTCACATCTGGTCCGGGCGCAAGGTGACCTGAACGGGCGCAACCTAAATCTGATGGGAAAAATGGGCTGATTTGCGCCCTCTAGGGGCGCAACCTCCCCATTGCGCCCCCACTAGTTATTTGTCTGTTTTTATCGTATTTTGATGTTTCGCTTATATGCGCAACCCGTATTCGCGTATAACATCGTTGGACTTCGTGAATGCTAGTTATGGGGGTAGCAAGTAATAGAATGTCGGATTTGCAAATATGACTCAATTATGGAATGATGCGTGTGTATGTAATTAAATTGATATGTGTGTATACATAGTAACAAATACGGTAAGTAAATTTGTTATGCTTTTATAGATTGAGAATGTGATGTATGTATGGGTACTTATACCCGGGTTTGTGTGAGAGTTTTATGTATGTAAAGGTTCGTCATTATGTGTAGATTGAGTATAGGATTGGAACGCCATGTTTGTCGTAGAGAATACATGAAGGAAGAATAGTATGACAGGTCAAGATAAGTTGTGTATGGGAAATTGTACGCAAGTATGTATTGTAGGGTTATTAACCTTTTGTTATGAGAATGGAAATGAAGATGCAGGTATGTAAGTATGAATGCATGGGACTTGGAGGTTCGGATTCGGGGTATCACACCCGAACTTGCAAAAAGGCGTTTGAACAGTAGCATGGAGTATTGTTGGATGTTATTTCTGCATTATGAGTAATTTGCATGAGGTCACTTAGTGAACTAATGAAACGGTTATGTGGTGATTGCAGGTTGTCTTGTCTACCTAGTTTGGAAAGGAAAGGATGGAGATCGAGAGAGGGAGCGGATTGTACGTGGTCACGGTCACATAACCTAATAAAGATGAGTTTGTTGAAGGAAATAAGAAACAATAAAATATGTAATACCTAAAATACTTAGTAGATTCGGTTTCTAAACATTCAAGGTTGTTTTTAAAGAAATGATTTTTTCGGTTGGTATTTCCGCTGCGTATTTTCTGTATTACGGATTTAAGGTGTTACACCTCATTTGCAGCATCCCAAACGGCCCCTCTCACCACCAAAATTGTCCGCTTTGCCCTGATGGGTTGCCCATCCAAAGCTCACAGATTTGTTTTTGCTTGCCTCGGTGAGACTTCCCAGGGGTCACCTGACGTGCGTGACAGTATACATAATTTTTCAATGAATTTTAACAAACGTTTGGTTTTAATATTTATAAAAATGGTTTAGACCTTAACATTAAAACACACACAAAAAGGCAAGTGTACCCCGTCATATATGTAGTAAGCTGAGATAAGAACCAGATATCGATCCATGGACGCGAGCGGACGCAATAGTACTATAACTCTATCCCCGATTTACCAGTAAAAAGATAGTTTGAAGTTTGTTTAGACTAAATTAATTCTAAAACACTTAGTTAACATAAGTAAGACTCCAAATACAAAATATAACTATAAAGACAATATAATACCAATCCTAGCATGTCATGTACATATCATATGATACAAAGGGTTGAGATCAACATTCCCATTTTCAGACAAAGATCAGTAACAACACCATTAAGCTTTTTAAACCCTTTCACGTGCCGATAAGCATTTCTGATCATTATTCAACTGGCTTTAACCAAACCAATACCCGTTTCCAGTTTCATGGTGTAAACACATTAACAAGTTAACTAGTCTACTACTAATCAATTAACCGGACGGTTTTTCAAGATGTATCCGGCTAACACTAACGATAATCATCAAAGTCATATGAACATAATCACAAATCCAACAACAATGAAACCTGGTTGCACTATGATCATCAAGATTCAAACATGAAAAACACCAAATTCATACAAAACATGACTAAACATAAAACCAATTGTTCTAGCTACTAAAGATTACTTGTTTTTACCCGTAGATTACAATTTAATACATAAACATCACAAATAGCTTAACAAAATCAGATTTGAACAAGATTGAATGTTTAAAGATCAAACCATAAAAAGCAAATGTGATGGATTGGATGATGACAGATGATCCCGATCGCCTCCCGAGTGTGTTATACGGCTTCTCAGCAGCACACATGTTTATTAGATAATAACCCATGGTGGTCCTTGTATATACTTACATGTGTTAGAGGGGAATTACACTGTGTTAGGGTGTGGCAACCTCAGGAAATGCTTGTTCGGTGATTTGTCCGGGTGTTGTATGACTAAACAGGTGTTTTGTGTTGAGTTTTCTGAATAACTCATGCTTCACTAGACTGGGGGGGGGGGGTATAGTGAATGCAAAATGTGTAAAGATGCACATATAATGACAATAGTAAATGAAAAGCATACAGATGTTGACCTGGTTCGTTGACTGTTGTCACATGCCCTTATCTTTCTTTTCTACCACATGAGCCAAGAAAGCTGCATACCCGTTTCGTAGTATTTTTGAGGGGTGGTGCAAGACATAAGATTAAGTTTGCTGCATGGTTTCTCTCCATAGATCTTCAAGGTATCACCAGACGATAGAGGAATACGAATAGCTTTATCAAATCACAAGATTTCAGCATAGTGATGTGACAACCAATCCATGCCTATTATGACGTCAAAGCTTCCAAGATTCATAGGGATAAGATTTATAGAGAAGGTGTGGTCGTTAAGGTTAATGGTGCAATCACAAATATTGGTATTGACAGAAATGGGGTTCCCATCAGCTACTTCAACTATGATATGTTCTCTTAACTTAGATCTAGGTAGGTTAAGTAATGACTCAAATTCCAAGGAAACAAAACTCTTATCAGCACCCGAGTCAAAAAGAATTGAAGCATAATGATTGTTAACAAGGAACATACCGTTAACCACTTCATTGTTGTTGCGGGCCTAATTAGTGCTGATGTTGAAAGCACGACCACGAGCACCTTGGTCTTGATTAGCACCCTGATTCTGATTAGCACGGTTAGGGCACTGATTCCTGTAGTGGTTTGGATCACCACATTCAAGTGGGGCGATCAGTCTGAGCAGGAGCAGTATGGGTAGGGGTAGGAGTAACTGCTGCAGCTATAGAACGACAAGTATTGGCAAAGTCTCCATACTTCCTACAATTATTGCATAGGCGGCAGGGCACAGTTGCAGCATGATGAAACTTACAGGTGTTACACTGAGGGTAGTTTCCCGCATAAGGCTTCTTAACAGCAGGTTGAGTTGTAGGAGCTACAGGTGCAGGGTTTGAAATAGCAACATAATTCTTAGCCTTACGCTTCCTATTTCCAGTGGAGGGTTCAGGTTTCACCTCAGTAATAGCTGTAGACTTAGCACTCTCCTTCTTCTCACCTTTTCAAAACAAGATGCCAGCCTTCACATGGTTATCAGTTAAGGTAGCAGCCAAATGGATTGCATCCTCAAGAGTAGTAGGTTTGCTTCCCCAAACCGTGTGATAGGCAAGCCACCAATGTATCTTTCAATGGCCCGCGAGACAGGGGTGACATGGTAAGGCACAAGTAGACTAAGCTCATGGAAACGAGTAGTGTAGGAGAGATTCTCTCCACTATCTTGCTTGAGCTGCCAAAAATTCTCCTCAAGTTTTCTAATCTCATTCCGAGGACATAATTCAGTAAGCATAAGAGTTTTGACTTCATCCCATGGTAGAGTAAGAGCAACTTCAGCACCCCGATTACGCTTTTCCCCGTTCCACTATGCGAGTGCCCGTTTTTGAAGAACACTCATAGCATAACGGACCTTGAGATTTTCAGGGCAGTCACTATTGATGAAGGTATTTTCGATGCTTTCAAACCACTGCAAGAGTCTAGTGGCCCCTTCATTTCCATAGAATTTAGTTGGGCCTCATGAGTTGAAGTGTTTGAGAGTGCAAGGGCGGTTTGGGCCCTTGGTTGGCAGCCTAATTGAATTGGGCTATCAAATTAGGAGGGACAATAGCCATCTGTTGAGCAATAAGAGCAGCGATTTGAGCATTGTTGTTCTGGTTGTCGTTGACATTGTCGTTGTTGATGTTACAACGAGGAGCCGTTTTCTAAAAAAAATCCAAAGAAACAAAGAAGTTCATGAGGCAAGGATATCGAGGAAACTTGTAAGTCGAAAATAAAGATGATAGCAATGATATAAGACACCAGGATTGTAATCATTTATACGAATAAACGAAAACATTGACTAATCAAAGTGATTAGATCTTAATAATGTTTGGGAAGACATGCTTTAGCCTATAAGTGAACACTCATCCCGAGAAATCCCAGGTAGGCATACGGGTCCCTCGGTTGATTGGGATTTATGCGAAATCCCAATCCTTAGCCAGAAAACTCAGAATACAGGCGTTCACCCTTCCAGATTGCACGTGTTCTTAATCATTATTAAAGCCTAAGACTTTGACGTGGTCATGATACCCAATTTAGGTCTAAGCCTGAGAGTTTGTCCTAATAATATAGGGGTAGATCAGCATCCATCGCAAGATGGGAAGAAGCCATCAAGATAAAAGAACTAAGTTAGGGGAAAAGAATTTAAGAGTAGAGTGAGGATAAGATAAAATTTAAAAGAAAAGAGACAAGTAAAGGCTGGAGTCCTAGGGTTATAGTCTAGGTTAGGAGTTCTAATAACCTAATTCCCTATAACCATGGCTCTGATACCAATCTGTAACACCCCAACCCATGGAGGAAACATTGGGATGTTACGTAGTCACGATTGCTCAAAAAGCTCATGGCAACTAAAGTTCAAATAGTTTATTAATCCAATTCAAAACAAACCAATCCAAAAACAAACACATTGTTCAATGAAACAAACAAAACAAATGTTCAATTATTAATCTAAAGGCTTCAACTAAGTGATCCAAAACCTGCTAAAATCTTCATGCATCATTGTTACCTGAAACATGCTAAGTTTGGGAAAATAGAGGGGGTCAACTATAAAGTTGGTGAGAGTACATAAGTTTTTGTCAAAACAAAGTATAGTATCAATAAGTGTAAGCATACAATTCTGTGTCAATATGTAACATCTAGGGCATACATGTGAAAACAAAACTACAACAAACTGGGGCATAATCAACCCTATGTTGACAAAGTTTAAAGGTCCATCCCATAGACATGGTTCACCTAAGTTTAAGTTTCGGTTCCAATCACCCGCGCTCCCCATAGACATGGTCAATGAATCTAGGTGGGGTTGTCAATCCAATAGATCTATCATTGTTACTGTTGGCTTGATCAAAGTAAATGATTATGCAAGTATTAGTTGAGTTTACTTAGCATGTTTAAGACATGTAGCACAAAGAATCACACAAGACACATAGTTGAGTTGCATAAGTTTAAATAATAAAGTTTAACATGTTTCACCCCGAAAAGCATTGAAAAACTGTAAAAGAGTAGGGATATGTAAACTCACCTTAGCAAGCAAGCAAGAAAAATACCAAGTGTGCAATAGCAGGGAAATATTATTCCCAAAGGTATCAACCTAGATTTAGCATTGTAAAGTCTAAGTGTCACAAGTCTAATAAGTCTAAGATTTCTAGGTCGTTCGATTAGGGTTCTCTAGTTTTGGGGAAAGACGCTTAAATGTTAATGCTTTAGTAAAATATAATAATATTTAAAACATTATTAATTTTTACATAGACTAAAAGATATAGCTTTTGAAAGTATGAAAAATATTTTTCTATAAATTATTGCCTATTTATTTTGTATTTAAACAATTTATTTTATACAAAGGATTTATATATATATATATATATACTAGTAGGAAACCCGCGCGATGCTGCGACGATAACAATTTGCAATGTGGTACTCGTTTAACGGGTGGTGGCAGTGATCGTTTTGGGGAGGGGCCCGGGGGACACAAATTTCTTAATTTCTTCTAATACGTTGCCTTTTTGAGTTTTAATAGTGTGACGCTCCGATCTCGCTCTTATCTTTCGTGCGTGCCACATGTCAAATATATAGAAAGCAGAGCTCCCAAGCGTATCTTAGGGATGTGCCACGTGTCCGAATTACACAAAGCACAAAAGTAGGGGTGTACAAAGTCGGTTCAGTTACAGAGGGTTAACCATACAAAGTTTCTGTATCAGATAGCTAATGTTTGGTTAAGCATGAGTCAATTAGTTGTTGGTTTTATGCCGGGTTTGATCAAGTTCATTACTATGTATTTCTTTATGGCTTTTCCCGATTGAAAAATCTAACAAGGAAAAGCTTTTAAAGAATAGTTGTATGTTTAGGGATGTTCATGGCTTATATAAAAATAACAAAAAATAGAGACTTAGTCTAAGTTCAAAGTTTTAAGCTAATGGCCTTAAAAACAAATCCGCCAACATTTCATAACAAAATATAAATATTTGAGTTTGACATTGCATCAACTGCTGCTTAAGATCAACAGGCAAGAATTTCTCATGTACGTAATTCATGTGATGTTTTTAAGATCAAATGAGTATTGATTTAAATAATCAACTATCATCAATTGATCACGGTCAGTTCTAACTAACGAAATATAACCCTATGGTCCCACCTTTTAATATACTGGCCACCAATGGACTATGACTAAAATAAATCTATTCCAATTTTATAATAAGATCGTATTCTTTTGGTCATGGTCCGTTGGTGACCTTAATGTAATGGGACCGCCAATAGCCCAATACACAATTCGTTATTTGGGATTACTGATGGCCAATATTACCGATTGTTGAGGTTATTTAATTCCAATACTCCTTTTTCCATGTGACAATGCCTGACCACTTATCTATTTGATCAAAGGTTTTTTTTTAGCAGAAGTTGCATGCGATGGTAGAGTTATGGAACAAGTATGGAAAACTTTCGTCCTAAAAAGTAAATAAAATTCTTTCTTGACATCTGTTTCTCCCAGGTCCTTTGTATTTCAACTACATTCAGATGTTTGTGATTTTGTATGTCAGTCAGCAATCATCATATGCACGTGCCCATGTCCTAGCGCATACATCCAACCAAAATTCATTTGTATAAGTACAATTAAACACTGAATATTATTCGTGGCAACTATAAATGCAGTAATGAATATCGTATCCACTCAAATTATTATTAAATAAAAGTGAAATCAAGGATTTATCCAAGATTATTAAGCATAACATAAATCTATGCTTTTGTAATAGACCATCTTTGATCCGAATAGGTTGTCGACTGAGTTGACTAACTTTGACTCGTATGAATTATAATGTTGTATAGATGTACCATCTTAGTTCTTAATTTTGACCCATTTGGACAATACATAATTATAGGCAATTCATATTAAAATTATAAATGAAGCACATAAAGGACAAAAACAAAGAATGTTCCTGCACAATTTTAACATAATAGGGATTGCAAGCACCAAAAGGCGAACCTGCTGTAGGTAAGCCAAAAGTGATAGCTGGTAACTGGGTTCTAGCTTACTTTCATGGAGGGGTCGTGCTGGTCACATGTGGGAGAGGTTGAAAGTATTAATTATGAAAGGAAGAATGCACTAACATTTTACCCGGGTTGACTCATTTAACTCATTTAATAAAACAATTTGACTTGTAAAGATGTCGACCAACCAATCATAGAATGATCCCACTTTGTCTATTATGGTGGGTTTACTCTGTAATCTTTTTTTATCCAGTAAAATGAAAATGTTCATATACAACCAAATGATAAAAACAAATAATTTCCTTAACGAACGAACACGAACAAGGCCTTGTTCGTGTTCGTTCGGTTCGTTTGCAGCCCTAATAACACTCAAGATTAATATCAGTTCTGTCAAATAAACTAAAAAAGGTTCAAAATGAACTTAATGAACATTGTATAATTAAGTAATAGCATAAATACAAATGATTCATGCATAGATTTAAATGCATATACATGTTTAACATCTCTATTCAGGTGGATAATCATATTAACAACATTTAATGAATATATTTTAATGAAAATCATCATATAACTCAAAAGTCTGATAAACTTTTATTAGACCTCAGCATGAACATGGATAATGAAAAAAAAACAAAAAACAAAAACAGTTTAGTTGCTATATTATCAACACTTCTACAGCCCACATTTTTTGCAAAATATATGCCAATTCCATATCATTTACCACTTGATCTCTAGCTCCATGTTCTTAGTCATTAAAAAGATAATTTATGAAATACTTATTAAAACACAATCAAAACCATTTATTACCTTTTTTTTTCTATACCGATTGCCAGCAGGCGGTTCAATTAGGGGTGGGATGGAATCAAGTTGTCTCAAAGATGGTCTATTAAATGGTAGTATGATACAATTTGTCCCGTGCGAAGTGGTCTTCCTGTTGATGTGGAGCAATTAGAACGAATGTGATTTATAAAGTTTTAAAAAAACCTATGACCTGCATATAATGGAATATATTGACTGTAAAATTAGCATATTATCTCGAAATGAATAGCATATTACAATTTGACAATTTTTTGAAGCTTAAAAAGAATAATTTTGATGACTATTTAATAATGGCTAATGGCTAATGAACATAGTTTTTAGTCCCATTTTATATCTTTGTATGAATGATCTTCACTAATAAATTCACCATGATTACGTTATATTATTTATTCAACAATTTGAGTTGCTTCACAGTTTATATCATGTTTTTAAGCGATTATCCAATGACAGCTTGAACCTTCAGTAGTACAGTAAAAAGTATAGGTTAAGTAAGCTATATATCACTTAATGAAAACAAATGATATGCAGTAAAGCCTGAAATATAGATATATATTTAATGCCTCGTATGTAATATATGCAGATAAACATGTAAAAGTCATCATAATCCAGTACATGAGATTAGGAAAACTGACTCTTTGCATATTTAATTCGGTAACAAAGGAAGATTAGTTTGAAATGTCGACTCTTTGCATATTTAATTTACATTCCAGATCAGGAGAGTAGAAAAGCTGGCTATATGTTCATGATCTATTAATAAATCTTACATCTCAACAAAAATGCTTGAAACAGTCTAATGAAGTCATACTAATATAGATTTGTTATTCTAATCTTCTCATTATTCATAATCAAGGTAATCAGGTTTGAAATAGTCTAACGAAGTCATACTAATATAGATTTGTCTCTTCCAGTTATAAACCGTTAGTCTACATGTAAAATTAACATTGTTGGATTGTATAACTCTTGTTATCTTGCTACCATACAAAAAATAAAAAATCAAACACTCCTACCTCACCCTCTGTCAGTCACTGTGAGATAACACACATACTAATTAACATGTAGCAAACAAATAGCTAGATTAGCACCAAAAATACAAAATCTATTAAGAGAGATGAATTCATACCATTTCAACATCGTCATGTGCCCTTAGAACACACCATAATACCAGCCGGTACACACCTGTTTGCTTTGCCAATATAGTAATTTCAAACAAATGCTTGCATTTAGAGTAAAATGAACATTTAATTGTTAATGTTATTGCAAAAAAAAATTCTTGTACCATCAAAAGAGCTCCATCTCTGATCAAGATTGACACCACCGATAGTAACCATACTAAACAAAGCTTCACTATCATCATGTTTTCCTTGCAAGTTCTTGCAGCCATAGTAGTGATGTACTTAAAAAGATGGCTTGTATAAACCCTATGAAAAAACAATCATTGATTAGCTACTGAAAAATATGTTTGATTTCTGAAACATAATTGTAATATTGACACAAGAGACATTAATTATATCTGACTATTATGGGTTACAAATCTGAAATTACACACAACACACAATTTTAAAACTGAAATTTAGAGAAGGACGTCATCCACACAAGTTTGCCTCTTCTCGTTATAGTCTAGATCGATACCTCGGCAACAGAGATACATCAACAACAGAGAAAACTTATGTGAAAGATGAACTTGATAGTGATTCCTGTGATGAGAGAGACAGAAGGGGCAGGGGTCAAGATGGAGAAGGAATGAGGCGGTAAAGAGCTAGATCTGAATTCAAAACCTATTTCAAAATTCAAAAACCACAAATATTGGAGCCAAGAAAAAAGAAGCGGGATGTGTTCTATTTAGAGGGTGTTTGGGATTGAGTTTCAAAAACAACTTATTGACTTATTGGCTTTTCCAAAAAGCCAATAAGTCAATAAGCTGTTTGTGTAACCCAAAAGCACTTTCTGTTTTAACTTTTGGCTTTTAGATTTTAAGGGTGGAAAAGTTGTTTTTGAAAAGTTAGAAATCCTGGCTTTTGGCTTTGGAAAAAAATTACAAATTTACCACCCATACAACCAATATTCACGATAAGTTAAGCGAAACACTAAAAAAACAACAATTTATTGACTTTTTGACGTTTCTCATCCCAAAAGCTAATCCAAACACTTTTTTTAAAACTCCTTTTCAAAAGCTATAAGCCAATAAGCACTTTTGACCAAAAGCACTTTTGCATCTCCAAACTCAATCCCAAACACCCTCTTAGGGTCTGGTGAGATTTTACATATGCATTTGATGGTTTTGTGCATTCATCCATTGTACAATATGCTTTCAAGGTTGTAAAACTTAAAAAAGTGGTAAAATGACCAAATCTGCCCCTCCTATATACATATTATATATAGTATAGATATATATATATATATATATATATATATCAAGAAGTTTATATATTTAATCCATTAGATTAGAAATAATCTTAGAATTTTTTTGGCTTTTAAAACGTTAAAAACAAAATTTTTATGAATTAGTTATGAATAAAACAAATTTATATTGTGATAATATATTAGATAACAATTAACATAAATAATATTCAGCTTTAAAAAAAATTTGGTTCAAACCGGTTCTGAGAGGGCTCGAACTCGGGACCTTTACATTGAAAAACACGACTACCAAAACATCTGATCTACCTGATCAGTTGGTTTTTAAACCAGTTACAAGCTTTATAACTTACTAGTACAGATTCAGTTTATTTTTTTTAAATAAAAAGTTCAAACCAGTTCGACCAGAGTCGAACCTGGGTTGGTTCTGTGTAATACCATCAGACAAACTAGATGATCTATATGATCAGATGGTTTGATAAAACGATTTAAAATTTTAAAACCCATCTCTATTATAGTCATCTTCCCCAATTAACTCCAATCCAAACCCTAACCCTCGAACATATTTAATTAACCCCACACTAGGCTACGATCGACCTAAATGATATAGGGGTTTTATTACTTGAATCAATTTGACCAAACAAAAGAATTTACTTGGATAAAAACGTACCAAAATCGAAGGAAAAGACGAGGAACAGAAGAATAGTTTTATTCCGAACTGCAGAGCGACGATTAGAGTGATTGTGTTTGTGGTTTTCGTTGGTATGAATCCAGAGGGTAATGGGGAGGGGTATTTATAGGAAATTAACAGATAAGAAGATCGTATTTGAATCGAAAATGGACGAGGGTTTATGGCGGTTAATAAATTCGAATACTTATCCAATATTTAGCCCTCACATCACAATTAGGATGTGTTTAAGACCGGTTTTTTATGAGATAATCATGAATTTGAAACGAATTCGAGGTATGAATAGCAGATTTGGATCGATTTAGACGGTTTG